>JARZZO010000005.1:66074523-66674523 GCA_030544215.1 Zantedeschia hybrid cultivar | reverse complement strand
CAAGAGCCGAAAGGAATGAAGCTCAAAGCGGAACGGGCATAAGAGAGTTGACCCGTCCCCTGGCTGGCTGGCTGACTGGCCAGTCGAAGAATAGTGGGCAATGATGAAGCCATTTCTCTGCCAATGGGAGAATAACCTAGAAGCAGGAGCCCCGCCCAGGCACTGACATAATGGGTGGCCATAACCACTGAACAAGTACTTGAGGTGTCTGAACTGCAAAGGGCCCCAAAAGAATGAAATATACTAGCAAGCGCCGCTGGCGCAATGGCAAGGCGCGTCCCTACTGCAAGTCTCGAGGCCGCCAACAAAACTTCAGGCCGCAAAGCCCCCTCGTCCCCATATAGGACGGCAAAAGTCACTAGCCAATAGGCTAGATAAGCAGCTACATATGTCGTGTCATCAAGGCCCCAGGGGTTTTCAGACTGATGCTCAGGCGCGACGATGATACCTCGACGAGAAATATCCCTATATGACAATATCGACGGGACCCGTTTATCGAACATGTTGGCAAAGCCTCGGTGATAACGGAAGGGTCCTCCAAAGAAGAATCTAACCCAAGATGCTGGGGATACTTTGCCCGGGCCAGAAGAACTCCCCCCGCTAGAGGAGGCGGCGGCACGCTTCGCCTTGGATAAATCACGCCATATCTTTAATAAATATATCTAGCAATAAGGGGTGGTGTAGCTTCCCGCGCCATCGGTAGTGCTGCGATGAAATTCGTCTAACACTCCTTCTTCATAAGGTTCTCCCACAATTGGTAGACCTAAAATCCGATGTAGAGACCAAAGGTCAATAGCGGTCTCACCCTTTAAAGTCGCGATAGTATTGGTGTCGCGAATGTAGCGTTCAACAATTGCCTGAATGAAGCCATGATGGTAAGGATAATCATATTGGGCCGCTGCGACGGCCTCATAAATACCGGCCCTATCAAGAATCGGCTGATAGTTCTTCAAGATATACAGAAGCCATTCTGTACCCCCAAGGCGGAAAACGTGCGAGCTTCTGACTTGTAGACGAACATCCCAGGCAGGGCGAACGCCCCGACATATGTCTGATAACAGTATACTGAAGTCAGAAGAATCATTAATTGAGCCTTCTTCTGCCTCAGTCAAAAATAGCCCCTGCGAGCGCCGGGTGGCCTCACATGGACGGCTACCTGCTCATGTCCACATGGCTGGCTGATAAGTCCTACTGATGTCATGGACCCGAAGTATAGCCTGAATGGGCCCCATCTGCTCGAGGGTAGGAAATTCCAACAACCGATCAACGGAAAAAGGAAAGGCCGGATATGAGAAAGGGAGAAGTCCCTCCATATTATCGCGATCCAGTAAAATGGCGCACTCCAGATCACGACGCTCCAAAGGGGATAACGGTCTTTCGACCCCACCTTCAATGTGAACATATGATTGAAGCAGCTCATATATAGAGGCGTCTGAGGGAAGGTACCGAGCTATCTCGCCTCGCAAGAAATAGAAGAATTCTCCGTCTCTATAAATACTCTCCCGGCAGACGGGGACAACATCCTCAATAGTGATCCGCAGGTGTGGCTGAGCCACCAAGCGAAACCACGCATCCGGGTACACAACAATCTCCTCCTGAAATCCCTCGGCGGGAATATCACCAATAGCGGTCATAATGATGCAAATCAAGATATATCAACCTGCAAAGGACACATCAGCAAAAACACATATCAGAACGATGCACAAAGCAGCAAGATAGCTAAGTCCCGATAGAAAGTCGGGACAACGCAGAGATACTTGAATATTGCCTATATATGATGAAAACATGGCCAACCCAGAATGTCTCATATCGAGCTCCTGGAAATACCTGAATAAGAATGAAGTGCTAATGCTTGCACAGTGCCTATATCATGTCCATAAATCCCTCATATATATATATATATATATATATATATATATATATATATATATATATATATATATATATATATATATATATATATATATATATATATATATATATATATATATATTGCCGAAGTGGCGGACACTTGGCCAATCCGGAATGTCTCGCATTGAGCTCTCGGAAATGCCAAAATAAGGTACTAATATCCCTTGAATAGGAATGACGCCATCAGAATTGAGTGACCCGCTCTATGTTCCCAACTAATCTCCAAGTCGCAAAGGCCAAGAGATACCCGGGACCGAGCAATGTGTCGAACAATTTAGATGGCACCAATCCTATAGGACCCTCCAAGTCACGAAGGCCAAAGGGATCCAGATATAGAGGGAATCGAATAACTCCAAACGCCCCCAGGAAACCACAAAGTCACGAAGACGAGGTTTGCGGGAGCGATTCTGTAAATATTCAAGTACCAAAAAAAAAAGGTGTGTCCGAACCCACAAGCTCCGTAGGAGCAGATATATATAGCAAATCGTGCAATTGATTGCACAAAGAATATAGGGCAGCATTGTTATTTTCTTAAGAACTCACATATACTCAAACCACATTGGGCAAGATGGGGAAATTACCAAGATTGCATCAATATAAGGCATAAAAATAATCCTTCGGGATATACAAAAAGGGAAATATATATATGGCCAAAAATATATACATATATGAAATGGTGCACGGGACACCCGCCTCCGACTTTGTCTCTGGCGCGCATCCTGTGGGGGGCATTTGTTGACCCAAAAAATTTTATGTGAATTAATATTATTCAAGTATACATATGCACATGATTGTGCGAAAAAATACCTACATGGCATATGCCCACATTAATGTGAGCTAATGATGTGGAAAATATGCATGACATATGTTCATGTTCGCATGAGGCTATGTTGTGCAAAATAAAAAATGAATGCACATGCACCTATGATATGAAAGTCGATCTGAAAATATGCATGTGAATACATAAACTCATACGCACATATTAGGAAGGCAATGGGACAAGAAATATACCTAGGCCAAGAGGCCTTAATCGAAGATCTTGTAAAGGCCTAAAAACAGCTCCGAATCGCCCCTATATGCTGTCCAAGCGCAGCCCTTAAATCTCCTTGATGGCTCCGAGGAATAGGCCCAATATGGAGCCCCAAAAACGCAGCAACAAAATACCCCTAATGCTGCAAAATAAGGGCTCAAATCAGTCCCGAAATGGGCCAAAATCAGTCCCTAAATGGGCCTAAAACAGTCCCAAAACTTGCCCAAAATGGCTCCAAATGGAGGCCCAATAGCAAGGGTAATGGGCCCAATAAGGGACCCAATATAAGGCCCAAAAAGGAGACCAAATGGGCCCAAAAAATCAGTCCACAGGACACCAAAACCTGCAGTCCAAAAAAGGAAAAATCTCCAAACTCCCAAAGTGGAAATATGCCTAAAAGAAGAAAGAGTCAAGTGGCCCCCTCTCTCTCTCTCCCCTTTATTTAAATAGGAAAGGAGGAAAGAGAGAGAGAGAGGAGGAACCGGTGGGGGGTGGGAGTTCCCTCCCTTTCTCCCTTTTTGAAATTCAAAATAAATGGGGGGGGGGGGGAGATTAATTAAAAGAGGGGGATTTACTGGGTTCTTAAACCCACATTTGGTTAAGAATCCCACAAAAGACCCCCATTTAATCCTTCACCTTAACCCTTTTCATACTTGGTTAAGAATCCCACTAAGGGAACCCCATTTAATTCTAACCCCTTTCACACTTGGCCAAGGAGGGGATTAATGGGCTAAGTCCCATTAAAGTAACACAAAAGGGGAGGGAAAAGGAGGAGGACCCCCCACCGGTTGGAACCGGTGGGGGTGCCCACCGGACACCCCCCCCCCCACTCTCATTCTCTCTCTTCTCTCTCACCCCTCTTAAATAAAAAATAAATAAAAAAAGAGAAGGAGAGGGAGTAAATGGTGACACCCCCCACCGGGCCCAATTTGGAGCCTATAAATAGGACCCCATGGTCCTCAAAAAAAAAAAAAGGGCATATACCACTCACTCTACATATTCAAAGGGTGCGAAATTTCTAAGGAGAGGTTCTGCTGCGTTCAAGACCAAACTCAGTGTTTTTCACCCGAGTTTGCTGCGTTTTGAAAGATCTTCTCGTCCCGGAGAGCTCTCTTCTTAAGGTTTAGTCCTAAGGGGAAGCTCTGCAGATTTGTCTATTGTAAAAGCCTTCTTCATAAGGCGAAATTCTGCTGAAATAAAATAACTATTTTATGTCAAACTGTGTGCTTCTGTGTCATCAAATTAAATAATTAATATCATATTTTAATATTTTAATATATATATATATATTTAATTTTCTAATTACTCTAAAAAAATAAATTAAAAATCTGTGCATACTCTTAACCCAATCTTGGCCTCACCCCATACATAAATAAGCATAGATTCATAAAAATAATATACTTAAATTAAAAATTACTTAAATACCCCTCATGATTAATTAATTAATAAAACCTATAAAAATTATTTAAAATTGGTAAAATGAACATAAATATCATAAAATTCCTGTAAAAATCAGTAATAATCAGTAAAAATCAGAAACCTAGTCTGAAAATCATATTAAATCAAAATATAACTTAAATACCCTCCATATATTCAATTAATTAATAAAAATCAGTAAATTAATCAGTAAAATTCAGTAAAAAACAGTAAAAATCAGAAAACAAAACCTGAAAACATATAAAATTTTCAAATATCTAAAATGCCCCTAAAAACTTAATGAAATTACAAAAATACCCTCATCAACAATAAAATTTGTAAAAATCACATAAAATTCTTAAAAAATGTCAAAATCTTTCTTATGTCCAAAATACCCTCAATATGCTAAAAAAAAAAAAATCTTAGACTCTAAGTCTAATAAATCCGATTTCAAGTAAAATTACCAAAATACCCCTATAACTTAAATATGTTTAAAATGATCCTAAAATACATTCTAAGGGTTTTCAAGTTTTCCTAAAATGCTAAAAAAACTTAAAATGACCATAATACCCCTATACCTTCTAACTTGGCATAATTACAAAAATACCCTTATGGGTTTAAAATACTTGGAATCAATCCAAAATACTTGGAGTCAATCCAATATACTTGGAATTAATCCAGATAGCTTGGAGTTAATCCAAAACCATATAAACCTATCCTAAACTTAGGTGAGGCCAAGAGCTTAACCTAAAACATATCTTTATATGCATGTACTGTCTGTAGTAGTAGTGTTGCATGTTATAAGGGCATCATACGGACGGCTAATCAAGGGTTGTCGAGTGTTTGCTCGACGTAATTAACACTGACCGAGGTCAGTGGAGAGAGGTCATATACTCGGATCTTCACCTGATCCGAAGTCCCGGACTCCCTGAGGGCTAATCCCAAGCTCTCATAGTACAATAAATAAAATAAATAAAACCGACCTATATTTCTCCAGATAAAAACAAAAAGATCCAAAACGACTTGGATTTTTTTTTTAAATTAAATAAATCCGATAGGAGAGACGGCTAGGTTAGGTTCCAAACACCAGCGTAGTGCCACTTAGACATGCCTAGCATGCCAAAGCAGCGATTGGACCTGCTTTTTGAGTCCCAGGAAGGTGTTCAGCCACCTGGGCCTCAAAAAGTTGCCATTCCACACTGCAAAGGCAAATGCCTTGACAACTACACTAAATGGCCATGAAGGCTTTCTGTGCCAAAGGGTTGTCCATGATAAGTACAGTTTTAGGCGCAGCCTTTGGAATGTTGACTCTTCAACTACAAGCAGAGTCTCACCTACCCGCCACCGGAGAGCTATCTTTAGTTTTGTCAACGTTGTAAAATCCTCCACTGAGTTCAGACTAGGTGAGACGGCATATAAGATTTTGGGTGGATGCATAGTGTAAAACCCCTAAAATTTCAAATCTAAGACCCTTGGGACCCTATGCAAAAACACCTAGAATGGTGATCAATGGTCCCTTAAATTCCCATATCAAACTTGTAAAAGTACATATATTTAAAATCTTTAAAAGCATATGTAAGAACCCTTGATAAAATACAAGTTTCAATAATGTTTGAGGCATAGAACTATATGATAAAAAGTGAAAGTTTGAAAATATTTAGAAAACTTCTACTTCAATAGAGTAGAACTAATGACTCTTGTGATGGGTTATTCTGGACAATTGACACCATGGTTGTTAGAGTTTGACCACTCTAAACATATCCTGACTTGGCTAAACCCTGTGAATAGGACAATGAGGCTCTTTGGAAAAGTACCATATAGCCTTGACTTATTTTGCTAGAATTTGCGTTTCTAACACAAAGGATGGACAACATGATTTGTGAGATTTTTATTTTGATTAGAGGACATTATATAGGTTAACTAAAAATGGGTGATTCAGCAGGATTGTCAAAAACATGATTTTTCTTCTTGGAAGGAAGAGTTGACTTCCATAAGCTAAAGATATGATTATTATTTTTTTTATTGGATCAAGTACTTCCTTTGTTTACATGTAATATCTTAAGTAAACGAACAATATCTATGGGAACAAAGAATCCTGTCATGAAGAGCCATTTCAGTAGGACTATCATACTGCCTAAATAGGTTACTAAGTGAGAGGGTTATAATAAATTGATAATAGTTACAGGACTTAATGTTAAACTTTACAAAAAAAAAATTACCATAGATGGGTCATTGGACTGGGTGGTTTGGGTCCTAAGTGGGCCTGCACCAGTGGGCCATAAGTGGCCCATTAGTGGGAGGCAGCTTGACCTCTTGGCCAAGTCACCTCCCCACCTCCTTACAAAAGGTGGTGGGCAGTTTTGCCCTCTCATTCTCATCCCCTTCCACAGCCAAAAGGAGGCGAGGTGAAGAGAGAGAGGAGGAAAGAGAGGAGAAGAAAGAGGAGGCAAGAGAGAAGAGAGAGAAAGTGAGAGAGAAGTTCTAGAGAGTGAAAGAAATCCAAGGAGAGAGGATAGAGGGTCTAGAAAATCTCCAGAAAATCAGAAAATTTTCAGAAAATGGGCAAACAGTTCCACTTGGATGGAGGATCACACAGGGAGACGAAAGGAGGTCGGCCTTCGCATGCACACTTCAGGGCAATCTTGAGGAAGTCCGCACGTACCTTGAGGTAGGAGACTTGACCCCTGCCTGTCACATTTGCCATGCCACTGTCATCTTCCCTTTAGATTTGATCCTCGAGCCACCCCTTATTCTTGTCAAGCACCCAAGTTAAGGAAGACGCTGCCCAATTTTTGTCAAGTAACTAAGGAGTGGTTGACATCTATCTAGGCAAGATTAGAGAAGTATGCAGCATGTTTGATGTCTTAGTTAAGGGACATTGTGATTTGTTATATGATGCATGAGTGGAGTCACACAGAATGATACTTACCATAAATTTCAATCGTAACCCAGTGGTATAGTTGTATGCAATACTCTAGTATAACCATTGAAATCCTGTTAGAGTTTAATTGCAAACTACATGCCACCCTCTAATCTGAAAATAATCATTTGGTTCAAGATGCTTAGTTAAGTATAATTTTCATGTGCAGCACTCTTGCTACAAGTAAATTACATAATGGAACATGGCATATGTCGGGTGGTTTATATCTAGTAAAAAAAGGATGAATCATTCTTTATTGCACTTAATGTAGTGGTAGTGATAAATTAATGTCAAGTTCATTTAGAGTAGGTTATAGTGATCATAAACAGCAGTTTGTAGAGTAATCAAGGTGTAAATTGGCATGCATGGTAGGGTCAGTAAATTATCTTTTTGTTGTAAATGTGCATTTTTTTTAAAGTGTTGTTGTAAATATGCATCATGGTGTGTTTTTATAAAGTGTGTTTTCTCTAAGTCATAAATGAAACAAGTGAATAGATATTAAGAATTGATTGTGAGTATGTAAAGGCTGAAGAGTCATGTTATTTTGCTAAGATATGTCATATAAAAGTATGAATGCCTTCTTCTAACTAGATATGTGAATGTCCAAGTCCATGGAGAGTTGGTTGGTTTTTTTGCGATTTCTATATAAATATTGACAACTTTCAGTTACAAAGAGTAAAGTGCCATGGGTATTGTATATGTGTTGAGGGAAGATTAGTGGTGTGGAGGTGACTGGACATAAGAAAGGCAGGGGTCAGCCTACCAACTACTTATGACCATTGCGTCAAAGTTTGATGACCAAAAGATGACTGTCTAGTAGCCAATATGGCATGTTCTAAGTGAATACCATGGTGTAACATGACCGTTGCGTGTATTTTCTCTCTTATGATTGTTTGGTGGTGCAACGCCCCTACACTAGTTTCTTTATCCCCTTTCACATTGGGTCCCTCATCATGGTGGAGGACAGGGTTCGTAGTCCAATTATGACCATGGGGGTTTATCAGGACCTCAAGCAGCCCTATTATGATCGGAAGATCTAGGTCCAGTCTCAGGCATCCTGACTTAAGATAGTGAGTACAGTCTCACCTGAGTATATGGTCATGTTTTGGACCCTACAGCTCTATAAACCATAGGACCCAACTAGTCTTGTTTACTTTCCTCACCTTTCGTGACAGCCAGCATCTGTTAGGGCATTATAGGCAAGGGCCTAATTGAGTTGCCTATAGCTACCCCACGAAGGCGTGCGACCATGACTAGTGTGTTGGCAACCCTGTCACTTCTAGGTTAAGTTAGAGTTGGCCACTTTCAAGATGAATTACTAGAAAGGAACCCAGATGATCATTAAGTGGCCAAGTTCTAATCAATCATTTGCCTTCTCATTTCTAATCCTGTCAAAGTTGATCTTGAAGGCAGAGATAATCCTGTCAAAGTGGCCACCCTCCTCTTCCTCTTTCATATGAGTTTCATGACTCACTGCCACCTTTTTTTTTTGGTTCTGAATTTGTGGGTGGCAGGGTCATCAACAGGGCAAGAACCACGAGTAATAAGATCAGGGGGAACTTCTGTAAATCGGCAACTTCTCCTTCAAGGTATTACTCTGTTTATTTAAGAAATTGGATTTTTTTATTGGCTATGCACTTTCATTTAGTTATTCATTTCTTAATTGGTGTATGAAGTTTCTGGCACAAGCTTCCCTTACTACTTATGTATCATAGTTTCACTAGTTGACTCTTACAGGCCACTCAAACCATCACCGTATGACCGAGAGATGGAGCCAACATGGCCCGAGTCGGATCGGCCATGGGCGATCCGATTATTGGGTGGGGGGGTGGGGGGGATTCCCCCTCCAGTTCAGTGAGAATCGGCTGATTCCATGTCACGGCCAGAACTGGGACCATATGTAGCACAAAGAGATGCCTTTTAGTAGAAGGTTTAGGATTCTTTAACTTTGGCCAAAGGGTACCTGTTAATGCAATGATACAGTAGAGAATTTTGGGGCTTCAGTTTCAGAAGAAATTCAACAGAGGAGGAGGTTTCTGAATGTGTGAGACTTCTTCATACTCTATACCATGAGGTCACACCAGTATTGAAGACCAGGGGGACTGGAGAAGGGAAGCAGAACAGTTTTAGTCAGATCCTTGGTTAGATTTCCTCTACTAGGAGGGTGTAGACTTTAATGGTACAAATTTGTGTGGGAATGAAATGGATAATTAAAATCAAAATCTGCATGCGAAAGCCTATTCAAGATAAGTTGTCTACTACAAGCATAGTAGAAAGAAAATTCAAGCACCACATTCACATTAGTTGTTATATATGTGGAGATGATAGAGACTTCAAAACACCTTCTACTTTCAGGTGATGTTATCTCAGCACTTTGATCAGTTATCTTCAGATCTCTTGACCTATAGTGGATACAGTCTGGATCATTTCTGGAACTATGACCTGAAGGAAGCTGAAAATGCCTCTTGCAGCTACTTTTTTGGCCTTCTGGAAAGAAAGGAATAATAGATGCCTTAGGCAGGGACTCTCATGTCCCTTTTTTTGTAACAAACAATTCCATTCATCCAATCTGAAAGTAGAAAGTCTGTGAGGGGGATAGGGAACCGACAGACTACAATCCATTGCTAAACTGCTGAAGCTAGAAAAAGGTTCCTTCTGTGGTGACTGTAAGGAGGGCCGGGGTCTGCATGCTTGATACTTCTACCATCTTACTGGATTATTGCATTTGTGTTTCCTTTTGGGTTTTTGTTCTTCCTTACTTATGAATGAATAATGGGATCTTGGTCGTATTCAAAAGAAATCAACCTCAAAACCACAAATACCAACTTGGGCTCAATAAGAGACATATGGTGTGACACCGTGGGTTTATCAGTTCGTTACTTGGCTGACTGGCCTTCTGTGCTGGTTAGTTGGCTGCCAACGCAAGAACCATTAGTTTGTTAGACTGGAATGGCAGACTCTGACCTCTCGTGTTGTTCTGTTATGTATACATGCTTATGGGGTACTTTGTGAGTTAGTGTGTGCAGTGTGGCCCAAATTGGCATCATGCCAATGCGATAGCATTAGAAATAGGGATCAATTGTATTCTGAAATCACGTCACATTGTGGTAATGGAAATTTCCATCCTTCTTGGCAGTATGATATATCTGCCCTCCATAACTCGAGAGCTTCATAATGCTAGCCCATAACTTGAGAGACATAGGATGAACCAACTAGGGCCCAGACTTGAATGGAGAATGGAATGACTAGCCAAAGTCTAATCCAAGCCCTGGGTGGCTATATTCCTATATCAAGCTTACTGTTTGCTTGAAAATGTATATAAGATAACTGGACATCTTGAGTAGAAGATCATGTCAAATAATGTTACTTTGATATTGTTATGATGAATGTTTGAAAAGGTTCGCCGACTCAGGAATCCATATCAGATTGTATCTTCCCAGATAGCGAGTCGGATCTGATCTGACTCGGGTCAATTTGGTCCAACTCGCACGAGTCGAGCCAATGAATTTTTAGAAGTAATGAGTTTTAGCCATATTTTAGAGAAATGTACCCTATTAATTGATATAAAAAGTGTAATTTTACTTGTCAAATGGGAAAAACCCAATTTAAAATAACTCATTACACATGTATGGGTTGATACGATCTGATCCTACTCGACGCATGCCAAAGGATCGGACTCACCCACATACAAGTCAACTCGTACGAGTAGGAAAGATCCAGTCCAGTACAGCAAACCATGTTTGAAACAATAACCATGAATCGCATGTTTCTCAAAAAACAATCCATCAAATCAAATAAATTAAATATTACTATATGCATATTGGAACCATAAGACCAACAATCTACAAGCTTATGGAAAGATATTTTTAAGGTTTGGCATTGAACAGATAACCTTGCACAAATGTCATCCAAACATGAATACATGTCTGCAAATCAACAGATCTTTGATGCTAAATGACATGAAGAGTCATTGAGAATCTGAGATTGGTCTAAAGACAAAATCAAGAATACAAGTGAATCTCCAAAATACAAAGAGTTATTTGCTAGAGTAAAAGAAAAAAAAAAAAAAAAAAAGATCTAATTGTAGAAAGAACTACCTTGGGATGTACGAGCAAAACTTGCACAAGTTCTTGCCAGTGTGAAGAGATAAAACCTGTCAACAGATGAAGGCTACAGGCAACTAGTGTTGAATGCAAAAGGGGCATGGCAGTTGCAACATTGCTTTCCTAAATCACAAAATGACCATTGTTAGATAAAGGTATATTACTGGCAAAATCAAGAAGAATCTGCCATCACAAGTAGAGAGAAGAAAACCTGCCCATAACTTGCGAGCACAAGCAAGACGTAGAACACCAAGTCCAGAACTTGCTCGATTACTTTTACCTCTTCAAGCAAAACCTGATAAAAAAGAAAGTTTGTTCAGAAGGCAGATATGATTTAAAGGTAGATACCAAACCGAAACGAAATAACACATCCAACCATATGGCAGAATCTACAGACCATGACCCTTCACCTCAAAACATGCATCTACCAGGTTGCTAACATTATGACATTACAAAGAAGCAACCAATCGACTAACTGCCATAGTTGCAAACTCTTTAGTTACCCTAACAATCTATCATGTAAAACAATGCTGGAGAATAAGTTAGAGAAGGAAAAGGCAGAAATCAATAAAAATGCAATCTGGAACTCAACAACATCCATGGATTTCTGGTTTTAGCTACTCATTTTGGCAACTCACTTCCAAAGTACACCATATGCATGGGCATCCAAAGTTTTGTTCTACTCTCAGTGTGATCACATCTCCTTTGTGAGAAATCAGCAGGCACATAGGAATATGAAATAAATGCAAGTACTCTTGAGAAAGGGGAAAAGCCAGGCTTCTATCAAAAGGTATATGCATGAATGTTTAAGTTAGATCGACTACAATTTCTTGACACCTTTTGAATTTTTATAAGTTCAAAAGTCAAGATTTAGGTTTACAAAAAATGGAAGAGAATGAAAACTAAATTTTTCATAAAACTTCTACAAATCTAAATTGTGCATTTGTAAATGGTGAGATAGGATAAGGCTTTGATGATGATGATGATTTGTAAATGGTGACCAGCATCTGACAGAGAATGTTTTTTTCCTTCAAAAAGATAACAAAAGAATTTTCCCTCAAGCTGGTGATCCTTGACAATCTTAAAATGATCACACAGGACAGAGAAAGTAAAACTTGTATTTAATTCATATTGGAAAAAACAACGACATCAAAATGGAAAACATCCAGCACATGGCAAGTTGAAGAAAAAACACATTTGCAGAATTCCATGAGCATGGAAACCCATTTAATGAAGAGAATATGAATCTTGCCATGTCAGAAATAATACATAGCTTGTGTTAACTTTTGTTACAAAAGCCTCACCTAGTTATGCTTCTCATTCTGAACCAAATCAAGAAACTCAAAACATTAGTTATAGAAAATGCAAGAATAACATCATCAGCTAGGACATCTCCCATCTCTATCCATGCATGGCTAGAGGAGGATCATGATCAGCTTTCCTTGTTTCAGTGGACTAAAGCTGGAAGCCAAGGTATCCAAAGAGATGTATTAATTTAATTTTTCCAAGAAAAAAAATACCTATTAAGTTTTCAAACTGGACACACCAGAGAAAGTGGATTTCTCTTTTCCATAAACAACCTTGACCATCATTCCTCCCTTGGCATCAGTTCAGTCAATGCATAAGGTTTGTCTAAAAATTGACATTTTCTCCATGTTGCAAGAAAAACCTCTGCCCTATTCTACATTTGATATAACAACCCCTCCCCCCCCCCCCCCCCAAAAAAAAAAAAAAGCATGCTTCTCCTGCACCAGTCTACACAGGAAATAGTAATTCAAAATGGGATGCCTTGGCCCATTCCTGTAATAAGTAGGGCAAACAAAGTTTCTAGCAGTGTAACTTACTCAATGGAAACTAAAAGGGGGCGTAGAAAGGCTTAAAGGTTCCCCTTAGTGGCACCCATTAATTCACAGAAGGTCCTACATCCTGTGACATTGGGGATCAAAAACCAACTATGTAGAACAGTTGCATGTTGGGGGACTGTGAGACTTCAATTTTTTTAATGAATTTGATTTAAAAGATTTTTTTAGTTTAAAAAGAGAATTCTTGGAGTTTTGAAAACATAGTCTTCTCTCTTTTTTTTTTAATGTAGACCTAACTTGAGGTTAGTCTTCAAGTCTAAGATTTTGGATCAAGTGCGGATCCATGTGTTTAACCTCTCCCCACTGACCTCGGTCAGTATTAATTATGCCAATCACTGATTAGCAATCCTTGATTAACCGTCTGTTAAGGCCCATTAAGACAACAAGAATAAAACAAATAAATTGTTTTGATGCCATGCACGAAAGATAGATTTTTTTTTATTTGGGGATCCTACAAGGGTTCTTAAAGGATACTTAATGGATTCTTAAGTTCACATGAGGACATGAGAACTCATGGTCCTCAAATGGTACTGAGAGATAGGTCTTTTGGACCTAATCTTCATTAGAACCCCTTAAAGGATATCAAATGACTCAAAGATATCTTTTAAAAGACATGGAATCTTTGGACAGCATATCCCATATTATTAGGTTCATTTAGGAGGATAAATAAACATAAAAGATATCATCAATTAATGGGGCATGAAGGCCACCACGTACTTGAGGATATTCTTTGATGGTCCTCCAATCAATATGAAGGAACCAAAATCAATTTATTTTGTAGACATATCCAACTTGGTCAGCACGTTTATCATTTGAGCATACATCCAATGAAAGTAGACATGCATTAAACAAGCAAATTGAACATGCATCAACCATATGTAAACTTTATTCAAATCCACTTTGTTACATATCAAATACATTGGCCATTCCACCAATAGGAACGAACCACAAAGTCAATTAATAAAAACTTTGGCCATTCAACTAATATGAATGAACCACATAAACATTAGAATCACATAATTAATTAATTAAAACTTTGGCCATTTAACTAATATGAATGAACCACATGATTATTTAATTAAAACTTTGGCCATTCGACCAATATGAATGAACCACATGATTATTTAATTAAAACTTTAGCCATTCAACCAATATGAATGAACCACACATACATTAACATCATTACAAGATCATAAAAAAAAAAATGGGTCATTGTTTGTATCCTTTTTTCACGCACAGAAATCTTCAAGAACTACTCCTTTGTTCTCCTTTTTTTTTCAGCAAAAGAGCCCTCAAAAAAATCCTCCAGAGTCTCCCGTAGTCTTCTCTCTTCAGCCCTCTGCAGCCCCCCCCCCCCCTTATGGGGGTATTTATAGGAGAGAAAGGGTGAGAAAGAGAGGAGGGAAGGGTGAGGTAGGCACCCCCACCGATGGGTGGGAGCCGCCACCGGTGTGGCTCCTCCTCCCCCTTATTATTTATTTTTCTTAAACCCTCTTCTCCCCCCCCCCCCCCCCGGCCTTTTTTTATTAAAAAAAAAAGCTTCAACAAACGCCCCCCACGGGACATGTGTCAGAAGCAGGGGCGAAGGCACGTGACCTGTGCGTCCACATCATAGTCTTTAGTCGTCTTCATCTCATGCGATCCTCTGCATTCGGCTGAGGATTCATTGGACCTTGTCTTGAGATTTTGGGTGTAAACACATTCTTTATGATGTTAATCCTCCAGGATTTTATTGCCTCTGAGCAAGGGTAGCTTGTAGTTGCTAGGAGATTAATCCTTCATCAACTTTAGGCATTTGCCAACTTCTCCAAAAATGCTTAGGCATGAATATCATTTTTCGACATTTTAGGGTATACAATGAAAGTGACCCTAACTGGCTGGAGCTTTAACTGCAACAAGACGATCTTTGAGTATGGATAATCTCTTCTGAGATTTTAGGGCATATGATGAAAGTGACCATAACTGGCTAGAACTTTAACTGTAATAAGACAATCTTTGGGTATAGATACCCTTCTTTTGGAATTTTAGGGCACATGATGAAAGTGTCCCTAATTGGCTGGAGCTTCGACTGCAACAAGTCGATCTTTGGGTACGGATACTCTTCTTTTGGAATTTTAGGCCACATGATGAAAGTGACCCTAACTGGCTAGAGCTTTGACTGTAATGCCGATCTTTGGGTCTGGATAACCCTCTTCTAGCATTTTAGGCACATTGCGAAAGTGACCCTAATCGGTCAAAGCTTTGAATGTGATAAGCCGATCTTTAGGCATGAATGACCCCCTTCTGGCATTTTAGGGCACATTCCAAAAGTAACCCCTACGGCCGAAACTTTGACTATAATTAGTCGCTCTTTGGGTATAGATAACCCTCTTCTGGCATTTTAGGGCATATTGCGAAAGTAACCCCCACTAGCCGAAACTTTGACTACAATAAGTCATTTTTTGGGTATGGATAACCCTCTTTTGATATTTTAGGGCACATTGGGAAAGTAACCCTCACTGGCCGGAAGTTGGACTACAATAAGTCACTTTTTGGGTATAGATAACCCTCTTCTGGCATTTTAGGGCACATTGGAAGTGACCATAAGTGGCTAAAGCTTTGAACTGTATGGGCCGGACTTCGTAACTTTGCCATGATTAGTAGGCTTTCGTTTTGCTTCTTTGTTCTTCAAACTTTTGATAGTAAATTGCTCTTTCTTTCCTTTTGCACTTAACCTGCTTCTTTCCTCCTTTGCATCGTAGCCGAGACAGGAGGCCTATCTTTGTTGTTCCTAGACGACGCCCGAAAACGTTTTAGTGAAGTTGGTCTGACTTTGACTTGCTTGATCATCTGCTCTCTCGGCTTCTCCGAGTATCGAACATTGCCTTCCGTTTCTCATATGCGTTTAAACGCTTCCAAGACAACCCGACTCATAGGCACGATCTTGGGTCTCTTCATGAGACTTGAACTTTGGTAGGTTCTATTCATAATTATATCGTCGTCTTTTCGAAGGTGATTTTGACTTTGTGTCCCTTCTCTTCGTGATCTGGCTACCCTAAGGGCTTACCTCGGATAGCGCTCTCTCTGTGACTTGGTTGTCCCGAAAGCCTGTCTCGGACAACACATTTATCCCTTATGGAATCTTGGTCTCGAATCATTCCAATGTTGTGTAACTACTTCTTTTTTAACTAACTCTAGCGCCCTTCTGAGTTTTCACCAAAATTAGCCCCCCCTTACTTTTGCATGTACGTCCTTTAAAGTTTTCATGCAATAGGGTTATATCCATTTTAGCTTAAGATGTCCTTTCGGATTTTCGCCTTAGCCGGATTTTGAGACATTTTTGCCCTTAATTGTACATTTTCTAGGAGGAAACAGTTAAGTCCGTAGAAGCACCTTAATTTTAAGCTCTTTTTTTCTTTTTTTTCTTTTTTAGTAGGGAATTATGGCTCCTGTATGGGCCAGATTTGGATAGAGTTCTCAATTTTGTTCGGTAGAGAATTGTGGCTTCCCTGTGGGCCAAAGTGGTGGGACTTAGGAATTCTAGGTTTGTGAAGCTTTGGGGACCAACTGGCTCCCTGGGCTGAGATTTTGCCCTTTGGGTGAAACTTTTCCAGTGGGACGGAGGATTTAGTGATTTTCTTATAAAGTGAAAGTTCCAGATAGTGTGTTGGACTTTTGGACTTTTTCGATGGGATAAAGGCTCCAAGTAACCATGGACTTTAGGTTTTCAAGGGGGTAAAGGCTCCAAGTAGCCATAAATTTTGAGTTTTTTAGGAGATGAAGGCTCCAAGTAGCCATGAATTTTGGGTTTTCAAGGGGATGAAGGCTCCGAGTAGCCATGAATTTTGAGTTTTCAAGGAGATGAAGATCCGAGTAGCCATGGACTTTAGGTTTTCAAGGAGATGAAAGTTCCAGGTAGCCATGAATTTTGAGTTTTCAAAGGGATGAAGGCTCCAAGTAGCCATGAACTTTGGGTTTTCAAGGGGATGAAGGCTCCAGGTAGCCATGAATTTTGAGTTTTCAAATGGAATGAAGGCTCCAAGTAGCCATGAACTTTGGGTTTTCAAGGGGATAAAGGCTCCAGGTAGCTATGAATTTTGAGTTTTCAAGGAGATGACGGCTCCGAGTAGCCATGAATTTTGGATTTATTAATGGAGATTTCCCCGTGGGATGGGGTATTTTGGGTTTCTAAGGCTTTATGCTTGAAAGTTTTGGATTTTAGGATATAAAGGCTCCTCGGGCCGGAGGCTTAGGGAAATTTTAGATTTTTGGGATATAATGGCTCCCTGGGCCAAAAACTTTGGAAAATGTTGGTTTTCTTTTGGTTTTGCTCGAGGGGACAAGCAAGTTTGGGATGGAGGAACATATTGAACCTATCCAAGGTGAAGATCGGATTTTCCCACTTCTTTACCGATCGAGAGGACGTCGTCATCGTCGTCTCGGTCGTAATCTTTTATTGAATGTCACCCAACCAATTGTGAAGTGACCCAAGGATTTTCTCGTCATTTACGACTCTGACATCCTCTCTGGATAAGGATGTGGAAAAACTCAACCCTCACCAAAGATAGGCGAGGAGAATTTTTCCCCTATTAGGGTGCTTTTGCAATTAGTTTCCCCAACGAGTTATTTTCTTTTTTCTTTTTTTACCAACCATAACGCCCTCACAAGTTTTCGCCAAGACTAGCCCCTTGTTACTTTTGCCTGTGCGCCCTTGCGGGTTTTCACACGGCAAAGTTTTCCTTTTTTGCCTAAGGCACCCTTGCAGGTTTTCACCTCAACCGGGTTCAAGACTTTTTTGCCCTTAACTGGCTTCCTTTTTTATGAGAAAACCAATTAAGTTTGTCGAGGCACCTCATCTTTAATCCCCTTCTTTTTTTTCCTTTTTTTTTCAAGACTTTTTCAGTTGTGGACTTCTAGACAATTCATGCTCCGGGACATAATACAACTTCATGTGGCGCCCGTTTAACGGGGGAAATGCCACATTCCCTTTCTCATCAACTAATTTATAGGCGCCTCATTCATATACTTTGCTGACTATGAAGGGTTATATCCAATTAGGCTTGAACTTGTTCTTAAGACAGGACGCCATCGCATCCTTTTGTTTGACCATAACGAGATCACCTTTCTTAAATACTCTTTCTTTTACCAATTTGTCAAAAGGCCCTAGACATCCGGGCCGAAACTCTCAAGCTCATTTGATTATTCGTAAAGTATGTTATTATTATTCTAACATTACTGTTGTAGCATGAAGCATGAAAGAATTCCTAAGAAGGGGTGCAAGAATATTTATGACGAAAAGACCCTAAGACAGGGGTAAAAGAATTCAGAGGCACACTTTAGTATTCTCCTATGAAGAAACTGTAAAAAAGAACTTGTGAAAGAACTCATGGAATGAGTTAAAAGTAAGAAAAGCCTTTCATGATGATGATGAGTCTTAATGATGAACGATGATTCCTACGACAGTTTATCTTTTTTGAAAGGGAGTGACAACAGCTCACTGGCGGGACGACAAGGTCTATCTCATGGGGATAAGGGGACGCTTAGTTAAAGCTCCTTAAAGATGTGTAGTGTCGAGGTACGGAGCATCCCTTCTTTTGTGGTTAAAGATGCCAGAGTCCAGGATCAGGGACTTTGACTAAGGCAGAGGATGGAGATCCTACTTGAGTGAACTCGAGTGCACTCATAGGTTGGGGCATAGACACTGCAGCAGTAGTTATGGGAGCATTGCCTCTTGTTGAAGATAAAGGCCCAGGTGCTGAGGGGTTCCCCATCTTCTTTTATCAACATTACTGGGAGATCATTAAGCCTCGTTTGCTACAATATGTGTAGAAACTTCAGGAAGGGAGAGCTCATCTGCATGGTGTTAATATGACCTTCTTAGCTCTTATCCCTAAGGAGGGGGCTCATTGATTATGTAGTTTTAGACCCCTTACTCTGCTTAATGGGATCTATAAGATTACGTTTAAAGTACTGGTTCTTAGAGTGGAGATGGTGGTGCACACAATCATCAGCTGCTATCAAGGGGACTTCATCAGGGGAAGGCATATCCTGGAGAACTTAGTGGCCCAAGAATATTCATGCGATGATGTGCCATCATAAGAAGGGTCTAGTCATATTGACTTTGAAAAGGCCTATGATAGGGTCAACTAGGGCTGTTTGTTTGAGGGACTGCATAAGATGAGATTTGGTGACAAATGGGTAGGACGGATCAAGGCCTATATTTCTTATCTCTCTCTCTCTCCCTCTCTCTCTTCCCCCCCCCCCCCAATCCTTCTAAATGGGATGCGTTCCCCCTTTTTCCATTGAAGTAGGGGACTTCAGCAAGGTGATCTTATGTCTAGTCTTCTCTTTGTCTTAGTGGCAGCACACATTCGGAGTAAGATGTGGCATGGGGCAGAGGAAACTAGTCTAATGGCTTTCAAGTTGCTAGACAATGAGTTGCTAGTCTAATTGGTTGACAAGTGAAATCTGAAACTCTTCAGGTCAAATGTCAGCAATCTCTGAACACTTTCTGGAATATTCTGAGTTTCTGTCTTCCAGAAAGTGTTACATGGTTACATCATGTTGTTTGATTATTCATTAAGGCCCATTTCTTGAACTAACCATCCAACTGGTTTCTGATTGATCCTAGGTGAGGCAGCCTCACTTGGGTTGAGTGCTATGTTTTCCTGAGAAAGACTTGCTATACCGCCAGGTGGTGTTTACCTAAAAGGTTATTTTTAAATTTTTTTAAGGTGGGCTCCATTATGCCCTACATGACTGTACAATCTGATCTATGATCGGATAACCCAACAAAATCTGAAAATTTGAAAACCGACCCCAAACAATGGTTAAAAAAAATATTATTTTTTACTGCTCATGTAGGGTTGGTTTTTTAATTTTCAGATTTTTTTGGTCATCCAACCAGAGATAGGGTTGTATGATCACGTTGGTCTGGTTGGGGCCTACTTAAAAATAAAAAAAATAAAAATCTGGCGGTGTGTCAAGTCTTTCTTATGTTTTCCTCCCAAATGCTGTAATAGCATCACAGGGAGGAAAGCTCACTTCGTCTTTCTATTCTCACAAAGTGGCATTAAATTGTAACTTGGAGCATAAGTATGTTAAATTTGTTATGATCTGCTGACCTTGGCATACACTCTCAAATAAGAAATTTGGATGGAAGCGAACCTTTCCTTTTGCCCCATTGCCATACCCTAGGACGCTCCTGCAGCCTTTCTCTCTCTGGGAATGATGACGGGGCTCCGACCTGGTCAAATTAAGGGCCTAGTAGATCTAAATTTAGGAGTTTGAATGACCCTATATGATGGTGATGTAATCAGCTATCATTGCCAATGACCCCCCTTTTGTAATTCAAACAAATAAGGGATGCATCACCCCCCTTTTGTAATTCAAACAAATAAGGGATGCATCTTTAATAAAACATGTTATCCAATGCTGCACCAATATGGAGATGGGAGTAGGTATTTCTTCCTTCAGCTACTTTCAATTCCTGTTTCATTCAACATTGGATTTCTTTGGACTGCTATAGTTAGTTCCTGTAATTCATGCTTATAAGTTTAACTTTGTATAAGGCAGGAAGTGCAGGTCATCCTAAATATGCATTTCATAGGTTTTTCCCCCCTTAACACCTTAAGAAAAAGGCAGGCAGATCAATATTGGCCGAAATCAGACAGAGCAATTTGTTTCTCGGGAGAGATGAGCCGAGAAATTCTGAGATTGCTGAACATGATTGTGCACATGTTGAGGACAAAGGTAATAATTCAGGGTCTGAGCCGAATGGAAGCATGGGCAGTATGGACTCTCATTATCATGCTGTTAATAGCTACAGCATGTGAAAGGAGTATAATGCTTTCTGATATGACTACCTGTAGGTGAGTACGGATTGGTTTATGATGATTTGGGAGGAGAAGATCTGTCTGTGAAGGAAAAGTTGACTCCTCCAGCAGATTCATGCTGGCGTAATGTGGACAGTAGAACTATGTGGGTTCACTAAACACTTGTGAATCCTTGGTTTCCAAGGATTGGAAGTATGGCTTAAAATGTCTTATAAATTCTTTATGGCTCAGTTGTTGATGGTGGCTCACCTGGGGCCAGTGTTAACACCAAATGGTGGGCCAAGGAGCCACCATAGACTGTTGACAGTGGCTCCAAGGAAGTCACTATCATGATTAAACTATCATGAGGATGTCACTTCAAGACTCACTAGAAAAAATAATATATGAGAGTAAAGTAGGATGTATGGTTTGATTAAAATAAAATACACCATGTATTAAACTCTCAATAGAGGTGTTAAATATGCAGGCTCCTAAGAATTCTGAAATTGTTAAGAAAGCCATGACGCACATGGCATGGATATGAAAGCAGCTGCAGCAAACCAGAGGCAAGAGCAGCACACCAAAGGCAAGAGCAGCACAGCAGCAGCAGGAGCATGCAACTACTGCACCAGCAGCATCCACAAGAGCCAGCGGCTGCAGCAGGAGCAGCAGCTGGGGGCACAGCAGCAGGGGCACGGCAGGAGGAACAACAGAAATAAGGGACGGTCTGGCCTATTTTTATAAAAAAAAAGAAAAAGAAAAGATAGAGATGGGACCCCCCCCCCTCTCTTGTAACTGTCCGAGGACAGTAAGTAAAAAAAAAAGAAGATAGAGATGAAGTAGTCACCGGGTGGATGAAGCCCACCCGGTGAGGTAGGTGCCATGCGCACCTTCCACTCCCTCTTTTAACTGTCCAAGACAGTAAAAGTGAAAAAAATAAAGAGAAGAGAACAGTAAAAGGGTAAAAAAAATGATAAGAATTAGTAAAAAGAAGCTGTAAAAGGGTAAAAAAAAAGAGAAGAATTAGTAAAAAGATCAGGGGAAAGAATCCTATTCTAAGTAGGACACTTCACCCTCACCAACTGGAGAATCCACCCGGTGGGGGTGAAGTATGCGCCCCCCCTCCTCCCGTAACTCTTTTTTTTTTAATTCTGGAAGCGGGATTTTTTTAGTAACCGCCACCCGGTGAGGGTAGCCTCCTTGGCTCCTTAACTATCTCCTACAAGACTATAAATACCCTCCTAGGGGGCTCATTTGGGAAAAATGCAAAAGAGAGGCAAGCTTTGAGAGTTCCTTGTGGTAAGGACTCTATGGGTTTTGAGAGTGGTAGGCTTCGGCCCCCTCTCTTCTTTTTTTGATTTGGGTTTAAGTCCTAATTTATCGCAATATCTCAATATATTATGTTATGTTATATGTCCGTTGTGACATATAAATATGACATGACATAATATAAATATTATAATATGATTATATATGTCACATTATATGTGATGATCATATGTGATTAATTACACCTAGAGGTTATATCTAGGAGGTTGTAATTTAATATAATAATTCAATTATGTTAATGTGACATAAAGTCCATTAACATGTAACTTGTTAATGTGATATAAAGTCCATTAACATGTAACTCATTTATGTGTCACAAACATGTGACACATGTTATTAAATCATATGTCACGTTTATATTAAGGTGACATAAAATTCATTAACATGTAATTAATACATGTTATTAAATCATATGTCTTATGTGTGAATCATATATGGTTAACTATACTCATAAGACATCCAATTCACTGGTTAAATGACTTAGTCACATTGATTAAATCCACTCACAACCTAACCCATTGATCAAATGACTCAACTAGGTCGATCATGGTAGGGTCTACTATAGCCCAAATCTAACTACATCGATTAGGCGATCATATCATATCTTTGATCTAATTTCAAATCCAACGATGGAATCGTTTTGACATTGAGCGAATTTAGATCTGACGGCCCGATCTCCATGATCGTAACTCGACCTTATAATCCAACAGTCTGATCGTCACGATCGTGACTAAACTTCAAATCCAACGGTCAGATCGTTTTGATATCGACTGAATTTTAGATCGATGGTCCGATCTCCATGATCATGACTCGATCTTATAATCCAATGGTCTAATTTCCATGATCGTGACTTGATCTCATAATCCAGCGGTCGGATCATCCCAATATTGACCGAATTCCAGATATGACGGTCGGATCTTCATGATCTCGACTTGATCTCATATTTAGCAGTTGGATCATCCCGATATCGATCAAATCCCAGATTTAACGATCGGATCTTCACGATCTCGACCTGATCTTATATCCAACGGTCGAATCATCCTAATATCGACCGAATTTCAGATCGAACGGTCGTATCTTCATGATCTCGACCTAATCTAATAATCCAGCGGTCGGATTATCCCAATAATCGACCGAATTCCAGATCTAATGGTCGGATCTTTACGATCTCGACATGATCTCATATTTAGCGGTCGGATCATCATGATATCGACCGAATTCCAGATCTGACGGTCGGATCTTCATGATCTCGACCTGATCTCATATTTAGCGATCGGATCATCCCGATATCAACTGAATCCCAGATCTAACGGTCAGGTCTTCACGATCTCGACCCGATCTCATATTTAACGGTCGGATCTTCACAATATCGACCAAATTTTAGATCTAACGGTCGGATCTTCACGATCTCGACCTGATCTCATATTTAACGGTCAAATCATCATGATATCAATCGAATCCTAAATCTTGGATTTTCACGATCTCGACCTGATTCCATAACTTAGCGGTCAGATCATCCCGATATCGACCAAATTTCAGATCTAACGGTCGGATCTTCATGATCTCGACCTGATCTCATATTTAACAGTTGGATCATCATGATATCGATCGAATCCTAAATCTAACGGTTGGATCTTTAGGATCTCGACCTGATTCCATATCTTAGCAGTCGGATCATCCCGATATCGACCGAATTCTAGATCTAACAGTTGGATCTTCATGATCTTGACCCGATCTCATATTTAACGGTCAGATCTTCATGATCTTGACCATATCACATATTTAACGGTCGAATCATCCTGATATCAACCGAATTTCAGATCTAACGGTCAGATCTTCATGATCTTAACCTGATCACATATTTAACGGTTGGATCTTCCCAATATCGACCGAATTCCAAATCTGATGGTCGGATCTTCATGATCTCGACCTGATCTCATATTTAACGGTCGGATCATCCCGATATCGACCAAATCCCAGATCTAACGGTTGGATCTTCACGATCTCGA
Organism: Zantedeschia hybrid cultivar; assembly: GCA_030544215.1. Taxonomy (NCBI): domain Eukaryota; kingdom Viridiplantae; phylum Streptophyta; class Magnoliopsida; order Alismatales; family Araceae; genus Zantedeschia; species Zantedeschia hybrid cultivar. The sequence goes on along the minus strand of JARZZO010000005.1, from coordinate 66,650,150 downwards.
CCTGATATATTATCTAACGGTCGGATCATCCTAATATCGACCGAATTTCAGATCGAACGATCAGATCCTCATGATCTCGACCTAATCTAATAATCCAACGGTCGGATTATCCCGATAATTGACCAAATTCCAGATCTAAAGGTCGGATCTTCACGATCTCGATCTGATCTCATATTTAGCGGTCAGATCATCATGATATCTATCGAATTCTAGATCTGACGGTCGGATCATCCCGATATCGACCGAATCCCAGATCTAATGGTCGGGTCTTCACGATCTCGACCCGATCTCATATTTAACAGTCGGATCTTCCCGATATCAACCAAATTTCAGATCTAACGGTCGGATCTTTACAATCTCGACCTGATCTCATATTTAACGGTCGGATCATCCTGATATCGACCGAATTTCAGATCTAACGGTCGGATCTTTACGATCTCGACCTGATCTCATAATTCAGCGGTCGGATCATCCAAATATCGACCAAATTCCGGATTCATTGATCAGATCTTCATGATTTCGATCTCATCTTATAATCCCACGGTTGAATCGTTCCGATATCGACTGAACCTCAGATCTAACAGTTCGATCTCCATAATTGTGACCCGATCACATATTTGACGATCGGATCTTCACAATCTCGACCCGATTTCATAATTCAATGGTGCGATCTTCACGATCGTGACCTAATCCTTTAATCCAACGACTGGCAACGACTGGATCATCCAGATTTCAGATCTAATGGTTGGATCATTCCAATATTGGCCAAATGTTAGATCTAATAATCTGATCCTTATGATCTTGACGTAATTTCATAACTTGACGGTTTAATCATATTGATCTTGACTGTCGTCATAATCTGACAGTCCGATTTTATCGATCTAGTCCGTCATCTTAAATCTAACAATTTGACTATGCTAGTCAAGATCGTTAATCTTGCTTAATGAAATCAATCACTATGATTGTATTTGTTAATATCATAATGATCTTTCGATCATAATAATTATGACTCTGCAGCACAGTTTGTTATAATTGATCAAAGTTCTGATCAACATTTGTAATTCCTGATGTAATTATTTGGTTGTTACAAATAGAAATTTTGTCATATTGTAATGCCCTTGCTCAGTGGGGCCTCATTGTAATTTGTAACATCTTTGATTAATAAAATATCACTCATTTATTATTTCTATTGTTGTACATTGTGTTGTCTCTCATTTTGCACATGAATTTTATGGCAATTATCAGTATCACACATAAAGGGGTTAATCAAAGGTTTCCAATTATTTCACTGGTGTAATTAACATCGATCGAGGTCGATGGAGAGGGGTCCAAATTCAAATCCACACGCTTGATTCAATTTCCAACTCATTATTTATGAGCCGCGAATCAAACGAAATATCCACATCAAAAATATAAAAAATTCATTTTTATATTTTTATAAAATATCATTTCCACATGCACCCATACCTGGTTTCACTCGCTGGCACTCAGCTCCATCTGTATGCGCACATATGCATGCATACATGCATGTGTGTGCGTGGGGAGAGGGAGGGGCATAGGTGGGTGGTTGTGTGCGTGTGCATTGCACATGCATGTGTGTGCATGGGGTGCGCATGGGGAGGGGGAGGGCAGGGAGGGGGGAATTATGTGAAGATGCACACAAGTACATTCCTACAATTCGTGCCCATCAATGAGTATCTGCATACAGGTAAACATTAATAAAGCCATAAAAGGCACCTGTTCAAGTCTTGTATGCCGAGACGCCAGGTCGGATAATGAATGCAAAAGGCGGATACCACGGAGAAAATATACCAAGCGCATGTCATCTCCACCAGGTGACAAAAGGACAGCAATAAGGTGCAAAGGGAGTGATGTTGCAAGCTTTTCCATATCAACCTGAATGCAAAAGAAGGCGTTTCAGACAGGATCAAGCAAAAAACAAAACAAAACAGGAGAATAATTTTCTGATAAGTTTAACAAGGGGCATCACCTGAATCAATGAACCATTTTTCGTGATATGAACCATAAAATTCTCAGATTCCTTCAGTAGTTTACTAAGCTCTTGAGAAGAAAGTCCATTTAACTCTTCAACTGCTATCACCAAATTAACAGTCTGTCGGGTAAACCAAACAAAAAAAAAAGTCATGTTTGGTTATTTGTACAAATCAACTGAACATACTACTAAACCACAATCTTGATAGTGGTAAAGATTAAGATCTAAGCTCTTGAGAAGAAAGTCCATTTAACTCTTCAACTGCTATCACCAAATTAACAGTCTGTCGGGTAAACCAAACAAAAAAAAAAAGGTCATGTTTGGTTATTTGTACAAATCAACAGAACATACTACTAAACCACAATCTTGATAGTGGTAAAGATTAAGATGATGGTGATAATAGCAAAAGAGCAAATATCCACAGGCATAAACAAGTAAGTTAAATGAAGGTGGCAGATCATATATCATCAAACTTCATCTTCCAAGGAGTGTACAACATAAAGCAGGAAACAAAACGTCAACATGTTTAGTCCTAGAAATTTGGAGCAATTTCACAAGCTGATTTACAACCATTTATTCAGTGTTGACTGCATGCAGCTCAATTTTCATTAGAGAAAAACCTGTTCAAATTGGGCTTGGCATGATAGATCCCTTGGGGCCACTATTTCATGTTATGTGTGGCCATCTATTCAGCCCTTGGCATGATAGATCCCTTGGGGCCACTATTTCATGTTATGTGTGACCATCTATTCAGCCCTTTCTTTTGCTTTAGTGAATGGCAAAAACTATATCGCCAAAAGATTATAAGAACAACTTCGCTGAGTTGAATGTAATTATTAAAAAGAAAGAAAAGCAAAAAATTACCAGGGCACAAGACAGATTCCAAAAAGCACGTAGCCAGCCCATGCCGAAATCGAAATGGATAAACTCCCACCAACTAAAAATTAGTACACAAAGAACCATCTACCTATTTGTAGAAAACAGAGGAGGGAGAAGGAAGGTAAAAGAAGACAAGAGAGAGAGAAAGAGAAAGAGAGATGAAGGGCAACTCCAACAACAGCCACCAGCCGCTCTATGCTCTGTTTCTATTAGGTTTCAGTAAAAGAATTACAAATAATGTAACTTCCCCCATAGTCAAAAAGGCCAACCAGTCACCAGATGACAGACCTATAAGTAAAAACACAGCAGAATAAAAGAAGTGCCAGTAGTCGGGAAAAAACATGCAGTCTACTTTTTACTTCTCCAAGTTACTAGGTTCCTCCAACACTAAGGTACAGTACCTAATGGTAAATTTATGCATCTCAAGGTTATATATTAGGCAAAATGATGCTATGCAATCTGCAACCAGACCACACAGCACTTTTAGCCCCCTAATCAGTGATCAAAAAATTAAAATCCCAAGGAATGGGAACAATCATATGGACTAATTAGAATAACTTTTTTTTATTTTTTGATAATTTTCAAAATTTTTGTACCATCTGATCACAAAACTCAACCATAGCCATATATCATTAATAACGCTACTAAATGAACATCGTATCAAAAATGCCCAAGTTAGTTTCCATCATGCCGTTAGAATATACCCAGAATATGGTGTTAGCACTTGTTGTGAGGCGGAAAAAGACAATAATACCCTCATGTGTGTGTGTGTGTGTGTGTGTGTGTGTGTGTGTGTGTGTGTGTGTGTGTGTGAGATGGAGGGGGGTGGGGAGAGAGAGAGCGCAAGATTGGGGTTCCCCCCTTGGGTGCTGGCACTCCCAGCTTGGGGGACTGCATAGAAAGAGAGAGAGAGAGAGCAAAGAGGATCATATAGTCCCTACATGGAGAGAGGGCCAGGGTGCTTGACATTGACCTGCAGAAGCAGCTGCGCCGCTACAAGGAGTCCATGGTGCCGCTGCCCGGAATCTACAACCCCGACTTCAAATCAATGCTTCGAATCAGACACAAATATTTTTTCTTCAGGGCGATTTGCAAGGTTGATCGATCCGGCTATCAGGAGGAACAGCTTGATCAGAGGGGACAACTTCAAGAGTGGGCAGACCAAGATGAAGTCCGTCCTGATGGATTTCCTTGTTGGGGCGTGGATCAAAGTTGATATCTATATCTCCCTGAACTCTTCCATGGTTGGAACTTGGAACATCAAGTATTGGAATTTTGAACTTGTTCTCCCATGCAGCCCACTTCCATTGCCAGCTACAACCTAGGCAACGACGATGGCATGAACCTGTCGGCGCCACAGACGTTCCGATCAAAGGAGACCTCCAAGAGCAACAGAGAGAGAGAGAGAGAGAGAGATCGGGCGTTCCCCCCTCTAGCACCAAGCACCCTAAGCTTGGGGTGTTGCGCGCGCCCGCACACACACACAGAGGGTCTTCTATTCGGAGAGGAGAAAGAAGGGGGGTAAAGGTGCGGATATTATTGCCCTTTTTATGTAGAGTTAAGATCTAACCATCGTTAGTTGCCTTTTAATTGGACCTAGTTACAGGACGTGATGGCAGGGGTCTTTCTGACATAATATTCATTTAGCAGGGTTAATAATAGACAAAAAATTAAAGGGCAAAAGTGTAATTGGCAATATAAGAGGGTTATATGTAACATTATATATATATATATAGAGAGAGAGAGAGAGAGATAGAGAGTTTTGCTAGTATATGAATGGAATGCATAATCGTCTGATCTGGATTAGAACCAGACAATTTGAATCGGGATCGCCACTTGGCGATCTGATTTAAGGGGTTAAATGCCAAAAAAAGCATTAAGAGTTGGTCGTATCTGGCCGGAATCGGGTGATCTACCCGATCCGAACCGATACAGGCCCAATGCGACCGATCCGGCCTTCCTGTTGTTTGTTGTGTTTCACAACAGAGAGCAAGGAGGGAAGGAGAGCAGCCCCACCACCAGCCGCCGCCTAGCCCCACCAGCCGCCACCGGCGACGGTCGGAATCTGTCGGGATCTTCAATTTTCTTCTTGAGAGAAGGAAAAGAGAGATTTTTTACAGAGAAAAAAAAGAGGGAAAGAAGATCTTCAAAGGTGGAAGCTTAAGGGAAGACGAAGAAAGAAGAAGAGGAGGAAGAAACTTTGTAGAGTGGTTTGGAGGGGAGTTCTTCAAGTTCCATCCTTCTTTACATCAAAGGGAATATACATATATATATATATATGGGGCCAGCTATAATGAGCCTCAGGGTTCATCTACCCTCTCGAAACTTTCACTTCTCCATCTTAAAAATAAGTAAATAAAAATTAACAAAAAAATTTAAAATATTCAAATACCCGCATCTATGTTGGTTTTAACCCCTTGAGATTTAATTTTCACCATTTGATTGGAAAACTTAACCGTAACCTGTCCAATCAAATGCAAAATTTTTTTAGATCAAAATTAAAATCCCAAAAGATGGGATCAACCCTAAGCACAAATATGACGAATTCTTTATTTTTGACTATTTTTTTTAATATTTTTAGACGTTGATTTTTTTTTACATATTTGATCGAACAGCTATGATTGATCGTCAAGATCGGACGGTGAAAATTAAAGCCAAGAGGATGGGAACAACCCTAAGGGATTTATTTGAATATTTAAAAATTATTGATAAATTGTATTGTTTTTTTAAACACGAAGAGAAGAGGATTTCGAAGGGGGCTCATTTGATCTGTCCCCTATAATATTAATATTAACATATATATATATATATACATATATATATATATATATATTAAAATAAAATAAAAAATGAACAAATTTATTTTTTAAATGCTTTGTTAATGTAGTGAATACATGATTGAAGATCTCTGTACATGAAATTGAAAAGAATAAGTGAAATCCCCAATTTTCACCTAAATTATGGTTTAAAAATTGGAGCTTTCATTGATTGATATAATTAAACCTCAATTAAACATGTAAATAAGTCAATTGCATTAATTGATGCATGATTGCACATTTATGTACATTTAATTTTACATTTAGGATCAAATTCTCAATTTTATATAAATTATAGTTTAAAAATTAGAACTTTTCATTCATTGATGTAATTAAACTTCAACTAAATATGTAAATCAATCAACTGCATCAATTGATGCATGATTGCACACTAATGTGCATTTAATTTTACATTTAGGATGAAATTCCCAATTGTTACATAAACTATGATTTAAAATTAAGACTTTTCATTAATTGATGCAATTAAACCTCAACTAAACATGTAAATCAGTCAATTGCATCAGTTAATGCACAATCGCCTATTCATGTGCAATTGATGTCTGATTTTCTTTTAATGTCACTTAATTTACATTTATACTTTTTTGTAAGATTATGACAGAGGAACAGTTTATGTCTCAAGGCGACATTAGATAGGAACGTGGAGAGTTGATTGATCCAGTGAGAAAAAGAGTAAAGTGTAATTGGTGTGGAAAGAAGATGAATAGAGAAGTATTTCGTTTAAAACAACACATTGGAGGGTTAAAAGGAGAACAAACATCTTGTGAGATTTGTCCTAAGGAGTTCAGAGATCAAATAAAGGCACCCATGATAGGGAACAAAGTTCTAAAAGATTTCAGTGCTGAGCAAGAATTTGAACTATATGAAGCATGGATGGCAGTACCGGTACCGGTACTGGCCGGTACGACCGGTACGAGCTTAATGGGGCCCAAAAAAATCAGAAAAAAATCAGAAAAAATGTAAACAATTAATTAGCTGTGTTGGGTGTGATAAAAGTGGGTTAAGATAAAGAAGTACACATAACGCATACAAAATGACTATTTTCATACAGATTAAACATGAAAAATATTATGTTAATGTACTAAATATTTACAACAATGCAAAATATTAACGAAATCAAACGATCCTTACCTATGAAAAACATAAGTGAGTCCCTTAATATGGATAATAACCCGTAGATCCTTCTGATTCATCATCTGGTTGCTGTTGCTGGTATCCATAATAAGGTTGCATATGTTCCCTATATTCACCATAACTAAACAATGATGCAGCCAAGTCGTGCATCCCTCTTTGAATCCCTCTTGGAGTATATGCTTGTTGACTTGATGAAATTCCAGAATCATGATGCAAAGAAGTAGCATAAGGATAAGAAGAAGACCATGACCCATAACTGCTACTGGGTGGAATCGGTGGATGGAATTGAAAGCCTTCATACTCTACTTGATCTCCCCAGCTATACATGTGTGCTTCTTGTTGGCCACCTCCATAACCTGACTGCTGTCCATGCTGACTTTGTGAATCATAATCTCCTTGACTTTCATGTTGTCCTCTTCCTGTGTCAATATGTAAGGAGAAAGAAGGTGCATACACTCCGCCCCCGGTAGTAGCACCTGCAGCTGCACCAGCATCATCACTAGGAGACTCTGTCCCATCATCATCATCATCTTGATCATAATCAACAATTAACTTTCTTTTGACATTACTTGATTTTTTCTTTTGTGATGCCTATTTTTGCTGGCTTTCTTTTCTTTCTAGTTCCATTTGCAAGTTCAATCGATTCAATACTCCTTTTCCTCGTGGTGTATGCCTCACATAAATTTGCTTCATCTCATCAATGGCAGGATCGTCTCTGGCAGCCAGATTAGTCCTCTCCAATGTAGATGTACTCCTTTTCAAGAATGATGGTGACCCAACCATTCTAGGAGTGACTGGCCTACTATCTGATTCTGAGTGTCTAGTAGGCTCAAGCTCAGTATCATGTGCAAATAAAGGCACACGCTCAGTCTGACTCTGATGCTCATGTGAAGGAGGAGGTGAATTTTCTTTTTGCCTTTTCGAGGTTCTTAATTCTGGATCTCTAGCAACAGCTCCATCTAGTATGCCTTCTGCCCATTCTGTATTATCAGGATCAAAATCTGACTCATCGACAGTTGCTCGTGTCTCAACCCAAGTCTGCAAGGGATTATCATCATCAAATAACTCTTCCACATCAATTTGGCCAACAACATCTTCTGCGTGCCCTGCAGCTCGTTTCTCCCTCAATTGTTGTCTCAACCGGATGTTTTTGATCCTCAATCTCATATTGTAATGGCAGTACACCAATTTGTCCAATCGTTCAACCTTTAATCGGTTACGAATTTTTGAGTGTATAAGGCAGAACGTGCTCTAGTTTCTTTCACATTGGCTTGCCGACGTCGTCTGACTCAAAACCCTCACTGCAACGGAAGCCAATGGATTATAACACCTATCTCTGTTGTACACCATTATCCACCACTCAGTTGTGCCATCATTAAAAGAAACCAAAAAATTAATCAATGTATGTTTTCGTTTCTTTTGCACATATGACAACAATGCAATGACTAAGTATACCTGGGCTCACTTTCTCTACGGCAATTTGCACAGAGTCTTCATTATATGTCCCCAGCCTTAGCCTATAACCCTCCATCTACAAAGATTGAATTAACAATTAATAGAATTCATAGGCTCTTCAAATTACAAGTAATTGGATAAATCTTAAAGTCAGATCTTCACTAAGTATACATGTCTCTCTGCCTCAATCCTATTTTCTATTGTCCTCGACAAACGTGCAATCACATTTAGTGTGCCTTGAATCACCTCTCCATCAATATGTACTTGGCGACTGTACATTACTCGAGGATTTAAAAAATAACCTGCATTTAAATGAAAAATTACTAATGTCAATTTAATAAATAATCTCCCATGTAATAGTATAAGATTTCACTTACCAGCTGCATGCAAGTTGTGGTGTAATGTGATTTCTCATCTGACATCAATAAGGTCCCACAACTTCATATAAGTGTTGGGAAATGCGTTCTTGATGTGCACCTTAGCAATGTCAATTGCCTCGTACAAATATCCCATGTAATTCTTATCATCCCCATCCACCAATTTTAACACATGTACGAGAGGTTCCACTAACTTCAGATAAGTCTCCATATTACTCCAAAATTTTTTATTCTCTATGATTTTTCTCACTTCCGAATATTCAGATTTAGATTCATTAGAGGTGGTCCGCGTATACTCCAAGAACTCCTTATTAAACATAAAACCCTTGATGTCATTCTTGAATTTGTGCAAAGATTCTAAAGAAATAAAATTAGATGTAAATCGTGTAGGCCCTGCACGGATGAGATCTCGACCTCCAGATGCTTTTTCTCTGAACATATTCAAGATCCTAAGATGACCATAAATAAATTGGGTAATTCTTTGGGCTCTCTTTACTGTCTTGCTAATAGTCGGATCCTTACCAATGTCTTCAAGCATCAAGTCCAGACTATGCGCTGCACATGGGACCTAATAAAGGTATTTGCGCTTGTCCATTAACTTCTTCCCTGCAGCTTTATAACTTGGTTCATTATCGGTGACCACCTGGACAACATTTTCCTCTCCAATTTCCTGCACCATCTGATCCATCAAACCAAATAAATATTTTGCATTCTTTGAATAGTTTGATGCATCAACAGATTTCATAAAACATGTCCCTTCTGTGCAATAAACAAGAAAATTAATCATGGACTTCTTCGTGGTACCAGTCCAGCCATCGCACATAATTGTGCATCCTCTCTCCTTCCATACTGTCTTAAAACTTTCAACCCACTGTTGAAGTTCCTCGTATTCTCCATCAAACCCCCGTCCATATATGTCTCGACGTGTGGGGGCTTTGAACCCACGACCATGATCTGCTATCGCATCAATCATAGGCTGAAAATAAGGAGACTCAGCAGCATGTGCGGGAACACCTACATGCAAAAACCATTTGCAGATGCTTTTAAAAGTATGTCCTGCCGCTTCAGCTGACTTTTTTACTCCTCTCATTGCTTGCTTGATTTTTGGCTGAGTAGAACTCTGTCTTCTAAAAAGATAACTGTCTATAGGACCCATTTGGCCTGTAGGTTGACTTGTGCCTCTTATTGATGGTCCATCACCTCTCCTTCGGGCTTCGTCTTCTTGTTGATGCCACAAACTCTCTCTTCTAGCTGCAGCCATCTCATGATCATCATCATCATCACTAGAATCTACAATTTGTTCAGCCATTTGCCTCTCACGTATAGAAATGCCACTGTCCGCAGTATACATCCCTTTGCCTTTTGTATTATGTCTACCTGGAATTTCACCTTGGAGTTCAATCTCATCTTCATTCTTTTATTCTTTTTTTATTTTTCGGCCACGCAACAATTCACGCATCTCGTTGGCAACTTGTCGGGGACAGACAGTACACCTTGTCACCTGTCCTGTCTTCCCTGCTAAATGTTCTTTCCCTCGAGTGATTCCACCACCCATCTCTTTGCCACAATATTTGCATTTCACTCTCCTCTTTGCAGTATTAACTAAGGTGATATGGGCCCACCCTGGGTCTTGCTCTTGTTGTTCAGCCATGTTCCTACAACACATAAAAAAAGAAGTAGAAACAAATATAAGAACATTTGGCATTATACTCCTAGTTTAAAACATGTAATGAAGTTTAATTAAGCTCCAATTGATGTTTAATTTAAGTAATTAGACAAAAGCCCCAATTTTTAACCGCTAATTAGGGCCAAAATTGGAGATTTCCCCTAATTACCCGTCAATCAACACAATTGACAGCACACTCCTATTTTAAAACATGCAATGAAGCTTAATTAGGCTCCAATTGATGTTTAATTTAAGTAATTAGACAAAAGCCCTAATTTTTAACCGTTAATTAGGGCCAAAATTGGGGATTTCCCTTAATTAACCGTCGATCAACACAATTGACAGCACACTCCTATTTTAAAACATGCAATTAAGCTTAATTAGACTCCAATTGATGTTTAATTTAAGTAATTAGACAAAAGCCCCAATTTTTAACCGCTAATTAGGGCCAAAATTGGAGATTTCTCCTAATTAACCGTCGATCAACACAATTGACAGCACACTCCTATTTTAAAACATGCAATGAAGCTTAATTAGACTCCAATTGATGTTTAATTTAAGTAATTAGACAAAAGTCCCAATTTTTAACCGCTAATTATGGCCAAAATTGGGGATTTCCCCTAATTAACCGTCGATCAACACAATTGACAGCACACTCCTATTTTAAAACATGCAATGAAGCTTAATTAGACTCCAATTGATGTTTAATTTAAGTAATTAGACAAAAGCCCCAATTTTTAACCGCTAATTAGGACCAAAATTGGGGATTTCCCCTAATTAACCGTCGATCAACACAATTGACAGCACACTCCTATTTTAAAACATCCAATGAAACTTAATTAGGCTTCAATTGATGTTTAATTTAAGTAATTAGACAAGCCCGAAATCGGACCGGTACCGGTCCGGTACAGTCATTTTTCTTTTTTTTTTCTTTTTTTTTACAGTACCGGCCCTAAATGGGGGTACCGGTACCGGTCCGGGCCGGTACCGGTACGTACCGGTACCGGCCGAAACTGCCATCCATGATATGAAGAGATCTCTGGTCGTCCATGAAGAAGAAATACTAGCTTACACATTCAGCATGAAAAACCAATTGAACTTGAATCTAATGATCCCGATGATGATGATGATCATAATGAAGAGGATGAGTATAAGGCTATTAGACGCGAGAGCCCTTGTACAGCTGTAGAGGAAGAAGAACGCAGAAGATCATATAGAGATTACAGAAAAATCAGGCTCTGGCAAGGCTAAAGGATCTCTTCCTAAGAACACTTCCGTAGCTCGTCATACAACAGGAATTTTGGACTATAGAGAGTTTATCTTATATTCATAATCCACTATGAGGTTCAATGGATCAATTTCTTTTTAGAAAGTAAAGTGCCAAACAAAAGAAAATAAAACAAGCAATGAAGGGGGTGAAGGCTACTGCACAAGCTGTCAGCCATGCTTTCAAAAATAGTGTGAAGTGATTTATGCAGGTGTTCCTGCACATACAGCATCCTCTCTATAGTTTCAAACCACGTTAGATTCAATTGCTGAAGCAAATCCAGACTTAAAGGCCCTTAGACCACGAGACATCTATAGAGTTGGACTTGATGGGGAAGTTGTTGAACTTAAAGAATGGATTGACATCTTCGAGGTTGTTTGGAAAGAAAGAGATTGCACCTTTATGTGTAATGGGTGGACAGGCACAACAAGAAAATCTATAATTAATTTTCTTGTTTATTGTACAGACGAAATGATTTTCATGAAATCAGTTGATGCTTCTAATAATATCAAGAATGCAGATTATTTGTTCAGATTGATAGATGAAATGGTGGAGAACATTGGTGAAAAAAATATTTTCTAGGTTGTCACTAATCAATAAGCTAGTTATAAGATAATTGCAAAAAAATTGATGGAGAAAAGAGAGCATTTGTAGTGGGTTTCTTGTGCTACACATTCCTTGGATTTAATGATGGAAGACATTGGTAAGGATCCTTTTGTTGCTGATTTGGTTTCTCGGGCACAGATGATTACTAGTTTCATTTACAGTCATAACATAATTTTGAACATGATAAAGATTTACAATAATGGGCGAGATCTCGTCCATGTTGGTCCGACTAGATTTGTTTCGAACTTCATCTCCCTAAAAAGTTTGAGCAAATATAAACATCATTTGGCAACATTGATCAATAGTCTGAACTATTTAACTTATATTGGCACATTGAAGAAGGAGTCTAAGAATATTTCATAGGATGTAAACTGCCTCATTAGTGATAACAAGTTCTAGGACGAAATGTCATATTACTTAAGATTGATAAAACCGCTTGTACAAATATTAAGAATGGTTGATGGAGATGATAAAAATCATATGGGATACTCATATGATGCAATAGACAGAACAAAGTTGAAAATGAAGAAGAAACACCCCAATGCGTATAAAAAGTACTAACACATTATTGATAATAAATAGGATGGAACTCTTCATCATGATCTTTATGCAACCGGTTAGTGTCTTAAATACATATATTATACTTCATATATAAATTTCAATTAATTTCATATTATCACCTATTCAACACGCTTACAGGGTATTATTTTATTCCTTGATATCAATATAGCAAGATACATGGGATGGAGAAGTCCTTACGAGGACTGTCAACATTATATGAGGATTATCGAGGAATAAGGATGATAGGGTTGATAACTTAATACTGAATTAGAAGTGAGTACTGAGTACAGACTATTGAACGTTAAGTTTTATCTTTAAATTTTGATAATAGTTCATAGATGAAGATTTGGCTGATGATATGAATGTACTCCATAGATGGAGAGATACAAGTTAAAGATGAATACATATGGACTGGATGAAATGCATTACAGTACACTATAGAGAGGACAAGTCTAGGTTAATTACATACTTAATCTATATGAATTTTTTTTTTAAATGTTAATAATTTAAATATTTTTTCTTTTGCTTTTTTTTTTTACAGCGGAGTGGTGGATTCAAATCAACTATGGGGATGCTGGAAAAAATCTATTAGCTTATGCCGCTATCAAAGTGTTGAGCCAAACAACTGCGTCTAGCCAATGTGAAAGGAATTAGAAGACATTCAGCCTCATTCACACGAAGATCATAAACATACTAAGAGTTTCTATACTAGAGAAGTTGGTCTACTGTCACTACAACATACATACGTCTAAAGATAAAAAATATCAAGGATAGATAGAGACTGGCATAGAAAAGATACATACAAGTAGCGGGGCACTTTGCACAATCTGTACAAGGTAATGTTGAAGAACAGATAGATGTGGATGAGCTTCTAGAAGAACATCCTTTGCATGCTTGGGTGGAGGCTAGAGTACAGATTGATGAACCTATGTTTGATCTTAAAGATCGAGCTAGGCAAAAGGAGAATTAAATATAGTAGAAACTTGAGATCTTGAACTTTGACCTTTAAAAAGGCCAAGGGAAGGAATATATTCTGGTTCTACAACTCAACTTGTAGCACTACCACTACATCGACATTCTGAAAGATTGCCAAGGACTCCTCGATTTCAACTAACACTTAGAAAGTCAGCTTCACATGTAAAACGTTCAAAAGAAAAAGACAGAGATCTCACAAAAAAGTAGCAGGTTGAGGAATGTTTATTCACGTAAACGTCGTAGAAGACATTCCCAACATGAACATAGTGGCAGTGGCAGTAGAACAGACGATTGAGTAGACATTATGGTGTCATTGGAAGTGATGACACCACACAACCTCTTAGTGATGATGATGGGCTGATGCTGGAGCAGCTGGAGCTACTACCGGTGCAGATATCATAGCACCTTCATTCTCCTTGGGATTGGGACTTATCATCAATAGGAAAGTGGACAAACTCAAGGAAGAGAAGGAGAAGATCCAAGACAAGGAAGAAGATATGAAGGCCAACAACATCATGCTATGCTTGATTGGAGATATTGTTATAGCTCTTTTTACCTACCTCAACTTCAACCATCTCATTTGGATGTTAGTAGCATAAGTGAGGGAGCTCAAGGAAGACAACAATGGCATATACTATGGTCCTCCACCGGCATATTCTAAAAGTACTTCAAGTCAACAACCATCAACATCTCCTAGAGGACTTTAAAAAGATTTTCATAATACGGTGGTATCATTATTTGACTATGGATATAGTCCATATATACAATCTCACTATAGATATGACGACCCTCACTAGGATGACGAGTCCTCTTCATCACATTATTCATATCGAAGGTGTATAATATACACTTATTTGTTTTTCATCATTTAATGTCTAAGAACATATATTTGTATACTTTATGGATTATCAAACTTTTATTTAATTATGTTTTCAATTGATTTGTATATGTAGCTTTTTTTCATTTATTTAATTTTTTATTTTTTTCCTGATTTTTTTCTTTTTAAATTTTTTTCTTATTTTCCTTCTTTTCTCAATTCTTAATTATTTTTTAATATTTTTAATTAGACTGGTCCAAAATCGGTTCTCTTCCACTGGATCTGCCAAGATCGACCGATCCAGATCGGTAGGATCAAGATCGGGACCAGCCGATCTTGGAACCCGATCCGATTTGGAATTGTATGAGTATATGTATATGGTCAGAGACTGAAATAAGGTCTGACCACATCTAACAGGGGCGCCCTCTGATCACAATAGGAGGGGCCCATACGGACGGTTCCCACGTGTCCATGCGAAGTGAAAAGGGTGTGGAGGGGACGTGTGTCGCAGGCACTCGCAATGTCCAAATTTTTTTTAATATCTATTAGAGGCAATTGGACGGTGGACGTCGATCTATATGGCCAAACAACCCAAGTCGTACCCAAGTGCCCTAGTCATAGGGTAGCATTACTCTCTCTCTCTCTCTCTCTCTCTCTCTCTCTCTCTCTCTCTCTCTCTCTTATCTCTTAGAGGGGGGCGGGGGGGACAGATCAAATGAGCCCCCTCGAAATCCACCTCCACATGTTTAAAAAATAATAAAATTCATCAATAATTTTTAAATATTCAAATAGGCTTTAATTTTCACTGTCCGATCTTAAAAATCAATCAAAGCCGTCCGATCGGGTACATATAAAAAAATAATGTCTAAAAATGTTGAAAAATAGTCACTAAATAAGAAATTTGTCAAATTAACCCTTACGGTTGATCTCATCCCTTGGGCTTTTAGTTTTGATTCCCAACAAAGGACGCACTTAGTTGGATGGCTACAGTTGGGTTTTTAGATCCCATGGTGAAAATTAAATCCCAAGGAATGGAAACAAACCTAGAAGGGGGGATTTGAATATTTAAAAAAAATTATGATTTTTATTTACTTTTTTAAGATAGAGAAGAGGAAGTTTCGAGGGGAGCTCATTGTAGCTGGCCCTTATATATATATAAGAGAAAGGATCAAACATGCTCCGGAGCACATCTAACATAGATGCACCCCACCCAAAACCTCCCCCATCCCCGTATTAAAAGAAAATAACAATCATCAAAAACTTTTAAATATTCAATTAACCTCCCCCATCCTAGGGGTTGTTCCCATCCCTTGTGGTTTAAATTTCACCATATAATCATGAAACTCAACTGTAGTCGTCCAATCAGATGCATACAAAGAATATTTTTAAAAAAAAAATCAGGAAATTGCTCTAATTAGCCCCTAGGATTGTTCTCATCCCGTAAGGCTTTAGTTTTAAACCCTAATTAAGGTGTTTAAACCTCCAAAGGTGTGGTGCATCTACCTTAGATGCACTCTGGCATGTGTGTGTGTGCACGCATGCACGTGCACACATGCCTCAGGGGATGTTCTAATCACTTGTGCAACTACTAGATTTCTGCCCTAATAGAGAATAGCCCCTCTCATTATTCATCTCACTCTCTACCTCGCTCTGCTGTAACGTGTTGTCAGAGCCAATGTAGGGATCCTTCTCTGGCACAGCAAGTGGACTTCTTCAAAGCCTAAACTGCCATTAGTTGCTTCTCCAAACACTAGGGATTTGTGGATTCTCCATTGAAAGATCAGAGGCCTCCCGTTTTATAGGGTGTTTGGATACATTTTTATAGTTCTTTTTTCTTTCAAAATAAAAATTAGAAACAAAAAGGACCCTCTACACGTGTTTGTTACAACTCTTCCTAATTTTTAGGGAGGAGTCCATCCTTTAGTAAACCTTCCTCAAAGGAAAAACATCCTTTACCCTGTTTTTATTTTGGGTAAACTCATCATGACGCACGCACGAGTTTTCTTCCTCCTCTGTCCGGGGCGCAATGGAGGTGCGTCCTTTCTCCTTCGTGTTCTGCCGCATGCATCCATCCCACCATGGCCTCCCCCCATCATTCCAGAGTTTCAGGCAACGAAAGGACACCACCACCACCTCTTCTTCTTCCTCCAAACCATGGTCATGTGAGTGGCTGGTGGCAAAGATGCACCTTAGCAGTGTGGCCGTCCATGGCTGTACTGTCGTGCACCTCCCTTCCCCAGCACAGGAGCAGCCAAGGTGCCAATCATCATTTCTTCCTCCTCCTGTCCTTGTTGGCTTGAGCAAATCATGCACTCGTTGATGATCGAAATGCAATTCCCAGTCAAATTCTTATTTTTACTACGAGTAGGCATCGACAAATAGAGCAAGTAGACAATTACATTCCTGTTCTAAGAACTGCAGTTGGTCTTTGCAGGCTATTCTAACAACCATTTTTGCTTCCCTCGCCCTCACTCTCCACCTGGTTCACATGGAACTTGCCTTAGAGAACCCCCATCCTCTCCTCCCCATCTCTCCCTACGTTGCCATGTAGCAAATCCATGCTGCGTGCAAACCCCTCTCCACTTCCTCATTCCATGAACATGGTATATTCTTTCATTAATTCTTTCAAATAATATTAGATAATATTTGCCAAACAGGTTAGTACTACCTTTAAAAATTGTTGTGATTCTGCCAAACAGGTGAGTACTGATATACGTCACTTTTGAAAATTAAAACAAAAAATTAGATGAAATATTTTTTTAGAACGAATAATCTCAAAAGAAAAACTACTCTCAAACACCCTATTAGCCTTGCTGCTGCTAGAAAACCTTCAACTACTCCCAAACACCCTATTAGCCTTGCTGCTGCTAGACAACCTTCAACCAGTGGAAGTAATCTGGTGCTCTCCGTCATCGTGCCATCTCTGAGATCAGTGTTTTTTTTCGTTGCTTGTCATCCCTCTATGTTCTCTGGCTCAAGATCAACCTTCAATGCTCCTCCATGACCACCTTGTCTGCTACGTATGGTTGGTATCACCATGACACATCAGAACCTACAGATGCGTGCATTGAAGCCAATGGTTGCCAGAGTCATTGTCATCATTGCCACCACGGGGACCTTCTCCAATAGTCACTGTGATGGGAGACAAAGAGGATGAAGGGGATGGGAGAGATTATCGGCGTCGCACCGACAGTGGAGAATCTTCCGGCATTCCACCAGCAGCTTGGACGTCACACCCGGCCCTGGCGCAAGACAGATTCAACCCCGTCGCAGGCTCGTCTTCTCCGTCGCAGAGAGGAACTCCAGAAAATAACTTAAAATTTATAGCAAATATTCATTGAAAAATAAAAATATGCCTTACAAGAATATTTAAAGAGAAAACAAACCCTAATGACTCCCTAAACTTTACTCTAGACTAAAATACCCTTGATATGAAAAAATAGTGCAAAAATCGCACAAAAAAATCTTAAAAAATAGAAAAGGACCTAAACGAGTCTCAAATGGATTAAACAAAATATCTACAGACTCGTCTAACAATAAGCTACACATCAGACAAACTTTGTTGAATTTTCTAGCCACAATGAAGTCAAAACGACTCTCTAACGGCGATAGATGCACTCCATCATGTATAATGCAATGGTACGTTGGTCTTGGATTCCCATCTTTCTCCTCCAGTTCAAAAAAACTCATCCTCGAGTTTTGTAGTGTCGGAAGATCATGATAGCAACTGCAACATGTGAGAACAACAGTGCAAATCTAGAACTAATAACTGCATCGAAGTACGTAGAGTATTGCTTTGCATCATTTAAAAGTTTGCACTACACTTGATCGAAAATACATGGTCTAGTGGCAAGGTTCTTGTCTGTGAGGATGGTCAACTGAGCCTGCTTATCCATCTATGGATTGCGGAATCGGCCGATTCCGACTCGAATCGGCAGATTCGAGTCGGAATCGGCGGGTTCCGAGCCGAGTTGGGGGGGAAATTACTGTTCCCCCCACCGATTTTAAAAAAAAAAAAAAAAACGGCAGAAATCGGCCAGAACCGGACCAAATCGGGTCCGGACCGGCCAGATCGGCCGGTCCGGACCCGATCTGGTCCGGTTCGGGCCGGTCCCGATCTCCCCCTTAAGGGGGGATCGGGAACCAGACGCCAGCAGCGTTTCTGCTGCTGGCGCCCGGCCCTTCCCCACTCCCCAGCCCCTCCCCAACTCGCCGCCGCTCGCCGCCGGCCCCCCCGCCGCTGCCGGCCGTCCGCCGCCGGCCTGCCGCCGCCGGCCCGCCGCCGCCAGCCCGCCGCCGCCGGCCCTCTCTCTCTCTCTCTCTCTTTTTCTCTCTCTTTTCTTTTTTTTTTTGAGATATCGAGCAAAAGGAGGGGATTTTCATCCCGTCATCGTCGGTCGGCCGTCCGGGAGCCGCCGCCGCCCTCGACGTCGGATTTTTTGTTCGCATTCCGATCCGAGTTTAGGTATATTTCGAATTAATTTTTTAAAATTCTAAAAAAATTAGAAATGATCTATGATTGTGTTTATGGTGTAGATCTCTTAATATTTAGGTTGAAAAAAAATTTAGCATGTTGATTAGACAAAATTCTCAAAATTAGTCCTAATTAGGGGTTAAAAATTGGGGATTTTGTATGATTAGTGTGATTATGGTTCAATTGAGTGTGCCAACCACTCAATTGAACTTGTTAGGACATAAATGTGCATTTTTTTGCATTAATTGCATATTATTAGCGTTAATTAGTTAAAATTAACCCTAATTAGGGGTTAAAAATTGGGGGTTTTATATGATTAGCGTGATTAAGGTTCAATTGAGTGTGACAACCACTCAATTGAACTTGTTAGGACATAAATGTGCATTTTTTTGCATTAATTGCATGTTATTAACGTTAATTAGTTAAAATTAACCCTAATTAGGAGTTAAAAATTAGGGCTTTTATATGATTAGCGTGATTAAGGTTCAATTGAGTGTGACAACCACTCAATTGAACTTGTTAGGACATAAATGTGCATTTTTTTGTATGAATTGCCTGTTATTAGCGTTAATTAGTTAAAATTAACTTTAATTAAGTGTTAAAAATTGGGACTTTTGTATGATTAGTATGATTAAGGTTCAATTGAGTCTACCAACCACTCAATTGAACTTGTTAGAACCTGATTGCATTTTTGTGTTTTTATATTATGCAGGAATATGGCAGAACATGATGTGGAGCAACATGGTGCTGATCCTGGTTGGCAGCATTGCACACTAGTGGACAGTGTTAGGAGGAGGGTCAAATGCAACTGGTGTGGAAAGGAGATGGGTGGTGGCATCTATCGCCTAAAAAATTATCGTGCTGGCATATCAGGAGATGTCAGTAGATGTAAGTCAGTCCCGCTGGCCTTGAAGAAGGAAATGAGGACTTATATGATGGGTAAAAAGGCACACAAAGATTTATCATCTCAACAACACATGGATTTGCAAGATGAGATATCAGGGCCCCAAAGACAAAGGGATTACAGTCTACCTGTTCAGCGCCCGATCAATTTAGATGATGATGAGGAGGAGGAGGAGGAGGATGAGGAGGATCCAGATGACCCTGATGCAGAGTACACCAGAGCTGTTCGTGCCAATTTGCGGACAAATAGAGAAGATGAGGACCGGCGAAGAGGCATAGGATCATCAGGTGGATCAATGCCTGCTGCTTCTCAGCCTGGGATATTCGTTCCTAGGGGTTCTTCTGGTCGCAGGACTGCTAGTTCTATATTGAGTTGTGGACGGACATCAGATGTGGCACGCGGTCCTATGGACCAATTTTTGTACAGATCAAGATCTACCAGACAGCCTGGAATCAAGCAAGCATTAAAGGGAGTCAAGGCATCAGCAAAAAATGCCTTGAAAGGAATTGTGAAATGGTTTTTACATGCAGGTGTGCCAGCACATGCCGCATCTAGTCCATATTTTCAGACGATGGTGGATGCAATTGCAGATGCTGGACCTGGTGTAAAGGCCCCCACAGCTCGCTACATTTATGATGTTGGACTTGAAGAAGAGTATAATGACTTGAAGGTATGGGTCGACAACTTCAAAAATGTGTGGAGGGAGCGTGGTTGTACCATCATGTGTGATGGTTGGACAGGGACCACAAGAAGATCCATGATTAATTTTCTTGTGTATTGCAGCGAGGGCACTATTTTTTTGAAGTCTGTGGATGCCTCAAACAGAATAAAGAATGCTAATTATTTGTCCAGGCTAATGGATGACGTGGGGGAGGAAATTGGTGAAGAAAATGTTGTGCAGATAGTCACTGACAACGAAGCAAGCTATAAAGTAGCCGGTAATTTGTTGATGCAGAAGAGACACCATTTGTACTGGGTGTCTTGTGCAGCACATTCTATTGACTTGATGATGGAGGACATAGGTAGAGATCCTTTTGTTGCTGAGGTGGTACAACATGCTCAGATGATCACGGGATTTATTTATAGTCACAACAGGATCTTACATATGATGAAAGAACATACAGGTGGACGGGATCTTCTTCGTGCTGACCCTACTAGATTTGCATCCAACTTCATTTCTTTAGAGAGCCTGAGTAAATACAAGCATCAGTTGGCCCAGTTAGTCCACTCTGACGAGTTTCTGGCACATATAGGGACACTGAAGGCCGATGCTAGAGAAGTTGCCGTGGCAGTGCAATCGCTAGTTGGGGAGAGAAGTTTTTGGGATAAGGTTTCGAGCTATCTGAAAATGGTTGAGCCTCTGGTACGTGTTCTGAGGTTAGTTGATGGAGATGACAAAAATGACATGGGATATTTGTATGAGGCCATGGATAGAGCAAAGGAGCAATTGGCGAAAGCCTTCCTACTTCTCATGACAAATGGTGGAGGATCATCGATAATAGATGGGAGTCGACTCTTCATCATGATCTTCATGCTGCTGGTTAATTCTTCATCTATTTAAGTTGATTTTATGTTATTAGTTTTGTTCACATTTAATTTTATAACTAATTAAAATTCAATTTATACGCAGGATATTTTTTCAACCCAAGGTATCAGTATAGTGAGAGCATGCATAATGACGGAGAGGTCCTTCGAGGCACAACTAATGTGATTACTAGAATATCAAGGAATACGAATGAAATGATAGATGCCTTAGCAGAGGTACCGTACAAAGTAGGAGTTTATGAAAATGCATGCGTCTATCATTAACTTATGTTATTTATATTTATTTTGTAGATGGAGAGATTTAAATTGAAGATTGGCATTTATGGAGATGATGACGTCAGGGCTGCAGTAACGAGGACAACTCCAGGTGAATTACATAATAAATAGTCAAATATTAAATTTAATGATTGGCATTTATGATTATTGATATCGTCGTCTTCTTTTTTTTTGAACAGCTGAATGGTGGATCCAGATTAATTACAGACAAGCTGCCACAAATCCTTTGGCGTATGTTGCAGTGCGAGTACTCAGTCAAACCACTTCTTCCAGTCAATGTGAAAGAAACTGGAGTACATTCAGTCTCATTCACACGAAGGTTCGTAACAGATTGGGGGTTTCTAGGCTGGAGAAGTTGGTGTACTGTCACTACAACATGCGTCTAAAAATCAGGCAGATTCAGGAAAGACAGAGGCTTGAAAGACAGAGATTCATGAAGTTTGCTGGCAGACCAGTTGATGAGCCTGTACATCAGATTGATATTGATGAACTGTTAGATGAAGAACACCCACTGCATTCTTGGGTAGAGAGCAAAGCAGCCAGAGATGCACAGCCTGAGTTTGATCCTCAGGATCGGAGTTGGGCAGAAGGTGAATTAGATGCAGTAGTTGCTCGAGATCCTGAATTTCAGACAACACAAGAAGGAGGTGCACTAGTTCTGCAGAGGCGCCGAAAGTCAGCCACACTAGAAGACACTGCTAGAACTTCTGCCTCTCAGCCAGCACTCAGGAGATCAGCTACTCAAGTGGATCCACAAAGAAGAAGGGAGAAAGAGCCAGCGAGACCTTCATTGCAGTCATCGAGCAGTAAAAAGAGAAAACAATCAAAAGGAAAGTCTAAAGAACGAGTGGACCCATCAAAAGGAGAAGAAGGGACAGTTCAGCAGACTGGAGAGACACCTGAGGACACCCCAGCTTTACCACCTCACTTGGCCAGCATGTACGAGGCAGAAAGACAAACCTACAGACGTAGAAGAAGGCGATTGAGGAAAACAAGCCAAGTGCGGAGTGATGACTCTACTTATGATGATGATGATGATGATGATGATGGAGATGGTGATGGCGCTACTGCTGCTGGACTATCAGGAGGTTCTGCACTTGGGAGCAGTTACACAGGATACGATGATTACTCCGCATCTCCGAGTCATTCTGAAGGAACTCAAAGTCAGAGACAAGGACAACAAAGGGGATTTGAAGGCCAACAGCGACAGGCAGGATGTGATTGGCCACCATGGGAAGATGCACCTTCTTATCCGCCCATTTTTCATCTCCCTACACTGCCATATTCAGACATCAGCAGCACTACTGAAGGGTACTCTGAACCTCCACCTATACAGTACGGCATTTTTGTCCCTCCAATACAATCAGGAGAAAGTTCAAGCCAACAAGCTTACACACCTAGAGGTATTCAAAGAGGATTCGAAGACCTCGCTAGTTCCTTGTTTGGCTATGGATATGCACCGGCAAATTATGGCCCGCCTGCTCAAACTTATGAACCGGATGATGAAGGATCACAAATGTGATCTTTCTAAGGTATTTTTCAACAACAATATCTTTTTTAATTAATGCACAACAAAAATTATTAGTTAGTTAGTTGTCTTTAATGTTTATTTTTTATGGATATACATGAATTGCATTCATTCTTATTGTATATCAATTGAATAATATGCATGTAATTTTTTCTGATTTTTTTTAATTTTTTCTGATTTTTTTTCCTTATTTTTTTCTATTTTTTTCTATTTTTTCTGATTTTTTTTTTAAAAAAAAATCTGGCCGAGTCGGACCGGCCGGACTGAGTCTGGATCGGCCGACTCGGCCGATCCAGATCGGGTCGGGTCGGGATCGCCGGGTCTCGATTCCCGGTCCCGACCCGAGCCGGAATTCCTTGTATCCATCGGCTCTGTGAATAAAGAATCCTCCAAGAAATAAAGACCGGTTGCAACTATGATAGTCTAATCCCATGCAAGTGGGTTAGATAGAGGTAGAGGGGCCACTACAACTGATGCAACAAGGGGCACGTCAAGGTCTGACCTCACAAAAGATAAGGCTGGAGATCGTGAAGATACACTGCTGATGATGTCCAAAGAACCTACATTTGCTGGGATGGCTGTCGAGTCAGCCTCACACTTCGTGACCTTGTTTGAATCTTCAGGCTGAGATATTACCGCACTTGAAGGGTACTTGATTAAAAAAATGAACTTTCCTTTCAAGTGAGTCGGCTGGAAGATGCACCTTTGTCGCTCGTTATCTACGGTGGCATGTCGTTCCTCCACCCAATCTCTGCCAACTCTAATATACGGTCCTGGTTTGGGAAGGATGGTACACCATGTCCCATCAACGTGAGAAACACCCTTGAAAAGCCTATAGAATTCCACAAACGCTCGGTGACCATTGAGTATAATTTCTCTAGTCATAGAGAGTAAAGTAACAATTGTCTGTAAAATAAAGTTCTCATCCAGTCCACTATTAACGGCATGTGTCTTGTTGGACAACATAACCCCAGTGTAGAAGAATGAGGAAGTCATGACTACGAACAATGCAAGAAGGTCGACGACAAGGATTGTTGGCGGCAGTAGCAACAGCAGCAGTAGAAGTAGATGGCGGCTATAGTACACAGCAACGATGCCTACAACGGTGCCTGCCGGACTTGTTTAGGTGACGGTGATAGGGATGTGACAGCGGAGCTGTTGACAGCGGTGGCTGCCATTGGGGCTGCAAGCGGAAAGTGGTTCCTCCCTCCCTTTTCTTTTTTTGCATTTTTTTTTTTTGTTACGTTACAAAACAAAGACCGAGAGAGAGAAGGAAGGAGAGGGGTGATATGAACAGTACCGCAGTACTATTTACGTGAACAGTAATTGCGGGTACTATTCACCATGAATAGTAATCGCGGTTATTGTTCGCCGTGAACAGTAATCGCAAGTATAGTTCGCCGTAAACAATAATCGCGGGTATAGTTCGCCGTAAACAATAATCGCGGATACTATTCATCATAAACAGTAACCTCTTTGTGTCCTTTTTTTGTGTGGTTCTGGTGAAAGGGCCACCGAGAGGGGAAAAAAATGATATAGGCTGAAGAAAGAAGAGGAAGAAGGGTGTGGTGGCGCGGTGGTCGGTGGCTACGGTAATGAGGCAACGATGGTGAAGACGGGATGGAATAGTGACATGGCAGGGATCGAAGTTTGCTCTGATACCAAATTTGATGGGGGACAAAAAGGATGAAGGGGATGGGAGAGACTACCAGCGTCGCACCGATAGTGGAGAGTCCTCCGGCATCACACCAGCGGCTTGGGCGTCACACCCGGCCCCGTCGCAAGGCAGATTCAACCCCGTTGCAGGATCGTCTTCTCCGTCGCAAAGAGGAACTCTAAAAAATAACTCAAAATTCACAACAAATATTCATTGAAAAATAAAAATATATCTTACAAGAATATTTAAAGAGAAACAAACTTTAATGACTCCCTAAATTTTACTCTGGACTAAAATACCCTTGACATGAAAAAATAGTGCGAAATTCACAAAAATAAATCTTAAAAAATAGAAAAGAACCTAAACAAGTCTCAAATGGGCTAAACAAAATATCTACAGACTCGTCTAACAATAAGTTACACATCAGACAAACTTTGTTGAATTTTCTAACCACAATGAAATCAGAACGGCTCTCCAACGTCAATATATGCACTCTATCATGTATAATGCAGTGGTATGCTAGTCTTGGATTCCCATCACACTGCCTTCGTCAACAGTTGCCTGCACTCAGCCAGGCACTTCCTCTTATGCTCATCATGCAGGCATCCACATGAAGGTGATGTGAGGAAGACAACAGCTTCACAGATCCTCACGAGTCTTGTTCATCTCTAGTTCTCCTAAGTCGAGTTCATGTTATTTGGATTGGAACCTATTAGACCAGATCTATTTCACTTAAAATCTTCCCCAAGTTCACTAGTTTATTAACAAGGTGTACCAAACAAGCACATCAATTTCACCTGCCTTTTCCTTACAGTTCACCTACTCTTAAAATTGGTCTGCTATGCCTTTCTATTCCTCACCAACTAACTATGCCACCCTTGCTGAAGTCAACAACCACATGACTGATGTAAGCATCCATACATTCACCATCAACAAGGTACCACATATTGATCCAAGTGTATTTCAGTCCTTGATCATGTCTATGTGATCCATTTCATCATGTGGTGCTTTTAGCAGTTCCAGGAACCTATTTGCTAGTTAGGTGCTCTTTTTCACATATTTTGCCAGTTAGGTCTTCTTCCATAATGTCATAGTAGCATTTCCAGTTCAGTATGACATACCAAAATGGATATTCAACTTACAGAACAATTCTAGTATGTAGATGGCTACTATTTGAGTGAGTGTCATGGCTGTGAGACATTGGGGTAATGTGGAGAAACTTATCAAGGGGGTTGCTCTATGCAGGAGCGCCAACATATCTTCGTCTGAGCTTGATGTTATGTATGGAAAGGTGCAGCACACCAATGCACATGCTGTGTTCAGCATAATTGTCAGCAACTTTTTCTTTTTGCCATGCTTTTCCACCGATTTGAGTCTCTTCAGGGTTAGATAGTTGTTCGCTCAACTTTGCCTGGTCTCGAATAGCACCTTGCTAAGCTCATTTTTAGAGACCCTTTCTCATCCTTCAATCACTTTGGAGACAATACTTGTGCCCAGATTGTTCTTACATATTGAAGCAAATGAGATTAATCATCACTTACTCACTGGCATTCATTTGTCTTTCTAATAAAAAATGCGCGCTGTGTTCAATGGGGCTGGAACTTAAAGAAATAACACCACAAATTCATCTTTTAGAAAGAAACCTTTGGATTGCACCACCAATTTTATTAAGAATAGAGAGATAGTACAACCAAGGGAAGGAAGGGAGATTTTTTTTTTTAACCAACAGAACCGACACTGAAAGCACACTGCAAATTCATTAAGTCAAAAACAAGGATGTGCAATGTAGAAGCATAAAAAGAAAAGGGAAACTTTTACCAAGAAGTCCATTTACAAAAGATATCTTACATCAAAAAATCCCACCAAATATTTAAAAAAAAAAAAAACACAAAAGGTGGTGAGAGGCTCTCTAGCTACATAAACAACCCAAATGGAAGAATCTGGTCTCTCCATCCTGCCCAAACGTCCAGGACATTCCAAAAGGCATGCACAGATAAAAATAAGCATTCTCAGATGACCTTGTATGCCTGTTGAAGATCCTATTACTTCTTCCACCTGGGGGATCAAACTCGTGCACCAAGAACCTGCCAACAAATCTTACAGTTCCCACCTCTTATTCCATAATAAAAGTCTTTCTGCCTTGTCCAGTGGAACCATATCAGCTCCTGCTGACTATAAAAACCTCATAACAAGCAGTAGTTTCTATGCATTCCACTCAAAATGTTTCCGGCACGGATCAGATCGGCCAATCCGATCAGACTCGGGCCGGTCCAATCCAATCCTGTCCCCGATCCTCCAGTCCTGAACCGGGATCGGGCAGCTCCAGTGGGATCGGACCGGATCGGCGATGCGGCATAGATTGGCCGATCCGGCTCCCAAACTAGCCGTTGCCAATGGCTAGCGTTTGGGAACATTCCCAACAGCTAGTTTGGGCCTTAGGGGGTCTTTACAAACCCCGCAAGGCCTCCACCCCATCCAACTCCAAGTGCCATCCTCTTTCTCTCCTCTCTCTTCCCTCTCTCTCTCTAAGTTTTTTTTCTATCTAATTAATATTTCTCAATCTAAATTTTCTCTCCCTCTCTCTAACTTTTCGTCTAATTAATATTTCTCTCTAAATTTTCTCCCTATCTCTCTTCCCTCTCTTGCTCTAAGTTTTTTCTATCTAACTAATATTTCTCCATCTAAGTTTCTCTCCCTATCTCTCTAAATTTTTCTATCCAATTAATATTTCTCTATTTAAGTTTTCTCTCGCTCTCTCTAAACTCTCTCTCTGTCTAAGGTCTAAAGTCTAAACTCTCTTCTCTATCAAGTTGGCTATGGGTAGTGGCAATGTGGCACTCTACAATGATCGAATGAACTCTTCAAGGCACCTTTTTAGTAAGTTGTCTTTCTATAATACACTCTATGTCTCTAACATCATTTTCTCTCTAAAATTTTCTTTCTTGCTCTTTTTTTCTTCCCTTAGATACATTAATATTAATAGCTTTTAATAGTAAATAAAATCAATAAGTTTATTGAGTTGTAGTTCAGAAGAAAATTAAGAAATATACATCATTCCTTTCTTTTTGTTGAAGATTATCCAATTCTAAATATAAACAACAACAAGGGTATTGAAATTTTTTGCCAATGATTGGAATCAATTTTTTGCCATGCCATATTCTCATATTGAAACTTTTATCAAGATACAGTCTTGTATTATGATAATGTGGTACTAGCAACAAAGGGAGTGGGCATTCTACTCATTGAGAAAAAGTTTGAATAAATGTTCAGTACCCTTATCATCACTTGTATCCATAATCAGATAATTCTCAACAAAAAAATGTTGTATAATTCTTAATTTTTTTCAAAAGTACAACACATGGTAAAGTTATTGATTTTATTTGTCACTGATTAAAAAAAAAAAGATAAGAGAAAGAAATTTTAGAGATGAAGGATAGAAGGAAATGTGTGTCATAAAGAGACCAATTACTAAAGAAACAAGATAGAGTTGACTTAGACAGCAAGGTAACATGAAGAAATCAAGGTTCAAACAAACAAAATCATTTGTACATTTTTAAATATTTTTTATATTTTTCACTTTTTATGAACACTCAAAAATTATATAAGGAGAAGGGGGATCGGACCAGATCAGTCCAGGTTGGCCGATCCGATCAGTCTGGATCGAGCGAATCCATACTTGATCCACAATCCTTCCTTCTTTGATAAATATATATTACATTTCTTTTCAAACAGGTGATGAAACTTTGATTCTATGGCCCGAGGTTGTCATTACTGCTCAGAAGTACTACAGAGGATCCAGAGTTTTGGACATTTACCCTAAGTACCACATCTAACATTTCCAGCCTCTAGAATGGCATCTTGACTACCAAAGATGTGACTACAACTGGAGTAGTACGTGTGGTGGGTGATCACCAGAAGATTCATTTTTTGATGGTGCAACCGTAGACCCTTACGAGAAGTGTGCCCCTCTACATTCAGCATTGCCAGGCACCTGACATGGTCTTACCAGAGGCCTACAATAGTGGGTTCAGTAAAGGAAGACGGGCACCGACCTTCAGGAGAAATCTATGTGATGAAGAGATTCTTTAGTTGACTGATTTGCTTGCTTTCCTGAGAGACCATTCTCCTCAGCAACATGCAGCTGACAGATGGAGTGTGTTGTGGGAAAGGGATGGCTCCTTTCCTGTGAGATCCACATATAGTGCTATTGCGGATGGGGTTTTGATATTTCCCTATTTTCACCAGATTTGTAAACTTCACTGGCCCTTGATTATCAAGTTTTTGATGTGAAGAGTTGCCCATCCAAGATTCCCCACCCGTGAGCATGTGACCTTCTTCATGGAACAGGTGAGGACGGCTTGTGACTTATGCCAAGGAAGACAGCACAGATCAGTACTTTGCAATTCTCTCAGTCACTGGGAACTTCTCTATATTCTAAGATGAGGCTGCAGTAACAATCCTGTACTGAGGTGACACAGCTGATTGGGGGCCAGCACAGAGCATGGACACTCAGGGTGGATAGGCATGTCCGGTGGATAGTTTCACATGCTATGATATGGACTATATGGGGTGAGTAGCTTTCAGAGCACTGATTTCTTGTATTTTATGATCAGGTTAGGGAGTGGGCTGGTGCTTTGGGAGGAGATGTATGTCATCTCCCCTTTTAAATCTTATTTCTACACAATATAGTCACGCTTTCTGTGTGACTGTTCCCTTTGTTCTCTGGGTGGACCTTTTGTAATGGGTGGGCCTTTTGGGGGGAAGGTGTAGATAGTAGCTGATTTTTTTCTTTGCCTCTTGATCTTTTCGTTTTTATGGTGGTTAACCATGAATGCTTTAATTTTTCTTAAGCACATTGTTAACTCTCCTAACCATGTCCAACATGTTTAACAGAAGCAAGAAGAAAGGCAGAGGCCAGGAAAAATGGCTCTTTTACTTGTGGATATTTTTTAGCACTTTAGCAAACAGAATTGAGAATAATAAAAGAACAAATTGTTTTCAAGGTGTTTTATAGAAAATCACTATTCCAGAGAGTATAACAGAATACAGCAAGATCGCAGCTCAACCAAAAGAAAATCTTTTTGAAGTGGACAGTACTGCAATTACATTAATAAAATAAAAGGGAGTACAAATGTAATCAATAGCACACTCAACAAAAGCAATACAAAAGTACCAGCATAACCCCAAAAATAATCTCCCCAGATATCAAGATGGTATTGAGTACCCTATCTGCACAATCTACCCAACAACAGATCACTCTGCCTATTCTCCTCCCCAGAATACATGTCCACTCTACAGGTCTATCCAAAAATATATAACCACCAAGTTTTTGAGTCAATCTTGAAGGGCCTATGCACCTCATCTAAATTCAATCAGATTTAAGCAAGTTAGAGGGTCAACTTGTAACCTAACATCACAACTTATTAGTGACATCACTGAAATGACAACCTAACATCCATCCTCAAGAGGTCATGAGAAGAACCTGACATAAAGCTGGTCACAAGTGAGGAAAAGCAGACAATCACACCAGCTGTTTGTACCCACACAAGATTTAGAACATCGACTTGCTTCATGATATAACTTATCCACCCAGCAAATAAAAAAAAAAAATCCCCAGATTAAGCAAGTTTCCCTTGCTTTGGTATGAGGTTCATTCCTTGTGACAATTGAACTTGCCTAGGATTGTGTTTGACACAGCTTACACTTTGAAGCACTTTTGGGCTTCCAGATATTTTGGTTCAGTTATTTCGAGGGAAGGAGCCTAGGTCTTGGAAGACATTTATCCAGTCTCTCACAGCTTCCACTTGGAAGCACTTATGGGCTTCTTCCAGATGTTTTGGTCCAGTTATTTTGAGGATGGACCCTAAGCCTTGGACGCCATTTATCTAGTCCTTTTATCTTTGTGTTGGTTTACACCTCTCTCTCTCTCTGGTATATAGAGATTCACAAACCCCCAAAGTGGATTTTTATTTTACTATTAGAAAAGGCACAATATACACATAAATCATGTTGTATGACACTATGACATGTTCATAGAGATTCACAAAGTTGCCGCAATACATTCATCTACATTTAACACACGATTCCCACTATTCTCACTTTCTTCAGAATGTGGTTGCACCATTTCTCATGATTCCCAGAGAGAACTTACCCCGAGCAAATAACTTCTTAGAAATTTTCAATTATTTCAACGTGCATAAAACACTGCAATGGAAAAGCATGCACTAACACTCTTCGACTACAAGATGTCAGTTTGTCAAAATCAGTCACATCCTTTCTAAATTGATCCTATGTCAGTACCATAGATGTATCCAGTATGCTTAAAAAGAAATGCCAACTTCAGCGCTCATCAACAACAAGGCGACCCAACTCACGTTTGCCCATATGGTAACCTTCCATGACATCAAAAGGAACAACCCAGTCACTAAAAAGGAGAATGTGGGTGGTCACACAATGAGGCATGACCAAGACATCATATCCACAACGAGGCATGACCAAGACATTACATTCCATTCTAGGAGCCCCTCGTGATCGACTAGCTCACTCTCCTACAGACAATCGACACCAGATTACTGCGTTTGACGTCCACACAGCACCATACCCGCAAGCTTACCCGGCGTTCCACCACGCTGCCGCCCTGTGGTCTTCAAGAGCTCGTTTAGAGGAAAACCCACAAGCAGACCTCAACATGAAGAAGGGAAAACGACAAACCTGGTCAGCGCCGGCCGCCGGCTCCTCCCTCACGTACCGCGCCATCCCAAATCCGAAGCAGGGAACCCCAGCGAAGAGCAAAGAACGCCAAGAAAACCCACAAAGCAGCACGGAACAGCTCCCTCAAGCGCGCAGACGACCACCAAAGACGACAACTTTACATGGCCGACGTCCAGAAACAGGCAACAACAGGCGAAACAAGGAAGGGAGAACCGAGCAAGTGGGGGGCCAAGGCCGCCCAGCACACACCCAAGGAACGCAGAGGTCGACGAAGGAAAGGGAGGATCCGCGAAATGAGCGCGAACCCAAGAACAGCCGCCGGAAGTTGACGCGGCCCACACCCCCACTTCCACCCCACAAGCAGCAGCAGCGGTAGCAGGCGGAGGTGTAGCAGTTGACAACAACAGCAGCAGCAAAACTAGAGAGAGAGAGAGAGAGAGAGAGAGAAGGTGACACAGGGGGTGGGGAAGAGAGAGAAAGAGAGGGAGGTGGCGAAGGGCGAGGGGGGAGGAGACCGCGCTGCGGGCGCCGGCCCTGGCAACAGGACGCCAACTGGGTCGGCGGGGAGCCGGCGCGGTGGGGTTGCGAGGAGAGAGGGGTTGTTCTACTAGCACTCTTCTCTTTATTATTCGCCTTCTTGTGCTGCTTTTGTTCTCGCGCTGCCCTTCGCTGGAATTTGGCAGCGCAAGGGAGAGGAGAGGAGAGGAGGGTGGTGGTGGGCGTGGACTTGACCGGCTTGCCCTTCTCTCTCTCTCTCTTTCTCTCTCTAGAAATGTGATGGCGTGATGCGTGGTTGGTCTTAAATTAGATAAATTTAAGTACTGCTCCAACAGCCTAGCTTTGTGCTATGGCTTTGTGATCATGTGGCTTTAAAATTTGGGGTGGGGGGTAGAAGGTTCATCTTTTGGGTGATCTCTGTGGGGTCATGCGGGTGTCACGTGACCGAGGGTCAATGGACATGAGTTGAGTTGGAACTTGGAAGAAGAAAGAACAATCAACTGGTCCGGTGCCTGTGACGCAACAGACACGTTTCTCGTCGTGGGCGAAGAGACTCGAGTTCGAATCCTGCGAGGAAGCCTCTCGCAGATGTCTTTTCTTTCCTCTCGCTTAATCCGACAGAATGCCGAA
Organism: Zantedeschia hybrid cultivar; assembly: GCA_030544215.1. NCBI lineage: Eukaryota > Viridiplantae > Streptophyta > Magnoliopsida > Alismatales > Araceae > Zantedeschia > Zantedeschia hybrid cultivar. The sequence goes on along the minus strand of JARZZO010000005.1, from coordinate 66,617,363 downwards.
TTTCGAACCCTATACTTCGATTAAGAATCTCATTTTCCGTTACCACTAGTCTACTCGTTCAAAAAAAAACAATTAACTGCCTTCATTGGCTACACTTGAAGAAGAGTCTAAGCATAATTAAGATTTTCCGATTGGTTTTTTAGTTGGTGACAATTTTTCTATTGGGTGCTGTTAAGCACTTTAGTTAAGGTAGGAAGGGTCTATTAAGGATCTCATGAGATCAATTAGCGGATAAAAGGTAATTGTTTAAGTTATGTTGTTTTAAGCTCGTGTAACCAATAAAAACAACCTTCAACCCAACCTTTAGCTGACCCAAATCGATTTTGCTATATGTTTATAGAATTGTGGGACGATCTAAGAAACTCAGCGTTAAGCGTCCAAGATGTTCAGCTCAAATCCAATCCAAACCATCACAGTGTGGCCTGACACTTAGAGCCTGTATAATTATACGTAAAATATAATCAGATGAAAAAGATTTTTTTTTAAAAAAACACATTTACGTAGAAAACGGAAATAAAATTCCTCATTTGATATTCATGAAAATATTTTCAACTTCTTTGGAAAATGACATTCAGTCTTCTTCCATAGATGTTAAATTGGAAAAAGAAAGAGTCAATGAATTAAGTTTTTTGTTAATTAGAATTTTATGAATTATCAAATAAGTGATTGGGATATATTTTTCGAGAAAAACCTTTCATATAGCCCATTTTACAAAGAAAGAAACGGATTCTTAGTATAGCCCAGTAAATTCCCAGCAAGAATTAGAGCTGAAAGGGTGCTTTGACGCAACGGTAACATTGTTTTATTGTGGCTTGAAGGTCATGTATTTAAATCTTAAAGCAATCTCTTTTCTAGAAAGGAAAATTTAAAACTTCCTACAATTGTCCCCCTCTAGATCTTCCTACATTAGTCGACCTTGCAGCAGCAGGAATTTTGTGACATCGAGGGGTAATTTATTTCAATGTAAAGCTCTATAATTAACTAATCTCAAAATCACTAGTTTTAAAACAAGTGAAATGTTATGATTTTAAAATCAAATAGCATTTATTTGGTTGTTTGTAAAACTAAATAAAAGAATGCTTAAATCTTTTTGTTTTAGTTTACATTGAAGTTTCCCCTAAAAATCAAAATAAGGAAATAGACCCACCAAGTAGACAGAAAAGAAGTAGAAGAGATTTTATTTTACACTATTTTTCATCATGCTAATCATTAAAAAACACCGTAAAATGAAATATTTTTTTTTACATTACACTATTTTACATTGAAACAAACAACTTCTGAATTTCTTCTTTTATAAAGGTTAAAGATAATGATGTTATATATCCACTTGTTTAAAATATTTTTTTGAATGCGGGCTCAATTAGCAAAGTGTGTACACATATATAAGAAAGTGGAATTCGAATCCAAACAAGATTCAATATTTTCCTCCCAATGAGAAGACAATTTCTGCACAACCGATAATACTTTTAATTAGGTAATAACTAGCTCTATGTCTGTGCGATGCATGATAAAATATCAAATTGAATAAATCATAATTCTATTTTAGTAATTCTTCGTAAAGAGAGAGATTCTCTTGATGCCATATGTCTTGATTTTAGTTTTGATGAAAAAATAAGAACCATGTTTTAGTATTATAGTATAGATTCGGAATCCAAGCCACACTTCCAGGGAGACAAAATCCAACCTATGAGTGCAATAAGAGTTTGAGTTTGAGCATAGGTGCCTGAGAGATGAGACTTGACCCCATCTTTTAAATTTTGGTATACCCTCAATCGCAAGGGCCAAGAGTAAATTTGACATTTTATTTTTTCTTTATGATCATGTCTTGACCTCTAATATTAAAGTGAGGATATACCCTTATTTAAAATCATAAGATCTAGAAGAACTCGTGTTGTGAATGCATGTGTGCGCTGGGTTCGCATATACCATGTTGTCTCCTAGCCCCTCTGGACATTGCTATTCATATTTTCTTGTCCTTTTTTCACATAAATTCTAGTCCAGACTTGGCTGCAGGTGTGGGTAACAGTAGATTGGTTAGCTTGTTGTTGTTTCCACGTTCCAACAAAGCAGCAAATGTTGCACTCATAGGTTGTCTTTTCAAAAAAAATTCAATTCATGACAAAACCTTCAAAAACTACTATTAACTGGGAAAAAGACATCAAACAATCACACAAGTAAAGGTGTAACTATTACAATCTATATAGAGCATGAGAATGGATAGATTATTGGGAAAGCTAATGATTCAAATTTTACTTATTCTTAGAATGATGCAGCAAAGTCTTTTCTTTTGGCAGAGGGGGGACATGTCAAGTATCCGCTTGGGATCATGTCTTCTTAGGTCTATTATGGATGTACAATGCAATTTCGGTAACAATATTTTATTTCAGTTGGAAAATGCAATCAGATGTTTGGGGTACTATAAGTGATCAAGGGGTCGTAACTCATATCACAGGAGCAAATTTTGCACAGAGTTCCACTACTATTAATGGGTGGCTTTGAGATTTTTTATGGGCACAGGCATCTCAGGTAATTCAGTCTTATGGTTCTTTCCAATTGACAGATAAAAATTTATGGAAAAAGATAAGTGGAGATTCTATAATCTCGCCTTGAATCTTGTTGAAAACTAGCACTCAACCAATCTTAGAGAATTTTTGGAAAGAAACGTTTGATTATAGATTAAGGCAAAACATCAAATTTCAAACATACAAAATCTTGGTATAAAAGTCTGTTTTCTGAGGAGTTAACAATAGTTTGCTAAAGATAAAAATGCATAAATCAAAGTAGATTTTCCTGAGCTTACTAACATGTAGATCTCCAATCTCTTTGAAATGATGAGGACTTATATAAATAAGATATATGTGCCCAAGTTTATAACTAGATGAATTAACTTTATTTACGTGCGACCCATTATGAATTGGAAATGAAATCTTTATTCAGATTATCACAAATCAAATTGGATCAAATTAGGCACTAATTATCTTATCATCTACTGATGGTAAGGATCAAATGAGGACAAGGTATAATTCACATGCAACAGCTAGCTTTGTGTTGATTAGAGCAAGTACGGATCAAAGCAAATTACAGTGTGAGTTAATATAGTAATTGATCATGCTTCTTTTCAATAATATTATATAAATTTGGTTTTCCCTAATTCTTTTCCTAGTTAAGTTGGTTAAGAATTTAAATTCTCTTGAAAAATAACATATCTCTCCCTTTGCCCAAGTGATGCATACTAGGTGCTTGATTCTACATAAATAAAGAACACTTTTTAAACACCCTCACTTATTAAACTCTCCCAAGAATATGTTCAAGCCACGGCATGCACGTGCCAATTTCCTAAAGAATAGAACATGATCCACCATAAATGCAAAGAAGAATTCGCCATTGTTAATTGATTCGCTACATGGAATATCAAAACATTATGAGAGTAAAGTAATCTAAACGTGATGATAAATTATATGAACATTTCAATGATGTAGATTTAGAGGCTGTTTGGCTATAAACTTGTAGACCAGATGGGAATTTATAGATCAGATTATAGATTAATTTGATCTCGAACACCCTTGTACTTAACTTGTGGATCAAAGAAGCCTTCCATAAGCTCAAGAACACCGTAATCCTCTATTCTTTGAAACGTTGAGGGCTTAGACAAACAGCTTACATGTTCGATGAATTCCCTCTGATGTTAGGAGGGAGTCTTTACAAAAGAAAAAAACTGTCGCGGTGCACGGGGTGTCGAGCCAGGTGACAGAGAAGCCGGTCGGAGGAGTTGGGACTGGTCGTGAGTGGGTCTAGAGAGTGTGTCGGTCGGAGGTGAAGGAAAGAAAAGAATTTCTGCACACATCAAGACCGGTCGTCAGTTTGAGTAAACTCCTTCTGATGCCTAAGTCAGTAGAAGTCAAATGTCCAAACAAGAAAAGGATAGAGTGGGAGAGAGAGTGTGTATTTAATAGACCTTCATGGCATACCTTTTTCAATTTCAGGACCTCTTTCTTTATAGAAAAGGGAATAGTCCCAGCCGATATAGGATTAAAGAAAGCATTTACTGTATTGGTAATAGCCGTTTCCACCCCCTTTTCATCGTGGCCACCGTCTGCCCGATGGGCCAACTGGATTAGGCCCAATTTGGGCCCCCCTCGTTGGGCTGACTCGAAGAGGACCTAGGGGTAAATCCCCTCATCAGGGTGCAACCCAATTTATAAAAAAAAAAAAAAAAGCAAAATTCTTGGAGCCTTCCGACCTATATGCCCGTGCAATCTTTTCTTGGATCAGAAATCTCAAAAAATGATGAAAAATCAAAAACTGAATCCCATGAATACTAGTTTTTTTACTGTCAATGAGAGTTTAATTTTTAATTTTTCATCTTTTTTGGGTTTTCCGTTTCAAGATCGGATTGTACAATCATTCAGAACAATATTGTGCCCTCCAAAATGTTTTTGAAAAAAAATATATTTTAAATTAAGTTACACTCCATGCAATGCAGCAAGTATTACTCTTTACAAAAACTAGCATATTTAATGGAAATCCTCTAATCCGTTTGAAATGATGAGAGCTCGTACAGATAGCTCGTGTGATTTCTGGTCCTAAGTGATGGATCATTCTTGGCCAATTGACGTCAAAAACACCAACAAAATACAAACAAGAACACTATGGGTAAAATAACTTTTGTGCAAAGAAAAAACTGTTGAAAATGTTTTGATTATTTGGATTCATTATTATGAGTGAGAACATTTTGTTCCAGAATAAATTAAAAAAGTAATTTGACCAAAAAAGTTTGAAGCCTCTAATTGCTACTGTAGCTAGAATAGGAATTTATTACATCTATTTTTATGTGTTCTATCTTTTCACTAATTTGACTTAATTTATGTTTCTTAATCTAGATAGAACATCATCTTGTTATCAAAACAAAAGGCCTCTGGCCCAGCTCACATTGCTTATATCAGGACAAGCAATTTAATTATCAAATAGGAGCTAAGAAAAATGCTTGTTGCACTGGCACAGCTGACATTTTTTATATCAGGACAAGCAATTTAATTATCAAATAAGATCTAAGAAAAATGCTTGCTGCACTCTGCACTGGCACAGTTGCAGCAGCCATGCGCAATGCTGCGCTCGCATCAGTGTGGTAGTGCAATCTTGCTCAGATTGCCTACATCACATCAAAGTGAAATCCTTTTTTGTCATATATATAATGTCATAATATCATATAATTTGGATTTTGAGTTCACAAAAAAAGAAAGTTCGGGACCATCTGAACGTAGTCGGTGTCGTTTGAAAATAAGAAGTGTATAATAAATTTTAGAGATTTTTGTAAATAACTTTCTAAAAGATTCCTTATTTATAGATAACCTCTTACATGATTCAGATTTACATATACCCTCCTTCACTATGATGGTATTTGTATATAGCCTCTTAACTATGTGGTTTGTTTTAAATTTCATCTGAATTAAAATATTTTTACTCTACATAAAAATAGTAATAATTTTTTATGTTAAATATATATAATAAACTTATGAGCGAATATGTATGCAATTTTCTTGTGAGATGTTTGTATTTTAATTGAAAAAATTATTAGTATTCTTATTTAATAGTTTTACATATTCTATATAAAGTAACAATATTTTATTTCAAGTAAAAAACATAAAGTGAGCTCACATAGTTAAAAAGGTTATATGCAAATAACACCGTAGTTAAAGGGGTTATACGTAAAGATGAATCGTATAGAGGGCTATCTATAGGTATTGAATCTTTTAAGAGTTATTTGCAAAAAACATTTAAATCCAAAATCAACTTTTTTAGAATCATTTTTATTTTTTCAAGGACTACCTTTTTAGATTTTTAGATTCTCTCTCTTCGCTCACCTCATTGTTCCCATCTCTGTCATCTCCTCTCTCTCTCTCTCTCTCTCTTCAGATTTCAACTTTTGAGAAAACCAAGAAGAATCCATCTTATGATTGAAATCCAACCCCTGCATTCCCTACCCCTCCGGGATCGGATGGGTGTGCTCATGTGACTGCAGCAGCATTCTGATCGATTAATATTACTACCTTTTGGGCTTCCAATCAAGGGAACACCTAGTATATCATACTTAAGTTGTATTTGTCACAACTTCTAATTAGAAGTATTTTCACACTTCTAGCTAAATATTTAGAGATAAAAAAAGATAGGTGTTAGAAGTTACTTACATAATATTTTGATTATTCTTTAACTTTCAATCAAAAATTTTAAATTGAAACTTCCTTAATTGAATAAAAAATAGGATTGTTCGGAGAAGCTTTATTTTTATGTTTATATCTAAAATTAGTTATAATTATTTCCATCCATTATTTTTTATGTTACAAAAAAAAAAAACTAAAAGTGCCTTCCAGCTAAAAGATATACTAAACATGCCCCTAACCTTATGTTCATGCCTGCTTCATAGTTTGTCTTCCAAATTGGTTAAAGACCTATCTACAAAACTAACTTCAGCTCCGGACATTGGTGAAATATCAATTCTCATATGCTATTTCTTTGTTACACGACTTTACTTTTTAGCTTAAAAAAAAGAAAAATGAATTCTTACCTAGATATTACACATTGATAAATATAGTTAACTTTCACAGTGTTAAGCCCTAAGGATTTGTTTTGATAATAACACAAATTTCTTAGCTATTTTTAAAGCATGGGGTGAGACTTAAGCCTTTATTAATGATATATTGATGTCGGATGCGGCCCATTGTGACTAGATGCACAACTAGTTACATTAACACATGCTTGAGAAACAATGTCTATTTAGTCTAAATTTCTTAAATCAAGGACATGTTGTAAATTATGGGTAGTTGTGTTAAATGATGATGCCCTAAAATGATGATTTGCCTTATTGGATGATCGACAAACTTGAAAGACTCAATAAAAAATAGTTGGGAAGAATAGAATTGATCAATTAACAGATCCATTGGTTGAACGAGGGCAATGCAATTCTTTAGGTGTGTGCAACTATACATAAATTTGTTGACTGCTAAGCTATTAGTTGACCAATTGAAATATAGTTTTTAAATGCTGCACAGACTATGCAGGAATTGGTTGGCCAACGAATTCATTGGTTGACCAATATTGAAGGCGACATAATAAATTTAAAATAGCCTTTGAGAGTCACTGTCGAATTACAAAAGTTTCAACAGAGGACTCCCTCGTCGATCTTGGCAGAAGCGTCGTTAGAGTTCAAGCAGATCATGCATCGTCACCTAGGTAGAGATGTAACTGGTACCTACACATTCGTTTGTCCGTCCATTTTAGAAGCTTAAACGTCATAAAGGATGTAGTTTAAAGGATAAAGATAATATTCATATCTGAATGATTTAGGATAAAGAAGAGGATACATCTTTTTCCGAGTCTGATTATCTAAGTATTCGTCCATTTTTCTCTCACTCATATCATTATTATTATAATTTTTATTTTTAAATAAAATTATCATATATAATTACATGTCTTATTGTCCACACTATTGTTTAATACGTTCTGTCCCTCATTCACTAGTTTGCAAGATTCATTTTCACAAATGTCATGAAACTTACAAGTGAATTTATAAGAATTATCATAAAGAACTTATGCTTAAGTATATTTTAAAAGTAGTATTCTTTTGTTCCTTCTAGAAGGAATAGAAGATTAAGCTTATGTTGACACGTAGTAACCTTTATGTATATGTTTTTGATAATTTTAAAGGATAAGGATAAAGATTCATTTATTTCTTAAAGGATAAGATTAAAGATATACATATTGCTTAAGGGATAAGGATAGGGATAAAGCCAATATTCGACTCGGCATGTATCCTTTTACATCCCTACGCCTAGGTGGCAGAGCATTTGGAAGGGGGAGTCCCCCTCCGATGCCCCCCCCCCCATAGATTTGTTTCTCTTTCTCTCCCCTCATTTTCCTTTGCTCTCCTAACTTGCTACTGGCTCTAGCCCCTTCCACAATCATCTTGTTCACCTTTCCCACATCCTTCCCCGACTGTTTCACTCTACCAACACCTCCCCTCCTTTTGTCAATAGTTAGTCCTGTTTGTTTTTTGCATCCCATCTATGGGTTCTCCGACATCAAGGCGTATTAGAACTGTTTGCAATGTTCTTCCTTATGGATCCCTCCTCCTTTCCTATAGTGTCCAATTATCTCTTTGGCTTGTTGTTGTGCATCAGTCTCAACAACTTCTAGAGTCTCTGGCAAGTCCATCATGGTTTGGTTGGCTTTGTGCGATTCCTCTTCCAGGATCTTAGAGCTTGATGGTGCCACTCATGACCCTACGCTTAGTCCATATGTCTTCACCAGGCAAACTTCCCTGAGCCCAGCCTTGTTATGACTGCTTAAATGGTGGTGCGTCTATCCTCGATGGCATCTCCAAGGTGGTCAACTTCTCTTCCCCGAGTGACTTGCCATTTCTCCAGCAGAGATCTATTGCTTGTTCCGGTGACCATTGGTTATCCTGTTGGGTATTACCTGTTGTGTTTTCACCTTTTTCCTAGTTTTCAGGTGTTGGTAGTGGCAATGTCCACTACCCATCCTTATCCTACGCATGTCGATATACTCTCCCTGTCTTCCACTGTTGGCTTTCTTTGTACGCTTTTGACTCTATGTACTATGACTTTTATGTTTTAAAGTAGTGCATACAATTTTATTTGCGTCAAAAAAAATAAAAATTAAAGTGAGACGATTGTCATCGTACATAGTCAAAAATCAACAGTAGGCATGTTAGAAGATTTACGATTGGCACATGATCTATTGACGTAATGATCAACCAACAAGGATCATTGGTCAATCGATAGACACAATAATTGAAGTAGAATGACTAAGTCTCTACAATTTGATCTAGAACTATTTAGAAACGAGTCCTACAACTAGTAACATGTTTTGGACTAGAAATAGGACTTGTCTTGGAGTGTTTGAACAAGCTTGAAGAACAAGATAAGGTTTCAACATGTGAGACTCCAAGAAAAGAATGAAATTCCCTATTATAGACACTTTCCCTCTCTTCTTCTCACTCTAACTTGTAAAGTAGATTTCTTAAATTTCTCCAATTACTTCAAGCTTAGGGGGATTTCCCAAGCACCATCAGCTTCTTATTCCCTCCCTAGGTCCTCCAGATCTCACGGTAGCAAGGGATGTTCCAATGGTCTTCAAGTTGCTCTCTTCATCCCAAGTACTTATCTATACATCACTAGGGTAATTCCAACTACTATATACGTGAGACGATTAGCTCTAAAACTCAATAACATCATCCTTTTATTCAGTATGCTCTAAGACACAAGATAGAAGGAAAATGGTCTACCTTTCTTACTCATTCTAATGTATTCTATTTTGAGAATGCTTTGATTTTCTTATATCTTAATTAGATCAAAGAGTTGGGTCATCTTTATCTTCTTTCTATTGTAAGTTTCTTCATTGGGAATAGGGAAAGTCCTTGGAAACTAGATGGAAGCTACACTAGAAGTTTATATCTAGTGAAAAAGCCCTCTAAAGGCTTGGTATCTAGGATGTGTTGGGTTGCTAGTAATATACAAACTAGTTGTATACTAGAAGGGAAGTTCTACTAGTTTAGTGAAAAGCCTAACAAGATTCATGGGGAGTGGATATAGGCAACTAAGGAGAAGGTCAAACCACTATAAACCTCGTATACCTTAATCGTGATTGCTCAGTCTTGTTTTTTGCTTTTATCTTTAATTTCATACATATCATTCAAAGTTATCAATTTTGGAGCAATTATTTTCATATCACCCTATTCAACCTCCTTAAGAGTGAAGCTATAGTTCTAAATCTAATGCATGCCATGTCACTTTCATAAAATTGTGGCCATAAGCACATCAACTTAGTGGACTTGGTGGCTAACTACACCTAAAATGGTGAAATATCATGTTCGCACATTTAATGTGGAAGATGCAAATGCTGTGAATTTGTAATTTTGTCTGGTGGATTCAAAAGGATATTAGACATCAAAGGCAAATCTATAACGTACTGGGGTAGATTTACCTGACGATCATAGTGGGTGGAGATCCTTACGAGCATGGAGTGGAAGTAGTAAGATCGTCCTCACTGAGGTGGGAAGGCTAACAGAGTCCCCCACAAATTTCACATAGCTAGACAAGGAGAGATAGAGAGAGGGCAGGGGGTTCTATATCATTTCTTGTATCTCTCCATATATCGCAGTGGAGCTGAATTCCTTTTCCCGTAGGAAAAAAAAAAGACTCGCATGAGTCTGAGTTCAAGTATGTCCCAATCTTATCTACAACCAATACGGATGCTTGAGTTCAAACTAACTCCATTTACAAACATAAACTATTAAACTCTCCATAAATTCCATTGGTGAAAAAGAAGGGTAATAAGTAGGAAGATAAAAGGCTAGGTTTTAAGGCCCTTTAATAAATACTTGACAGACATTTTAGGATTACTTATGAATTATGTCGCTGATAAGTAATAAAATCCAAGTATTCCATGCAATTTTGAAGCTACCAAACCCATATAAAAGCTTATGAATGCAAAATAAGGCTCTTAAATTATATGTGCACCAAATATGGAGTCTTTGGTTCTAATTTTATCTAGGTATCTTGTACATCAAGGAAGGGTTTGCATTATTCATAGAAATCTGAATTGCATGTTTAATAATATAATGTCAAAAACGATTTGTGCCTAATGACATTTGGTGACAGTGGATAACTTGCATGACATTTGCACCAGTAGAGTAAGCAAATTTATTCGAACGGAAGTTGTGAATGTCATGTACATTAGTATCATAACAAATAGACATGACCCATCCCACAAAAAAATGAAGATCTATTTCTCCACAGGAAAAAAAGAAAGAAGGTGACCATTTGGAAGAGGATTACAGTCGACAAAATTTCTTTGAGATTAGGTCACAAAGTTTAAGTATTAGGCAGTAAATAATCATGAAGTCAACTCGGCTCCAACCAAAACCTTTGAAATAGCCTATTGTGTAACCTATGCTACCAAAGGTGAGCCCATTCTAGAGCAGTAGAATCCATCCAAAACAGCAATGCTATTACACCACACTTTTTCTCAACCTCTTTATTGCATTTTTCGGGAGTCATTTGATCACTTGATCAAAGAACTCTAATTAATTATACTAATTGCAAATAAGTTATGTCAAAAATAACTTTAACGAGAATCATCTGATCAAGAGATCAAACAATTATCAATGAATATGACAAAAAGGGTGATAAAAAAATGTGATATAGATGCTATAAAACTTAAAATGAAATGGCAAACATCCGAACTTCTCTACTACGCCAATCAATTTAACCAAATGACGTGCATGAGTATAATTAAGTTTATCCACTGTCAATGGATTGCTATAGATCTAATAATATTAGTGGATAAATGGGTTGGATATCGCGTCTATTTTTTTTCTTTTTTGGGCTTTTTCGATATTGATCTCTATAAACATAATGAATTCGAAATAAATCCCTCTATCTTACATATTTTGATATTAGTCCCTATAAACTTAATATAATTTAGTAATAAATTCTTTCAATTAATGATCATTTTAAAAAAGCGAATACTCAGAAAATATCTTCAATGCAATATTAAGATGGATAGAAATACTTGAAATGACCCTAAAAAATAAAAAATCAAGTCCCAATGAATAGTAAAAACGACCTCAATGGGTCGAGCTTAATAATTTTTTTTTTTTTTTTTTTAGATTTTTTGGATCATCCAATTAGAAATCGGATTGTACAGACATGCGAGGCATGTTCGGAAGACCTTTTTTTTTAATATATATTTTAGCTGCACTAACAGCAGGTGCAACATCGACTCGAACGTAACAAGTAAAACTCAAAATTTAAACAAGGATATAAGTGATTTTTACAGAGTGAGTTAAACTTAAATTCATGCTTAACTTTGGTCGAAATAAGAAAAATTGATGGGAGCAAAAGGTGAGAATTAAAAGCTAAAAAGTTACAGTTTATAATAACTAATATAGAATATGAAAGATATAAGAAGTTATTTTGAATGTACTATGTTTATGGAGATCGATATCTAAAAAATCTTTATTTTCTAGGTGATGTAGCCAAAGCTATCACGACCGGATTCCGAGGTTAGAATCCGAAGTTGGGATTCGGAGCTGGGTCGGATCGGAGAAGAGGCCCGACGGGGATCCGGAAGGTAATGGAGGCGGAGACGCTGCCGAAGATCCGAAGCCGAGGGTCACCCGGTAGGATGTGGGCTAGTCTTTGGAAGGTGCGGCCGCATTCCCTCCGGTCGAATGGCGGCCGATGCGGAGCCGAGGTGCCTTCGGGCGAGGAAGACCAGCCAGCGAATGGCGTCGAGACCGAAGGAAGAAGTCCGAGGTCGGCGGCCGAGACCGACTCGGAAAGGTCGGCTAAGATTCAAATCGAGCCCCTGCAGGAGGGAAAGAGGAAGAAGAACCAATCAGTAGGAGTCCCGGGCTTTGGCCCTTAGGAACCCCTTCCGACGGTTAAGTTAGCTTCTGAAGATGATTCGATTCAGAAGTCAAAGAGATGGAAGAAATAGCTTTAATGCTTTTTGGAATGTTGTCCTTAAGGGTCACGGAGACATACCTTTGACAATAAATAGCAGTGTATTTATAGCGGAGGATAGAGGATGCTTAACGGCGGTAGCCGATATAGGACTATGTTCCGGGTTTATTGGTAAACTGCCATAGTACCTAGTCCTCCCACCGGAGTGGGCCGGACACGGCTTATTAGGCCAAAGGGGGTTGGGCTGCTGATGGGCCGAAGCCTACTGGGCCGAAGGCTGCTGAGCCGCTAACGGGCCAAAGAGCACTGGACTGCCTACTGGGCCGAGGGCCGCCGGGGCGCTAACGGGCCAAAGGCTCCCAGGGGGCCTTTTAGTGCCGCTGTTGGGCTGACCACAGCGTTGAGCTTGTTTTAATGGGCCGAATCAGATTCTGCCTCATCACATAGCCCCCCACTCTTGTCTTCCTCAGTTCTGAGACGGCGAGAGTATAGTCTGAAGCCTCCTTGGGGAATAACGTAATAGGCACTATCCGAGGCTTTCTGTTTCGTTAAGAAGAAATAATGCCTCCGGTTGGCCGAGGGTCAGTAACCATTAATCGTCTTTATTCGGGATATAGTGACGGAATACCTTCGTCCTTAATCGCGAAGGGACGAGCCTTCTGACTATGTCAGGCCTGACAAATGGACGGGACAGACGTCGAGTTCTCCGTCAGAACGGTCGCGTCGCAAAGAAACACAGGACACGCATCGCGCATCCGGCCGCTCCGTTAGAAACACAAAAGGATCTTGGCCGTACGCGGATTGCGGGTCACCTCGGCTCTCTGTCCGAGGCTATACTCGGATTGCCGCCGCTTCCTTCCGCGGCGCGTGGATCGGAACACGTGGCGGGCATCCAAGGGATCAGCCGAAGGGTCGGACCGCTTTCGGCCATTGATTATCTTGCCTCGATCTCCGGAGTAGGGCCGTCATCATTGCCGAAGGACGGTGCACATGGCGCGTATCTGAGGGAGGCGAGGTTAATGAGGGAAATGATCCTGGCCGTTGATTTCGGCGGGGGATGTTTTGAACTTAGCCTATAAATAGGAACCCTCTGCAAGGCACTGTTTCGCTCCCTCTTTCCTGCGCCTGCGTTTCTCTGCAACCATCCGAGCTTTCCTGCTTCTCCAGTGAAGGGATAGCCATTTGAAGGTGCTTCCAAGTGCGCTGTCTGTCGCCGGGAGCTCTCCATCGCCTGGAATTGTTGCCGGGAAAGTTTTGTTGCTTGAGAGGCGGTGGGCAATCGAGGAGATCATTTTTTGAGGGTAAGCCTCAATTTCTTTCCTCCGTCCCCGTGATCCATGCCCCACAGTTCCTCCTCGGCTGAGAGTAGTTCTGCGGCCGAAGGCTATACCTCGTCTCAGTCTTTTGAATCCTCCTTATCATCTCCCCTTTCTTCGAACTCGCTTGCTTCTCTGATGGCGAATGAGGCCGAATCGTCTGGCTTCGAGGGGTCCGAAGAGGTTCTCACCACGGGCCAGGCTTCCTCCTCCGGTCGTCGTCGTCTCGAGACCGCTTCGGAAGCGGTCTGCTCTCTTACTGATGATGGGGTCAGATACCTTGCCTCCTACTATCAATTCCCATCGTGGATGACCCCCTATCGGCCCGGTTCGAACACCAGGGCCAATTCTCCTCGTCCGGATAGCTTTTCCATTTATGAGGAAAGCTTCCGGGCGGGTTTCCGCCTTCCTCTTTCTACCTTCGTCATCAATCTTCTGTGCTTCTACAGGTTAGCCCCGTCTCAATTTTTTCCGAACTCCTGGCGCACAGTTTATGCCTTCTTGGCTGTGTTTGCCTATATCGAAGTTACCCCTTCGGTTAATATCTTCCGCTATCTCTTCAAGATACAACGGCAGGGGAGATCCGAGTGGTATAGTTTTGTCCCTCGCCTTGGCCGGGGTATCTTTTCCGGGAAGCCCTCGTCCATTCATGATTGGAAGAGGAATTTCATCTTGGTTTCTCTTCCGGAGAATGAGAAGAGTGTGTGGCCCTTTCCCACTGAGTGGGCACCACTGGCCAAAGGCCTCTCCGATCCGCCCACTCTCAACTCCGATCAGCTTCACATTGTGAGCCTCATAGATGCCGCAGCTCCGTACGATATCGCGGAGCTTTTCAATGAAACGGAGCAGCTCGTGCGGGCTGGGGCATGGCCGGATCCGACGAAGGATCCTCCGCGGGCCCCTCCTTATCTTCCTCCCGAGGAGGTTCCGAGGGAGACTGAAGGAGTTGCCGAGGTCGCGCCTCCGGCCGAAGCTCCTCCGACCGCCGAGGGTGCTGAGGCTTCGGCCGAGGGTAAGTCGATCTTGAACCGCGGAGTTACGCGCCGTAAGATATTAATCCCTTCTTCTGTTTGCAGAAATGTTTGGGATTAAAGGCCTCCTTAGCCGGATGGCTCAGCAGTCCGGTCGACCGCAGGCGGCGAGAGGGGCCGGACGAGGCGTGGCCCCGAGTGTCCGGGCCGCGATTACGACAGCGGCTTCCGTTGAGGGCCGCGCTGCTGCTGCTCTCTCTCGAGAGAGAGAAAAGGCAAGTCGGTCGTCCGAAGGGGCGGCCGACTATCGAAGCGAGGCCGGGTGGACGAGCCTGGCGAAATAGAGCCTGCCCCGACAGTCAAGAGGCCAACTGCCGCCCGAAAGGCCCCGCTCTCGTCGCCTCCCGAAGCGCCGAGGGGCGATTCTCCTTCGGCCGCGACGGCGGGGGCGGAGGATTTTGGAGGTTCCGGGTCGCAGGCATCTCGCGACCATGAGCGCGAGCTATGGGTCCCGGACCTGGGGATTTATAGGGACGAGAGTCTGGAGGACCCTCGGACGTGCCTGCACCTGCTCCGAGGCTTGACCCTTCCGACGGCCGAGGATCATCTGAAGGATCTGTCGGCAAACGAACTGGCGTTGCTGAGCGCCCGACTGTCGGTCCAGGTAAAAAACTTCTTTGTGCGCCTCGGTCTAACATTTCCCTTGGCTCGTTTTGGGGTTGCTAATTTCTGTTTGCTTTTGGCTGCAGGCCACGGTCACGTGTGGCATCCTGATTCGTCGTCAGGCGGCCATCCATCATCAACTCCAGGATGCCGAGCAGGCATCGGACCTGTCGGCTTCTGGCGAGGGCTCTCCGGTGCGACGCGATTTTAAGGCCGGCGTCGACTGGCTCCTGGAGGCAAATGCCCAGATGCGGGCTAAGCTAGAGGAGCAGAAGGAGGCGACTCGTGCTTCCTCTGAGGCCAAATCGAAGGCCGAACGGGAGAAGGAGAAGGCCGAGAAGGAGCTGGGGGCGGTCCGGGCCGAAAATACAGCTCTTAAGGCCGAGATCCAGGACAAGGCCGCCCAGCGGGTCTCGGATCGCCGCCGTCATGCCGAGGAGATGTCAGCTCTGAGGCTAAATCTGGAGGCTAAAGCTGTAGAGGCTGCTCGTACAGCCGTTGCCAGTTACAAGGCTGGCCCAGATTATGCCGAGGAGATAGTCCAGGCCCAGCTGTTAGCGGCTTCGTCCGTATTTAGCATAGGGCTGGCCGCTACTCAGAAGGTGTGTCCGGCTGTGGACCTGACCGGCCTGGTGGAAGGAGCTCAAGGCCGAGAGAGCTTCGGCCTCGGCGGAAGGCGATGCGGCCGTTCCTGACGAGGCAACTCCTGCGGATGCTGCCGCTGCCGAGGCCGTTCAGGTCGATGATTCTCCCTCCCCATCTTCGGGCCAGAGCCCTGTTGATGTGGACGGTGAGAACACCGAAGGCTAGTACGGGGGCTTGTCCCGGTTTTTGTTTTTAACTTCTTTTGAAAGACTGGCCAGATGTACGGCCGATTTTGTACTTTTTTTTTCATGTATATATAAAAAGTACTTTGCTTCTTCTTTGCGTTCTGAATGGATGACCGAGTCTGGTTCTTCTTGTGTCCGACACCTTATTTCTGTTTAGATGCGGCTTACGCGGCCGAAGCCTAATCCAGATTCGGATACGGACTTGGATAGAATACCATGCCGCTCCTGATACGATTTGCATGGCCGAAGCCACTCCCGGTACGGTTTACGCGGACTTAGAGAAAATACCATGCCGCTCCCGATACGGTTTGCATGGCCGAAGCCACTCCCGGTACGGTTTACGCGGACTTAAAGAAAATACCATGCCGCTCCCTATACGGTTTGCATGGCCGAAGCCACTCCCGGTACGGTTTACGCGGACTTAGAGAAAATACCATGCCGCTCCCGATACGGTTTGCATGGCCGAAGCCACTCCCGGTACGGTTTACACGGACTTAGAGAAAATACCATGCCGCTCCCGATACGGTTTGCATGGCCGAAGCCACTCCCGGTACGGTTTACACAGACTTAGAGAAAATACCATGCCGCTCCCGATACGGTTTGCATGGCCGAAGCCACTCCCGGTACGGTTTACGCGGACTTAGAGAAAATACCATGCCCCTCCCGATACGGTTTGCATGGCCAAAGCCACTCTCGGTACGGTTTACGCGGACTTAGAGAAAATACCATGCCGCTCCCGATACGGTTTGCAGGGCCGAAGCCACTCCCGGTACGGTTTACGCGGACTTAAGAGAAAATGCCATGCCGCTCCCGATACGGTTTGCATGGCCGAAGCCACTCCCGGTACGGTTTACACAGACTTAGAGAAAATACCATGCCGCTCCCGATACGGTTTGCATGGCCGAAGCCACTCCCGGTACGGTTTACGCGGACTTAGAGAAAATACCATGCCCCTCCCGATACGGTTTGCATGGCCAAAGCCACTCTCGGTACGGTTTACGCGGACTTAGAGAAAATACCATGCCGCTCCCGATACGGTTTGCATGGCCGAAGCCACTCCCGGTACGGTTTACGCGGACTTAGAGAAAATACCATGCCGCTCCCGATACGGTTTGCATGGCCGAAGCCACTCCCGGTACGGTTTACACGGACTTAGAGAAAATACCATGCCTGGCATCTCAACAGGAGAAATTCATTCATGCCTTCCGGCTGAATTCCGGGGGTAGTAACTTACATGAAATAACGCCGAAGGCGCTCCACATTCCAAGTGCGAGGGAGAGGTTGGCCCGAAAGGGTTTCCAACCGATAAGCCCCTCGTCGAATTACCTCCCTTACTCGATATGGTCCTTCCCAGTTGGGGGAAAGCTTCCCTGCAGCTTCGGCTGGTTTAGATGCATGAGCATTCCTCAACACGAGACTCCGGGTTTCAAAGCTTCGGGGCTTCACTCGAGTGTTGTGGTATCTGGCCATGCACTGTTGATAAGCTGCTAGCCGAATGCGAGCTTTATCTCTGGTTTCTTCTATGAGATCGAG
Source organism: Zantedeschia hybrid cultivar (assembly GCA_030544215.1). Taxonomy (NCBI): domain Eukaryota; kingdom Viridiplantae; phylum Streptophyta; class Magnoliopsida; order Alismatales; family Araceae; genus Zantedeschia; species Zantedeschia hybrid cultivar. The sequence continues at coordinate 66,599,565 of JARZZO010000005.1, read as the reverse complement.
ATGATCTTTTAAGGCTTCCCCATTGGCTTCCGGATCATGAGTAAGGACTCTCGGAGAGGGAAGGCCAATTTCGACAGGAATAACGGCTTCTATCCCATAAGCCATGAGAAACGGGGTTTCGCCGGTCGGGGTTCGGCTTGTAGTCCGATATGCCCAGAGAACACTTGGTAGCTCTTCCACCCATCGGCCTTTGGCTTCGCCGAGGCGAGTCTTCAATCCTTGTAGCAGACTTCGGTTTGTGACTTCGACCTGGCCGTTTGCCCGGGGGTGTGCTACTGAAGTAAACTAATGGAGAATGCCAAAGCTGGCGCAATTGTCATTGAACCGACGACTGTCGAATTGTTTGCCGTTGTCGGAGATAATGGCTCGGGGGATGCCGTACCGGCAGATGATGGACTTCCATACGAAGTTCCAAGCATTGCTATCGGTTATGGACGCGAGGGGTTCGGCTTCTACCCACTTAGTGAAATAGTCTACCGCCACGATAAGAAACTTCCTTTAACCGGTGGCGACGGGAAAGGGCCCTAGGAGGTCGATTCCCCATTGGGCGAAAGGCCAGGGGTTGGATAAAGGAGGTAGAAGGGTTGCCGACTGGTGGATGAGGGAGCCGAACCTCTGGCATTGATCGCAGCGATGGACGAGGGCAGTTGCATCCTCTCGGAGCATCAGCCACCAGTATCCTTGCCTTAGAAGTTTGTGGGCCAGGGCCCTTCCTCCCGCATGTGCTCCGCATACCCCTTCATGCACCTCTCGCATGGCGTAGTCAGTTTCGGCCGGGCCGAGGCATCGCAAGAGTGGTTGACCGAAGGACTTCTTGTATAACAGCCCGTCCAAGAGAAGGAAGTGAGATGAACGCTGCCGAACATGTTTCGCTTCCTTTGGATCGGGCGGGACTTCTCCTCGGAGGAGGAAACTGACCAGGGGAGTCATCCAGGTCTCGGCTTCGGCTTCGATCACTTGCATGACCTCAGGCTCTTCGAGGCTTGGCTTGGCAAGTTCTTCTACAAGAATCATTCGGCCTCCTCCCCCGTCCTGAGTTGATGCTAGCCGGGAAAGAGCGTCGGCTCGAGCATTCTCGGCTCTCGGGATCCGCACGATTTCATAGGAGTTGAATTGGGCGAGGATCTTGCGAGTTACCTGGAGATAGGATGCCATTATCGCATCTCGTGCCTCGTATTCCCCAGAAACATGACTGACAATTAGCTGAGAATCGCTAAAAGCCTTTATGTTCCGGACACCAAGCTTTCTAGCGGCCCGGAAGCCGGAAATGAGAGCTTCATACTCGGCGGCGTTATTGGTGGCAGGAAAGGAGAAGCGCAGCGCATACTCTGTGACGACCCCTTCGGGAGACGCCAAGATCCATCCGGCGCCGCTGCCCGAGGAGCACGCGGAGCCGTCCACGTAGAGCTGCCACTCATCCGCCGATGTGAAAGCCGAAGTCTCCTCGGCCTCGGATGTGTCGACCTTCGGCTGAGGTGCTGAGGGAGCTTCAGGAGTGAGCTCGGCAATAAAGTCGGCTAACGCCTGTGCTTTTATCGCCATCCGAGGCGCATAGGAGACGTCGAACTCTTCTAGTTCGATCGCCCATTTCGCCAATCTGTCGGACACCTCCGGCCGGGAGAGGACTTGCTTCAAAGGTTGGTCGGTGAGGACCTTTATCGAGTAGGCGAGGAAGTAAGGCCGGAGCCTCCTCGCAGATGAGACGAGGGCCAAAGCCAGCTTCTCAAGAGCAAGATATCGAAGCTCTGCTCCTTGAAGGGCTCGGCTTATATAGTAGACACGCTTCTGGACGCCGTCTTGCTCCCGGACGAGGACGGCGCTGATGGCTGCCTCAGATACCGCGAGGTAGAGGAATAGCGGCTCTCCATGGATCGGCTTGGACAGTATGGGAACTTTGGAGAGATAGACCTTTAGGTGCTCGAAGGCCGTTTGGCACTCGTCCGTCCAGGAGAAGCTATTGGCCTTCTTCAATAGTTTAAAGAAGGGGAAGCAGTAGTCCGCCGCTCTGGACATGAAGCAGCTTAAGGCGGCGATCCTTCCGTTTAGCTTTTGAATCTCTCGGAGGTTAGCCGGAGGGCGCATCTGAATGATGGCCGAAACCTTTGCGGGGTTAGCTTCCACCCCTCGGTGAGTGACCATATAGCCGAGGAACTTCCCGGAGGCCACTCCGAAGGCGCATTTGGCTGGGTTCAGCTTCATTTTGTATTGCCGCAAGGCGGAGAACATCTCGGCTAAGTCGGCCAAATGGTCTGCAGCGACGCGGCTTTTCACCAGCATATCGTCGATGTAGACTTCCATGTTGCGGCCGAGCTGCGGGGCGAATACTTTGTTGACGAGGCGCTGATATGTTGCGCCAGCGTTCTTTAGGCCGAAGGGCATCCGGGTGTAGCAATACAGACCGAGATCGGTCATGAAGCTAGTCTTGCTTTTATCGTCCGGATGCATTCGGATCTGATAATAGCCCGAATAGGCGTCGAGGAAACTCAGGAGCTCGTGGCCAGAGGTCGCATCCACCACCTGATCTATCCGAGGTAGCGGGAAGCTATCCATCGGACAGGCTTTGTTAAGGTTGGTGAAGTCCACGCACATTCGCCATTTGCCGTCTTTCTTGGGCACCATTACTACGTTGGCGATCCAGTTCGGGTGGTGTACCTCTCGTAGGTGCCCGACGTCCAGCCCCTTTTGAACTTCGGTTTGAATGGCGGCTCTCCTTTCCTGATTGAAGGTACGCCGCTTTTGCTTGACCGGGGGCTGGTTGGGATCGGTGTGTAGCTGATGCTCTGCTATTTACGGGTCAACCCCGGGCATGTCTGTTGGAGACCAGGCGAAGACGTCGAGATTCCTTTTTAGGAATTCGGCGAGTCTCTCTGCTTCGGTTTTCTCCAGACCGGAGCCTATCATAAGGGTTCGTCCCTCGCCTCCCGGAACTGGGATGGCGACGAGTTCTTCTCCTGGGATGCTTCGGCTGAGGATTCGATCGACAGGGATTCAGCCGCAGCTTTTCCCTTGACCGAAATCATATAACATTGCCGAGCCGCCTCTTGATTCCCCTTAGCTTCGCCTATTTCATGACTAGTATGGAATTTCAGCTTTTGATGAAAAGACGAAGGCATAGCTCCGATCCCGCCGATAAGCCTTCGACCAAAGATGGCGTTGTAGGCCGAATCGACTTTTACAACGGCAAAATCCGTTTATACGGTTAATTACCGGGGAGCGGAGCCTATGGTTACGGGGAACCGGACAATGCCCTCTACTCGGCAGGGCGAGCCGTTAAAACCGAATAAGGGGCCCTGGTGAGGCTTCATATTAGCCTCATTCAATCCCATCTTTACAAAGCAATCATAAAATAATATGTTTGGAGCGCTTCCATTATCAACAAAAATACGATGAACATCGTAATTGTTTATTACAGCATTCACAACGAGAGCATCGTCGTGAGGGACCTGAATATCAGTCAGATCCTCTGAGCCGAAGGTGATGTCTTCTGGACGGGGCCGCTTCGGCTCGACGTCAACTGTCGCTATTGTTGCGGAGCTGTGTTGACGGCGCTTTGATCCTTCTCCCGGCCCACCGGATATCATCATGATGGACCCAGCGCTGGGTTTTTGATGAGATGTCTCCACCGGGGCCGAGGTAATCTTTGGCGGAGGAGCGGCTTCCTTCTATGGAGGTTGTTGCGGCCTGGTTGTCTCTGGGACGTCCCGGTTCCGCTGCTGCTGGGGCTGCTCTCGCCGGTACTGTGGCAGTCTGCCCTCCCTGATGAGGCGGTCGATCTCCTCCCGAAGGTGTCGGCATTCGTCTGTTGAATGGCCGATCTCCCGATGATACTCGCAATATTTGCCGGGGTCCCTTCGGCGAGGGTCAGTTTTGATGCGCTCCGGCCGTCGGATCATGCCCTTCACCTCCATAAGCATTCGGGAAGGGGGAGCGGGTAGCGGTAGGTACCGCGGCTGCGGATCCCGTTGCTTTTCTCGGTCCCACTCCTCCCTGCGATATCGCTTACGGGAGGGCTCTTGATCTTCAGGTCGAGGGCGGACCACCTGGGGGGCAGGCGCCGATACTGCTTCGGCTGCACCTTTGCCTTTAGACATCATCAGGGCCTCCCGGTTAATATACTTGTGGGCCCAGATTACGAGGTCCTGGAAGGTAGGGGGATGGCGTTTCTCAATGGAGCCGAGGAGCCCTTCATCCCGGCACCCGCTGATTACGGCCAAAACAGCAATCGAGCTGTCAAGGTTTGGGATTTGGGCGGCTTCGGTCCGGAATTTGGTAAAATACTCCTGGAGAGTCTCGGTGGGGCCTTGCCGAACGGCTAATAGGCTGGCGGAAGTCTTATACTGCCGGGTGGCGTCATAAAACTAGTCGATAAATAACTGGCCCAACTGGACTAGGGAGTGGATAGAGTTGGGAGCCAGTGTTTCGAACCAGGTTATGGCAGTCTTCTCAAGAGTGAGGGGGAAGAGACGGCAGCGGACTGCCTCGGCAACCCCTCGGACAGAGAGGTAGGTGTTGAACCTCTGGAAGTGGCAGACCGGATCTGTCATTCCGTCGTAGAGGGGGCCTTTCGGCAGTTTAAAGTTAGGAGGTACCTCGGTAGCCAGGAGCTCTGGCGTGAACGGGGTTTGCTCCAGGATGGTGCTGGCAAGGGGTGCTCCGTACGGTCGAGACACCATCTGCTGCATCTCCTTCCTCATCGCCGTCAACCGCCGGTCCAGGTCCGGGGCAGTTGAGGTGGCGACCGAACGTCCTCCGGTTCCGGCTGGGCGAAACTCGGACGAAGCATAGCCTTGCTCCGTCATCAGGCGGTGGGCAGGCAGTGCCGAGGGCTCGTTGCGCGCCGTGGCGGTTTCGTCGGGGGAAACCGGTGAGGGTGCCGGCCGGAACCTTGTATCTTGGACCGGATAGAGTGGAGGAAGCGGTGCTTGCTGGGGAGGCTAGCCCAGCAATCCCATGCGCTGGGCGATGGCGGACACCATCTCCTGCAGAGATGCAAGAGAGGTGACGGCAGCGGCTAGCGTCGCCATCTGTTGCTGAAGTACTCCCACCCGGTCGTCTCCTGTAGTGAGAGACTCTGGTATGACAGGCAGAGCTGCTCTTGGTGGAGCAGACGGGGCGCCTTCGGAGTGCAGTGGCTGTGCTGAGGCTTCCCGTGTCTCTGCCTCGCTCTGTCCGGATCGCCGGGTTACAGGACGATGAGACATGACTATTTGTTTGTTTCCCACAGACGGCGCCACATGATGTAGCCAAAGCTATCACGACCGGATTCCGAGGCTGGAATCCGAAGTTGGGATCCGGAGCTGGGTCGGATCGGAGAAGAGGCCCGACGGGGATCCGGAAGGTAATGGAGGCGGAGACGCTGCCGAAGATCCGAAGCCAAGGGTCATCCGGTCGGATGTGGGCTAGCCTTTGGAAGGTGCGGCCGAATTCCCTCCAGTCGAATGGTGGCCGATGCGGAGCCGAGGTGCCTTCGGGCGAGGAAGACCAGCTAACGAATGGCGTCGAGACCGAAGGAAGAAGTCCGAGGTCGGCGGCCGAGACCGACTCGGAAAGGTCGGCTAAGATTCAAACCGAGCCCCTGCAGGAGGGAAAGAGGAAGAAGAACCAGTCAGTAGGAGTCCCGGGCTTTGGCCCTTAGGAACCCCTTCCGACGGTTAAGTTAGCTTCTGAAGATGATTCGATTCAGAAGTCAAAGAGATGGAAGAAGTAGCTTTAATGCTTTTGGGACTGTTGTCCTTAAGGGTCACGGAGACATACCTTTGGCAATAAATAGCGGTGTATTTATAGCGGAGGATAGAGGATGCTTAACGGTGGTAGCCGATATAGGACTATGTTCCGGATTTATTGGTAAACCGCCATAGTGCCTAGTCCTCCCACCGGAGTGGGCCGGACACGGCTTATTGGGCCAAAGGGGGTTGGGCCGCTAATGGGCCGAAGCCTACTGGGTCGAGGGCTGCTGAGCTGCTAACGGGCCAAAGAGCACTGGACTGCGTACTGGGCCGAGGGCCGCCGGGGCGCTAACAGGCCGAAGGCTCCCAGGGGGCCTTTTAGTACCGTTGTTGGGCTGACCACAGCGTTGGGCTTGTTTTAATGGGTCGAATCGAATTCTGCCTCATCACTAGGTATTAAACGGCCCCAAGAAAGAACAAATTTATATTAAACAATGTACTCTACTTAAATGGGTTCAATTTCAGATCTGAAATCATAGAAATTAGGTGATAAACTTAGACAATACATAACCATCTGGTTCTTATTGGGTAAACAGGTATACCCCAACCCAAATTAAACAGGTCTGCTAGTGGTTCTTATATCTTCCTTTCTAGGCATACAAACATATGTACTTAGTAGGCCTTGAGAAACTGCATGCAGAATCACATCCTTGATGAAATTCACAGACCTACAAACAACTGATTTCAGGGTATGGGCAAACTCTGTTTTCTGACTCCCAAGTGTAATGCTCTCTTCTCCCTTATTAGGATGTCCCCCCTTGGAACATCCATCCACCTTACACATAATTAGCTGCTACCCGGAAACTGGAGAAAAGACAGAAGACCCCTTCATGAAACCTCTGCACATTTGTTTCATAATTTCAGAGTAATACTTGTTGCTTAATTTTAGAGAGTGCTACTTCCTGGACTGCATGGGGTCCAGCATACAAAATGGGAAAAAAAGAAGTTTTCTTTTAAGATTGGCCCCATCATATGCCCTACAGATCGATACAACTAGATCTTCGATTGAATGACTCAAGAAATTTTAAAAATAAAAAACCAACCTCCAGTTTATTTAACTCAGCCTTTGTTTTTGTACTATTTATTAGGACTCGATTTGTTTATTTTTAAACTTTATTGAATTTCGCCGATTAGAGAATAAGTCGTACAAACATGTAAGAGTAGGGTTGATCTTAATTTTTGTTTTCCTTCTATTTTATGTGCCGCACCCCATGTAGTGTAGCAACTTATTACACCGCATGCATGCAGGACACCAAGTATTATTCAATTTCAAATTTACAACATTACTACACCGGATGAAGCATGCAACTGTTTCAGCTAAGACATCAACATCCATCTCGGGAAGGAAAACAAAGCTGCCCGTCTCCATTATGAAAAACAGAGCAATCCTTGTAATCATACAACGAGTTTGAGGAGGGAGAATGTCGGTGTTTGCTCTTTGAATCTTTCCCATTGCATTCTTGGAGTCGCCTCTCTCCACGGAGATCTAAAGAGACTTCCATTATGCAGTTGCCCATATTATTTCAAGTTCCATAATTTTCAAAGTTAAGAAAACTGAAAGGCTCTATAGCCTCTAGAACACAAGAGTAAGTCTGGCACATACTATGGCTACGGCTGCAAATGGTTCAAAGTGGTTCGGAGGATACCCTCATCTACATGTGACACGCTGCAAATTGAGGTAAGTTTTTAATTTAAATTCTTCTGCAGATCAAATCGGATTGAGTTATATTTATTTTTCTCTGCATCGCGGGATGGCATGGATTGGAATGGCTCACATGCAATTCACTTTGCCGCGTATCAGATCAGGTGCGATTTGAAGCAAGTTCTACCGTGGGTCCTAAGATATTAAAAATTAATTCTTTGATGACTAAAATTATGCAATAATATATATACATAGTGTATCTAACCCATCTATATTTTTTAAACAAAAAATCCTTACACATTAACGTTTTAGATCTTTTGTTAACCCATGTTAAAATAACCTCTTCTATTAAAATTATAAAATAATTAGAACATTACCCATCTATACCCATTCCAAATTTATAACTAATTCACATTCATCCCAAATAAATTATTTGGTGCATCAAGAGAGCATAGACTAAACAACTCTCATGATGTTAAATATAATGTTAGATAATTTAAATATAATTTCTTTATAACATGTGTAATAAAGCAGAAACCTGCGAATATCCAGAGATTTGTAATTGGAAGATCTAATCCAATCTATAAAGACTTCCAGATTGGAGTGGATCAGAGTGGATTAGTTTGAGTGCAATACACAATCCGATCCATGGAAACTACGGGTGAAGACTTGGAACCTACACACCGATCTGATCCACAATTTTTGCAGATTGGATCCAGTTTCATGCATTGGGGGCAAATTAGATTGCAAATTAACCCGATCCACTTGCAGCTCTAACTATGGCTTAACAAAGAAAACCAGAAAGGAAGAAATACAGAGCAATCCCAGATGAGTTAACAGCATAAACATGGAGAAAAAAATGCCCAAATCCCCAAACTTTTTCATTTCTCGCGTGCAACAGATGCATTGGGGTATACCAAGAACAGAACTCAGTTTCTTTGAAAGTTCAAGAACATGAATGTGTTGCTGACCATGAGCTTCTGAGGCAACACGCACCAAGACTTTGGTTAAGCAAAAAGTACCCATAACAAAGTGGAAGACCCACGAATTTCTTCTCATTATTTGCGCGATATAAAACAACGACTAAAGATAACATGCATGATTTCTCAAATTCATCTTTGCTCTTTACGGCACATTCTAAGACAGACTAGAGAGACAATGGGCATGCTTTCTCAAATTCCTCTTGCTCTTTACGGCACATTTCAAATTCATTGGTATTGTAGTACATGCAACCTGCATAACCATCCATCTCCTTAGAGCACCTTTGATGAAGGTTTTTCAACCTGCAGAAGAAAGAGAAGCCCAATAGTTATTACATAAAGATGTTAATACCTCAACAAATGATCATAAATTTATTAAATTTGACCTCGAATCTACACCTGCAAAAGGAAATATTTGATTTATCGAGTGATAACATAATTGTTGGCCATGAGCCCTTAACATAGGACACATTTTCTTTGAAAAAGCAGGCAGTTAAGAGATCTGAGGTTCAGAAACAATAAGCAATTGAACAGCTTGCAGAAGGATGCTAAAAGCGAGAGAACAAAATCAATGCGAACATGGTCGTGCAGTTTTAAGCAAAGTTAGCAGTAAAAGACAACACAACGAATTGTCATCAAGCGGAAAATGTCTGACAAGTACCAAAATTAGATGAACATATGATCAATCTTACTGAAAATGGCAGTTCAACAATGGGAAAACCGTAAAATTTGAACAACTTTTCATTAATTGACATAAGCCTCAGTCCTGCCAGAAATAAGAGGAGATAACAAAGACATTGCCTTTGTCCAAAGCGTTATATCCATCCACATGGAAAATACATCAACACTCAGTTGGAAACAAAAATTGCCTTTGTCCAAAAAACTATATCCATCCACACGGAAAATACATCAATACTCAGTTGGAACCCTCCACGCTAAGGATGAAGAAAATTTCTGCAGGTAGATGTGCTCTTGAATGTTCCAAAATATACATATCTAATCCACTAAGATGGAAAATGCTGATTTTTTTAAGACAAAAAGAAAGCTTTCCATCCATCCTCCCCTTCCCCTCGACCCGGCAATGTGAGAGAACTCAACCCCTTCAAGTCAAAAATATAAAATGAAATAAACTGAAATGGCCCAGGACTGGCTAATTGAGGATTGAATCCAGATTAGGATTAACCTAGTCTGACGATAAATTCCCAGTTTTGGTAACCTTGGTTCCAATCACATGATTCAGAAGAGCAACTACTGGAATCTATTAGCCCTAATATTAGTGTATTAATTAGGGACTGAGATTAGTGCCTTAACTAAAGACTTTTTCTCCTACATGTAGTGTGGTAATAAAGCTGCCAATCCACATCTTTAAAGACAATATTTTAGAAGTCAAAGAGGTTGACTTTTTCATATTTGGGCTCTTCATACCATAAACCTCAGGAATATTTTAGCAGCCTAAACTTCACCTTGGTTTTTGAAGTCAATTTATGACAATCAATTGTAGATGGGGCAACATTTCAGAATTATAGGAAGATGTGGAAGATGAATACTCACAGAAAAACTGGGAGTTCGTGTGGTTGCTACATGCAAAGATAATCATTACCAAGGTAACCAAGAAAAAAAAAATGGTGTTAACTAGAGCATGATATGACGAAGCATGGGAGAACTTCAAGGGTGAGACACCAATTCAGCCAGACTAACAAGATCATGGAAGGCCGGATCGGCCGATTCGGATCGGGATCAGCCGGTGCCGATCCGGCCAGAATCGGCCAATCCTGGCCAATTTGGGCCACTTTCGGCCAATTCCGGCCGATCCGATCCGGAATTCCCTGGACAAGATATGACAAAATTTTCACAATCTTCGGGCAGGAATCGGAAGGGACAGAACAAAGTGGGGAAACTCCGTCGATTCCTTGTGCCATTTGAAATGCAGAAAAGTATCAAGATAAGGATGTCTACGAGGACAATACATGAGCAATGAGGAGTCAAGAATATCTGAACTTGGGAGCTTTAGCCAGCATCCTAGGTCCCGTCCTCCTATGAGCGAAACCAATATGTCAGCATGACATATTGTGAAGATGCCATCAGTCAACAAGACTGATACAAGAAGCAAAATGTTACAAAGGAAACCATTACAGGAAGCACTGCCCTTACTTGTTCTTTAGTCCTTTAGGCCATGTTCAGGAAAGCATCTAGGGTTCGGAAGCCTCATCTGAAGTAGGTTTTCAAGTCAGACTCGAGCATTTTTCACCAGATAAAGGATAACATGTATGCATGATGGGGTACAACAAAGAAGAAGGGGGTTGGAGAGACTACCGGCGTCGCACCAACAGTGGAGAGTCCCCTGGCGTCACACCGGTGGCTAGGGCGTCACATCCGGCCCCAACGCAGGCCAGATTCGACCCCATCGCAGGGTCGTCTTCTCCGTCACAGAGAAAGACACCAAAAAATAATCAAAATTCGCACTAAAATTCATCCATAAATTAAAAGAGACATTACATCTATATATATAGTGTTTAGGGACCTTTCCGCCTCAAACTGAACTACCCAACCCCTAAACGAATTAATTAAGACACCACTAACTAGATAATTATTGCAAAATTTTACATTAAAAATTCTGAAAATAAAAAATCACACCTAAAATTCAGAAAAAAAATAAAAAACATACTAAACGGGCTCCAAATGGGCCAAATAAAATATATGGACTCCTTTAAAAATAAACTACCCATTAAATGAGCTTTAAACTATCTTCAAGCCATAAGGAAGTTGAAACGGCTCTCCAACGACAGTAGACACAATTCATCATGTGTAACGCATCCATATGTTGGTCCTAAATTCCCATCATTCTCCCCCAATTCGAGAAAACTCGTCCTCGAGTTTTGAAATACAGAAATATCCATGGGGAGATGATACGACTTGCAAGCAGCAAGGCAAAGATGCACAGCTGATGCCACTGAGATCACCCGTCACCGTACAAAGGAGAGCTTTGCCTAAATGTAGAAATTGTGCACAATATCACTCCATATGTGGTCAAAATCATGTTGACTGATGGTGCCTTGGACAACTGACCACATCTTTGATTATCTCTTCACGCTTCAGCTCATTCTGCTCATCTATGAATGAAGAACTAGCCTCAACATAGACTTCAAGAATTATGTCTAACTACGGTTCAGCAAGGAGGATGTCATCACAAAGTATCTTGGACTCGACCTCTTTAAAATATTCATCTACTAGTGCTAGATCGGCTTCATAACATACATCTTCTATTTGGTTGTAATATTTCTCAATCAATGTCGGGTCGGTTTCGTAAACTCTCTCTTTTGGTTCAACCATTCTAACACAATAGCTCTCAATGTCATTCTTTAATTTGATCCATTATGGGTCTTCCCTTAATGGAACCCAACCCATGCTCGAATAATTTGTGGTCATCGTCTCGAAAAAAATGTCAAATAATCAGAGACGTCCGAAAGTCAGCACGCAAATCAAGGTGACTGACATAGGCCTCAAGATGCATGAATGGACGTCTACATGGCACATATAAGAGCGGTATGCAAAATGATGCACCACTAGCGAACAAGGCGCTAGATGAGGCCTGCCTCACTACAAAGATGTCACTGACACGATTAGCATGCAAAATGGAGTTCGAAGGTGCCTTTGCATGACCGACACCACTGTCAGAGGTGGGCACACAAAACAAGGTGTAGTCAGAGCAACGACAGGCTTAAACAAGGTTGGCCTTGTTGATTTGAATCCAACGGCCGTAGACGCTACGCTAATTGGAGTGCAAACAAGCCCAAAACAACGGCAGTGTACTAACAACTTCCATTGCACCGCCTGACGCAAATGGTCCTTGGCTCACAACTTCTAGATCCAAGTGCACATGCCTTGATGATAGTGGCTCAGACCACTTGATGGCATGGTTTACCGTATCATACCGGATTGGGCCAACTCGTGCGAATCGACTCGTATCTGGGCCGACCCTAGTCGCTAGCACGCTTGACTCATACTAGTGGGTGCGATCCAGCGCGATACACCCTGATCCGATACAATACACACTGAAAAACATGGGTTTTGGTTTGTTGCGTTCCTGTTCGCACAGAAGGCGGCAGCTAGAGCCTTCGAAGCCTTCCTCTCTTCTTCTTCCCTTTTCTTTCTCCCTTTGTTTTGAGGGTTTTGGCAGATCCAAGGTCTTGAAGGTGATTTTCTTGAAGAAGGATTTGAAGCCTCGAAAGCAATGTCAAATAAATTGAGAGATGTGTCAAATAAAAAATAAAAATTGGCCTGAACTGGCCTGAATCGGCCCGATTCATACGAGTCGGACCGAGTCAGATCAGATCCGACTCGTATCTAGCCGAATCCGATCTGATCCAGATCTACGAGTCGGCGAACCTTGCTTGAAGGAACTAGGTTCGAACCAGGGATGGACCCTGGACAGGCCAAATGGGTGAAGAGGTTTTGGCCCCTGCTTCAAATGGAATAGGAACCAGAGGCCAAATGTGGTTCGGACCAGATCGGACACGGGCTGGGTTGGAACCACGTCAAACCTGGTTTGACCCGACTTGACTAAAAGGGGAAGGGGCTCCTTTCTTCTTCTCTACCTCTATTCCCACCCACCCACCCTCAACCCTAATGGAGAGAACAAGAGAAAGAAGGAGAGAGAGATGATGGTAGCAGCGGCTTGCTCAGGCGGCAGTGACAGTGACGGAGACGCGGGCGGCGGCCGGCCCGGCGGGTGGCAGCAGCCTCCCCTCCCTCCTCGTATTCTCTTATCACTTTTAACATAGGACATGCATCCAACTACATCATAAGGAGTTCTTTGTTCTTCTTGTTCTTCTTCTTTACCTAGTGATAAGGTAAAAACCCACTAGATCTTCAGCTGCGCAGTCGGAGAATCCACATATCCCACTCAAAACCTGTGTACCTGCAAGTAAGTATACTTCCAAGATTTTAACCCGTTGCTTTGGGTCCTTGCACATTCTTATTCTATAGCAAGCGGGTGAGAGAAAGGGAACTTGTGGAGGAGGAAGAAAGTGACCGAGAGAGAGAGAAGACTTGGCAATAGGAGCTCTTTTTTTTTGTCCTGCTCTGTCATCTGTTCACACATAATAGTAAATAGAGAGAGAAATAGGAAAGGGAGAAGGGTGCTGCAGTGGACAGAGAATGCTACAGTGGAGAATTTTATTTTATTTTTGGGAAACTGTTCACAAAACAGAAAAAAAAAAGAGGGAAAAAAGAGGACACAGTAGAGAGAAAATGACGGTGGCTGAGCAATGGCAAGCAACGGCGGTGGGGATTAGAGTTAGGTGCTGATACCAAAATGATGGGGGACAATGAAGGAGATGGGGTCAGAAAAGCCTTGCGATGGGGCCAAGTAAGACATCCAACGATCGCGGGTTGAGACGCATCCAATCATTCCGCATCAATTTGGTATCCCTCCGATTGTTCCGCATCAATTTGGTGACTACATGGCACACTTCCCGAGATGGTGGCCACATGCTATTCGAGCACGGGTTGGGTTTTGTTAAAGGATGACATGGAGTCGATCATATTGAAGAATAACATTATGAGTCTACTTCCAGAATGATCAAATCGAAGGAAGAATTTACAAGGCCGACCTAGCGTTGGCTGAGGAGTATTACAATCAAATGGAAGAAGAAGGTTATGAAGCAGATCCAGTGTTAGCTGAAGAGTACTTCAAACAAGTGAAGTCCCAAATATTCGAAACGTGTGATGACATCTTCTCCGCTGAATCAAGGCTAGACTTGGACCCCGAAGATCTTTCTGCACGTGGCCAGCCGAAGATTGATCAAGATACTTTCAACCAGCATGATTTAACAAGATATGGAGCGATGTTGAGGCCACATCAAGTCAAGGCTTTCCTCCGCATAGTGATCCCAGTGGCATCAGCCTTGCTTCCTTGTTTTATTGCTCTCCCCATGTATATTGCTACATTTCAAAATTCCAGGATGAATTTTGTTGAATCGGAGGAGAATAATAGGGATCCAGTACCAACACATAGATGCGTTACACATGATGGAGCACATTCACTGCCGTCGTTTATGTTATCAAAGGCGATTGCCTCGCTTGCCTAGGCGATCAAGTAGGTTGACGCGAGTCAAAATGCCTCGCCTCGCCTCATGTTCACCTCACTCACCTGAGCACTTCCCTATGATGTCTATGCCAAATATTTGTTTCCTTTTTAATTATGTGGTGTTGCTTTTTCTTATTCTTAATTATTCAAAAGTGGCTAATATTTTTTTTTTTACAATTTTTCTTATTTTCGATGATTCCTTAGACCATCCACTACTTATATGAGCAATTGATGGTCTTAGGACATTACATATTGGATATGATCAATGCTTCTCAAAGTTTTACATATGATTATCTTAGATGTTTTTTTTTTATTTTTCTTATATTTTCATTTTCTTCCTTTATAGTGATTTCATGGTGATTTATGAGAGAACACTACGCCTAGGCAATTGCCTAGGCATTTGAGGCTGGGGCGAACCTGCAGTCGCCTCTCGTCTCTGACTACATAGGCCATCGAAAGATCGAGCCTGTGTCTTTGTGGATTGGAGAGGTTCAGAGCTTGCTTCATGAGTAGTTTATTTTTAGTTGAGTCCATAGACACTTTATTTGACCCATTTGGAGCCCATTTAGTATTTTTTAAATTTTTAGAAATTTTATGTGTGATTTCGCACTATTTTTTTAGGTTATGGGTATTTTAGTCTACAGTCAAACTTAAGAAGTTTTTAGGATTTTTTCAGGGAGTCTTTAGGATTTTTTCCCTTTTAATAGTGATGTAAGATTATTTTCAATTTATTGATGATTTTGCACGAATTTTGAGCTATTTTATGGTGTTTCTCTTTACGACGAAAAAGACGACCCTAAGATGGGGCCGAAAAAGCCCAATGATGGGACTGGATGAGATGCCTCTAATCCTTCCGCATCAGGAAGTTAGACTTTGGGATTTGATTCCTTCATCCCCCTTTAGTGTCTCTCATGTTTGGAAAGGCATACTAGGTTCCATTGATGTTATCAAGGCTAGGGTGTGTCTCTCCATTGGTGATGGACAAATAATTCACTTCTGGTTGGACAGAAGGGTGGACCTTTGGCTCTAGTTGACTTATTTCCTTGGCTCTTTGGGATTGCTTCCTCTCCCTTGGCTGTCTTGGCTAAAGTCTTTTCTTCTAGGACTGAGATACCTATGTGGTCTCCTTCTTTTAGGAGGGCTCTCTTAGATGAGAAGATCAACCTACTTTCCAACTTACTGCTTCTCTTGCAGAATTTGACGTTATAGCCTTTTGTCTCAGAGACATGGACTTGGGCGTGGAATAAGGATGGCATTTTTTTGGTTAAGTCCACTTACAATATGATAGCAGATGCTGGCACTTGGCAGCCAACTTTCGGCCCTGTTTAGAAAGCAGCACCCCATCCCCCGAAGGTCGAATTTCTTCTATGGGGAGTGGCCCATGGCAGGCTTCCGACAAGGGATCATCTGCTGCACTTCCTGCCGAACATTCCATCCTTCTACCTGCTTTATGATTCCCAAGATGAATCTCTGGACCACTTTCTGCTTAGCTGTCCCTTTTTCATCTCTATTTGGTTAGGGATCTTATCCAGAGTGGATCAGTTTTGGGCTCCCTTCTCTTCAGTTAGAGGGCTGCTGATCGGTTGGCAAAGATCGTGACCTCAGCCAAGGGATAAAAAGGTCCGGTGGATGGTGCTTCATGCTACTGTTTGGTCCATCTAGAGCGAGAGGAACCTTCGTATTTGCGAGGGCAAATGCTGCCCATCTAATCTCATAGTTTCCTTCATTTATGAGAAGATTTTGGAGTGGATTCATGGTGCCGGTTCTTCTATTAGTGGTTGTTCTTCTCTTGGCTCACTTTGTTTGCAGAATTGCTTATACCAGAATAAGGTTTTGGGGATTTCTTAAACTATAATAAGTAGTATTTTGATTTGGTAAGTTGTTGGTATTCCATCCAGAATAAGGAGAATTACATTGCACTATTCCAAGTCATTTGGTAGGAATAAGTAAAATAAGGAGTGAAATAAAGGGTAGAACTAGAGGAATTGGAGGAATTGGGAGAATTAAGCATTCCAGGTATAATTTGGGGAATTGGAGAAATTGGGGGAATTAGGAATTCCCGCAACCAAACTGGGTTTAGGCCCTTATACCACTTATTCCGGATCTTATTCTACTAACAAAGTGAGTCTTGTGGGTCTTCTCGACCCTCTTTAGCCCCTTTTTGTTATTCAGTGGGCTCTTTTTGGTTTCTTTTGGGGTTTTGGCTGTGAGGTCTTTTGTATATGGGGTGCCTTGTGTTTTTATATAAGGTGTTTTTTGGCAATTCTTTTTGTTTATGGGGCATTTTGCTGGTGGTTTCATATTAGGTTTTTAACACATAAGCCCCTATAATCTTTTGATATTACAAATAAGTCCCCATAATCTGACTATTTATAAATAAGCCCCCACAATTACAACTTTCTTACATATAAACCCTTTTAGGAGCTTATTTGTAACACTCTCAAGGGCTTGTTTGTAAGCTTTAGGGGCCTTTCACTAATTCACGGTAGATTGTGGGAGCTTATTTGTAAATAGTCAGATTAGGGGGATATTTGTAATATCAAAAGATTATAGGGGCTTATATGTAAAAAACCCCTTTCTTCTTTTCGGCCTCTTTTTGTCTTCCCTTTGCCCCTTACACTTGTACCTCTTTCGTAATCCTCTTCGTTAATGAATCTGTGGTAGCAGCCATACATCTTTTGTAATCCTCTTAATTAAGGAATTTGTGTACCAACCACTTCAAAAAAAAAAAGGGTACATGAATGCAGAAATGATGCACCTTAGATGGGGAAGATCTATGTAAGCAAGGGAGGAGGAGAGCAAGGAGTTGGAAGCTTCAATGCCTTTATAAGCCCTTCCAAGTAAATGGTCATTGATATTCAAGTTCCAAATGAGAACAAAGTTATGTGGAAAGACATGTAAGCATGATAAAGGGAGAATGCGACCAAATTCAATCTGGAAACCAAACTGGGACAAGTTCATTTCAGAAAGGAGCCCTACAAGGACTACAAGAACTTAAAATATATTTTCTGAACAATGTGGAGTTGGAGAGGGCACAGTACTTTGATCACACCTCTGACCAGAAGTACATACTAAAAGCTAGGTTTGAAACAGTGCCTAACTTAGAGACAAAATGGGCATAAGAATTGGCCAAGTAAAATACAAGTGAAGTTTCACAAATGGTTAGGACAATGGGATACAACACAGGAGAAATGTTTGCGATTGTGAACTCAGCAAATGTAGGAGCTTTTGCTTCATTAGACGATAGTGTTAGAAAGCAAGGGAAGGAGACTAGCATAAGGCCCAGTGAAACAAACCTGACCCTGCACCTGAGAATCCTAAAGCTGACCCAAAGCAAACCCATCTTGCATGAATGGAGAAAATGCTGCATCTGATCATGATTGACAGGATTAGAGCAACAGTTCTCAACCCGCTGCATTACCCACCACCAGATAAGAATTGATACAAAAACAGGTGGCTACTGGACTCAGTTGACACAATAAGAGGAAAAAATAGACATAGAAGTTGATGGAGAAAATATTGAAAAAAGGAAAGCGGACACTGCAGGAATCCACAGTATCCACCTCCAAAGAGAAGATAACTTCAGTAGAGCACTTCAAAGTACTAATGTAACACATTCATGCATCTTGATAAACTTTGATTAGCAAGATCCTTTAGCTCTAGGCAAAAGATGGGGGATAACATCTGATGCAGGACAGTGGGGGAGAAAGGAAGAGGAAGAGGGGGAAAGGGAGGGGTTACTGGCATCGCACCGGCAGTGGAGAGGACCTTCCCGGCATCGCACTGGAGAAGGAGGATTTAGGGCATCTCACCCAAGGAAGAACTCCATCACGGAGGCTGCATGACTTCAAAATCTTTCAAATTTCTTCATTAGTTGTCAAAAGAGGAGTACAAGCATATTTATAAAGATTCAAAAGAAACCCTAATGCAACCATAATCACCAAATGACCTAAATACCTCTTATTCAAAATAAACAACTAAAACTCGGACCTAAAATCTTAAAAAAATAAATAATCCATCAATTGGGCCTATAATGGGCCAAATAAAATAAACAATAGACCCTTGGCATCGTTTTTGCAGCTCTTGAATTCCCATCATTCTCCCCTAATTCGAGAAAAGTCGTCCTCCAGTTTTGAAGTATGGTAGTATTAACGGGGAGATAAGGAAAGGAGCAAATCCAAAAAACATCACTAACACCTCTTGGTGCATCATGCAAAGGAGAACCGTGCCTCGAGGTGGGAAGTGTGGGACAAGAAGGGGAAAGAGAAGAATGGCATGGAGGCCGAGGTTGGAGAAGACGACAAGGGAAGGGATTTAGGAGACGAAGGGAGAAAGAAGGAGGAGGAGGAAGAGGCCTCTGGCTCTACACTGGCGGCGGGGTAGCAGCCTCCGGCATCACACTGGAGGCTAGGGCATCACACCCTAGGGTTTACCCATCTCGGGAAGAAGACAAGCACTAAAGAGTCAAGACGGCTCAAAACTCACAAATTCTTCTTTGATCCTAAAAAGAGGGATACACACATATTTATAGAGACTCAAAAGAAACCCTATGCAACCTAATCATGGATTGCGGAATCGGCCGATTCCGATTCGAATCGGAATCGGCGGGTCCCGATCCGATTTGGGGGGGAATTTACTGTTCCCCCCCACCGATTTTAAAAAAAAAAAAAAAACGGCCGAAATGGGCCCGAACCGGATCAAATCGGGGCCGGACCGGCCAGATCGGCCGGTCCGGACCCGATCTGGTCCGGTTCGGGCCGGTCCCAATCCCCCCCTTAAGGGGGGATCGGGAGCCAGCAGCGTTTCTACTGCTGGCGCCCCACTTCCCCCAGCCCCTCCCCCGCCGGCCCCCCCGCCGCCCCCGGCCCGCCGCCGCCGGCCGTCCGGCGTCCGCCTCTCTTTCCTCTCTCTCTCTCTTTCTCTCTCTTTTCCATTTTTCTTTGAGATATCGACCAAAAGGAGGGGGTTTTCATCCCGTCTTCGTCGGCCGGCCGTCCGGGAGCCGCCACCGCCGCTGTGGTCGCCGTCACCGCCGCCCTCGACGTCGGATTTTCTTTTCGCATTCCGATCAGAGTTTAGGTATATTTCGAATTATTTTTTTAAAATTCTAAAAAAATTATAAATGATGTATGATTGTGTATATTGTGTAGATCTATTAATATTTAGGTTGAAAAAAAATTTAGCATGTTGATTAGACAAAATTCTCAAAATTAGCCCTAATTAGGACTTAAAAATTAGGGCTTTTGTATGATTAATGTGATTAAGGTTCCATTGAGTGTGCCAACCACTCAATTGAACTTGTTAGGACATAGATGTGCATTTTTTTGCATCAAGTACATGTTATTAGCGTTAATTAGTTAAAATTAACCCTAATTAGAGGTTAAAAACTATGACTTTTGTATGATTAGTGTGATTAAGGTTCAATTGAGTGTGCCAACCACTCAATTGAACTTGTTAGGACATAAATGTGCATTTTTTTGAATTAATTGCATGTTATTAGCATTAATTAGTTAAAATTAACCATAATTAGGAGTTAAAAATTAGAACTTTTGTATGATTAGTGTGATTAAGGTTCAATTGAGTGTGCCAACTACTCAATTGAACTTGTTAGGACATAAATGTGTATTTTTTTACATTAATTGCATGTTATTAGCGTTAAATAGTTAGAATTAGTCTTAATTATGGATTAAAAATTGGGGCTTTTTTATGATTAGTGTAATTAAGGTTCAATTGAGTGTGCCAACTACTCAATTGAACTTGTTAGGATATAAATGTGTATTTTTTTGCATTAATTGCATGTTATTAGCTTTAATTAGTTAAAATTAGTCCTAATTAAATGTTAAAAATTGAGACTTTTGTATGATT
The DNA here is from genome assembly GCA_030544215.1 of Zantedeschia hybrid cultivar. Taxonomy (NCBI): domain Eukaryota; kingdom Viridiplantae; phylum Streptophyta; class Magnoliopsida; order Alismatales; family Araceae; genus Zantedeschia; species Zantedeschia hybrid cultivar. Next base: position 66,579,264 of record JARZZO010000005.1, on the reverse strand, counting down.
AGTATGATTAAGGTTCAATTGAGTGTCCAACCACTCAATTGAACTTGTTAGAACATGATTGCATTTTTTTGTTTTTTATGTTATGCAGGAATATGGCAGAACAGGATGTAGAGCAGCATGGTGCTGATCCTGGTTGGCAGCATTGCACACTAGTGGACAGTGTTAAGAGGAGGGTCAAATGTAACTGGTGTGGAAAGGAGATGGGTGGTGGCATCTATCGCCTAAAAAATCATCTTGCTGGCATATCAAGAGACGTCAGTAGATGTGAATCAGTCCCGCTGGACTTGAAGAAGGAAATTAAGACTTACATGATTGGTAAAAAGGCACACAAAGATTTATCATCTCAACAACACATGGATTTGCAAGATGAGATATCAAGGCGCCAGAGACGAAGGGATTACAGTCTACCTGTTCAGCGCCCGATCAATTTAGATGATGATGAGGAGAAGGATAAGGAAGATCCAGATGACCCTGATGCAGAGTACACCAGAGCTGTTCGTGCCAGTTTGTGGACAAATAGAGAAGATGAGGACCGGCGAAGAGGCATAGGATCATCAGGTGGATCAGTACCTGCTGCTTCTCAACCTGAGAGATTCGTTCCTAGGGGTTCTTCTGGTCGCAAGACTGCTAGTTCCATATTGAGTTGTGGACGGACATCAGATGTGGCACGCGGTCCTATAGACCAATTTTTGTACAGATCAAGGTCTGCCAGACGGCCTGGAATCAAGCAAGCATTAAAAGGAGTCAAGGCATCAACAAGAAATGCCTTGAAAGGAATTGTGAAATGGTTTTTACATCCAGGTGTGCCAGCACATACAGCATCTAGTCCATATTTTCAGACGATGGTAGATGCAATTGCAGATGCTGGGCCTGGTGTAAAGGCCCCCACACCTCGCTACATTTATCATGTTGGGCTTGAAGAAGAGTATAATGACTTGAAGGTATGGGTCGACAACTTCAAAAATGTGTGGAAGGAGCGTGGTTGTACCATCATGTGTGATGGTTGGACAGGAACCACAAGAAGATCTATGATTAATTTCCTTGTGTATTGCAGCGAGGGCACTGTTTTTTTGAAGTCTGTGGATGCCTCAAACAGAATAAAGAATGCTGATTATTTGTACAGGCTAATAGATGACGTGGTAGAGAAAATTGGTGAAGAAAATATTGTGCAGATAGTCACTGACAACGAAGCAAGCTACAAAGCAGTCGGTAAATTGTTGATGCAGAAGAGGCACCATTTGTACTGGATGCCTTATGCAGCACATTCTATTGACTTGATGATGGAGGACATAGGTAAAGATCATTTTGTTGCTGAGGTGGTACAACATGCTCAGATGATCACGGGATTTATTTATAGTCACAACATGATCTTACATATGATGAGAGAACATACAGGTGGACGGGATCTTCTTTGTGCTGGCCCTACTAGATTTGCATCCAACTTTATTTCTTTAGAGAGTCTGAATAAATACAAGCATCAGTTGGCCCAGTTAGTCCACTCTGACGAGTTTCTGGCACATATAGGAACACTAAGGGCCGATGCTAGAGAAGTTGCGTTGGCAATGCAATCGCTAGTTGGGGAGAGAAGTTTTTGGGATAAGGTTTGTCGCTATCTGAAAGTGGTTGAGCCTCTGGTACGTATTCTGAGGTTAGTTGATGGAGATGACAAAAATGACATAGGATATTTGTATGAGGCCATGAATAGAGCAAAGGAACAATTGAGCGAAAGCCTTCCTACTTCTCATGACAAATGGTGGAGGATCATCGATGATAGATAGGAGTCGACTCTTCATCATGATCTCTATGTTGCTGGTTAATTCTTCATCTATTTAAGTTGATTTTATGTTATTAATTTTTTTCACATTTAGTTTTATAACTAATTAATATTCAATTTATATGCAGGATATTTTTTCAACCCAAGGTATCAGTATAGTGAGAGCGTGCATAATGACGGAGAGGTCCTTCGAGGCACAACTAACGTGATTACTAGAATATCAAGGAATGCGAATGAAAGGATAGATGCCTTAGCAGAGGTAACATACAAAGTAGGAGTTTATGAAAATGCATGCGTCTATCATTAACTTATGATATTTATATTTACTTTGTAGATGGAAAGATTTAAATTGAAGATTGGCATTTATGGAGATGATGACGTCAGGGCTGCAGTAACGAGGACAACTCCAAGTGAATTACATAATAAATAGTCAAATATTAAATTTAATGATGCTACTAGTCTACAATGTAGACTCTACATATGATTATTGATATCGTCGTCTTTTTTTCTTTTCTCAACAGCTGAATGGTGGATCCAGATTAATTACAGACAAGCTGCCACAAATCCTTTGGCGTATATTGTAGTGCGAGTACTCAGTCAAACCACTTCTTCCGGTCAATGTGAAAGAAACTAGAGTACATTCAGTCTCATTCACACGAAAGTTCGTAACAGATTGGGGGTTTCTAGGCTGGAGAAGTTGGTGTACTGTCACTACAACATGCGTCTAAAAATCAGGCAGATTCAGGAAAGACAGGCTTGAAAGACAGAGATTCATGGAGTTTGCTGGCAGACCAGTTGATGAGCCTGTACATCAGATTGATATTTATGAACTGTTAGATGAAGAACACCCACTGCATTCTTGGGTGGAGAGTAGAGCAGCCAGAGATGCACAGCCTGAGTTTGATCATCAGGATCGGAGTTGGGCAGAAGGTGAATTAGATGCAGTAGTTGCTCGAGATCCTGAAATTTAGACAACACAAGAAGGAGGTGCACTAGTTCTTCAGAGGTGCCGAAAGTCAGCCACACTAGAAGACATTGCTAGAACTTCTGCCTCTCAGCCAGTACTTAGGAGATCAGCTACTCAGGTGGATCCACAAAGAAGAAAGGAGAAAGAGCCAGCGAGACCTTCATTGCAGTCATCGAGCAGTAAAAAGAGAAAACAATCAAAAGGAAAGTCTAAACAACGAGTGGAGCCATCGAAAGGAGAAGAATGAAGAGTTCAGCAGACTGGAGAGACACTTGAGGACACCCCAGCTTTACCACCTCACTTGGCCAGCATGTACGAGGCAGAAAGACAAACCTACAAGCGTAGAAGAAGGCGGTTGAGGAAAACAAGCCATGTGCGGAGTGATGACTCCACTGATGATGATGATGATGATGATGATGATGATGATGATGATGGAGATGGTGATGGTGATGGTGATGGCGCTGCTGCTGCTGGACTATCAGGAGGTTCTGCACTTGGGAGCAGTTACACAGGATACGAAGATTACTCCGCACCTCCGAGTCATTCTGAAGGAACTCAAGGCCAGAGACAAGGACAAGAAAGGGGATTTGAAGGCCAACAGAGACATGCATGATGTGATTGGCCACCATGGGAAGATGCACCTTCTTATCCGCCTATTTTTCACCCTCCTACACTGCCGTATTCAGACATCAGCAGCACTACTGAAGGGTACTCTGGACCTCCACCTATACAGTATGGCATTTTTGTCCCTCCAATACAATCAGGAGAAAGTTCAAACCAACAAGCTTACACACCTAGAGGTATTCACAGAGGATTCGAAGACCTCGCTAGTTCCTTATTTTGCTATGGATATGCACCATATATGTCGGCAGATTATGGCCCGCCTGCTCAAACTTATGAACCGGATGATGAAGGATCACAAATGTGATCTTTCTAAGGTATTTTTCAACAACAATGTCTTTTTTAATTAATGCACAACAAAAATTATTAGTTAGTTAGTTGTCTTTAATGTTTATTTTTTATGGATGTACATGAATTGCATTCATTCTTATTGTACATCAATTGAATAATATGTATGTAATTTTTTCTGATTTTTTTTAATTTTTTCTGATTTTTCCTGATTTTTCTTGATTTTTTCTGATTTTTTCTCCCGGCTGAGTCGGACCGGCCAGACTTCGTCTGGATCGGTCGATCCAGATCGGATCGGGTCGGGATCGCCGGGTCCCGATTCCGGGTCCCGACCCGACCCGGAATTCCTTGACCCTAATCACCAAATGACCTAAATACCCCTACTTCAAAGGAAACGACTAAAACTCAGACCTCAAATCTTAAATGAAAAATACATCAATTGGGCCTCTAATGGGCCAATAACAAAAGACCCTTGGCTTCATTTTCACAGCACTTGAATTCCCATCAACTTCTCTCCACACTCTACCCATAATTTTATAGCTGCAACCTGACTTTTGAACTCATTTTCAATCCTAAAATAAAAGCTATTCTTATTTATTCTTTGCAAAATTTAGAAACTAAGATCAATCTTTTAACTCAAACATCTATTAGGAGACCAAAATATTATTGTTAAAAGGATGCTTGCAGATATAGGGTGTGAGAGATCCTGAGTCAATCCTCATAATGTCACTTAGATAGTTAGATGATGTTTTGTTTCCACATTTGAATTTTAAAAAAAAAACCATAAAATTGTTTAGCTTGTGAACGGAATATTGCATATTTGATAGTCAAATTCAGGTCTAGAAGTTGAAAAAAAGCCTACTACTCACGCAGGACTCATGGTGCCAAGTTTGTACATATAATTCCTGCATGACCTTATATTCAGATCTAAAGTGCCAATCCCGTGTGAACTCCAACTACAATAAGGTACCTTAATCTTTGTCCCCATATCTAATTACCTTCAATCTTTGTCCACATATCTAATTACCTTCACGAGGATCATGGGGGATGATTTTATGTTTCTTTTTATCTCATTTGCTCTTTAAATGCCCTCTTTTCTAACATAGTGGTCACGTCCACCTAATGGTCCTAATGCCAGGATAACTCTTGTAAGAAGATGGAAGTTATACATTCCTCATCATGTCAACCTGACCTAAACCCATAGTGGTAGAAAGGAGAAATTGACCCAAACATGACCTATTAATTGTATGGGTTGCACTTGCACATGTCAACCGAGATCAACACACATGTATTGCTCAGTTCAGTTCCAGGTTTGTGCCACAACAATTACCATCTATTTTGGGTTGCACATAAATGAAATGGGTTAAAATTTTGAAATAGGTTCAACTTTGAAGATGACCAACCCAAAAAGGGGAACAAGAGGGGGAAAACAAATGAAAATTGGAAGGAAGGTTCAACAGCTGGCGTTCAGACATCTATCCAATGACGCTTTCATTGCCAAAAAGAAGAAGCATGAAACAGACAACATAAGTTAGATGATTACATGTCTCTTTTAATCTCATTCACAGGAACTCTCTGAACCTTCTTTTAGTGGATATCAAGGTAATATCCGCTAGTGCCACGAAAACCTTTGCGAGAAGGGGAAATCATACCTCCCTGAGTTTCCTCACCATTTCACACCAAGGGAAAACCTAGATCAAGGATTGGGCATGGATCAGTCAGGCCTAGGCCAATCTAGATCACTGAATCCCAATCCGATCAGCAATGATCTGGGTCAGAGTTTCATGTATTTTAATTTTATACTTCTTATAGGTTTATATGTTTATGGATGACATTTTAAGGACTTCTCTATAATTTTACCAATATTTTAACTTCCCTGCCCATTCCTAACCCTAATCCAACTCAGCAACCGCAGAGGAATAAAAGGTTTGCAGAGGAAGAAGAGGAAGAGGAGGAGAAGAAGAAGAGAAGGAATCGTTGGCATCAATGAGGAAGACGTCAGCATCAACGTCGCACGGCAGTGAGGGCAGTGACGGTAACAACTTGATTGGGCATGGATCAGTCAGGCCTAGGCCAATCTAGATCGCTGATCCCAATCCGATCCGCAATGATCTGGGTCAGAGTTTCATGTATTTTAATTTTAAACTTCTTACAGGTTTATATGTTTATGGATGACATTTTAAGGACTTCTCTATAACTTTACCAATATTTTAACTTCCCTGCCCATTCCTAACCCTAATCCAACTCAGCAACCGCAGAGGAATAAAAGGTTTGCAGAGGAAGAAGAGGAAGAGGAGGAGAATAAGAAGAAGAGAAGGAATCGTTCGCATCAATGAGGAAGATGTCAGCATCAACGTTGCACGGCAGTGAGGGCAATGACGGTGACAACAGCAACATCAGTGGTGGCAAGGCAGCAGCAAGGCAGTGGTGTCTTCTTTTTCTTCTTCTGCTTCTTCTTCTTCTTCCTCCTCCTCCTCCTCCTCCTCCTCCTCCTCCTCCTCCTTTTCATTCTTTCTTTCTTTCTTTCCTTCTTTTGTTGAGAAACTTTAAAGGGAGAAGGGAAGCTGATCCAAGGCTGAACGAGCCATTGAGATTGACCAATCCAGTGGATGATCCTGACCCAGATTGGCCAAGAGGGATGTCCACAAGTCAGTTTGGTTTGGTTTACAAGAATTTTTTCTCAAACCAAATCAACTTGAGTGAACACTAGAAACCAAACCAAACCGACCTGAACAAAACTCAGCTTAATTTGGTTTGGTTTGATCTGAACCATCAGCCACGGGGAGAGCTTAAATGTGTAGGGCAAGCCCACAAGTACAGGTCATTTTAAGGGGGAGCCAAGACTCTTTCAGAAACTTCCAGTGTGCATGCTTTTCTTTTCTAGACTATATGGGATTAAAAGAAGCATCTTTGTGTCTGCAGGCATGAGCAGAGGGCATGCCCAAGCACTCCAATAGCTGTTCTTTAGTTCCACATAGGGAAACTAAAGAAAGAGCATGCCATAAAATCTTGTAAGATCTTAGTAGCCGCCCCCTGTGAAGCCCCTTAATAGTGCACAACCCAGTGGGCATGTGATCATGGGCCTTGGCCCAACACAAAAAGCACAATGTAAACAAACAATAATATTAAACATGTTACATAATTCAGTCTCAATGGTTTGGTTTGGTTTGGTTTGGTTTGTGCAGTTTGGGACATTTCAAAACCAAACCAACAGAGGTATCTTTCAAACCAAACCAAACCAAACCAAAATTTTGGTTTGGTTTGGTGTGGTTGGTTGAACCAAATAGTGAACACCCCTAGATAGCTGATCCTACCCGATCCAGACTGATCCTATAAAGAATCACCGGCTCGGGTATCGGGGTCGGATAGGATGGGTCCAAGACCAACTGATATGTCAATCCAATCCATGCCGATTCTACCTTCCTTGGAATCAAGTGAGCCAAAAAAATGACCTCTGATCTATATGGGCTACAAATGTCAAGCTAGGTCAAGACATTTATTGAACAGTTCAAGTAAAGGTTTTCTTGTGATATGATACTTAACCATTCACTTTTCATTGTGCACCTATTGATGACTTGAATGGATTGGAAGTTTGTAATTGGTTCAAATTTGAACACAATACTTTATACAAATTTCCATCTCTAGCTTGGGTTGACTACAAAAGGGAGGAGGAGGAAGAAAACAAACAAAAGAATAAAAATTTTGGAAGGAAAATTCGGCTATAAGAAAAAGATCTTTTGGCCTTCGTTATGGATGGACAGTGTCTTATGCTTCATTAAATGCCTCTACATGTATTACCAGAAGTAATAAGCAGAAAAATGGACAATGCAAGAAAACTGTGACTTCAACTGGGCCTAGGCCTAAGACTGGTAATGTTCTTCGACCTGTGCCAAGACCTGGTTCTCAAATTGGTCTACGCTGGGCCCAATGCTTACCTTGGCACTAGGCTTTCATTTGATGCCATGGTGTGACGAAATCAATACCACTGTTTCTCTAACTTCTTAGAAAAAGACCAACCCCACTGAAGTATTGGAGAATGTTACATGGAAAAATGTGCACTCCTTTAAAGATGAAGTTCTTAAATTAGATGTTGCCACGACAATCACCTCCATACATGTGTTTTTATGATAAGTGGGGATAAAATGAAAAGCATGCATGATGTCTTTCAAATGCCCATTTGAAAAAATGGATCTGGAAAGAATACAGGAGAGGAGAACTTAAACAATCAACATAGACATCTTTGTATAGAGGGAGGTGGAAGTCCTAAGAAAGAAAGGTCCAGATTGCATATTCATGAGTCCTTTGAGTGATCAGGACATACAATAATCCAAATATGAATCTTTTCAAAGACAAAATACCTAATCAAAAAAAGCTACAACAAGGCTCCAAACATAGCTTGCTCACAAAACTGATAGCTTTCTGATGTAGCAAATACAAATTCATAGCTATCAAGTCGATGATTTTAGTAGGAAATTGGAGTCGCACCGAGCGTATAGCTTCTGAGTTTGAGAGATTAGGTGTATAGAAAGAAAGCATTATTCTGGGCTGAGTTCTTTTTTACAAGGGATAGTTGAAATCTCCTCTCATACTACACCAGAGACCAGGACTCCTCTTCATAAGGCGACAGCAATGGGTCTAGATGCATAAGTGAAAGCTTCGAAAGCCCAGTCCCCGCCTCCTGGACGATGGACCAAACAAGAACAAGATAATGTTCATGGATGTTTGCAGAGAAAGCCCAAGTATGCAAAACCAATGTGTAATAGGTCATTTTTGGGCTGAAAGTTAATTTACCATTAATTTTGTAGCTAGTCATTGTTGTGAACATCTTCTCATATGCAATCTGAGGCATGTGGTCCACGCAAGCCAAGGTCTAAACAATCTATGATCCTGTTTAAAATATCCTAGAGAAAAAAAATAATTTTTATATCATAAGTTTTAAAATTATTCCAAAACATCTTATGATCCATGGCAAAAATCATGATCCAATGCCAATTTAACTCCTTAAAAGATACAATCCAATACTGAGACTGACAACATTATACCAGGTAAAATTCAATCAAAGAGCTAAGACTTAAACTACGAAAGGGTGAGGAGAAAAGTCTTGAAGTCCTGAATGAGCAAATATACACCAGTACAAGGTAAGCATGGATGCTCTACTTCCTCACTTTTACTGGTTGGCAGGGAACCAAAACCAATTCCAAGTCTCCAATGAGGAGGTCCGAGCGAGTGCCATACACATGGAACAGACAAAAAAACTCCAGTAAAGAGGTAAACCTAGCAGAGTATTGAATGTTTTGTGGATGTTAAAGAAGCATAGAAATCATGTTCAAACATATAAATGCACAATAATATGAAATATTTGCATTGGATATCCCTCCGAGGTTGCAGCCTCAACTCGAGCCATGAATGAGTGAGGCTACGCACATAAACGTGCTGACTCAAAGGCACTTCAGGATTCTCTCTCATACTAAACTTCTGGACTGAGCAGTGGAACTAGCAATGTGAAGCCCAAAAAGGCTTCACATAAAGACTTCTATAAGAAAAAATATACCAACCATACAGTATCTCGAATCTTTCAAATTTTAATCATCAAAAGAGCCATTTCATGCTCCAAAAACAAAAAGCAAAAGAAAAAAAATGTGCTTAATCACAAAATAAGCCACTAGTGAGTATCAAAGAAAGTAATAGAGAGTATCTATTTTGCAACCCCTTCTACATGTGTAAAGACATGTTTGGCAAAACTTCTAGTTGAATGCTGTTTTTGGCTTCCACTTCACCATGAAAGTTACTTGGCAAGAAGGGATCTAACTAATTTTGTAATTAGAAGCCACCTTTGGCTTCCACTTTCAACATGAAAGATGATGAGCATGAGTACTTATAATTAATTTTGGGTAGATATACAAGTCAAACCTTCCCTAGCAACTTCAATTTTCCCCAACATAGGAAGGTCCATTTTGAAGCTTATGTTGAAACACAAGAGAAAAAAAAGACAAGTTAAATGGCTTACAAGCTCGCATTCTGTCCCCTAAAAATAACTATACTGGAACCTGTAAGAGCCAAACCCATTCGTCCCCCCAAAACTAGGAAGCTCCAATCTGGAGCTTCTTGGTGGAAAGCCCAAAGGTGCTCCCAGCTAGAAGCTACGCCAAACACACCCTTAAGCCTCCGATCCGTTTCCCGTTAGCAAGCATCAACCAAATGCCGCATGGAACAAGAAGCACCAAAGCCAGCAAAAACGTCCGGTCTCAGGCAACAAAACAATCAACCAAGAGAGGGGGGTAAAGCCTCCAATCCGTTTCTCATCAGCAAGCATCAACCAAATGCCGCATGAAACAAGAAGCACCAAAACCAGCAAAAGCGTCCGGTCTAAGGCAACAAAACAATCAACCAAGAGACCGGAGGGAGTGCGGAATGCCGGTGGAGCGGAATCCTTACAAGGCGATGACGCAGCTGGTGACCTGCCGGCCCTTGTCGAGGCACTTCTCCGGGTCAGGGTCCTTCTTCTTGCAGCCGATGAAGGCGGCGTTCTCGGCCCTGCACGCCGCCGCGATGTGCTTCCACGACGCCATCAGCACCGCCGACGTGGGGATCGGCTCCCCCTCCGGGTTCACCACGGCGCCGCTGCCGCTCGACATCCTCCCCCACAACCCTCCCCCGCCCTCCCGCTGCGCCGGATTCGCCTCCCCGGCGCGCCCCTGCGGAGAGAAATGTTGAACAAAAAACGCGAACTGGATCAGATTTTTCCTTTCTTGCTAGGCTTTCATCGCGAATGGGATCAAATTTTTTGCTAGGTTTTCCGTGTTTGATGAGTTCGCGGCGCTTTAGAAGAGGGGAATCGATGATGTAGGGTGCGGAGAGGGGGTGTTCGTTAGGAGCGTGCGTGCCTGTGCTGTCGCGTCGCCGGTGACTGAGTAGTAGCAAGAAGAAGATGAAATGCCTGTGCGGGCAGGTGAGAGCTGCAGTCTCCTTTCTCCTCGGATCATTGATGTAGATGTGGAAATAAATTCCATTGTGAAAAAAAAAAAAAAACACACAAGAAATAAGTTTGTACCCAAAAAAATCAAGGAAAGTGGATATTTTAACTAGAAGCTTACTTATATAGAAAATAAAGTTAGCTTCACTTCATAATATTTATTTACTTTTTAGCTTTAGGTATTTTCTAATATTGATGTAAATGTGTTATAAAATTTTGTATGGACCTAAATTCATTTGACTAATACCTTTGCTTTTCTTATTCTACACTCCTCACACAGTGGTGGAGTAATGGTCGTGTGTGATCAAAGTTGACCTCTTTTTCTCTCCTTATTCTTCTCTTTTAATCCCTTTGCTTGATAGCTAAGAAGAGTAACTTATTCTCCTACATCTTGGCCAAACATGACCTCAAACTACATGCTCTTAGTATAAGTTGTTGTTAAACATGTAGTGAGAATTTCCTTGGCTAAACGATATCACGGTTCTCTCAATAAATTAGCCTCTTTTGTTAAAACAACTTTCAAATTTATTACACTTCAAGAAATGTTGCATAATGTCCCACCTGTTGGATACACATCCCATAAGGTAGCCACATGATCATCTTTAATCGATCTAACCAAGTTCCCTATGGACATAATAGGATGTGGTTGGACCTTCCCTTAACGTCTCTTCCCTTCTTCTCAATGGTTCAACATTATGTAGACTTACGATATACTCATAGGGCATATGGGGATCCAACATTTAAACATGTCCTATTTAAAAGATACATGGACTAGTTCGGCATAAATAAGGATCTATAACTCACGAGAAAAGAAGCTTGACTCGAGGATAGTAAGTGCCCATTCTATAGTCTATCTTGAAAGATATATGGGCTTTAAGTTTTATTGTCCTTCTCTTCCAACCAGAATATTAAAGATTAACGTTGCTAAGTTCATAGAAGTTGACTCAAATAGTGGGAATGCATAATGTTGAGGTATATATTTTGATGATCATCCAATAAATGAGGTGCCAATGAAGCCTTTGTTTTCTAGGAGTCTAGAAATCATTGGTCATGTCCCATGTGCAATAACTAAGCTAGTTATCATTGAACCTGATATGTTGGTTGATGTTATACTTGAAATTGTTGATCTTCCACTAGAAGCGGCTTATGAGGTGTTCGAACAACTTCCTACTCCACCTCATCAGGAAGTACAAGAGGAGGAACAAACTAATGGAACTAACTAATTCTACATCCATCTCATTAATATCTGCAAGAGGAGGGACAGACAAGCATGAAGATTCATAGAATGCCTAAAAGGTGTGATGATTATTTAGTGTATCTACATGAGGACATCAATTTGGAGGACCTCACAATCTTTTTACAAGCCATAGACTATGATGATGAGCGAAAATCTACATCGGGTTACATCATTTTATTGGCTAGAGTTGTTGTCTCGTGGATGAGTGCTAAGTAGGAATTTAAGACTATGTCTATTATGCAAGTAGAATATACAACCTTCTACGAAGACACATTCAATGCTATTTAACTCAAAAATTTTATCAAAAATTATATAACTCAAAAAGTTTATAAAAAATCTTCAAATTATGGACTCTATTGAGAGGCCAAATAGATTTAATGTGATAATCTTGCAACAATGCAGTTTAGCAAGTACAAAAAGTTATCTAAAAGATCCAAACACATAGATATCAAGTACTTTGCTATCAAGGAAAGATTGATGTGGGTATTTTAGCAGTTGATCAAATAGGTGCTAATGCTATGATGGTATACCCTCTGACTAAGGGCTAGCTCCTAGTGTATTTACATGCCATGTTGAGTGTATCAATTTGTATTCATATGGTAAAAAATATATGATTGACATTTATTTATACATAAAGTACTTTTTGTGCATTCATTATTCTCTTCTTCCATTATTATGATAGTTTTGTCCATTGAGGGCAATTAAGTTAGACCAAGAGGATATAAAGTTTTTATTTATCTACAATCACATAAGTATTAACCTTAAAGTGAACATTAATTATGTAATTAAGGAAAGAACCACTCCAAGTTGAGGTGGAATCGCCATAGTTCCTATTATTGGAATCTTTAAAGTTAAATATGAATTTGGGATGGAATGAGATTAGAGTTGTCCTTTGAAAAGTGCACATCTTCAGTTCTCAAAGGCATAGATGGTTGGATACACATCCCATAAGGTAGCTTGCGTGATCATCTTTAACTGACTAAGCCAAGTTACCTATGGACTCTATTAGGATGCAGAGACTTTCCCTTAATATCTTAGACTCTTATCATATGATGGGTGAGGATAAAGATCCACCTATCTCTATATTGGTCCCTCTCTCACTCTGTATGTTCAATGGTTGGGTCCCTATCTGCCTTAATGAGTATATTAAAACTCTATCAGGATACTTAACCATCAGGGGGAAGAGAAGAGAAGAGAGAGATTACATAGTATCTTCCTTTACTCATTTTCTTCTCGATGCAACATTCGGAGATGCCCTATGGTCATCTAGAAATACACATAACGCCTTATACATTATTCGATTCAACTTTCAATCTTGGAACGACCTTGTGAAAGTTCTACATCTCATCCTCTTTTGTTGTGTGCATAACACCATTTTCCAACACCATCATGATGCCTCTAAAGCACCATGTATTCATTGCTTAGTGAAACTTAAAAGTTAAAGAATCAAGTCATCATAGGGAAGTGCTCATGTCTATTCCTACATATATACTAACCATCATCTTTTGATGCCAAGTACCCTAAAGACTCCAGGATGTGTTGGACTTTTCCTTAATATCTTAGATTTTTTTCTTATGATGGGTGAGGATAGAGATCCAACCATCTCTATCTTGATCCCTCTCTCACTATATATATTCAAGGACTGGGTCCTAATCTATCTTATAAGTATACTGAAAGTCTACTAGAATGCCAAACTACTAGGGAGAAGAGAAGAGAAGATAAAGGAAATCGGATAGTATACTCTTTTACATGCTTTCATCTCTGCACAATATTGAGAGATGCCCTGTGGTCGTCTAAGTATACACGTAATGCCCTACATACTCTTCGATTCCACTTTCAGTCACGAAACGTCCCTGTGTGAGTTCTATGGCTCATCCTCTTTTGTTATGCATATAACACCATTTTCTAACACCATCATGATACCTTTAAAGCACTATGCATTCATTGACTAGTGAAACTTAAAAGTTAAAGGATCAAGCCATCATAGGAATGTGCCTATATCCATTCCTACATGTACATTAGCCACCAACTTTTTATGCCTTTTGTTGGATAATAAAAAAATACAATTAATTCCCTCATCAATAGCACATCATAATGTTTATTTCAGATGACACTAATTAAATTTGCTATGATCTAAAGATTTGAAAATAATGTTGACATTAGCCCTCTATAGGAGAAATAAGATTGTCTACACCTTGCAATTCATGTATTATAGTGCACTTCAATTCAACTCAGGCTTCTATAAAAAAGATGAAGAGTTGAATTGAATTGCACCACAATATTTTGACATGTGCAATAGAGGATACAAGGTATCTCACATTTTTATAAAGGAAATAAATACTTTAGGAAACTTGAGTCAAGAGATGGCTCGTCAAGAATTTTATGTGACTTATTGCTTATGTGACAATTTAAAATTTTATTTTCTTTATTGACCATAGCACTACAAGGAACATTAATCTACTATAATTTTTCTAGTCTTTCTTAGCACTCACCCCACCCATTTGATAAGAAGGCTTTTATTAAATATATTACTTACATAAAGAGATATGCTAAAAGTGCATGTAACAAGAGCAATCTATTGTTTGATTGAACAACTGCCAATAACAATACATGTGATAAAAATATAGTAAAACTATATGGTAGAATAATATTTCTACGCAAACTGAAAACTTTCTAAAGACACTTTTAACATTCCTCTACCATTTTTGCTGAGTTTCTGTTAACCAACAAAGAGGTTGTTTATCAATGAATATATGTGATTGCTTGTAGTACATAACTTTGCCAAAGGGGATTTTTTATTAAATAATTATACTTTAACAAACACTTAAAATTTTAATCATTATTAAAAATAGGAAAAATTACTAAAAAGGGCACAAAAATTTTCAAAATATCCAATAGGGGCATTATAAATTTAAAACATATAAAAGGCACTCCTTTTAAGATTTATATCTATATGGAGCAAAAGTCATCTTTCTCTTCACATATTACCCAAAGTATCCTCAATTACAAATATATTGTCTCAAATCTTACTAATTATAAAAAAATTTATGATCTTAAAACTTTGGTAAAGGATCAATTTTGAATAATAACTAGAAGGATTAACTTGTCATGCATTCTTTATTCTTAAGAATAAAATTTAAAGGTCATGTTATTGTTTTTATTTTACATATTAATTCTTTTATTAATTATAAAATTTTAGGAGCCTCTTTTAAATTTTAAATCTCAGAGGAATGATTTTTGTTGATACCTCTTTAGTATTAGGGTCCTTTTTGGCAATTAGGGAGAAATAAAGGTCTCATTTACATATTTTATGATAAAAAATATAAAAGCAATGCTGTATAGAGATACAATTAAGACAACCTATTTGTAAAACAATTGAGGGCACTTTAGGTAGTATGTTGGAAAAAAAAAGAGTTTTGTCCTATTTAGATATGATATTTAGAAGTAGTGCTCCTTTT
Organism: Zantedeschia hybrid cultivar; assembly: GCA_030544215.1. Classification (NCBI taxonomy): domain Eukaryota; kingdom Viridiplantae; phylum Streptophyta; class Magnoliopsida; order Alismatales; family Araceae; genus Zantedeschia; species Zantedeschia hybrid cultivar. The sequence continues at coordinate 66,563,946 of JARZZO010000005.1, read as the reverse complement.
AGATATTTAATCTTCAAATGCCCCTATTAGAGATTTTGATAGTTTTGTTGATTTTTTTAGTAATTTTTCTTTAAAAATATTTGCAAGAATAGTCATCTAGTAGGCCATGTCAACCTAGCAAGGGACACCTAGGTAGCATTCTTAATAAAAGTCGGTATTGACAATGTCGACTTTAAGTTGATGTTGCAAATGTTGACTTTAAGTCAACATTTGTACTATTGACATTTTATTTTATTTTTCAAAGAAATTTCCTTCATGAGAAGACTTAGAGAGGATGGCGTAATGCATATTATACCTAAAGGTTACATTGGCAACACCACTTGAAGTCAAAATTGCCAACATTGAGTTTAAGTTGGAATTGTTAATTCCAACTTTAAGGCTATGACCTACATGCCCAACTGTTGATGTGTCATCTAACAAGTCGACGTGACATGTCAGATGACTATTCTTGTAAATATTTTTTGTCATAAAAATTATTTTTTATTAAATGATGATTATTTTTAATAAAACCTATTGCCCCCCCCCCCCCCTAATTTTTTTTTCCTTTCTCCTATATGTTGATAAACAATACATTCGCCTATCATTAGTTAGAGTAACACATCTTGATATTCTTTTTTCTTGCCAAAATGTGATTAAAAATTTAGCAAAAATTTAAACAAAAAAAAGATAACAAAAGGGTCTGTATAGTACGAAATTCCATCTTGTTATTACCAGAAGTCATTGGTTGGCCAAGGTTGATCATAAGACCCTTTACATAGAGTCTCTTACTTCGATTTATTTCAACATCGTTTAACTATAACGAATCAAGATGTCTCAATACAAAACCAATCTTTTAAAAAATGTAGTTCAAAATACAAACCAACGTATTAAAAATCAGACAAAAGAAGAGATTATGGATTCTTTCTTCCCTTTTGAGGCCCATCTAGAAAAGGAATAATTTCATATTAACCACTCTTATATGTTAAATCTAAAAAATACCATGCTTATTTACATATTATCCTACATATCCTTACAAGATAACATATCTTTCAAATATGTCATTTTTATAAAACATTTATACATATCAATATGGCATCAATGTGGCACTTTTGAAATACTATACACATTAGGATGATATGTAAGATAATATGTAAATTGGCATGGCATTTTTTAAAATGCATACAAGAGTGGTTAATATGAAATTATCCCTTCAGAAAATCTAATAAAAGGTCACACAAATTGTTCCAAAAATTAGAGCTGGAAAGGTGATTAAATCCATCATTGTCCTATCCAATCATGTAATCTAATCCACACATAAATATGGTACAAGCATGGTGCGGCAAAAACATGTCTGGATATAGTTTGTCTTAGATTTTAAATAAAAATTGTCAAAATTCAATCAAGCAACCAAAAATGATAATAATGTATGGCAAAATACATACATACATATATATATATATATATATATATATATATATATATATATATATATATATATATATATATATAATCAAAATATAAAATTTAAATCAAATATAACTATACAATACTAAACATGGATAATTTTCAAATTAACTACTGGTGGATAAAGTTTTAAAAATGCGATTCTTATTTACATGTTATTTACATTTTTATGGCACATGTGAAACATGTTTTACATTTCAAATATGCCATTGAAGTGGAAATTTTGATGTGTTATCAAATTAGGATGGCATGTAGGATAATATGCAAATAAAGCATGGCAATTTGAAATTTAATATATAAGAGCAGTTAATACAAAATTATCCTTGATGAATGAACATCAACCGTTCTATGAGCTTTTGTCAATAAAAAGATAAAAATCTTTTAGCATATAATCTCCTGATTTATGAGATTCAAGTAACAAAGGTTTTATTTTTATTCCATAATATGGCTTATTAAATGAGAACTATGACCTTTATTATATGTGAATAAAACAGCAAGCATAAAAAGGATATTTCTTTCATAAATTCCAGTTTAATATAATGTATGGGGGCTTTACTCAAAAAATTATATGAACATATTTAACACTGATATACATAATTAACTGATTGGGTGTTTGGTTGTAGTATAATATTTTATATAATTTTGTTATAAAAAATTATATTAAAAATAAAAAGTACGATGACTTTTAAATTATAAAATGCATATAATTATCATGTTCGGCAAGAACATGATAATTAGATGAGCCCAGTAGACTCCGGGAATATTTCTGCTCTACTTCGACCAATTCAACAGCTCCGGTGGTGGCTGGACGACCAACATGGAGTGGGTGTCAAACACAGACCCATGCCAGATAAAGTGGCGCTGCGGACTCAACAACTACTGCATCGTCGGCGATACTGACAGCGAGGGCCATTGCCTCTATCCTCTTAGGCTTCGACTATGTAGATAGCCAGCAGAAGGCGCTTGGCTGCTCAAGGGCCCGACCAAGGTTGTGGAGGCGGTGAGGAGTTCTCCATGGAGACGATGGGCAACACATTTTGGACGAACTTGGCGTACTCGGGCATGTCCTCGGTGAGTGCTGACCAGTTCATGTGTGCATGCCGGCAAGACTGCGTCTGCGATGCGGCCCTCTTCTACGACGGAATATGACGACGTTCATCACGGCGAGGACCATTGTGGCTGGGGTCCTGTTGCTCCTGGCCAATCCAAGCAACAGAAGAAGGCATCTCCGTATATGTTGATCGTGGTGTGTGTGACGTTCACCGTCTGCTCGGCTGCCCTTTGCACTCTTTTCGGCTTCCTCATCTACTGGCTCCACAGTGTGAGACGCTACGTAAGGGCATTGTCGGACTACTCCGGCTTGCTAGATGTGGAGAACGCGCCCCTGAGGGCATTCTCCTAACTGGTGCACGAGAAAGCCATCGGCAACTTCGAAGAGGAGCTTTGCAGGGGTGCGATCGGCACGTTCTACAAAGGTGCTAGGGTTGTAAACGTGCATCTGGTGCCTGCAGGGAGCCACAGCCAGGCGGTCCCAAGTACACGGGTGAGGCCCTCGCCGAGTCAAAGGCGGCGGCGGCAGCAACGGCAAGGGAGGGAGATGGAGAGGGAGAGAAAGGGGAGGCCGTGGGGGTGGTGGTAGGTGGAGGAGAGACAGGGCCGGGGATAAATTTGTCGTGGGCAGAAAACAAAACAGGGTTCCCCCTCTTTTTTATTTTATCATGTTTGCGAGTTAAGAGTACTATTTAAATATGTTTTAATACTATAATCAAACACTCCTTTTAATATATTTTCACTATAAAAGTATATATTTGTAAAAAAATATTGCATTATAATGTAACCAAACACCCTATAAGGCACCTCAAAAGTTAATGTTGAGCCAAACATACACCTTGACACAAACGCCGGCCACTTAATCCCTACATAGACAAACACCCTAATATTTATCGATGTTGCAACTATGGTGATTACAAGTTGCAGAGATTGTACTTATTAAGAATTGACTGGAAAAGGATACCTGCAGGGATACTTGCTGGGGTGGGGAGCACAAGCCCATTCCTCCTTTTAAAAAATAAAATAAAATAAAATAAAAAATCAACTGCCCAATTTAAGATTGGACGGTACAGACACCAATCAGAAATAAATCCCCTAACTGGACAATTTTTTGAAAACCAAAAAGAAAAATGACAGCTGCAACAATCAGACTGCAGTGCTGTGGATTTACGATGTCTGACGCATCGCAGCAAGCATTAGTTGAGCAGAAATAAGGGTTCATAAGTTGAAGTCGGCCAACTTCATAAGTATGTTGCAGGATGCATGATATTTGGTACAGTATGCACGGGCGCGCGCGCGCACACACACACACACATACACACACACACACACACACACACACAAAAAAACATTTCTTAGTCTACATTTTTATGTTGCAAGTCATAAATCACAAGAGATTTTACTAACATTTGCAACAGCATTGCCCGTGCCCTGTCAAGGTGGAAGTGAAGCTTCAGCGAATCAATGCAACTCACCATGACAGAAGATAAACACAATAAGACAAGCCAATACTCACACCACTCTATGTCCCAACTTAAAACACAAAAAGCTGCCCAAACGTTGCAAACACTGGGTTTGGTAGAAGTAATTAAGTTACCCAGACACCAGCTTTACAAAAATGATGATTATATTAAAAATTATAAGAGGCACTCTCAGATACTGTGTTGCATAGATAAGCCCTATGAGCTGCCCCTTCACTGTTTTCGTCCTGCCACCGGCCGAAACCTCCGAAAAGCTCCATCCTCGGGGAGCAAGGAAGCGGTCCTCATTCAATACCGCAAATGCATTTGCAAGAAGAACCAAACCTTCCAGTAACGTCCACAAGCCCATTTGTGAGAAACTATGTGTTACTGGTGCAGTTGAGAAGACAATAGCCTGTCAAGTGTAAACTATGAGATATAAATCCAAAAAAACTTAAATCCGGGCACATGGTAAGAAAAAGGATCACGTGAGAAACAATATGGACTGCATGGTCTCCTATTAGCATATATTAGAAATCTCAGGGAAGTCAATATTTTGAATAGCCTGAACTTTCTAGTGTCATTAGCCTCATTTCTTTTGCAGAAAGATTATAACACCTATTCTTCCACAAAGAAATGTGCTGAAAGAAAATACGACTAAAATATAAGTATGCAGTTGAAGCAAACTAAACTGAGCATAATAGAGTATTCAACACTGAAACCGCATTCTCAATCTCTCTGACACAATGTGAACAATTTCGATTCCCTAGAAATAGTCCACTATATCGGCATCAAAAAACAGGAAAAAAAAGAAAGGCCAGACACACACAAGATCACATTATGCATCGATGTGAACTTTTCATGACAACAACTAGGATCCTTCATGAGAGCTCTATCTTGTTCTTTACCTAGAAGCGGGAGATTAGTCCTCTGTCTGCTATTGATTTAAGGCCATAAGATGAAACACAAAAACAACAAATCTAATCCATATCCAAGGACCATCAGGAAACAAAACCAGGCATAGATAGTGAATCCATGAAATAACAGAGAACCAGTCCTAGTATTCCAAACAACTGAATGCCTAGAACAGAAATCAAACCCATAGCAAGATAATAACAGCATTAAAAGTGTAAATGATCCGTAGAATAACACTGTATAAGCCTTTAACAGTAATGTTGAAAATTGAAGATGTCATGTAGATTATCTACAATATTATGCCTAGCAAATAGCAACACGTGATACTGAATGATGGGAAAGAATGTGAAATATGTTTCAATAATATCTTGTTACATCCAAAGTTTGATAAATTAACATCTAATCCATCGAGAAACTTTTCTTTTTTCCTTTTTTGGGCATGTGGATAGAATGTTATTAGAAGTTAAGAAGGGGGAATTTACAAGGATGGAAAGAAGATATGTTAACCAACTCATCTTAAAACTTGGGTTACTCGTAAGGCAAAATGCGTAGAATGTAGTGTGAAAAATGAGTTACAGATCACAAAGCACAAATTGTAGAGTGAAGCAGGAGGTGGAGAATTGGAAGCATGAATGATACGGAGAACGCGAGTATGAGCCGTATAGTTAAAAGCAAAGGTAGGATTAGAAGCAAGAATTGTAGTGTACGAGGTGGAGAGTAAAAAGAATGAAGTGGAACGTGTGAAACCATTAGGTGGAACAGGTGAAATGAGAGATGGAAAGTATAAGGCATGAGGTATAGATGATTCGGAATTGTCTTTCATGCCAAGGCACAAAAATGACTGGGAGCCAATCTTCCACCATCCCATGAATGGAATGCAAGATCAGCTAGAGATCCCAGACTGGGATCAACTGATCCGGATTGGGATCAGCAAGGGCCAATCTGACTTTGGCCCCCGAAAACCAATCTCCCGCCAAAAATAAATAAATAAATAAAAATAAAAACAAAATAACCAGCCATGCTAGACCAAACTCGGGCTAAAACACATGGACAGGTTTATCAAAGTTGGTCTGACTCAGATGGGCTGATCCAGTCCAATCCCCATGCACATAAGAGGGGTTTACAAACACCCTTTTGTTGCACCAAAATCCAAGGATCAACCAATTCAAACTAGGTTAACTTGGACCAAACTGATCTGGTTCAATCTCTGTCCAGTGTTCACAAACCCCTCTTTCATGCCCTTTGCCATGGAAAGCAGCAAAGAGCAGAAGCAGCAGCAGCCATCTGGCACTTGCTTGGCGAGGGGGGAAAAGAACAGAAAAGAGGAAGAAGAAAAGGGGGAAAATGTACTAGGCTTGCTGACAAACTGCCTCAGCCGAAGCTGCTGCTACAGTCTGCTGCCACTGGCCTCATCCTCTTCCTCCTCTTTTTTTCCGCTTTTGGATGGCTGTGTCAAAGAGGTCAAAGGGATCAAAATGGGTAAAAGGGAGGGAATTATCCAAAGAAACCTTGTGTATAGTGCATTTATAATTGTATCTTTTATACTTACAAAAATACTTTTTATTTGCAAGCATACATTCTATTTGGACATGTTTTTACTTATAGGTATAACCGTCAGATTAGCCGATCCAGAATGAGATCAAGCATACCCAATCCAATTTGGAATCATGCAAGAACATGGGAGATTGTACCTGTGATTTCATCCTTCTGAACAAGAAGAGGAGATGGAAGCTACAAATTCCTCCTTCCATGTAGGGGTGGAGGGGGGAAACTCTAGAGATCTCTTTACACACAAAGGAGGTGGCTCCCCACATGTATAAAGAGGATCTTAGAACCACCAAAGCTTCTCATGCAAAATGTGATGAGCTCAGAAGCCGAAGAAGAAGATGACAAACAAGAAGGAAGAAGGTAGGCCTTCAAGAAGTTTAGAAGTCCCAAAGCAATATGTCAAGCTTTCTCCATATGCTATAGGTGACCTCCTCATTCTCTATTTTACTTATCATCGTTCTACAGATGATTTATGATACCATGATTTTGATTGATGATCCATGATAACTTTGAAAATATAGTTAACCTTCAAAACCTGAAACTATAGTTTTTTTCACCTACTTTTTTAAGGTTAACCTGAAACTATAGTTTTTTTCATCTACATCTTTCATGATATATCTCAACTACTGAGAATTTGTTACTATCTTTCATGATATACATCTGCTACTTCCAACTAAGTTCCCGTCTAGCTTTCTTCTGTAGATTATTTTCTTAAGAGAAGAGTAAACTACTAGTTTTTTTTTTCTTTTTTCTCATCAGACATTTCCACAAATATTACATGTTCTGTCTCAGATTATTGGTCTATGTAGAATATGCTACATGAAGTCCCACCTTTACAAGATCATTGCGGCAGAACGTGTCATGCCATATGTGCTAGTCTGGTCGGTAAAGATCCTTGAGTCTTGTTTGGGTTTTTCCCTAAGTATGGTAGAGAGAGAAACCTCCCAATAAGCTGTCACACCCTTTGGTGGGTTCCCAACTGTAACCAATTCAAGGGAACTTGGGTCAGAATGTGCACCACAATATAGTGGAAATTTCTCCTCCATAAAGATTCCTATGAGAGCGTGCACATCTCTATTCCTATTTTCGGTACTGGCATTCAGATAGTGGAAGATCTTGCAAATCCATTATTGCATAAAAGTTCTCATAATTAGCCTGTCTAAAATTGATATCATACACTCATACTGATGTACTTGTTCCTAATTCTTGAAATCCTTGTACACATGATAGTTTGACCAATTGATGTGACTATGAGGAGTCTTGAAACTTGAAAGATTTCTGTGGATTTTTATACTCGACACTCGGAAAATTTTAGAATGTCGAAGATGATATGGTAATTCTATATATTTTTAATAGACAGTTCTAATCAACTGCCAAAGTGATTATACCAGAATCTACAACTAATCGCACTTTGATTCTAGTACAGACATTCCAACAGCTTATATCACCCTTTACGCATAAAATTTACCCCGTACAAGTTGACTGAAGACAACAGGATTTACCAATATCATATAATGGGTATTTCATTCTGTGTATGCCTAGCTGGTTAGCGTGATTCCTGCTGGCTCAATAAGGCTCACATCCACCAACATTTTAGGACCTAACCAATGGCTTAGATAAAATGCATGTCCATTTTAGAATACATGAGGAAGCTTTCTAAAAGAATTAATAGCTAGTACATTGAACTGTAAGCTTTTTGGTTATATGTAAAGATTTTTGTATCTAGACTTGATATAACTGATGGCTATGATGTAATCAACTCTTAACTATTATCTTGTCATGTTGGAACCTGTTGTCTCACTTCCTAGCATATCTGAAACACAGGACTGAACCACATTTTAGGAGCTAAGCAATAGCTAGCTAAGATGAATGCAAGTTCATTGTACTCTCAGCTTTTGGGATTGTACATTAAGTTTTCTACCTGGACTTGGTGTAAATGATGTCTATGATGTAATCAACTCTAACCATTATCATGCATGGTTATAACCTGTTGACTCGCTTATATTATGTGAACCTCAGAGACCGAGCCTCACAAGCGGTAACATCGCAAAGATAATGTTTCCAAGGATATACATATAGATCAGGAGACATACAAGATAAGATGCTTTCAAAACCAATTAAAAGCGTATTACAATAAATAGAAAGCATAATTAAATGGGGATGTCTAGAGCATGGAATTCTAGATCGGGTCGGGGGTCCGAATCGAACCCCAAGGATCCCGATCCGATCCGGATCAGATCGGCCAGGATCGGCTGGGGATCGACCGATCCCAGTCAATCCGGCCGATCCCAGCTGATTCTGGCCGATTCCCCCCCCCCCCCCCCCCCCAATCATGAACATCTCTTTATATCTCAATTTTATGAGTCACTATGAGTCAGTTCGAGTCAGTTATGTGTTGGCTCGAGTTAGTTACTAGTTGGTTCAAGTCATTATGAGTCAGCGTGAATCAGTTCGACCCAAAAAAGGTCCCAAGTGACTCGGGGAGCCTACGAGTCACACCGTGTCAGCAAACCATGGTTTAGTATACCGTATTACATGATTGCTATCTATCTACTAAGATGGTAGAACATAATCAAATGAAGCACTCACAATCCTTACCCCCTTCATAGGACTTGTCTACCTAGGAGATTAACAACATCTGATTATAAAGGTGGAGTTAATTAATAATTTCAAATGGATGCAAACTTCCTTCATAAATTCTGTTGTTTTTCTCATGCCATATGACCCACAGCAGTGGGGGTAAGATACTTTTCCACTGTTTTTTCTCTAGACTGTCGAAGGCAAACTTTCTCCTGAGCTACCATTCTTGTATTCTTGAAGGCCCAGTCCAAGTCCTTTCAATGGCCTTGGAATCTTGGATAATGTCTTCCAGATATTTCATGAACAAATGCCCATTAATTCCAGTACATATCAGCAACTTTCGCATTGGTCTTTCATAAAGCTGATTCTTCTCAATGTACTACTGGCAATGACCCTTTCCCAGTGGTCCTTTGCATAAAATTCTAATTTTAAATCGATGTACTCTTGCCCCACTTATTGGGTCCATCATACTTTTTTGCTACCATCAGGAATAAGAAATTTAGTAGCAGACCTGACAGAAATTACTTTGTTTATATCTCCATAGCCTTTTGTCTTGCATTCTTTGGTTTATTCTGACTGTTTTTTGAAGGTGACTTAAGTCACAATTCATTCTATAGAAAAAGGATTTCAGAAGTACAAAAACACAGGATGATACAAAGATCATCTTCCCCTTGGAAACAAAAGGACCCACCCTCTATTTATCAAGGAGATAAAAGAGGAGATACAAACAACAAAAGGGAAAACCAGGCTCACTAAAAAGTGAAAACCCCCTACAAGTTATTAATACAGAGAAGGGAATCCTTGTCCACCATAATGCCCATAGATTCCCCATTCAGTCATCCACCATAAGGCTCTTTTGATAATTTTGAAAGCACATTTAAAAACTTCAGAAAACCTTCTTCTATTCCTCTCTTGCCAGATGGCCCAAAGCATCGCTGGAAGCAGCATAGACCACAATTCTTTATCTGAACAGCAAGTACCTTTCTGCATCCATCCTTTCACTAGCTCACGCACAGATGAAGGCTGATCCCACTCCGTCTGAAACTTATTACACAGGGTAATCCAAAGCGGATTGATGATTCCACACTTGCAGAAAAGATGATCAATATCTTCTCCGAAGATACCACAAAAGATGCATGTGGAGTTGTTTATTTGAATGATCTTTTTAATTCGGATACTAGTTGGAAGTATGGGGTGTTCACTATTTGGTTCAATCCGAAAAACCAAACCGAACCAAACCAATTTTTTGGTTTGGTTCAGTTTGAGAACTAATTCGGTTTAGTTCGGTTTCACTTCCTCTCAAACCATAAAAACCAAACCGAACCATTTGAACCAAAATTCTATGTTTAGATGTGGAATTTATATTTTGATATATGTTACACGTAACAGTTTTTGGTTGAAAACTACATGGTCGTTGGCCCACAACAGAAGAGCTCATGGCCCATCCCAGGTCGTTGGCCCACAACAGCCCAGCTTGGGGGGTCACAGCTGGTAGAGGCTCCCTTGAGTGGCATTTATAACGTTTTTTCCTTTTCTCATTTTTAAGACTTCCGATATAGGACTATACGGGAGCAAAAGGCAGACGCACCACGCGCATTAAAAGGCGTCTTGGCACATACGTTTTTAGTCCTGTACCGGCTACTTCAACAAACGCATGGCAGGGAAGTTTTATAAATACTGGTTGACCCTTTCCCCACTGCACGTGTTAGATAGTGCACACGTCAACTTGGTTTGAAACTGAACCGAACCAAGATAACCCAAATTTGTGCGGTTTGGTTTGGTTTGGTTTCTATCAACCGTTCGGGTCGGTTTGGTTTATATTTTTTTGCCGGTTAGGTTTATATTTTTTTGCCTCTAAACCAAACCAAACCGACCCGTAAACACTCCTAGTTGGAAGTCTCTTCCAGGCCACTTTCCACATAAAGATCTTTATCTTGTTAGGAAGATGTTTTGACCAAACAATTCCATACCACCACATCCTGCTTTCTTCATCATCTAGAATTTTGTTAAGTACACTTACTGAGAATCTGCCTTTCTTATCCCACAGCCAAGACCTCCTATCCTCCACATTGTTGTTCAAGTGAACTGTGCTAACAATATTAATCGGATTCAGAAATTCTATCAGTTCTGCATCAGTCAGATCTCTCCTGAATAATATCTTCCACCGTGAACTGTCATAAAAAATATATAACTGAGCTATGGTTTATTCTGACTTGATCAAACCAAGACATGCTTTTTTAACAATGGATCATACCACACATCTATTTTGGTGGAAGGTATGGTTGTCAAAGCATCCAAGGTGACCAAGGAGGTGACCCGTCGCCTTCTGCTTAGGCGATATGGCAAGGCGCCTAGGCGAAGCCTAGTTTATATGACGAAGTACATATCAAGAGGACCACCAGTCTATATTTTCTACCATGTACATTCTATCTTCAATTGATACAAAAGGTGCTACTAACAAATAACAAATATTCAGCACATATATATGTGTAGAAAGTAATAAATAGAAGAAATGACAAACATGAACAAAATAATATTAAGAGAACCAATGGGAATTTGAACATAATTTTAGTGAAGATGAAAAGTTAAATCTGAAACATTGTAAGCAAATAATAAGCACACCGATATAATATTGTCGTAATTCACCACTTGTCAATTGTCAAATAGTCACTACATCAAACTAGTGTTTTTTTTTTTTTTTTTTTAATGTAAATCTAAGTCTTAATGCAGAACCCCCATCTCATCAAGAGGGGGAAAAACCTAGGGCTGCTTGACCATGCAGCCGTTCACGTGGGTAGAGGAAGGGACATGTTTGGCGAAGAGTCTGAGAGAAAGCGGGAAAGGGAAGGAAGTCTGATGGTTTCTTTCCAAAGTAGCATGCATCACTTTTACAAACAAGACCCTAAAGTTTTAGCAAAACACAAAACCACATGCAAACAAGGCGGGTCAGTTTGACAGAAATCTGAAGATTTTGCTGGTTTTGACAGAAACTATTACTGACCTTAGTATCAACTTCCAGAAATCAGAAACTGTAGGAATTAATCTGGACAGGGTCAAGCTGGATTGTATGGCTGATTTGTTTAATTGCAGAGTATCTAACTTTCCAATTAAATATTTGGGTTTGCCTTTATCTAGTGGTCCTCTATCCCTAAGGGACTAGGATGTGGTTATTAAGAAGTTTGACCAAAGGTTAGAATGATGGAAAGTTAGATTTCTTTCAGATGGTGGAAGATGGATTCTCTCAATCTCAGTTCCCTCCTCTTTAGCCACATATCATCTCTCTATTTTCAAAGTCCCACGATTTGTGGAGAAAATGACTGAGGCAAGGAGGAGATTCTTTTTTTTTTTTTTTTTTTTTTTTTTTTTTTTGGGGGGGGGGGGGGGGGGGGGGGGGGGGGGCGCGCGTAAAAGAGAGGGGAAAGGCCTTCATCTCATAGCTTGGGATAAGGTCTGCAGAAGTAAAGATCAAGGAGGGGCCGGACTGATTTCAGCCAGTCATTTTAATAAAGCTTTGCTTGTCAAATGGTTGTGAAAACTAGGAGAAGATGATGACCACCTCTGGGCAAGGATTGTCAGAGATAAGTACTATCATAATTGCTCCAAATGGGTTATGAAGCCTTCAAGGTCCTACAAGCTGTCCCAAATCTAGAGGAATATTGCTCAATTGAATTTTCTGGTTCTTCCAGCAATTCACTTTCAATTGGGCAATGGTGCTAACATTAGCTTCTGGAAGGATTCATGGCTTTCTAATATTCCCCTCATTGATGTTGCTCCCAACCTTTACCAGATTTCAGTTTTTAAAGATGCAACAGTGGCACAGGTTCTCTCTAGACGAAATGGCTCTCAACCTCAACCTCAGAAGAAATCCTACAGAGACTGAAACAGGGGAGCTTCTCAGAATTCTTAATCTAATTTCAGATATCCAAATCAATACGGACCAGGAAGACAAAAGAGTATGGACTTGGAACAACAAAGGATCCTTTTCTTCTAGAATTCTCACACGTACTATTCAAGATGGTGGCATCAGAGTGTGGTGGAAATCCTTGGTGTGGTCCACTTATATACTAATCAAAGTTAGGTTCTTCCTTTGGAAGGTGGCCATGAACAGACTTCCCACCTCCCACAGACTGAAGAGAATCTTTAATCTCAATAACACCTCTTGTGTTTTCTGTGGAACATTTGATGAAGACCAGAATCACCTCTTTTGTCATTGTGGGATTATCAATTTCCAATGGAGAATCATCTTTAAGGCCTTGAAGATTCAGTAGATGGAATCGATAGACTACCTTCATCTCATGCAAATGTGGCCTTTTTTCTGTCCTAACCAGACTGACAGACAGCAAGATTTGGTACATGTTTCTTCCAGCAATGATGTGGTCTGTCTGGTTAGGAAAAAACAATAGGAAATTCAATCAGAAATTTTCTTCCCCTTCCAATATTCTCCGAAGAGCTCTCAATTGGGTGATAGATTGGGGAAGATCAGCTGAAATATGGAAGGCTTCAGAAGGAGATCTTATTTCAAGGGCTTCCAAGTGTCAAGATTTCTTGTTTTGATTTTTTTCTTGAGATAATTATGTTAACTTCTATTTTATCTCCTTATTAAAATAGAAGTTTTTGTGTTTGTTTTTCTGGGTTGGCTTTTGCCATGATGTTTGGCCTTGGTCTTGGCCTTTGGCCATTTTGTATTCTATTCATCTTTAGCGAAATGTGACTTATGTCACCTTCCAAAAAAAAGGTGGGTCAGTTACATGCCAAAGTGGACTGGGCAGGCCCAAGGCAGGCTGAGAGCGCCCAGGCAGCCAAGGCGACCACCTTATCGGCCTGCTCGCCTAGGTGCCCAATCGCCTTAGATGCTGCATGGTGCCTTGTTGCCTTGGCGTCGCTTAGGCGACACCTTGAAAAAAAAAGAGGAAGGTATGTAGGAGTAAGGATAATGGTGGGCCAGGCACCAAGAAAATCAGTATTTCAACTCAGATATCCTTATTAAGTGGTTATGGAAACTTGGCACTTTTGAGCTAGGACTTTGGGTGGAGGTGATCAGACAGAAGCAACTATAGTAGATCCAAGATTTGGGATGTAACTCCAGCCACTATGTACAAGATTCTCATGTGAAGAGGCATCCTATGGACCAAAGATGTTCTTTGTGCTGGCACCCATTTGTATTGGTGATGGAATAGGTGCCTTTTTCTGGAAGGACATGTCTGTGGTGAATGACCTATTTAAGTTCACGTCAGGTTTCACAGGCTGATAGCTATGTCCTTGAGTCTATGGCAATTGTACCCTAGTTGTTTAATGGTGCTCAAGTGGGGTGTTCATGTCCATGCTTCAGAAGCATGGTTTGCAGGATTGGTGACGCAGAACGACTACCGAAACGACTCCGAACTCGTGTCACAATCCGAAATCAGCAAGAGTAGTGTACGTGCACGGCAAATACTCATCAAATTTTCATGTTTTTATGAATGTAATTACGCAACGTAAGTCGCACAAAACTCGAGTATCGTCCGCTCTCAGTGATAAAATAGACATGATCGATGGTAGTGGGAACCACCAAATGGCTAGGGCAACAACAACGCATTCAACATGTTCGAAATAGTGTCATGGGATGGATGCCTCAACTCACAATCCGACAGCGAAATTTGATTAAGTAGCTAGAACCCCCTAACTCACATGCACGGGAGCCTATTTAATCATATAGTGAAGAGCAAATATTCGGGAATAAGGTTAAATCACCGCTGACCTACCCACTGTCGAGTGGGGTAATACCCGAACGGAGGGAATCTGAATCTGCCAAACGCTCCTATATCGCCGCGAACTGTATTGAACGAAGGCCCGTGGAGTGGCCGACCAAGCCCTCGGGCACGTGGCGGCGGCGTTGACTCCTGTCGCGGGTCGATAACGATGTGGAGCACAGCGGTGAGGGATGGCCCTGCGTAACGCGTGACACACCGCGTGGGCGTGGGGCGACGACCGTGTCTCGGTCGACGTGGAGGAGCCGCGTCACGCGAACAGGGGGAAGTCGGTCCGCGGGAGCGTGTCCCGTCCGCACACCAGCGTCGAAGAAGGGCCCTGCGATCCGCAAGCACACTGCAAGGCGTGAGGGTGTCGGTGGCCGCGTACGGTGGGGCTTCGCGCGTGGGGTGGTCTCCGGAGCAGCGTGGAGGGGAGGAGCGGCTCGCGGGGGAAGCCCGCCGGGACCCGCGTGGGTGGGGAGGGTTCGCGGGCGACTGTTTACTCGCCCTGCACGCAGGTGTCGGGGCCTCTCCGGCGACGCGAGGGCGTGGGGTTCCGGTCGACTACTTCCTGTGCGTGGCCGACGAACCAAACCCGACATCTTGGAGGAGAGGGTATGTGGTGTACGCGTTGGGCGGCAACGAGGAAGGGGGAAGGAAGACCGTCGCGGGGTCTACGTGGGCACGCAGGAGGAGCGGCTGAGGAAGAAGACGAGGAGGAGAAGACTACGGAGGTGAAGATTAGGTCTTCACGCCCAAACCCATGCACACGCACACATGGCGGCTGGACAGAGCAATTCTTTTCTTCTTCTCTTCTTTAATGCCCCTCCCAAGGGAGGCTACAGTACCTTAAATAGGAAAAAGAAAACCCTAATAACCTCCTAATGAAACAAATGACATAATTACCCCTAATTCTAGACAAACACAATGAAATTCGTGCAGAAAATACTAAAAAAGAAAAGTGATAACTGGGCCTCATAATGGGCCTACATCAATCCCAACTGCTCCTCAATAAAATGAACACACATCAATACTCAGGAGAACCATCGTCGAGCCACAAGGATGCTGGGAACGCTGCAGTCGTCCTCCTCCGACGGTAAACGCGAGTCGGGTCGAACCGGGTCTGCGTGCGGGTGTCCTCACCAATTGGCTAACCCATATCCCCGATTCAGATCAAGACCGATTCAGAGCCCTCTTGATCTGACTTCAGAGGGGAACCCAATCCCCTCCTAATTTTTTTTTAAAAAAAAGGCTGAACTGCCCCCATAGTTATCAAGGCTTATGCCTAAGCACTGTCTAGGCAACAAGGTTTTTTCTCCAAAGCCTAGGAGATTAAACGCCTTATTAGGCCTTGAAAAAAGCATGCCTAAGCACACTTAGGAGTGCCTAGTATGCCTAGACTAGTTCATGGACCAATCAAATCAGGTCCATAGGGACCCAATCCTAATACATATAAGGTTGTGTGGATGGTTGGACTCTAATTTTCATACACCTTCATCTTGTCTTCTTCATTATTTCATCTTCTTTGTCATCTTTGGCATCATTCCTCCTCGACGAAAAAAATCTATGCATCAATAATGAGGCAATCCTATATGTTCTCCTCTCACTATGACAGTATGATGGCCATGATAAGGCAACAAGCCTCACTTGCCCATGTCCACAAATTCAGAACCCCTCATAACCATTAACATCCCCTCACCCTTCCTGAGTCTTCTACATTCCCATCCTTTATTCTCTCATCTCTTCAAATGTTTGTCTCCTTATTTGTGAGTATATCCCCTTCCACCCTTTCCCCCACCACCTGATTGTGAAGGTGCCACCTAAGTGCCGCTTCGACAAGCACCTAAGTGCTTTTGTGCTTAGGGACCTCAAGTACACCATGGTCGCGTTACTACTTTGATAACTATGATTGCCCTGAATGAGGCCCAATCAGCCCTAAAACAGCCATGATCAGCTGATAGCCTGATCCAACTCAAACCAGTGATCTTGGGCCAATCCAACACTATTCAACCTTTGTATTGGAATCTCAGTTTGTGAAAGGAGATCCCACCCCCAACCTCCCAGCCACCCTAAACTCCCATCCCAATGTTCATTTTTTCAGATTTTTTATTGATTTTTTTCTGATTTTTTAATCTTTTTAAAAGCCGACCCAAGAATCAACTTTCTTCCTTTGGATTGATTTATTTGACCCTGATCCAGATTGGATCATGACCTGCCAATCAAGGGTTTTAATCTAATACCTTCCTCATCCAAAAGACGGCTGCGGGATGAGAAGATTTGCAATGTTGGAGAGCTTCTGCCTTTTTTGCAGGACTATAGAGTAGATCCGAGCGGACATGACACATGGACTTGGAAGTGAGAGACCATGGGGATTTTCTCCATTAAGTTAACTTATAATGTTATTGAAGATGGTGGGACCGGTCATCCTCTTCATGTATGTTTGATCACCTAGAAGCCCTTTGAAGGCCAAGGCACTCATCTAGCATGTTTCCCATGATAGGCTGCTAAGTAGAGAGAAACTTAGCCAGTTCATAGAGGGTATGGACATTTGCACCTTATGCCACCTATATAAAACCAGGAGTCTTTGGATCACTCGTTTGCTGGGTCTGGTATGCATGGGAGGTCTAGCAACTTTTATCTGACAAGTTATAGTGTGATTTCCAGCCTTATCATTTAGTAAAGAATCTCTTCCGGCAATGAGAAGGAGGTGGTAGGTAATCCTTCATGCCATTTTATGAATCTTATGGAGTGAAAGGAATGGAAGACTCTTTAAGAGAGAAACCAAATGTTCCAGATAGTGTAGTTAACTTTGCTTCTAATAGATAGGACCGCAACTTGGGCCAGGTTAACTCTGGTTGAAGTCAATCCTAACCCAAGTATCCAGCCCACATCATAACACGCACGGCAGTTACCTGACCCTAACCGGCTCCTACCAACCTAATCCAACCCCGTTGAAGAATGTCTCAACCCAACCCAACCCAACCCATGTATCCCACTCCCCATCAGGTTTGTGTCACGACTCAGTGCAAGGAGAAGTCATCTAGATCAGTGATTGCTCACAGCGGCTAGCTGCCTCTGCCCACATTATTCTTCGCAAACCTCATCATTGCCTCCAACAACACTACAAACACCACAGAACCAACAGATGCGCATGAATATTTATGAATAAAAAAATGATAGAAACAGAGGATTAGAGCCAGTCTGGACCACGAACAGAGGATTAGATCATCGCTGGATCACAAAATAGAGGATTACCGGTGGACATGATCATGGGTGCTTCTATGTGCATAACAACAAAAACAGGCGAACAAGGACATGAATTCCCGTCAATGTAACAGCACAACATGTAAACAAAGGCCGTCACCTTCTCCATAACCCTCTCCCCGACGCTACCCCGACCTCACCTTCTCCCTTCCACACCACGACTCCCCCAGCTGTCCCTCCCCGTTCTTCCCCCTCCCAGCAAAACAGGTGGACCGCTCCTCCGTCCTTGCCTCCACTTCCTCATCTTCTGCTTCAAAGCCCCTGCGACTCCCCGACCACAATCGCCTCTGCAGCATCGGCAAAGGCCACGGGCCCATAGAGCTCCACCACCACACCCTCAAGGCCATCCACGGCGACAACGATGGCGCCGTGCGGCGGCAGATCTGTCGGAGATGGTGGTCCTGTGCGCTGTCGACAGCCCCCTCGTGGTCCGCTGCCGCAGCGTGCACAACCAGGACGAAGAGTCCAGGTCCTCCTGGAGTACATCGACGGCGGCTCCCTCGTGGAAGACACGCAGACACACACACACAGAGAAGGGAAAGCGGGATGGGGGAGGGGGAGGGCTTAGGGGTTGGGAGCTCACCGCCAACGGTAGGGAGGAGGTGGGATGCGCCGCCGTGGCCTGGGTGCCGCCGGTCGCCGGCCACCGAGATGGTCCTGCCGAGATGCGCCGGGATCGGGATGGGGAAACGGGAAATACGACTTGGTTGGGTTGGTTTGTGAAAATTTAGGGATATTCTATCTACGTTCCTGCGAATCTCTACATTTGTATAGATACTTCTGACTCTCACATATACATGCTCTCTCCATTTTCAAAAAGGATTCGTGGCCTTGGGATTTTCTTTGGGTCCAAATGAGCGTATGGAATATGCTAGAAAGATTTATATATATTTTAATATATTTATTTTTGACCACATTAGATTTAGTGAAATCTTTTTGACCTATTCTGATAGAGTTATAGTATTTCTGTTGTGTAACTACAATCTCTCTAAAGGTGTTGTATCGGCAAGAAATGGGGGGCTAAATAATTATGTATATGTTGTTGAGAAGGTAATTATGTGCTTATAAAGAAGGTCTCTCACCTTCCTCCCAACAAGAATCTTTATCTTAAAATGATAAAATTGTGAAGCCTATGGGCCAAAGCCAACAATATTTTGTTGGCGAGAGCTTAAGTTCCCTCAACAATATCTTATTATTCTCTTTGGCCTATGGATCTCACGATTTTGTCCTTTTTTAAAAAATGATCTTTATTGGGAAGAAAGTGTAGAATCTTCTTTATAAGCACTTGGTTACCTTCTCAACAACTGTTACAAAATTATTTAACTCTTATTTTTATGCATTTATACAACTTCCTGAGAAGACAAGCATGTGCATATGAGTTGGAGTTCCCACAAACGGTGTCAATTTTGCAGAAAGGAATTTAAGCACTCGCCAACAAAACATTGTCCGCATTGACTCACAGACTTCACAATTTTTTTCTTTTTTTTTTCAATGGCTCTTGTTGAGAAGAAGGTGCGGAACTTTTTTTATAAGTAGCAGGTATTACTTTTTTTTGTTTAACTAAGGCATGTTATTGGGCTAAAGTACATATCTCGAATGCAAAATGCAAATTGATGTGTTCAGGGGCAAGATCAAATTAGTGATGGGGACACGATGGAAGTTCCCGGCGATGCCATATCTTGAGGTTGGGAAATTTTCTGCTCATTCTATTTAGTTATAATATAAAACATAATTTAGATGGAAAAGGTTTTGTAAGGAAACATATTTACATGGAAAACGAAACACAAAAATTTTCATTTGGTGCCTATGAAATTAATTTCAACTTCTTTAGAAAATGATATTTAGTCTTCTCCCATGGATGCTAAAATCAGGAAAATAGGGAGTTAATGAATTAAGTTTTCAATTGACTAGAGTTTTACGAATTACCAAATAAGTGATTGGGATATATTTTTTATGTGTGGCCCATTTACATGGAAACGAAACGGGCATTGTGGTTCATTTTCATTGTATGATTTGGCACCTTTCAAGCTTATTCGACTCCTCAACATATGATCTCTTAAAGAGACAACACTATTTTTGCTAATGGAGGGAGAAAATATTATCAGATTACTAACTAATATCGATTTTGTTACTGATATTTTTAGAATCTAGAGTATTATTGTCATAATTTATATAAGAGAAATATACAGAATAGCGATTAAAGGAGGTGAGAGGAGAGAGACAGGGATGAGCAGGGGAGTGAACAGGAATTTCCAGGGCTATTAAAACCTCTATAGCTGCATGGAGTTCATGCCTCCACCAGCTGGAGTAGCTCAGTTGGTTAGAGCGTGTGGCTGTTAACCACAAGGTCGAAGGTTCAACCCCTTCCTCTAGCGGGAAATATTTAAGTTAAATCTTTTTCTCTCAGTCTTGGACATTTATTTTGGGAATTTTCACTTTTTAATCTTTATGAACATTTAATATGTTAAAACTTTTTCTCTCATGGAGTCTTGGACCTTTATTTTTGGCATTTTCACTTTTTAATCTATATAAACATTTTAATATTTTCACTTTTTAATCTTTATCAACATTTAATATGTTAAAACTTTTTCTCTCATGGAGTCTTGGACCTTTATTTTTGGGATTTTCACTTTTTAATCTATATAAACATTTAATATTGCAAAAATGTTCTCCTACTCGAATTATTTTTTAAAAAACTCTCATAATCTTTAAATATTTACAAAAACGGCCATAGTTTTTATTTTTTGATTGCTTTAAATCAGTTCGGTCAGTCATGTGTTTTCGGCACCCCAATTAAAGGAGGTATAGATTTTTGTTCCTGTTTATTATGGTTCATCATGGGAACGAACACCATCTATTACATCCATTGTGATGCCTCCTTTCACTTTTCAGCTCAGTTCTAATGTTAAGAAGTTACAGAAACTTAAATTCCTCACATGACGTTCTGCTACTGTTTCAGCTTCTTGGTTAATGAGGATAAAAACTGGAGTTTTCTTGAATTATAGTACATCTTTTTTTAGTTTTTTTTGGTATTTTTCAGACGTGAGAAAAACAATAGCTGAGTAGCTATTCACCATATTTCTGAAATATTTTTATTTTATAAAGAAAAGACAATTTTTTATTTTTTTTCTAGCCATGTCCTCTCTCTAACATTCTAATTACATATTAGTTATGAGGATGGCTAGAGGCTGTACGGCGATGCATATAATTTACAAAACATTTTTGAGTAATACTTGAATGTCTCTACATGCTATACGCAGGGGCATTGCAATGGACAAACTATTTTTTTTTAATTTTTTTTAGATTGGCCCCGAGGTGCTCTAACCATCCGTACATTTTTTATTTTTAAAGTTTTTTGGGGTCGTCCGATCAAGTATTGCATTGTATGGACGGTTAGGGTACATCGAGACCCATCTGAAAAAAAATATATTTTTTTTAATTTACCCACTGGAATGTCCCCACGCAACGGCATTGCAGCACATATTACTCAACATTTTTTTTATAGAGATCTATTTCTTGTAACTTTTATTTTCTGAAAAACCAATTCACATGATTCTTCGTTTCTGCGGAAAGGCCGAGAATGCAAGTAGTTTAACATTGTTTTTCATCTGATTTTCAAATCCCCTTCCTCTGGATTTCTGTTTTACTTTGTTTTGCTTTGTTTTCTATCACCTCACCCTGCAAAGACAGCCACAAGCAGTTGAACAAACGATAAACTTCTCAGTTAACAGTTGCATGACCATGCTTCTCTGCTCATTTCCGAACGCCATAAGAGCGTCACCACTAAAAACTGTACATCTATCTATTTATACATATATCTATATATAGTAGACAGATAGATCGATGGATAGATAGATAAAGGGCAAGAAAAACAAAGTTTGAAAATCAATGACTTTACATTACCAACATTTTTCTTTCAGAAATCATGAGAGAAGCGCAACCTCGTGAACTTGGCAGGATTAGGAGTGTCAATGGATCAGACTCGGGTTAGACATAGCAAGGTCTAAGTCTAAGCCCAGTAAGAAAAGTGAGGCCCAAACCCGGCCCAAGATCACTTCTCTATGCCTCAGTCCAAGTTTAAAATAATTTGAGTTTCAGACTCAAACTTTGGATTTAAATATAAGAAGAGTTAACTTTTTTATTTAAAATATGTAATAATGTAATCTATCATATTAACAAGAATTAATGCCTATATGCAATTTCAAAATATCCCATGATATTTAATAATACACATAACAAAATCAAAATAATCGTTTATATTTCGATCATTTATGTTTAGCTTAAAATAAAAACTCTAAATAACACATCTTTTATAAAATCAAAACCTACATAACACATAAATCACATTAAAATATTATAATAATTAATGGTGCATGTGATGATTTTGAAGGTGTCGCAGAGATATATATTCTATAAGGTAATTTCACTTATCTAATATTCTTTAGTACATACACGCAAACAACACTTTCTTGAATTTAAGATAATTGGAACATTAATCTAGTGTTCATATTTAACATGAATTAATCTGTATAATATATATGTGCAAATGAATGATCTTGTCCAATGTGAACATGTATATATATATATATATATGTATATATATATATATATACATATATATATATACATACATATATACAAATTTAATTACTGTCGTTATATTTAATATCTTATCAGACTTTTTAAACTTTAGGCCTCGAAGTTGACAAAGTCCAAGTCCAGCCCATTTTAAGTCTATGACTTAAAATTGTGGCCCTACTCCAATCAAAAATAAACTGAGCTTAATTTTAATATCCAAGCCGACTTAAGCGGAAGTGGTTCAGGCTTTCTAGACCCATTGACAGAATGATAGCCCTAGGCACGATGAGGGAAGGGGGGTTGAGAAAAAGAAAAAAAATCAAGAGAATAAGTACGAGAAGAGGCTATCTTTTGCCGGCACCCAAAGGCAACATGATCATATGAAGATGCGTTGCTCTGTAGACGCTTAGTAAATGATTTTTTTTTTTTTTAAAAAAATTTCTAAGTCAGCTCCGAAGTGTCATAACCGTCCGTACAGTACAATGCTCGATCAAACAATCTAAAAAAATCTGAAAAATCAAAAACCAAACTCCAATGAACAATGCAATAGTTTACTGTGCATTAGAGCTCAGTTTTTAATTTTTCATATTTTTTTGAGTCGTCCGATCGGACATTGCACTATACAAACGGTTAGAACACCTCAGGACCAACCTAGAAAAAAATAAAAATTAAAATTAACAGTAACTCCCCCAATTGACGTTGCCTGCAAAATTCAGTTGGGACCTTTTAATTAAGAATTTTACTTGCTGCACAGTTGCGGATGCAGCAGAGATGAGTTGGATTGTACCACTCAATGACACCTTGCCATCTGGACAAGACACATGAGAACATTTCTATACTCTTTAAGAGCATGAACGTGTCTTCCACAGTTCAAAATATCATGCTCTAGAGAGCATTAGACTCTCAACAGTACTATCACACTAAAAAAAAGATGACAATCTCGATATTGATACTCATACCCGTGGGTACTGATACCGGTACTGGCCAAAACATTTTTTTTTTTTTACTTTATTTGGGTGGACTTGTATCGAGGTACTCTATATTATACCAGTCGGTATCGACGGATATTGCCATCCATGTAAGGACATGATATCGTGGAGAGAATCTAGATATTATAGAGAGCATGGTCTCGAAAGTGCAATCATACCATACTGTAGAGGGTCCAATCATGCTCTCGTGAACAAGGACAAATAATTTTTTAATTTTTTATTTTTAATTCAGCCTCTCATGTGCTCTGATATACAAATGATGTTGACGTATATTTAATGGGAGAAACAATTCCCATGTGCCTTACCCAAGTAGCGGGACAATGCATTCAAGTCCTTGTTGCACGGCAGCGGTGCAACAAGTCATAGTTTAATTAAATTTTATTACCTTTTTTTTAACACACGAAAAGCTGCCTTCCACCAAATACATGAGCTAAGGAGTACACTGGGATGGGGTAAGCCCCACAGGTGAGAGCAGGGGAGGGGGGGCGGACACAGTAAGGCTACTGTCACAAACAAAGGAAGCAGCACACGGCACAACAAATGTGTATGGAGGTCAGTGGGAAGAGGATCCGCCCTGCTAGGCCGAGAAAACCCCCAAAGGAAACAAAACCCAGGAGGAGAAACTGACCTAAAACAAAACCTCCCCAGCCAGGAAGAAGCCTCCTCCCAATCGGGAGAGAAGAGGAAGGGCTGGGGCACGCACCGCTCCGCCAATACCCTGCTCCGCCCTGCGCCGTTTTGACAGCTCTTTTTTTTATTTCAAGGGAAACCCGGTTGCCCGGTAAACCCCAGGGAAGCTACCGTGTGCGAGGTGGGGCACAGCTTTCTAGCTCACACCATGCAGGGGTGACGAAGATCGAACCCACAAGCCGTTGGAATGGCTACCAACCGAAGTCCTGGGTTACCACTCCGCTACCCCCGCCCTCCTACCGTTTCGACAGCTCTTGATTCACTTAATTAAATTTTATTGCCGTGCACCAAAAACTGAGTTTCTCAATAATGAAAAATTTGCTTATAATATAAAACGTTTGTACAAGGCCAGTGATCAAGCACCTAGTACACTCAAAACTGTGACAAACAGATCCTTAAGTATTACTGACCTAAAACATATGTGCAGTGTTGTCACCCATCTTTTCCAGGTCTTCTTGTGATAACAAGGTCTTGCGTTCACCGGTGCCTGCCTTATCATATGGCTGCGCCATCTTCCGGAGGAACTATATCAGAGAAAACTGATATCAAGCACTATTTATACATGAAGGGGGCAAAACAAGATGACACATCCTACACCTAAATAAAATTTGCTCTGGTAAAAAATAATGCACAGAGACCAACTGGGAGATCATCCGCATATACTAAAGACCAAAGGAAACTTGACTTTATATGAACAGAGAAGAAGGGTTCAATCATATTTTCCAACAAATGTCAAACTATCAGAGAACAAGGGTTCAATCCCCATATGCTGAAGACATAATGCAACACCTCAAAAGAGCGCTTTACTGTCAAGCACATGACCAAAATGAATAGCGTCATGAGCATTCCTCAATAAAAAAGGAGAACGATTCATGGAAGACAAGACGAAGAAGATGCTAAAAGACCACCAATAGGATTCTCTGATTGAAAGAACCATCTAGTTTCTCTCTCTCTCTCTCTCTCTCTATATATATATATATATATATATACATGAAATAAGTGTGGATTGTGCCACCAATTTTATTGAAAATAAATAGAGATAATACAATAAGATCGGTTAGGAGAGGTTCTAACAATCTCCTTCCGCCAAGCTCCTACTGAGACCCCCCCCCCCCAAATGTCTACTCCATAAAAATAAAAAATGAAGAATCCTTTAACAAATATTCTCTACGTACAATCTTCTACCCTAAAAATGATATCGTTGCACTCATGACAAGTGCTCCAGCACACCGCATGTCAAAGAAGACGGCTTTGCACTGCCTTCTTCTGATGAGAACTAAGCCCTTTAAGACTGCGCCACAGTGATTCTACTGAAGTCAAATTCAAGTGATACTGAAGACATTTGGCAAACTGCTTCCAAACTTCTTGGGAAACCAAACACTTAATAATAAGTGCTCCACATCTTCCTCTTCCTCACCACAAAATGAATATAAAGTATCCCCACCCACGTTCCATTTGCTCTGTACACCTGGAAATTAATCGTCTTTGTAGCATTAACCACATGAACGCCCTTACTTTAAGGGGTGATTTAACTTTCCACACTTCTCTGGCATGCTTGTGATCCTTCCAAAAGATGATAGAAAGATTTAACTGAGAACTTTCCCTCTTTACTACCCCAGCTGATTGTGTCAGATTTAGACATGTCTAATTTAATCATCTCCACAATCTGCAGCAGCTCCCCATAATCATCAATCTCTGCCTCCTTCAGATTTCTTCCAAGCTGAATAGACCAAGAAACTTGACTTCCATGAAACTGAAAACATTCTTCCACTAGTGCCATTTTGAAAATTGCCAGCTAATACAATCTTGGAAATTTTTGTTTTAGGACACCTGCACTGGTCCAATTGTCGATCCAGAAATAAGTTCTATTTCCTGATCCAACCTTAATATGAATATGTGGTGCATCAATATGAATTCCTTCCCGAACACTTGAGAATCAGTGCATTAATGATCAGACATCCCTTGGCTTGACTACCACAGAAGCAGTAGGATACAAATCCTCCCAATTACCATCAACAAATATCCTGTCTAACTTCGACATAGAAGCCACAGCCCTGCCATTGTTCCAAGTGAATCTAACGCTTGGATTACTTAATTCTATAAGGCCACAATCATCTACCCACTCATTGAATTGTTGCATTCCCAGAGTCAACTTCCTGCCCCTTAACCTTTCTTCAGGTTTTCTGACCTCATTGAAATTTCCCAGACCACACCATGGAAAAGAAAACAGCTGCTCACAATCCGCCAGTTCCCTCCACAAAGTCTGCCTGTCTTGGACACTATGAGGTCCGTAAACATTTGATAACATCCACCAACGACCACCGTTTTTATTCTGCACCTTCACAGTAACTGAGAATTCTCCAATATTCAACAAATGACCTTCCCACTTATTTACATCCCATGCCACTAGAATGCCACCCGCAGCACCTTCAGCTCTTCGAAAGGCAAAATCAACCTCTGCAAAGCCAATCACTTTTTTAACTAGATCAGCAGTCATCAGTTGAAATTTGGTCTCCTTGTCGTCTCCTGCTTCGCAACCTCATGCAAACCACTAAGGTTCCACGTCACCAAATCCATCGGTTAGCAGACACTCCTCTATGATTCCAGCTAGACCACCATAGTCGCTGCGGACGCTCGTAGCAGAGTTCGAAGCTCTTGATTCTTCCTACCTTTCTTCTGAACTGGACAGTCACCTTCGTCACAGATTTTCAGAAATTGACCTATCTTTCCTTCAATATGCAAACTGATCCTTGCAGCTTTCGTGGCAATTTCCTCGTTCCCCCATTCTTCCAAAAAAGAGCTTTTGCCCTCCTTTCTTTCCACTTTCCTCACATTCCCACTACCTCCTATTGCAGAATCTTCAACAATATCCTGGCTTTTCTCGGCAATATTTTGTCCTTGTCGATGGCGCCCAGACCAAGCTTGCTTTGTTGGGGAAGGTGACAGAGGAGATTGGGACTCATTGGGGATAGAAATAAAAGCATCCTTACCTGGCATTATAGACGGGGATCGCATCCTCCTCGTATTGCCAGGTTTGGGCTCCTCTACCCGCAATCAGTGGTAGCCCCTTCCTCTGCGATCATCTCCTAGCTGACAGGTACCCCCAAACTGGAGGGGGATGAGACAATCTCGCTACCAGACTTCCCATCTTTCTTCCACTCCCGCATGTAAACCCGCAGAAACCTCCAATGTCGCTGCGGTCGCTTGCCCATCTCAGAACGAAGCCCCTCAACAACCAGGGAAGCTAGGATTTTAATAGCCCAAACCCATTCTTCGTTGGCCCCATTGACCAAAACACCCTCCATAACACCACTAGACCCTTTCAAAACGTCGGGGTTCGAACCGTCATTACCTGGCTCCACTAACACCTCTTCACACCGGTTTGACTCGACCGGATTATTAAACCCAAGTTGACTAGGTCTCTCCATCCTAGTGCCTCCGAGATTGACTGAGTCGATTCAGTCGCCTTCCTCCTCTCGACAGTCTTTGGCTGCCCTAGCCGCCCTGTACTGTTTGTACGCCATTACCACGTCCTTGTACGACCAACCCTCCTCTTCTTGAAGAACCTAGAGACCTTCTACCACCTCGATTTTAATCCAGAACACCTCCTCACCCAATGTAGCCGTATCCCTTCCAGAATGTATGATCTCTGCACCACGGCCAACAACACACCAGCATGCTCGAGGCCCAGGACAGAGTCGATTTATCAACCTCTTTAGGCCATCCAAAGGAACCAACTAAGCTTTTGAACATCTCCACACCCCACAAGTGCCATGGGATTCCTCACAGCCTGCACCAAAACTTTGCTAAAATCCCCAGCCTCTGTGTGCCTTCTGCTGGTGACCACGTTTTCCAACCAACTGCGCCTCCTTTCAGCAAATGCATTTCCATCTTCAAAAGCTTCGCACGAACATCCTCGGATGGGCAGAACACGACTTGTTGTTGGTCGATGCTGCTTATCTTCCATCTCCTCTATGGCCAAGACACCTCCAATGCCTTTAAGACATCCTCCCTCCGAGCTCCTCCAGATAACGACCCAATTAAACTTCTATAATAAATGTCTCTGTTTCGACCATAAGCAGAAAACCATGAGATTTCAACGCAGTTCTCCTTTTTCTTCATAATCCCTTCACAGTCGATATTCTCCTCTAATACACCCGCCTGAACTTGCATCTTTCCAACATTCTCAGTATTTTTACGCACCTCTGCTAGACTCCTGCCCACCAGCCTTGCACAAAGAACTCCGATGACCCACCCCCCTGCATCGCCAACACATAGTAGCATTTGCACATCCCTCGGCCCTATGATTCCACTCAAGACACTTGAAGCATCTCCCATGAAAAAAAAAAACTACCTCCCTTCACCTCCCCTCTGAACAGGTCACCTTGCTTCCTCCCTCTCACCCCAGACACCCTCTCCCCTCTGAACAGAAATCCTCGCTTCCTCCCTCTCACCCAAGACAGCCTCTCCCCTCCGAACAGAAATCCTCGCTTCCTCCCTCTCACCCAAGACAGCCTCTCCCCTCCGAACAGAAATCCTCGCTTCCTCCCTCTCAACCCAGACTCCCTCTCCCCAAACCTCTGCTCTGCTCCGCTCCCCTCCATTGCTTCTCTTGTTCTGTAGCGCAAGATTGGGTAAATCCATCTAGTTTCTACATAATGAGGATTATCTCTTAATTCAATAAAGAATGCAAAATCCCCCCACTGAAACGGCTACCGAAAGTGTCACAATCTAATGCAGGAAAAATATTTTACTACTGTTATGCAACTTAACTAAACTGTTGAATATTATAAAAACATTAAATATATCTGCAAACACTATAATTAAACTGTTGAACACTCTATAAGAAAATGCTAAATATATCTGTAAATGCTAGCTAATGCATTAATGATAAAAAGAACTTGCTGGAACAATTCACATTGACAACAAACCTCGCGTGCTATGTGCAGAGCCATGTCCGTACTCAGGTTGAGATGTGCATCACATAAATGAGACAATATCCACCCAGGCAGCTTAGTCCGTTTATCCTGACGACTATACCTGAAAGAAGTCTCCACTGTGATGTCTTGCAAAATCGACAAAGGAGATACATAAATTTAGGCTAATCGACTCCAATTCTCAGAAGGTACAAGGACATGAAATAAATCTTCCACCACACAAAATCCATGACATACAAAATACTACCATGAGTAAGATCAATCATAATCTATTTCTATTCCACGATATTTCTTCATCTTGGAAAGTCCAAATATCTTCATTTTGATCAGACCTCTTGAGAACTTACATCTCATGTTCTTCAGTCCAGGAAGATAACAATTTGCACATCCTGACTGTATGAAACTAAGGTTACCCCAGTTGCAAGCTCATCCTAAACAACACCCGTACGATATTCATTGGAAAAGCCAGCACAGGCCATTTTACTATTCCTTTTTTCTTATGCTTCTGCAGCAATCTGGGTTACTTTCTCTCCAGAATAGAAATACGAACTGATTGCCCAGAGGGAGACGAAAGAGGGGATGGAAATTTCCGTTGGGAAATTATTTACATGTCATGCTGCTGTGCAAGCTTTCCAATGGAATTCAAGCAATATACAGATTCGATCCATTTAGAAAATAAAAGTGAACGACCATAAAATAAATCTCAAGATCCTCACAGGAATGGACACAGATATGTCAGATTGCGCCTCTTATTTTAGATAGATTAACTCTTTTGTAAATTTAGATAGGTAAACTGCATTTGGATGCGGATCCTCAGAGGTGTCAATTAACCAGTCAGCCAGGAACATAGGTGTTAAATCCAAATAGATATCCTACTGAATAATGACAAAGCAAAAATAGTTATAGTTTTCATTTCCTAACAGAAAATACACTTGGCATCCAATGCTATGAATTTATAACTCCAAAGAAGCCTGATTCAGGAATAATTCTTACATTTTTACCATGATGAAATTGATAAGGAAATTAGTTGACCTAGCAGAAGATACAAAAATGGCATATTCCTTCCATCACCATTTCTGGAGAAAAAGAGAACACATACCTCTTGTCAGCAAAAATCATCATTCCATAATCTGCCTTTGAGCGAATCACTCGACCAACACATTGTGCAGCTTGTCTCTGTATCAATATGCATGGCCATTGTTTATCTCAGAATCATAAACCACATGTGACTGCTCAATTTGAGAATGGAATAAAAATAGAGAAATCATACCACTGCATCAAAGGTCAGAAAATCACCCTCCTTTATTTGAAATGTCTCTCGCAAGTACTCTAACCTGGCCCGCAGGATCCTGTGAATAGGAATTCACACAACCAATAACAACTTGCCTAAAGAGAAGGAATACATTCACATAATGCTTACAATTTCACAAATGGAAATGACAAATGAACAAGTTAGGATTTCTCATGGCGTACATACATCAGAAGCTGCTAACAAATGAGGACCTGAAGAATGACAAGTTTCACCTCAACAGCATGGTCTACCTGCTAAGTGTATATTGGAAGGGCATTCCGAACATGATCACAAGTCTTCCATAATGTCGGTCAAAATCTATACCTTCTGCAACCTTTCCCCTGTAGAATGGTAGAAATAATTACACTTTCTACACAACAAACCTTCTAAAAGACAAACAAAATGCAACAGAAGTTGCTTAAGCAGAGTGCTAACAGAGGTAATTGTTTGAGTTCAAGCATGAATAACAAGCTAGTGCATGGCATATGCTAGATCTACTGGTGTCCGGGAGATAGATCTCATTTCTCAACTCCAAAGTCACATGTTATATCTAAATTCAACATGCATAATATCATATTTTTTCCACTGCCTCCATGCTAGTTCATTCCAACCTTTCTCTTCTCTTTGGCCCTTGGTGACCATATAGCTTAACAGATGCTCCTATTGATATTGTGTACCTGTTCAAATCATCTAAACTGGCTTTCGCAAGTTCTATCCCCTAACAGCTATCTCGATCATGATACCATCTCTCTAATAGAGTCATCTGATATACAATCTCTTCTTTCTTCCTACACATCCACCTCAACAGTCTACTTTCAGTCACTTTTCACATACATATGGACAAACCAATTGCTGTTCTAACGAATATCCTTTTCAATCCAAGAAATATACTATAGTCATCACTTTACAGAAACATCACAAGGTGCTTACAAAATTGTTTGCATGTTACCCACGTAATTGTAATCTTGTGGACCACAACTGCTTTTACATCACCTTCTGCCTCAATTACTCAACCTGGATGCTTGAAATTGTCATTGAAGCAATTCTTGATTACATAACTGAATAGCGTGCTCATTTTTCTTTGTCTCAGACTACAGTTGCACCTTGTTGTATACCACCACAGTCCTATTCTTCTACTTCTTGATAGTACCACAAAATGTATTAACTGAGGTGAAGGGAAGTGGAATGGACAAGTAAAAGAGTGAAAAGATCAACCAAAAAATTCCCCTTTATACAAGAGCACACCAAGGAGGTATGTCCCAAGATACCTTCCCTCCCCTTACAACCCCCTCCCCTCCCCGGAAAAAAAAAGGGAAACAAGAAAGGGGAGTGACAATACTCCTCTTTACAAAAGGCTCTCCTCCACTCTCCAACAACTCTCTCACAAACAAAAGAGAAAATTCTCCTCGGGACTGGAACTTCTCGCTTGAAGATTCTTCTATTCCTCTCACCCCAAATCCCCCAGACAGTGGCACGCAGGACAAGCCACCATATTTGGCGATCTGCCCTCAGCATCCGTCTGCTATCCCACCAAAGGAGGAGCACCTCCACAGAGTTCACCTGCTAGATGTTGCACTCAATACTGTCAGAGAGAAGCTGTCATACTTCCCATGTAAATTTGCAAGCTGAGAAAATATGATCAACTGACTGCTCCTTGTCCCCACAGGCAGCAAGTGGTTGGTATGTCCTCCAAGAATCAAACAAGCATATCTCTAGCTAGGGGTGGCAACGAGCCGAGCCCGAGCGGGCATTGAACCCATTTTGTGAGCTCGAGCTCGGCTCGAGACAAAATATCTTAGCTCGAGCTTGACTCGAGCTCAGCTCGCAAACCAGATCAACTGAGCAACGAATCTGAGTCAACCCAGCTATGTGCCGATTCTAACAGCTTGGCAATGCAAACAAAGGGGGAGGCCAGTGTTTTTAAAGAGAAACTGGGGCCAGCTCTTATGAATCTATCCGGTATAGGACTAAAAGGGGCGGTAGGCACTGTGCATACAGAGAACTTCGCGTACAGGCTTGGTGTGTTTGGACTGCTCAGTTCGATATCGGGTGTTTAAAAAGTTTTCTGGGCCTCATAATAGCCAAGGGTCAACAACCGTTTAAATGAGTTTTGATGTCTGGCTGGGCCAAGCGGTACTTTTATGATGCATCAGCTGTTTGGACTTTGTGTCTTATGAGTTTTAAAGATGAGAGAAAGTTAAAATTTAATAGATTAAATAATTATTTCATTCTGAGCCAGCTAGCGAGCCGGTCGAGCCGAGCTTGGTTGTGCTCGGACTTGGCTCGTTTGTTTATGCGAGCTTTGGCTGGAGCTCGAGCTCGGCTCATTGATTCAATTGAGCTGAGCTGAGCTGAGCTAAAGTCGAGCCGAGCTAGATTAGCTCGCAAGCGGCTTGGCTCATTGCCAGTCCTATCTCTAGCGGGTAGCCTACCATGGGAGATCCTGCATAAAAGTACCTTGACCTTCAGGGGGATTTTGGGTGACCAAACATGTTTAGAATATGCACATTGTAGACCACCATTTGCAATAACTTTGTAGGCTGACTTGACAGGACTCAGAATTCTCACACCTCCATTGCCATCCATCTCTCTTGGACATATCCACCCTATGGTCCTGCAAGAGAGAGAGAGAGAGAGAGAGAAGCTTACCGAAATCATCTGCCTCATCAGCTCTAAATTGCCTCCTAAAGCATGGGCTCCATCCTCCCCCTCTGAGCACTGCCAAAGATCTGTGCTACCACTGCCATCAGTTGCAGAGAGATCGCAAACATTCTAGGCCCTAAGGAGCCTATACATGAGGATAATTCCACTGCACCGTCTATCTATCTAGAAGAGGCACTGCTGATCATTACCAAGACTAAACTGTATCTTGGCCCTTGTGATGTCGGAGTTCTGTTAAAAATCCTTCCCATACATGGGACACTATGTAGGGTAGTCGGGGTAAGCTCCCACCTCCTCGAGCCACTATAGGACCTCTGTCGAATAACATCTAACCAGAGTCTATCCTCCATACCCAATTGCGAAAGTCACTTAGCAAGGAGGGCATGATTGAAGTCAGTGATATTTCTTATGCCCATGTAGGACAAGCAGGAAGATGGCGGTACAAGGCGAAAGATAGTAGCATTGAAAAATAAGAAACAGTCTTACAACAATATTTAAAGAAGAAACCAAGCCTAATGGACCCCTAAACATGACTCTGGACAGAAATAGCCCTAAACTCAGAAAATAATGTGAAAATCGCAATCTGTCTAAATAATTGAAAACTATCTAAACGGACCCTAAATGGTCCAAATAAGATAGCAATGGACTTGTCGTCCAATACCCTAAAACTTAGACATCATGCCAACTATCTTCGAGCCAAATAGAATCCTGTGTAGTCCTCCAATGGCGATTAACATGCTCTATCATATGTAATGCATTGTCGATGTTGGTGTGCTGGTCTTGGATCCTATCATTCTCCCCCAGTTCAAGAAAACTTGTCCTCGAGTTTTCTAGTGCCAGAGGATCAAGATAGTAACTGCAACAGATGAGAGCATCATTGAAAGTCTTGAACCAATCACTGTATGACGTGCCTAGAGTAATGTTCTGCATGATCATCAAGTATACACCAAACACTAGGTCAAAAGCACGTTGTCTAGTGGCAAGGTCTACGTCCATGAAGATGACGATGATCAACTGAACCGGTGTGTCTGTCAACTCTGTGAACAGAGACTCCTCCAGTAAATGACGACTGGCTGCAACCATGATAATCTGATCCCATGCGGATGGGTCAGGCGAAGGAAGAGAGGTCACTACTACTGATGTGGCACGGGGCCAATATGAAGGTTTGACCCCACAAAGGATAAGGGTGGAGATGGTGATGACGTGCTGATGGTGTTGTCCAAAGAACCTAAATTTGTTGGGATGACCACTGAATCGGCATCAAATCTTGTAACCTTCCTTACATCCTCAAGCTGGGGCTTTACTCCACTTGAAGGATACTTGATCAAAAAAATAAACTTTCCTTTCAAGTGAGGCGACTGGAAAATGTAACACTGTCACTCGGGATCCACGATGGTACGTCATTTCCTCCATCTAGTCTCTACCAACTCTAATGTACAGTCTTGACTTCAGAAGAATAGTACACCATGTCCCACCGAGGTGAGAAACTCTATTGAAGGACCGACAGAATTATGCAAATGTTCGGTTACCATCTAGCACAATTTTTTCTATCCTAGAAAGGAAATCAACAAGTGTTTGTGAAACAAAATTCTCCTCCATGCCACTAAACACAAGGACAGCATACGCCTCGTTCGATAAAATAACTCCGTTGTAGAAGCCTAAGGAAGTCATGTTTGCAGATGGTATGGATGACAAACGAACACGATCCAATCCACAGGGCTCCATAGACTAGTCACCAAGGTTGTTCGCGATTACAAACCCGTTTACAAACAACGAAGTTGTTGCGGATCCCAAAACATACAGCCTACAATGCACAAGGGCCACAGATGACAAGCATGTAGCTGACTAGTGGTAGGAGACATCACGTCGACAGTGGGGACGACAGCCGCCAGCTAGTTGACAGAGATGTGACATGCTGGTGGTGTGAACGGAGCACACAGGAGGCGCGAACAGGGCAGGCAACAGCGTACGCATGGGCATGCTATAGTGCACACTATAAGCAGTGTGCTACAGTGCGCACTACAATAGTGTGATACAAAGGCGTGTTGTCGTGCACTCGTAGTAGGCACACAGCCCTCCCTTATCCATATGACACAGAACAAGAGAGAGAGAGAGAGAGAGAGAGAGAGAGAGAGAGGAGATGGGGGCAAGTGGCAGTGGCGGACAGTGGCGAAGCTACTATGTCGGCGTGAAGTTGCAGTGATGGGAATAGGATTTGGATCGTGAGGACGATTCAAACCTAACTCTGATACCAAATTTGATGCGAGATGAACAGGAACATGTTAGTACGAGAAGGATGGCAACAATGGTGAAGTAACGGCAGTGGGGCGATAAACCAGGCGTCACCATCTCGGGGTTTCTTTTCCTTCTCAGAGAGTAACTCAAAAAATACAATAAATTCGTGCTCAAAATTCATTGAAAAATAAGAAACGATCTTACAACAATACTTAAAGAAGAAACAAACCCTAATGGATCCTTAAACATTACTCTGGACCAAAATATGCCTAAACTCAAAAATAATGTGAAAATCACATAGGAAATATCTAAAAAATAAAAAACTATCTAAACGGAAATAAGATAACAATGAACTTGTCATCTAATATCCTAGACTAAGACATCATGCAAACTATCTTCGAAGCAAATAACAATGGACTCATCATCTAATACCCTATGACTAAGACATCATGCAAACCATCTTCGAACCAAATAGAACCCTGTGTAGTCCGCCAATGGTGATCAACGAGCCATCATTGGATCTTGGATCATGTGTAATGGCAATGTTGGTGCACTTGTCTTGGATCCCCATCACCAAGCCATCATTTACTGTACTATTGCATACCCTTCACTAACGGACATCATGCCTAACCTTGTTGCTTTCTTCATTACTATACCAACAAAAATGGCACTGGAATACTGGATAGCCTCAAGCCTTCTAACAATTGTCTTTGGGACCCTGAACATGGACGGATAATAGACAATTGTCTTTGGGACCCTGAACATGGACGGATAATAGACTAGGAGGCTATCTAGCACTAACTTGAACAATACCATTCTCTCCACATATGATAGTAGTTTACCTTTCCAACCTCCCAAACTTTGCAACGTAGGCCCCCGATGGCAGGCAAGAGACCTAGGTAGGTGATAGGGAAGTCTACGACTTGACAACTCACAAACAACTGCTCATTATCGAAGCAGAAGAGGATGGTACTGTTGGTATACTGAAGGTGGGTAATTTGCCACCCATGACGATTAGTCTGAAACCTTATGATGGTAGTTGCTTGAGACCTATCCTACATCCTGTTCAAAATGTCAGCTACCAAGACATAGTAGTAAAGCATTGCCCTGCCCTTGGCGAAGACCTAGGCCACCATGAAAATAAGGTAAGGGTCCTCCATTGATGAGGATGGCAAATCTGCCTGAAGTGACAGAAGCTGTGACCCACCCAATCCAAGTGTCCCTGAGTCCATCTTCCTTAGGAATGAGCATTCCCAGCTGTTCCTATCATAGGTCTTCGCAAAGTCCAACTTCAATACTGTAGCCCCTTTTCCGATGCTGCTTCATTACATGAACACATTCACGGGCCACAAAATCTCCTGTATTTATCTTCCTGCAGTGAAAGCACCATGATTGTAGTTGATGAAGCTAACATTTTAGTTGTGAGCTTATAGTACCGTTGAGGAAGCTAATGGGTCGATACTCCTTGAGATAGTTGCCCTTCTTTTTTTTCCAGAATGAGCACTTCATAAGAATGCCATGGAGATGAACTTTTTCCTCCTGAAACTCTAGCACCACCATAAGGAGTAGATTCTTAACCACTTACCGGCAATGTCGGAAGAAAATCATCCGGTAACCATCTCGGATGGGGGATTTGTCACATACAAGGGAAAAGACTGCTTGTTCCACATCATCCTCAGAGAAGGGGGCATAGAGATCCCTCCTCTCCTCTTTCACACAGTCATACTATTCTTAAAACCCCTAGATTTCAAGGCTTTCATAGCCCCACCTGGTCTGCAAATAGCATACTCTGCATACAACACATGCATAAATTCTGGGAATGGATTCAGTGCCAACTACTTGTTAATAAAGTTCATGACCATAAATTCAATAGGAATCACCAGAAGCTTAAATTCCACTTACAACAGAAACATGCAGAGGGTACAATTAACTCAGAAACAACTAGCCATTATGGTGGTCAACAGTGTCACAAATTAACTATTCAGGTTTGCTCTTTGATAATCACACATTTAATGATGCATCCCTAACATCATAGATGTGGGCTTGCTAACCCACATCATTATAGTCTACAATCGGAAGAGAAAGCGTAAGCTTAAATTCTGCTTACAACAGAAACATGCAGAGGGTACAATTAACTCAGAAACAACTAGCCACTATGGTGGTCAAAGTGTCGCAGATTAACTATTCAGGCTTGCTCTTTGATAATCACACATTTCATGATGCTCGGTTGTACTACCTCTCTTTATTTAATAAAATTGGTGGTACATACCACACTTTCTTTCAAAAAAAAAAATGATGCATCCCTAACATCATAGATGTGGGCTCGCTAACCCACATCATTATAGTCTATAATCGGAAGAGAAAGCGGAATCTACTCCATTCGCTTGACTGTAATATGACTGTAAAACTTAAACTACCTGGCAACAGAGAAGAACACAGCACCTCTGCCACAGTCACATGCCCGACGATAATTATCCAAAGCCAATGTTGTTTCCACTACATCTTGCGTTTCAATAAAAATTAGTTTATGCTGCATTATGTCCTACAATAAAGAGAACATAATCCTGAGTTTTATTTATGTGCATATTATGTAATAACAATCAAAGCAAGATAAGTGATCCCTAAAATGGGAACAAATGCAGTTAACAAAAGCAGAGAAAAAAATTACAGAACAAGATAGCTCAACAACATCCAATTGGAAAGCACAGTCAAATATTGGTAGATTATTTAAACCAATTAAACGTAACTGACTTTATCTGGACTGCAGGAGCCAGACAAGCAACTGAAAAAGAAGAGGGCTATGTGGGTTCTCATCAAGTGTTCACCATAGCATAAGTGCTCAGGCCATGGTCCATTCATCATTCTTGACGCACAAATTATTTTCTGGGGCAGTTTGATCATGTAGGCATGTGTGTTTTCTGAGTGGCCTTCCTTCTTCAGACACCAACAAGGATGGCAATCTCGGTATCGGTACCGGTACCGGTGGGTACCGGTACCGATACGTATCGGTATCGGTATCGGCCGGTACCGGCCAATAAAAAATTAATAAAAATTTTCTTATTCTTTTTACTACAAAGACCGGTATCGGCCGATCTGGGGGGTATCGGTACCGGTACCGGCCGATACGTACCGGTATCGGCCGATACTGCCAACCATGGACACCAACCTATTTCTACAAATATAGAATCTGCTTATTTTATGTGTCTTACGTGTACATGTCACCATATGCATGTTCACAAACAGACATGAACATAAACAATCAGGTTCTATTCCTCCAAAAGATAATCCAATTATACAGTCTATACACTTCAACATAAAACTGATTGAGAAAAAGTAAATATAACTAAATGGCAACATGTAGCTCTTGCAAGTTCCAAGCAGACAGTTCATTACTAACCATAAGAAACAGTTGCATGAATAAAGGTAGCCTAGCAATCCAGACATATATCACCTGTTTTTTTTGTGTGTGTGTGTGTGTGGGGGGGGGGGGGGGGGGGGGGGACAATTATTCTATATCCTTGTCCAGAGGTACTAACCATAAGAAACAGTTGCATGAATAAAGGTAGTCTAGCAATCCAGACATATATCACCTGTTTTTTTTTGTTTTGTTTGTGTGTGTGTGTGTTGGGGGGGTGGCAATTATTCTATAAACATCCTTATATCTGGATCTTAATGTCTGGTAATGGCATTTTTCATCCATACATTGGGCAGGATGTCTATTTAACAGACTGGAGACATGGTTGAATCTTAGCATACAAATTCTAGCTAACCCCAGACCGATGGCACTAAGATCGATGATGATGATGGACACAAATAAGCAGAGACAGATATAATGGCACAATCAACTATATCCACTTCTGAAAATTAATCCAACTAGAGGTTTCCTGAGGGGGAAGAAAATCCTTCCAACAGATTTCAGCCATCAATTTTATTTATAGTATCTGAACTATTTTACTGCATTTTCAATCAATTCAAAGTGGGTTTTTTTTATTGGAGGAGCTCCTCAAATCTCTGCAAGGAAGATGGCTGACTGAGAAAACAAGGAAGATTGGTCTACTTGATGACAGACAATTTACCACTCTCTTCGCTGATGTTGATATCAGGCACTGTCCTCTGAGCCAGTCCTACTTTTATTTTAATATTACATCTGTCAAAGAGTCAAAAGATGGGATGGGACCAAGAACCCCAGCCAAAGGTCCAAATCCCCGGTGCTATCTTCACAGTACACCTCTGTAGCTGTGGAGCATAGAGGTCCTTAATAGCATTATAGCTGCCTTCAGAGGACAAAAGGAGGTTGATGGAGAGGAACAATGTGGAGTACACTTGAGCGCTGGGTGAAATGGATCATAGAACAGTAATTCGACAAGTTTCATTTGAGGAGTTCCTACTTTTGGATCAAGATAATCGTCGAATACAAAACACAGAACAACATGGATTCGACTGTGCAAGGAGGTCATCCAAGCCTACGAGACAGACAAGGAAAAATGGGTTAAAAGAACTCTGGAGCAGAGAAAGAAGAGGACTGAGATTTATTCGATCCAGGTAAACTTGACTGGGTCAAGGCAGGGGCAAAGTTGCAGTGAGTCCTGAACCGAGTCTTTTCCCATCGGTGCATGGGCCATAATCTTCCTCAACTGTGGAAGAAGTCAATTTACAAGATGGCAGAATAACCCCCCGTGGGAATATCAAAGCTCTAATGGTCGACAAAAATGAGGGGGGGTTCAATTCATCCTTTCTGCAGACATGGACTGGAAAGATGCAATTGAACAGCTTGCACCTCAAATAATCAAGAGTCTTCGCAGAAAACAAGGCCTTCCACTACGTGATTACAGGGGGGAATTGAGGTGCATGCTTTGGGGAGTCCAGTGCATTCACAGTAACAGGAAAAGAGGAGACAAAGAAAGACAAGGGAGAGCCTCTTCTGAGGAAGGCTGCTTTCAAAGAATCTGCACCTATGAAGGAAGTCCACCGGAAGTGAGAATATTGTCTGGAGAATCCTCCGCAACAAATCAAGGTCTGCTATAGTCCAGAAAATCTTCTAGGCCACTGCCTCCCTCAAATTCCACAGAAGATAAAGCCACCCACAAGCTTTGCAGTCAACCAGGATTCAAGCTACAGAAGCAAGCATTTGGGTTTTAGTAGGCATTGTATCCGTCCATGGTAGGGCTGGCAATGAGCTAAGCTGTTCATGAGCTGCTTGGGCTCGGTTCAAAAAAGAGCTTGACTCGACTCATGTCAGCTCATTTAATCTAAACAGCCAAAGCCTGAGCTTCAAGCCAAGCTCATTTGACTAAACAAGCATAGTCCGAGCTTCATCAAGTTTGGCTAGGGGTAGATCACAAGCCCGCTGAAATTTTAAAATAAATATAAATATTTCTCATCCCTTTAATATTTTGATATACTTCCGCTCAAATTTTACAGACCCACAATGCCGCAGACACCATGCACTGCAAACTGTGCACATTTAAAATTATAAGGAGGGAATCTTTTGATGCCTTCAGTGTGGGACTAAAGTCCCCAGACCAAGTGCCTGCACATGGGGGCAACCCCCCCCCCCCCCCAAGCTTTTAAAAATTGCATATATGTACAGAGTTTTTTCTCATTAACTCTTTCAAGAACTATATATACACACACACTTGAAAATTCTTAAAAAGCTTCCCTAGACATTCATATTCTTACTTCGATTCTCTCATTAACCACTCAGATTTATGTATATAAATACCTTCGTATTTTAAGTGCTTTTACTGGCCACCTGAAGAAAAAATTTCTTCCTCTGCCACTGACCAAGAGAACATTGTCAATCATTATGTGGGGCAAGTTGAACACATAGAAGCAGCAGAATGTTAGCACATCCTTTGAAAATAAGTTTACCTCATTTGCTAAAGCCTACATTAACATGCGACACTTATTTAAAGGGCCATCCATTCATATAATTTAAAGCACATTTAATGACAGAGATAAATATGAGGTGAGCACAAATATGCAGCAGAATGTTAGCACATCCTTTGAAAATAATGTTTACCTCATTTGCTAAAGCCTACATTAACATGCGACACTTATTTAAAGGGCCATCCATTCATATAATTTAAAGCACATTTAATGACAGAGATAAATATGAGGTGAGCACAAATATGCCGTGAATTTTGCTATTTTTAATTCACATTGTGCTCTTGTAGCCCATATTTATTCTGCAAAGCAGACTCATCTGTTAAGCACGTAAAAAAAAAAAAATCCAAGCTCAAGGTACTATTTCGCAGATTACATTAATGGGTTATGACTACTAGATGAAGGTTTCAACTAATTGAAAGAACCTATCTAAAGAGAGTTTTAACCCATTGGATGAGATATATAACCAACAATGCAGCAAATCATAATCTAAGACTGGACCACACAAACTGTAAAGATTTCAGAAAGACTGAGCAGACATTTCAAGCTTTTGGGGTTCTATTTTTTTTACTAGATGATTTCTGGTGCAAGTGCAACTGGAACTTGAACAGGCAAGACCATGGTGCAACATGACTAGTCTTTAGGGGCTTCATGAACGAATTTTATCCAAGAAAGCACTATAAGTCACCTGTAAAATGCCCATTTCATTCCAACTGTTGACGATGCTATCCATATATGAGTAGCTGACAAAGAAACAGACAATGCCATCAGGAACAGCAGCTACCATTTCCAGCAAGAGCCGTCCATAATTCCTTACCACGCCAGGATCACTGCGCATATCGTATTTTGTACTGACAGGAAGCTGATCACTGAAAAAAATGCAGCAGGGCCACAATAAGGGCAGTGAATTATCAAAAAGGACAAAACTACTCAGCATGCTTAATATAAAAACAATACCACAAGGAATTTGTTCACACATCAATCATGACATAGGAGGTATTAAAAATGAGGCACTTATATTACAAAACGCATGCTTAAAAAGAAAAAAGAAAAAAAAAACAGAGCTTTTGTGAAAAAAATGTGAAAAGTAGATCATCCCTAAGAAAAAAAAAAATCATATCAAATGTGTCTAGGCATATAACTACATACAGGTTTTCCTCTTTTCTTTGCATGAGTCATGATGCAGTATATAGACACATGACCAAAAAAAATAGCTTCAACAAAACAGCAGTATCATACCTTCCACGAGTTAGAACCATGGGACAAATGCAATCCCTCGTTAGGGACATTTGAAAACTTCGACTGATGACGGGATGAAAATTGAGAAGACGAGGATAGAGATCAACAGGGCTTAATGTCCCAGAGGTTATTATGACTGACTGGAAACGATCAAACACTGGCTTGATTGCCAGAGATGCATCGTGACAACTTAGCTGGAATCACACAGAGAAAGACACTAGCAGATGGTAAGCAACATGGCAAACAAGAATGGAAGTTCATTCAACAATGCTGACAGATCAGATAAACACAATGTACCTGCAGCACAGGATCAGGAATGTTCGGCATCCTCTCATCAAAGGGTTCAATTATGATCGAGAACCCTCTCGAGTACGTTCCGACCAATGTGGCAAAGTCGCAAACAGTCTGTATGTGCAGATACTCATCCGTGTCAGTTATCTCAAGTGTCAGCATGAGTGAGTGAAGGCGATCATAGCAGAATTTAAGCATTTTCTGGTCGATCCCAGCCTGAGAGTACACCGATGCAACGAACCCAATTGGGCTTTCAGTCTCGACATTCTCTGTGTCCAACCGCCCCTTCAAGTACTGGACCAACCTCCTCAGAACTGCAAGGAAATGCTCTGCCCTCCGGATATTTCCAGGAACAGCCTCCTTCAAGATGTCATCAGGCAATGCAGGGTTGGCAAGCCAGGCATCGGCGACTGCAAACACGACAGTTACAGTTTAAGCTATCAGACACCTCAAAGAGATCATGAAGAAAGCTATAAACATACATGAAACAAAAAAAAAATGCTTGTGGATTTGCACATACTGGCCAGGTTCCCCCTCTGCGCCAGACCCTCGACCAGCCTGTTGTACTCGGCACGCAACCTGCCGGCATCTGTGGCCTTGAGCCTTCCTTAGCAACAAGCAACCCGCAGGGGGGTTCCATTCACATCAATTTGCACACATTACTAAAAAATGACAATCCCAATTCGAAACATAGAATGTGGAACGAGGAAGAAAATGAAAGGAAAGGGACCTCCTTTCCTCCTTTTTCCGTCTTCCTCTCGTCAAGTCTGCCCGTACCTGTCGATTTCCTGGGACATCCGCCCGAGATTGCGGGTGGCGCCGTCGAGGGTCTGGCGGCGGACGCTGACGCTGAGGGCCTCGATACAGACGTTGTCGATGTTGTGGGCCTCGTCGAAGACGACAACGCACTCGCGCTGCATCTCCCGGGAGATGATCCCGGCAACCTTGGGGTCCAGCAGGTACTGGTAGCTGTAGACCACCACGTTTGCGTAGTTGACCATGTGGCGGGCGAGGAAGTAGGGGCACCACCCCTTCTCCCGGCCGAAGGCCCGGAGGTCCTGGAGGGTGTAGACACCCGGGGGGAGGAGGACGGCCTCGGGGCCCCCGGCGGCGGCGCGGTCGTAGGACTCGAAGAAGGGACAGGTGGGGACGGCGCCGGGGGGGGACTCGGCGGCGAGTGCGCGGACCCAGGAGGCGGTGAGGCGGCGGCAAGC
Organism: Zantedeschia hybrid cultivar; assembly: GCA_030544215.1. Classification (NCBI taxonomy): domain Eukaryota; kingdom Viridiplantae; phylum Streptophyta; class Magnoliopsida; order Alismatales; family Araceae; genus Zantedeschia; species Zantedeschia hybrid cultivar. The sequence continues at coordinate 66,519,946 of JARZZO010000005.1, read as the reverse complement.
GGAGTCGACGGAGTCGCGGGAGGAGGCGGAGACGACGGCGGGGTTGATGCAGAGGTTCTTGCGTGAGCTGAGGCCGAGGGCGAGGAGGCGGGTGGCGGGGGGGAGGTGGGAGTGGAGAAGGCGGAGCTCGGCGAGGGTCTTCTCCATCTCGTGGACGGTGCGGGTGCAGTAGAGGAGCTTGAGGGGTTGGCGGGGGCGGGCGAGGACGTAGCTGACGATGAGGGAGAGGAGGGCGATGGTCTTGCCGGTGCCGGTGGGCATCTCCAGGAGGCAGTGGCCGCGGGCGTCGAGGGCGCGCTTCAGCTCCACCATGTACTCGTACTGCTCCGGGTAGATGTGCTCGTAGGGGAAGTACACCGTCACGTCCTCGATCTGGAACCTCATGGTGGCTGATCGCTGCGTCGTCGTCGGCGGCGGCCGGCGCGAGGATGGCCTGCGGCGCTGCACCGACGGCAGCAGCAGCTGCTCCGCTGCAGCTGGCCCTCCCTTTACTACGAAGGGGAGCGAGGAGGCCTGAGCGGCGCACGGGAGGGGCAAATGTGTCAATATAGCATGTTTGAGCCGCTTCCAGAAAGGGGTTAGTGGCATACTAATACTATTGTAACATATATATATAATTTTACTGCTTTCTTTGTCATTTTTTTTAAAAGCTGTTTAATTGATTTTTGTTAAAATTATTCTGGACATAATTTTTACAACCAAGATATTTAGTACGAATTTGGTAATGAAGTGATGAAACGACTTTCAATTAATGCGACAAATAAGAAAATACCAAGTGTGATATAATATTATTCATGTTTCAAAAAAGGAGCTTATCTTAAAATATAATTATTTAAAATAAAAATAATTACTTAGCATATATGTTAGTTTGTGTTGATAAAACACATAATATCTCCATGCATCAAATGAACAAGCGGAAGCATGCACGGAGATGGATCGTAACGGAAAACGTACCTTAACGGCGACGTTCGTAGATGGACGGCGACGGCTCCGTGAGGACGAGGATGAGAATCACGTGACGGGCTTCTCCCCAAAATCCACACTGCAAATCCTAGGCTCTTGGTGATAGCCTCTTGGAGAGCAACACTTAGAGAGAGAGGGAGAATATGTAGAAAGGAGGGGAGTCTAGAGTGAGAAAGAGGGCTGCCCAAAAGTGAGTGTTCTGCAGAATTTCCAAGAACCATTCTCACGTAATGCCCTCCTTCCTCTTTTATATCACTCTCCTCTAACCTTTCAAATAAAGGGGGGAATGGTTATGTCCAAGGGGTGCTTCACAAGTGTGGGTAACTCCCCACAACCACTCCTTCAACCACTCCCACTCATCTCCTATAACCAACTCTTGGCCCCTACGTGGGCATATGCATGGTAAGAACCATGCTTTGGTTAACATCTCCCACTTGCCCACGGAGGGCAAAGATCAATAAACAATCTCTCAAAGTTGTTACAATCCAACTGTCATACAGGAAATGCAGCGTGCGACCTCACGAGCATAACACTAACAGGCGAGTAGTGATCCATTAAGTTATCACCAAAACTAATGGAACACAATACTCTATAAAATCTCGTGGTACCCCAGACAATCTTATATTCACCTGATTTAACACTCCGGATCTCTCAGATAAATAACTGGCAGTGTTTAAATCCCAAATGTTATGTGATCATAACTCTGTCTGTACACAACTGACTGAGTTCCCCGGGGTATGATCCACATAACATGGTGCAATATATAGATGTCTTCCCCAAGTTCTCATGTCAATTCGATTAATCTCGGCCGCTTTCCTAGTCATGTCCCGCTAGACTGTATCAACCTTAGTCCTAAGGATCATGCTAAAGTAGCGACGCCGAGCTTCCTCTTCATGACATAGTTCCTAGGTTACAAAGGGTACAGGTAGAATCAACAATATGATCCAAAAGTTCACACAATGATGAAGCAGAGATCCATTCATCATTCTCATTTATCGGTCGTGAATAGCACATGCGGTATGAAACGCATGTTATGGTGTTCTTCCACAAATGTGGGCGTGTCAATTTTAGATTTATCATTTAAACACCATACGGATCTTAGTCTAATCACTCCCACTGCGATTAACCTGAGTCTCATGACCCAGTCGCTTCCTCTCAGCGCCTTGTCTCAAGACTCACATCCGGTTTTTCCAGACTATACAGGATGGGCTCAATTATTCCCGTATTTGATCTTTAAAGATCTCATCTCGGCTCTTATCCGAGGCGACATAAATAAATATTTTAAGTGTATCTTGTTCGCTCTTCTAGCGCCATAGATACATAATGTCTCATCTTGCTCGCTATCTCAGCGCCAAGGCGAATTACCCGTGTGAGAGGGTCAATTCAAGTCTAGTGACACTCATTGATGTGTAAACAAGCATTCCATCAAAAACACTCAATAAGAGAATGCATCGAAGTCAACAATAACTATTCTTTACATTACAGTTTACATAAACCCATGGCTCTACTATGGGTCGTGAAAGCCTCTCTAGTGATCTGTTTAGTTAGCGGGTCTGCTACCATACGATCGGTAGAAATATGTCGAAGGACCACTGCCTCTTTTGCTAACAGATCTCGAATGAAGTAATATCTAATGTCAATGTGTTTGGTTTTACCATGGTACTTAGGATCCTTGGCGTAAGCCAAAGCTGATGTACTATCAACATAGAGAAGTACACGCTCCTCCGCATGAGGAGTGACAGCTAATCGCCGCAGGAAACTCCTTAACCAAACTGCTTCTTGGCAAGCTGCTGAACATGCCACATATTCCGATTCCATAGTGGATAGAGCGATGCACGTCTGTTTCTTGCTACACCAAGAAATGGCCGCGCCACCAAGTATGAACACATATCCTGACGTAGACTTTCTTTCGTCTTTGTCGCTGGCCCAATCAGCATCACTATAACCTTTCAACCTTAGATCACCTCCTTCGTAACATAAGGCAAGGTTCGTTGTTCCACGTAAATATCGGAATATTCTCTTGACTGCCTTCCAGTGAGCAGGACCAGGGTTACTTTGATAACGGCTAGCTAATCCGACAGCATAACTGATGTCGGGTCGAGTACACAACATAGCATACATCAGACTCCCAATAGCTGCCGCATATGGCACTTTATTCATTTGATTCTTCTCTTCTTCATTCTGTGGGCATTGGCTTATACTTAAAACACAACTTTTATCAACTGGAGTATCAATGGGCTTGGAGTGATTCATTCGGTATCGCTCTAGAATCTTATTAATATAGGTTTCCTGAGACATACTCAAAAACCTTCTAGAGCGATCTCTGACTATCTTCACTCCTAACACATAGTTTGCTTCGCCCATATCTTTGGTCTCGAAGACGGAAGATAACCACTGCCTAGTGGCTTTGATAAACTCCATGTCATTCCCAGCCAACAAAATGTCGTCAACATACAATGACAGAATTAGAATCTTCTCTTTCTTTCGTTTGACGTACACACAGTGGTCTTCCTCAATCGTCTCAAAACCGAATGAGGTGATTTCCTTATGAAATCTTAAATACCACTGTCTAGACGATTGTTTGAGGCCGTAAATGGAACGTTTTAGGCGGCAAACTTTGCGCTCTTGTTCTTTTACCTCAAAACCCTCTGGTTGGAACATGTAAATTTCCTCGTCTAGTTCTCCATTAAGAAATGCCGTCTTAACATCCATCTGAAAGAGTTCTAAATCTAAATGTGCGACAATAGCTAGGATTAGGCGAATAGACGTAAATCTCACCACCGGGGAGAACGTCTCATCAAAATCAATACCCTCCTTCTGGGTATACCCTTTCGCCACTAGTCGTGCTTTGTATTTGTCAATTGATCCATCTGCCCTGCGTTTAATTTTGAAAACCCATTTGTTTCCAATAGCTTTACGCCCAGGCGGAAGATCAACTAACTTCCAGACCTTATTCTTTTCCATTGAATCCATTTCGTCTAGCATAGCAGTTTCCCATTCTTTCTTTGATAATGATGAATATGCCTCTTTGACATTTCTAGGTTCTTCATCATCCGCAGGCTGACACATTAAAATCTCCTCTTCAATCTCAAAACGTCGACGAGGAGTGTGGCCGCGTTTACTTCGACGTACTTGGGTGTCGGCATCTTCCGATTCTAATGGAGTACTCCCACTCGGTAAATTAATAGGTATACTCCCACTAGCTTGATCATCTATACTATCTCCAGCGATGACATGGTCAGGAACTAATTCCCTCCCTTCGCTGGAAGATGGTAAGAGAGCTGTTTCATCCACTTCATGGAGATCAAAGCTTTTTCCGACATTGCCAAGTTTAGGGTATTCTTTCTCTAAGAATACAACGTCTCGAACCTCTTTCTCTGTCATTCCTCCATTATGATATTGTCCATACATGACATACCCTTGTGAGCTATCAGGATATCTTATGAAGATAAACTTTCTAGCTTTAGGGCCCAGTTTCCCATACTTGTGGGAAGAGTCATGGACATATCCAGCTGACCCCCACGGGCGTAGATTTCCCAAATACGGCTTTTGGCCACGCCACAACTCATAAGGGGTAGAAGGAACTGACTGTGAAGGCACACGGTTAAGTAAATAAGCGGCAGTCAACAAAGCGTCCCCCCAGAAGGATATTGGGAGGTTGGCATGCGCCATCATAGACCTAACCATATCTAACAACGTTCTATTCCTTCTCTCGGCAACACCATTTTGTTGCGGAGTATATGGAATAGTGAGTTGTCTTTTAATTCCCTTTTCCTCACATAGAATTCTGAACTGATCAGATAAATATTCGCGTCCTCTATCGGTGCGTAGAGCTTTTACACTCTTACCAGTCTGATTCTCAACCTCAGCTAGGAAACGTTTGAAACAATCCAGTGCTTCATAGCGGTGAGCGATCAGATAAACATAACCGTATCGCGAATAATCATCTATAAAGGTAAGGAAATATGATGCTCCATGTCGAGCCTTCACACTCAAAGGTCCACAAATATCAGAATGGATAAGCTGCAATACTTCAGTGGCCCTTCTGGCCTTCCCGAAAGGTTTTCGGCATGCCTTTCCAGCCAAACATGATTCACATAAAGGTAGAGTGACCTTAGCGAGTGAACTTAAAAGGCCTTCTCGAGCTAACCTGGTCATTCTATCATGTTCTATGTGACCTAGGCGAGCATGCCATATTTCTGAACTAAGGTCTTTATCATCAGCCACATACGACACAGAAGAAGCATTGAAATCAACATCTAATTTAAACAAACCACCATTCAATAAAGCATGTCCATACAGCACATCATTTAAATGAATGTCAATACTAGTACCAATCATAATGAGAGTAAATCCTAGGGATAATAAAGATGAAGCTGACAAAAGATTATGCTGAATCCCTGGCGCATAAAGAACATCATGCAATGTCAATACACGACCAGTTCTAAGTTTGAGCTGGTACACACCAACTCCAAAAACTTCTTCACTGGTCCCATTGCCCATGTAAATTCTTTGCGTCCCTCTTGGAATTCGGCGGTAATCTTGGTACCCTTCTCGATCTCTAGTTACATGCTTGGTCGCTCCTGAATCCACAATCCACTCAGGATAAGTTCGGGCGACTAAGACATGAGAACAAACATACACAGAGAGAGAATCTGGGTTGAGGGATACCTTTTTCGGCTCAGCGCACTCGCGAGCGAAATGTCCCATCTTCTCACAATTGTAGCACTTCACCTTTGATTTGTCCCTTTTTCCACCGCGCTTGCCTCTGTGGTGGCGCTTCGGTGTCCGCTCTGCCTTGTACTTAGAGCTGGATGCAGTTTCACGATCTTTTCGTTTGAAAATTTTCTTTGGGCCCTTCCTGCCTTGGTGTCTACCTCCCTTGGCGACTAAGGCAGTGGCGCATACGGCTTCTTCGCGCTCAGCCTCTAACTCCACATGACGAGAAATATCAGAAAAATTCTTGATATTCTCGTTGTGGGTAAGAATTTGTTTCATATGGACCCAAGAGTCCAGTAGAGATCGAATTACTGCAAGGACCTGCTGCTCGTCCGTGAGATCATGACCTGCCGACTTTAAGTCTCTGATCATGCCCGACATAACCCTAAGGTGTTCGGTCATGGTCTGTCGTTGGTCCTTGCGGTAGGTCTCAAACTTAAGTACAAGAGCTCGCAACCGCGTAGTCGAAGTTCCACCAAATTGGAACTTTAGCTGATTCCACATATCTTTGGCAGTTTGGAATTTCTCAAATTCCCCAATAAGATCGTCTTGCATGCTGCTTAACATGGTAAAGCGCGCGCTTCGATCCTTATTGAACCATTGACGGTACGCTTCTTGATCTCTACGGTGTTGTGCTGTATTGCCATCCTCAGGCGGTGACATGACGGTGGTAAGATGTTCTAGCAATTCCTGCTCGTTTAGCAAGTATTGAATCTTACGGTGCCAAATGTCATAATTCATTCCCGTCAACTTGTCACCCTTGGTCAGATCAGCAATGACATTTTTCATGGCCATTTTAAATCACTACATAGGTAAAATTTAGAGAGTCAAGTTGACATAGTTTACACATCATAATTCGCTTCCAAAAATCCAGACTAATAAATATTAAGTTAACTTAATCATCGGAATCGAAATATAGATCTAGGATACTATAATCATCTTCCGATTAAATCAAGGTAACTTAATTTTAATAGAATGATTTTGAGCGAATTCACAACGAGAGAAACACTTTAAATCTCTCGTAATAGCCACTTATCCAACATTTACAAATTTGAATATCATGGAAGTGAATATCTTCATAATTAAATCAACAGGAATAGCAAAGTCCATGATATTTCAAAAACATGATCAAATTTCAGCTATCATGCATATTTACAAACAAACACATGATCATGTAAATATATCAATTTTCAATTTCAACATGATCATTTTAAATGAAATGATAGCTAAGTGGCACATAAATTGATCAATTCATGACGTGCAGATTAACAAATTATCATTTAAAAATTAATCAATCGGCGTTACACGAGCATGCGCAATATTTAAATGATACGACAATTTTGCACGAATTAAATCAATTTATTTGGCAAACATAAAATCATGCATATTTAAGTCTAAGAACGCTAAAATTCAATTGCCGCTAACCGATAAGCGCAACAATTTAACGATCTATAAATATGCATTTTACATAGTTGAATAATCGATTATTAGTGTCATTTTACTCTATTGCGCAAATATTCATTTCAATTATACGCAAATTCTGTTAAGGTCGATATCAGTGACCAAAAAATAATTATTTGCGTGATGAAATAAAACAATTCAATTTATTTCATTTTGCGCAACATAATATCAAGACAATCATCACATTTTAAATAATTGGCACTAATCAGTATAATTCAACTATAAATCAAATAGAACTTGGAAACAAATTACATTAATTTGAACTAATAAGTCTATGATTCAAATTAAATTCTAATGCATCATCTAATCATAAATAAACTAAACTAATACTCCCTAATTTCAAATTCAATTTCTCCGTTCATAATCATACGGAGAATTTGAAACGGGTCCATTCGAACAACCAACCGGCCCATTCCGGATTCAGCCCAATACGGTGCATCGTGATGTTCACGGCGACCCATGTGGCACGTGCCACCAAATGGTCCGCCGCGGTGACGTCTACGGGCCTCCCAGCGGCGGCGTCGTTGGGCTCGACCCGTCCTTGCCAAGGACACGCCCGCTGGACCATGTGCGGCTGGTACGGCAGCCCCATGCATGGGCGTGGGAGCCCCCCTGCGCAGGGGCGAGAACGCCTCACCTGCGTGCGGGGAGGGCACCACGCCCGCATGCATGGGCAGGCCGCCCATGCAGGACGTGGGCGACACGTCCACGGGGGACGTGAGCCCCACGCCCACGCGGGACGTGGGGACTCCGCCCACGCGGGCCTTGAACGCCACGCCCGCGGGCGTGGCCGGCCCGCCTATGCGCGGTGCGAGCGGCACGCCCGCGGGCGTGGCCGCTGCGCCCGCGCGCGGCGCGAGCGCCACGCCCGCGGGCGTGGCCGCTCCGCCCGCGCGGGGCGCGAGCGCCACGCCCGCGCGGGGCGCGAGCGCCACGCCCGCGCGGTGCGTGGCCGCTCCGCCCGCGCTGGGTGCGAGCGCCACGCCCGCACTGGGCGTGGCCACTCCGCCCGCGCTGGACGCGAGCGCCACGGCCGCGCTGGGCCCGGGCGGTACGCCCGCCGGCGTGGCCGCCGCTGCATTCGTCGGCTTGGGTCCTTCTCCGCTCAGGGACGTCGACCGTCGCGGCGGGCTTCCCTCGTCGTCCGCGTCACCGTTCGCATGGCCGCCGTTGCAGGCGCCGTCTTCATCCTCGTCGTGGCTGCCGTCACGTACTATCTCGGATGGTTGATCGCGTCCAGAATGCGCGCCGCAGAACCCTCTGAGGTAGGCTAAATATTCCGGCGCTCTGAGTCTCCTTGGAGGAGAAGATGGGACCCGGTTGTCGCCGGATTCCTCCTCGGAATAGTCGGTCAGTTCATCGGGAACCCGTTCCGATTCCTCGTCACTGATAACCACCATGGGAGCCATTCGGCTCGACGAGGCTTTAACATCGGAACGGTTCTTTTTTGATCGAAGACCACGCTGCCATGGTTCCGAAAAACCTGGCTCTGATACCAATGTTGATAAAACACATAATATCTCCATGCATCAAATGAACAAGCGGAAGCATGCACGGAGATGGATCGTAACGGAAAACGTACCTTAACGGCGACGTTCGTAGATGGACGGCGACGGCTCCGTGAGGACGAGGATGAGAATCACGTGACGGGCTTCTCCCCAAAATCCACACTGCAAATCCTAGGCTCTTGGTGATAGCCTCTTGGAGAGCAACACTTAGAGAGAGAGGGAGAATATGTAGAAAGGAGGGGAGTCTAGAGTGAGAAAGAGGGCTGCCCAAAGGTGAGTGTTCTGCAGAATTTCCAAGAACCATTCTCACGTAATGCCCTCCTTCCTCTTTTATATCACTCTCCTCTAACCTTTCAAATAAAGGGGGGAATGGTTATGTCCAAGGGGTGCTTCACAAGTGTGGGTAACTCCCCACAACCACTCCCTCAACCACTCCCACTCATCTCCTATAACCAACTCTTGGCCCCTACGTGGGCATATGCATGGTAAGAACCATGCTTTGGTTAACAGTTTGATTAACAGGAAAAGGAGGTGTTGAGTCGGAAATTCATCCGGTCCATATTAGACAATCAGGACTCCTTAGATCAAAGAAGTTCCTCATGCTCCTACAAAATGGATACCAACTCACAAGAGACCACCCGGTTGCGATGCGATCTAGGGGAACCTCCTCCGAGCCTAAGTCAGAGGGTGTAGGAACAAGAAGAGGGTAAAGAATTCAGTGTAGGACCTCCCATTTTGAGGGTATCAAAGGGTCTCTTTTGTAGGAGAAGATTTGAGACAGTAGCCGAGTTCAATCGAGGAATGTACGACGAGAAGTTAGGCCCAATTCCCAAACGGGATGGGACTTTGGCTTTCCCTTATTCGTTCTAAAGTTGATTCAGAGGAGAGTTTCTTCGGTAGAAGGTATCATGGCGCTCCCAGGACATCGGGATCCGCCTCGGATTGGGGTGCTCCTTAATCATGCATGATCCCATGGGCCTGTCAATTGAGAGGTCGGTCAGACTTTGATCCCTATCTCCACTTGTGTCTTCTATTTGATCCTTCTGCTTGAACTTTCCTTTTTCGATCCCTCTAAGTCCGTATGCTTCTTTATTTCATGCATTCCGAATGGCTTGCCGTGCCCTTTGTTAGTTTATTTACGTATTATACGCGTCCGTCTGTATTTTTGAAAAAAAACAGAATATGTCAAACATGACCCAAACATGCAGTAAAATTCGCGATTTTTACTGTTGGGCATATAAAACACGTATAGAACGACATACGAATTAGATGGTCTTTAAAATATGGCCCATGGACCACGGCCCAATTGCTTGGCCCACTGGAACCTATAACCCTAAAGTTAGAAAACCTATTACCTGCTGCCCCCCAGATCCCCCGAGCGTCCAGCGGCACCTCCCTCCTTTGCCTCTTTTCTTCCACCACTCCTCTGTGGATCTTCCGCCGCCATCGCCGACGCCGCCGCCGCACGGCCACCGCCACCAGTAGCTTGCTTCGATAGTAGTCTTTGTTGGTGAGCACCCCCACCCCCTCTTTGGAACGACCATCCTCCCACTCCCAGTTGGCCTCCCCACCACCGCCGGCAGGAGATCCTCCGTTCACTTGGAAGCTACCCATTTTCTTATCTCGGACGGCCACGCCTCATTGAAGAAGTTCAGGCAGGGGACAAGATCAGCCACGACGACTCCAGGATCCCATCGAGGGCCCTGACGAAGGACAGCGCCTCTTCCTCTGTCCTTCAGTCGCTGGAGTGCCGGATCTCACCACCAAAACACCAACAGGGGAGTAGTGCGTTGGAGATCTTGCCAGACCTCTTCCTCCTTCCTCCTTCCCCACCACGACTCCCAAAAGTTTGGTCCATTGCAAATTTAGTGTTGGCTAAACACGTTTATATCTAGGTAATATTGTGACCGGATCTATTCCTGCTACACACTTGGTCCACTTACAGTTTTATGTCGGAAGAAATAAAGTTATTTATGTAATATTTTGATCAGTATTTTACTCTAAACAAAAAATTACAGGTTTAGAAGTTTTGTAGTCGTTCTCACGAATCTCACCCAATATTTCTCATCAGAATTATAAGAGTCAAAAATAACCTCCAACTAAAGATTTGACTTCTGTAAGTTCGATATATATGACCGTAATTTGTTGTGAATTTAGTTGGGTTTCTCGGCCTAAACTTAATTGCATATGCTGTAAATTCTGCTTGGCTGAAGATGCTATAATTTAGAGAAGCATTAGAACTTGTAGCTAGTCTGATATGTACTATTAGGATAGACCATGTGGAACGGTCCAAACCTAAGCCATTGGACCAACATGCTTTTGTGGAATTTCTGTTTAATGGATCTTACTAGAGTCATTTTTGCAATTGCTACATTTCATATGGGAGTGATCTTCCACTGATCGAGGGGATGGCATTCCCTTTTCTTTCTAAGGTGTGGGATTATGTGTAACAAAATCCTCTTATTTATTAGTGACTTTTATTGTGTGATGTGTTGGCAACTAAAACTTTTAGATAGTAATGTTAATGTCTTCCTAATTCTCTACTTTTATTTAACTTTTTGTGATAGTGATTTATTTTGCTTATATTTCTTATGATTATAGTAGTGAAAGATTATTTGTTTCCAAAATATATGTGGTGTGTTGACAACTACAACTTGTGGATGATAATGCTCATGTTTTCTTAATTCTCATGTTCTATTTTATTTTTTACGATAGGAATTTAGTTTGACTTACATTTTTATGATTATAGTGGTAAAAGATTCTTTGCTTCTAAGATATGAGTCAAAAATTAAGTTAATACTTGTGGATATATAAGAAATATACATCCGTATTTTTCACTACGAATTTATCAAACTCTCTGTATAATACTATGTATGTATGTCGTTCCACATTTAAAAAATAGATGACTTTTTGACCGAGTTTTTTACTGTCTTATTCAAACTTTTACTCGAATTATACTCGTACGTACTTTTGCCGTAGTATACGCATCCCGTATTTAACTAATTATGGCCGTGTCATGCAAGCAACGAGGGACATGCCATATGCAGGGTGGGTCAAAGCCGACCGCTATGTGATGCAACCATCGTCTTGTTCAGAAAAGCACCTGGCGGAGATACGCACGAGATTCAGCATTCCGCCCGAGTACCAACTGAGTGTGGCCCGTGGTGACAAGCGGATCTTCGATGAGAGAAGCTACTCGTTCATGGCTTACGAGCCCATGTTCGAGGCAGGCTTTCGACTGCCGCTACCGCCGTGCATGAAGCGGCTTATGAACTACCTCAACTTGGCTCCAAGGCAGATAATGCCAAACTAATGGCACTTGATCTTTGGGTTCTTCATATGGGCGAAGGAGTTCGGGTGCCCAGAGCCTTCACCGCAGATGCTCTACCTCACCCTCCAGTTAAAGAGGGGTGCGAAGGCAGACAACCACTGATTAGCTTGAGACCCATGACAAGGCCTTATTTCACTTGACCAGCTTCAACAAAATTTCGCACTGGAAGGACTGCTTCTTCCGGATGACAAAATGGGAAGGGAGGCAATGGTAGTTCCCCATCACCTTCCACGATCTCTCTGTCGGGCCGTAGGTAGATTCGCCACTGGTCCTGGTGCCAATAGTCGATGCTCATGTGGTTGCGGATATCTAGCAAGGGACTCCCCCAAAAATTGTTGATGTGGTAACGGAGGAGAAGTTGCGGGCGGCTGGTCTCAGCGGCTTGCCTGTCCCTAGTAAGTACTCTTCCTTGGGCATTTGCCGATCTTCCTTTTCTTCGCTCAGTACTGATTGGTAATCATTCCTATTTCCATAAGTCGAAGCCCGTCCTCCATAGTTTGGGAGAAGGGACGTCACGGGTGTAGTGCCCCTTCGGGACTTGAGAGGGCCCTTGCGGTAACAGTGTCATCGCCCGGGGAAATACGAGGTAACATCCATCCGAACGTCGAAAGGTGGAGCAAACGACAGGGAGACAAGGTGGCTGCAGGTACATCCAATCCTTTTCTGTTCCATGCCTTAGGCCAGGGTACAAACATGTGTTAATCTTGAACCACGGTCCAAATGAGCCTCGATGGCAATAGCAAGAAAGGGGCCAAGATGTTGCGGCCGTCTTGAAGGCATCTCGGGCGATCCCACCGGTGGAAGAGGGTGAGGGGTCGACCGGATCTCATATTCCCCTCCCCCAACTAATGCGGAAGAGGCTTGCACTTGAGGACCTCGAGGTGGGCATCCCGACAGCGACGAGCTCTCCCGCCTCACACGATCTGGCGTCGGCCTCAGTGGCGACGTCGAATGAGGAGGTGGAAAGCGAAGAGGAAGGTGCGGGTAGAGGGAATGCCACAGCTTTGGAGGAGGTCCAGTTCTCCTCCTCGAAGAGCCTGGGGGTTGAAGGGGAAGAATTGGCAGCATCCTCCTCGGAGGCGATTACGCACTCTCCTGCGAGAGGAGATGTACCATCTCCGAGCCCCCAATTGTTGAAAAGACTTCGTCGGGGCGATCAGCGAACAAGTACGTCCCTTGGCCCCTCTAGAGTAGGTGCAGTTAACAAGTCGATCAACCTTGTCATTTAATACAAATCCCCTGCATGTGAAGCAACCAGCGATCAACCACGAACCAGGGCGAACGAGCCCCTAACCACGGCACCTGGGGGATCGGTGGTCGTTGAAGGTAGAGTGGGTGGTCTGCCAAGCCTCCGAGCAACGATGGGACTGTCGCTCAAGGAGGGGGGTGGCGCAAGCATATGCCCTTCAGTGCCTCCTGTCGCGGCAAAGAGCAGGGATGCGCTGGCTGTGATGGTTGCGGAGGCGGAGGCTCGTGCCGAGGCGTTTTGTCTAGTGTGGCTCAAAAGCCTAAAGATCTCCATGCGTTCTATGCGGCTGGGCCCTCCACCCAGCAAGAAATGGGGGGTTGGGGTTCTCTTGGCCGCCCTATCACTTAGGGAGAGATGCTCGCAGGGGAGGTCCCAGCCTCGGTCGTCATGAAGGAATCGTCGACAGCTGCTTAGTAAGATACTGGCATGGACTCTCCTACTGTTGGACCGCCTTTGGACTCCCAGGCCCAGAGTCCGTCTAGCGACACGCTGACCGCAGAAATCTCATTAGCATCCTAGGTCATCTTCCGTGCGGCCGCTTTAGGCGAACATTGGTAGGAGGAAGTCTGTTAGTTCAAGGCTTTACAAAAGGAGCTGTCGGATTTCTCAGCGGAAATCCTCTAGCTTCAGAGGCAGCTGTTAGAGGCCGAGGCTGCATTGAGGTGACCGGAAGAGACCTTGGCCGAACTCTAGCGAGAGACGGATGCTTTGCATCGGACACCAATGCTCGGCTTGCTACTACTCGCGAAGATGGCCTCGCTACGAGGGTCATTGCGTACAGATCTTCCGAAGAGTTTTAGTGGGAGCTGGACGAATATGCAAATAAAATACACACCGAAAGCATGGCCCTTGCCTACCAAGTAGGGTACAGCAAGGGTCTGGTCGATGCAGAAGCCTCCTGGAGCGAATAGGAGACAACTCTCGATGAGGGGTCCAAGGAAGATGATGACGCGGGCCGGTAGTAGATCTATGCTTCTGTTCGCAAAAGCTCCCTTTTGCATTTTGTTTTGTTATTCGGCCGATTGTCTGGTCAAAAGAATGCAATATAAAATTTTGGACTTGTCCGTACCTCTATTACAGTTTTCTAACTTTACCTTCTATTTTTTCTTGATTCTTTTTTCTTTTGACCTAGTCAAAGCGCTTGTTGCTTTTCCGTACTTATGGTCGATTACGAGTGCGCGGTTGCTGCTTTCTGGTACTTTATTGTCAGTTGGTTACAAGTATGCAGTCTCGATCTAGAGCTTATAAAAGAGGGGGTACAGGGAGAGGTCGACCCGCAGCTGTTTGTGCGGTAGACTTTCTCGTAGTTTCTTCGTATTTGCTTAGCTAAGATGGCCTCATATTATGCCCGTGGGGTAGCAGTGGACTGATAAATACATATTTTTAGGTAATAAATAGATGGAATTTGCACATTACACTTGTGATTTTATGTACAAAATCATATGAAATGATAGATAAATCAATAATTGTTTCAAATATATCAATTCTGCAAAATTCGGAATTGAAAATATTATCATTTCATGTGATTAATTGAGTGTCAATAGATTTGTGAATTCTATTATCAACAGGAGCTTTTCAGTAATTATCGATGATTTAATGTACATTTGAATAATTTGTGACACTACAGAAGTACAATTATTTGTTGTAGGGATTTAACTTTTATTTTATGTGAATGTAAGATATGAATGGGTAGATGACATAGTGGTTAGACCACTTGAACTCTATTGAAGTGACCAAGGCTCGAATCTTGGTAAAACAATGATTTATTTTTATGCTTTCTCTTTAAGTGGGGTTCACATGCCAACTAAGAGAGAGAAGAATGAGAGAATCTTAAAATTCAACGGGAGAGATATTTCTCCTCTCCAAAATTCAAATTAAAAAAACTCTCTTATCTTGGAAGAGGTTCCTCCAAGTAAGAAGAGATAGTTTTAATTCAAAAATTCAAATGTTTTATTTTGGTGCTAAATTTTGAAATTCAAAACTCCCTTTAGCCCTATAAATCCTAAAGGTTGTTTTCTCTTTCAGAGGATTCCAATTTTTTACTCCTTTAATTTTTAAGCTCTCTCTCTATTTCTCTCCTCCCTCTTACTCCCAGTCGCACATCTCCTCTCCCTCCTTCTTTTATCTCACCCTTTATTTTCTCTCTCTTCTTCATCTTGCTTTCTTCCTTCTTCTCCTTTCACTCTCTTCTTCCTCTCTCAGTCTTCTCCTTTCTCTCTCTTCTTCCTCTCTTAGTTTTCCCCTTTTCTCTCTCTTCTTCATCTTGCTCGATTTTCCCCTTCTCTCTCTATATATTTTCCTCTCTCTCTGTTTCACGCTCTATCTTCCTTCCTTTATCTATCCTACGCTCTCTCTGTTCTCTTTCTCTCTCTCGGTCTGCGCTCTCTCCATCTTCTCCGCGCTCACTTTATCTCTCTCTCTCTCTCTTCTCTCTTTTCTCTCTCTCCCTTCTTCTCTGTTCTCCGAGCACCAGCCGTGGGCCCACCCAGTGCACCTTATGTACACGTTGGTCCTTGTGGATTAGATGAGCTTGCATGTGTTTAAATTAATGTTTCTTATGGTGATCCCATCCCTTAAGTTAATTATTGATAAAGAGAATGTGAATTGGGTGCTATGCACCATGATCTTCATATTTGGATGTATGCAATTCACGAATGAAAAGTAGTCTAAACTCCTATGTTTAGCATGATCTCTATGGTAACTAGTTTGGCATGCATGTTTCAAAATTTTTAGTTCTATATGTTTAGTTACTACAATTTAAATTTGTGGCAATTAGCTTTATTTTGAGTGAGACAATTAACTATGTGATGCTCCAATTTACTTGATTTTTGGATATGTTGAAATTAAATTAGTGTACTACAATACAATACTCTTAAATGATTTTTGAATTAGATTTATAGATTTTAAATAGCATTCTGTTACCCGAGACCTGATTCTTTCTTGCCAAAAAGGTCGACCAATTCTAAGGACCAGTCCGCCATTTTGACTGAGAATGTGGATTTTAAGGGAGAATGACCTAGAGTTTGGCTTCTGATCTTCATGCTTTGACTTTGGTATCATGGTTAATGTTTACGATGGACATAATACGAGTATTTGGACAGTCCTTTGCATATAATTATATGTTCTCTCATGTATATTTGTTTCTTTAAAATATTTCGTGTGAGTGGTTTATATTCTTGGGCTTGAATGGATGGCTACTCACTAGTAGATACCCTATGTTCTTTAGGGAACAAGGATACGGGTTGTAGTACTTTTGCTTGGGTCTAGAAGTCTGGACCCGAGCATGTGTTTATGTATGGGGAGTAGGGGAGTCCACTTGTGTGCGTACCTCGACTAGAGGTAGGACTATATGTTAGTGTGCTTATAGAGCTTAGTTAGCTTTTTATCATTTGGTGGACATTTCTATATGTTAGAGAACTGTATCAGATGCTTAGATACTCGTGTCCAATCATCTACTTCAAGATTTCAAAGTCAACATTAGAGATTTCTTAGAATATTTGTCTATCTTCTCAAGATACTTGTCTATATGATAAAATTTGATATATTTAGTTATATCTTTTATATTTTAAATAAATTTCAATAATTATATTTGATTATATACATATAATTATGTATTCATGTGCATATATTCATATATTCTACGTGTCCTCGTGTCCTATTTTTAAGATATTGCTATGCTGGACATGCGTGTCCACGTTGACACTTGGCACTCATATTTGTGTCTCACATATCATAGTTGGCCTTGCTTCTTTGTTTCATCTTCAAATATTTTCAGAGTTTTAGTAAGGACGAAACGATATTGACCAAGTAGGAATCCTTCGTGATGTCCACACCCATATGTGAATGTGAGTATAAATAAGATTGATGATAGTGTACTTTCCTGTTGTCCTTCCGTGAGCATTGTAATTAATATATAATAGAAATTGGATTTGTGCCATTGAATGGCTTTATGATTAAATTATCGAATTATGTGATTGAATATACATGCGAACTTATAAGTTCCATGTTGATATAGATTGGAATATCTATTTTGATCACTTCAATATATTATAGTTTTCATTCACTAGAGATTTTGTGAGCCTTCATAGGCATACGATCCCTACTTAACTCTCTTCTTAGACTCAATTCGCTTTGTTTCAAGTTATGAGGAGCAGAAATTTTGACGAGGCTTGGGTATGGGACTTGGCTAGGTGCGTCGGAGGAGTTTTGGCTTTTTATCTTCTCTTTGTGGTGAACAACTTTTGACTATGTAATAATTTATTTGAATTATATATATATATATATATATATATATATATATATATATATATATATATATATATATATATATATATATCCGAAACTATGGCCAGAGCAGCCATTTCAATAGTTACGTACAAATTGCCTATACGAACTCAATTTATTATTACGGGATAGTTATATAGAACAAAAGAAAATAGTATAAGGAATGAAAAAAAAAATATAATTGTGGGTTTATTTATTTCTGAACAGATAATATTTCTTTTCTTTCTTCATCCTTTGCATTGAACGAACAGATAAAAAATGATATGATTCAACCTCAGACCCGTTTGAATGTAGCGGATAATAGGGGGGCTTGAAAATTGATGTATATTCAAATTTTGGGAACTAGTAATTGCCAATATGCTATATATATATATATATGAATGGTCTCAGGTGTGAAACTTATTTTATATCGATATGTACTAAATTCTTTCCTTTTTAAGTCTCACTTATGATCCCGAGTGTATGAAATGATTATCAATCAGATTTTGACCCGATAGCATGTCGAGTCAAGTGAACCGACCAAGAGTGGTTCAGTGTCCTTTGATCTAGCGTATTATAGTTTTGGCTCACAAAATTGAACTATTCACAGAACTCCAAATCCAATGTACTTAGTTTCTTAATGGGCCAACCGAATCATGATTAATGGGCTCATCTACGCATGTAAAACTGACTGCCGGTGTTTTTAATTAATTATTTTTTACAATTTTTGGGAGGGCCCCATTATGTCGTACATACTCGTACAACCTGACATTTGATCGAACTACCCAAAAATCCTGAAAATTCAAAGACTAAATCAGATTGTACAGACATATAAGTTGGATTAGAGCCTACCAAAAACCTACGATTTTTTTTATATTTTTACGTTTTAACCCTAAGAAAAATTTCCTTACCACCCGTAATACTCGGAACATTGTAAATCCACATGAACTGCAATATCCAGGATGTTGCCGTCTGATCATTTTGATCACATGGCAGAGTAGCTATGCTTTTTTTGTCTTTTTTTTAATCACCAAGCTATGGGATCACCCAACTCAGCATCCCTACTGTCTAATCTTTGGTTGAATGATCGAAAAAAATAAATTAAAAAACGGGATCATGTGCTTATGCATCCAAGCCATTGGATCACACGAGCGTGCAGTCATGCGCCTGCAGTCAGCATTAGGTAAGTGCAGTGAGCTCGTTCTATTTTTTTGATCTTTTTGTCAGATTTTTTTATTTTTTTTGAAAATGGTACATTTAGAAAGTTCGGGTCAGCTCCGAGCAGACTGTATATTTTTTTTCTATATTTTTTTTCTTTACATGCAAATCAATGTGTATACCAAATTTTTGAAAAAAAATATTTACAGTCGGCTTGGAGCCGACCCTAGTTTTCTGATATATCATCGAAATTTTGATCGGACGTTCTAAAAAAAATTAAAAAATTTGACAAGAAAACAAAAAAAATAAAGTAAACTCACTGCACTACCATTCGATCTGCCGGATCGGACGACACTGAACGCAGCAATATCCTGTATCCTGCACTGCTGCCTGCAGCGCAACAAACATTACTCATGAGTTGTATGCATATTATCTTGTAGGCTATTAAAAAGTATCATTGGTAGATGTCTCATGCCCTGCTCCGATGGAACAATGGACACCCCCACCCCCCTCCCCAATTAGGAAGGGTGGTTTTCGACTGTTCTTAAGTACATTAATGGAATAATCGTTCTGTCGGGTGGATATCTCACTCGAACTAGAGCGGAAAAAGGGGGCATATATATTCTTCCAATTAGGAGGCTTGTGGGGTTCGAATGTTGATTTTTTCCGTGGACTTCAAATTCTATAACTATTGTTCTATATGACAAAAAAGAAAGTAGATGTCTTATATCATTTACCATCCTTCCATCAACATGGTCGTGTGGACGTACAACACATGACATAAAGGAGCCGATTGTTTAATGAACCATCATGTGATGTTTTAATACCATTGTATGTATAGATCTCTTCCAAAATTAACCGGTAAGTAATTATCAAGTTAGATTAGGGTGAGAAATCCACTGTAACTAAAATGAGAATGAACCCCTTAGCCCTATGATCCATCTATCAATACATCATCCAAATTAAAGACAAAGTATTAAGGGACTAAAAACCTAAATGCTCCAAATACGGAGACTTATTCATAATATATATGCAATATTTACAAGAATCGACGTCTAGAAAATCCTCCCATGAATGGTCTAATCATTTGATGAAAGAGTTCCTATTAAAGTTCCTTGGTCAAATAATGAAATCTTTCAGAACGAGTGCGGCAAAAGATCTGACAAAGTGGGTAGTATATAACACAAAGTGAAAGATGTTAAGTGAATGGGTGACCCATGCCTAATAACAAAAAACACTTAGAAAGGTCATTTAGCAATTTTTGCGCCATTTTGATTGGAGAATATAAGAAGAATAAGAACAAATAAGGGGAGAATAAATTTAATTTTACTTTGACAAGTGAAATGACTTATATCGTGCAGAATAACATATCTGAAAAATAAGGAGAATAAGTCATCCCACTCTAGACTTAAGAATTGCTTATTCTTCTTACTCCATCAGCGGCCCCCACAAAATTATCAAACCGAAACACCCATTATTCTAGTATATGTTATTCCGTCAAGAGACCCCACGGAATAACTTATTCTGCAAACAAAGTGGTGATAGGCATTTGAAAGAAAATAACATGGCTAAAACGACAAGTGATGCATTCAGAATGACGATTATTACTAAAGACCTATAGAAAATACCACTAAAACTTCTATATCACAAGTTTTTTAATCAACAAAGGTGCCGCTATGTTATACTATGAGAAGAGAGAGAGTACACGAAGGGGTTGTGCTATTCCGTCAAGAGACCCCACAGAATAACTTATTCTGCAAACAAAGTGGGGATAAACATTTAAAAGAAAGTAACATGACTAAAACGACAAGTGATGGATTCAGAATGACGATTATTACTAAAGACCTACATAAAGTACCACTAAAACTTCTATATCACAAGTTTTTTAATCAATAAAGGTGCCGCTATTTTATACTATGAGAAGAGAGAGAGTACAAGAAGGGGTTGGGAGTAGGGATATAAAAGGTATTGGCGCTATCTTTATCTTTATCCTTTAAGTGATATGTGTATCTTTATTTTTATCCTTTAAAAAATATATATCCTTATCCTTATATCCTTTAATAAATATGTATATCTTTATCCATATCCTTATTTTTTAAAATTATAAAAAATGAATACATAATAGATAAATTATCGGACAATACTATGTGCCAACATAAGTTTCACCTTCTATTGCTTATAGATGGAACAAAGGAATACTACTTTCAAAATATACATAGATATAAATTCTATTTAAATAATTTTTATAAATTTATTTATA
The DNA here is from genome assembly GCA_030544215.1 of Zantedeschia hybrid cultivar. NCBI lineage: Eukaryota > Viridiplantae > Streptophyta > Magnoliopsida > Alismatales > Araceae > Zantedeschia > Zantedeschia hybrid cultivar. The sequence continues at coordinate 66,499,034 of JARZZO010000005.1, read as the reverse complement.
AATCACGTAACATTTGTGAAAATGAACCTGCATACTAGTGAATAAGTGAGAGAAGGGATTAAAATAATGGCATGGACAATAAACATCTAACTTTGGGAAGTGGGGTTGACCACAGCCAAAGGGCGCTGTGTGGTAGTCAGCAACTGGAGCTCTGTGCCCTCGTGCCCTTGTGCACAATGTCAAGGCCTCCTACCCCCCTGCACTAGGGGGTTGCAGCCAGGTCCACACTGGCTCAAATGCCCTGCAACACTGTCCCACATAGAGAATGCCAAACACCAGAGTAAAAATTTCCATACATGGGTAGTAGCAACAGCAATATAACCCTATCAGTCAGTGACGCTTTGGGGACTCGCTCATCCCCATGTTCCTTCTTCCCAGACTTATCACAAGGTCTTTTCTAGGAGGAGCAGTATTGTTTTTTGGAAGGTGACCAAGGTCACAATTCATTAATGATAAAATAGAACGTACAATGTAAGTCACATACAAGTCTCACCCGTTGAATCCAATGAGTGGTTAAACCCCCCTACAAGATGCCCACAAAACGCTAATTACTTTTTAACCAAAGGGCAGCAATACAGATTTCTCCACTGTCGTGATAGGACCAGCAGCTTTCACCCAATCAACGGCCCATTTAATAGCTCCGTTAAGTAAATCAGAAATCCTGTTGAATTGTTGACTAAATCTTCAGGAATTCCTTTCAAGCCAAATAGCCCACAGCAATGCTGGTAGGATCACAGTCCAAATCTCAATCTCTGATAGATACGGGCAAAGATTCTTCCATTCTTCAAGTAGGTGCACAATACTCTATAGGTATGATTGGAGATTTCATTTAAAAATAAGAATTCTATATAAGATATAATCAACAGTTAAGCTAAGTAAAAGAAAATGGATGGATATACGAATAATCAGACTCGGAAAAAAGTATATCATTTTTATTGTCTTAAATCATTCGGATATAAATAGTATCATTATCTTTATTCTTTAAACTGTATTTTTTTATGACCTTTAAGTTTAAAAAATGGATAGATAAACGGATTTTCGGATAGTATAACCGGAGAGAAACATGACCCTCCAGTGCTATGGGTCACCGGAAAGCATTGCTTCCTGGTTGATGTCTTCCTCCCAACAAACGAGGGGCAGGAAGTTGAATATTTCGACTAAACAAAGCTGATACCAGATGATCGGCCAAAGCAAAGAGGAGCTTGGATGGAACACACTCTGGACGCAAGCATGTGGATGTGCATAGCCTTTCGAACCTCTCAGAGGATGCCACAAATAACCCCATATATGGGGAACAACCTTAACAAGCTTACTAGGAAGGCAACAAGAACAATAACAAGAAGAGTTGAACATAGAATAGAGGGAATGGCAACTAAATAATCCATAGTCGAATCCGACAAAGCCCAAAATACGTCAAAGTACAAAAGGCTCTAGACAGAACAAGATGGGATTCATCTACTAGGATGGAATCAAATAAAAAGAAAGCACAAAACTTTTGCCCGAGAGGGTTCCAGACAGGAGAGAAGGCCTTCCTATAGGAGGAAGGAAAGAGGGGGGAGGAGGGAGGAGAAGGGGTTCCCTAATTTATCGAGCTTTCAACTATGAAAATTATTCACATTATTTAATCAGAGTCTTAATATTAACTACAAGGTCACGATTAATGGATACAACTTACCATCATCACAAGCCTTGTACCATCAACACAAGGTCGATTACATCCAATTAAGGATATTTTTAAAAAAAATGATTGCTAACCTCACATCAATGTTCTACGAGTGCCGCTGGGCAGTTATAACATACAAGAGATTATTTGTCAAAAGCCCTATGGGATGTTTGGGAGCATTGTTGGGAATTTAAGTTCATGCAAGATTAGACAAGAAATGCCTAGATTAAAAGGAGAAGACAGGACAACTAACCAAAGGGTTAAATACTGAATAGAAATTTTACGTGCATTATATCACTTATTCCGGACATTTTTTTTTATAATGCACACTTTTATTTAATTATGTTAAGCAGTGAATAATAATCATGGGAACAGAAAATAAGCTGATAGTAAAATCAAATCATAGATGAACACAGAATAATTATCGCATCTATTCCCCCCTTTTCTAACTCATCCCCTTGTATGATCTTACCCATTCTTTTTGCTTCAAACAAGTTAATAATGAAACTGAATCTAGTGTATAGAAACCTGACCACCTGTTACTATTCCAGCAAAGATGGATGGGTTCGGTGATGGCCCATATCTGAGATTTAGTCACCAGAGGTATGTGTGCTCTAATCTGATCCAGCCACAATGATTTAGAAAACATGATTTCACAAGCTAAAGCCCTAGCAGAAGAGTAAAGGACAGGTAAAAGAGATGCCAATGCATGCCAGTGGCAGCCCTTCAAAGCACCAAAAACTCCACTTGTCATTGTTCGTTAGAAAGCTTCATTATCACAAAAATTGAAGGAGCGAACAGATAGAAGGATGGTTATCAAGTGTCTCACAATAATTCTTGATGATTCATGTAGTCAAGTAAACATTACCAGTACAAGTTGAAACTGATCAGTAGTTTGGCTAACCCGATGCTTGAAGACTGTTAAGGATTCATGAAAGCCAGACTAGCATATGGCATTGAGAACCATGCATATACGAAGACAGAATCTATGTGACAATGCGATCTTGAATTTGCGAGCTTCTTTGACAACGTGTTTAGAATTGAATTTGTTTAATGACTGAGTTGTTGAATATAGCCAGTTATTCCATTTGATTACAAAGCTGAGTTTAACAAAATGTACTTAGAAGTGAAAATAGCTAGTTATTCTCTATTGTGTCATAGATAATTTGCAGAGAAACCAATAAAATAACTTTGACGTGCAATCTGGAAATGAAAAAGAGGATGTTAGTGTTGCTTGTTCTGGTGGACTGACACTTGTCATGTGCAAGGTAACTCTAAATTCATTAGAAAATTTTGATCTCCACCATTTACAGGATGCCAGATTTCAAGCAAGTCCGCTCCTTCCAAAAACAAGACATCTCTCTCACAAAAACAGACCAGTGGACCATTTCAAGAAAGCATTTCTATCAATCAGCTATGTTGCTATCGCATTGTGGTAATTGGGTGTGGAAATGTGGGCATTGAATCACCACTAAGAATAGTCTTGTTTCCTTTGCTTCTCTGCCAGGTAAGGTTCAGAAAGTGAAAGACCCAGCATCATCATTCAGTGGAGGGGAGCTTTGAGGCTAACCCCTTGACAGTATGCTTGCACTGGAACCTGATAAAAGGAACCAGAGAGTGTGTCTCAGATTATTATAATGGACAAACAGAACCATACTTTACAACTTCTAGTTTTATCACCACAGTGCATATTTGAGATGTCATATGCCAGTGAACTGAATATGTGGTATTTTTTTCCCTACTATACTATCAAAAGCTAGATGAAGCAACCATGCATCTAACGGCCATAAGCATGATAATGCTTTTATTAATTATGAACAAAAATTGATGATCCAATAAGTTCAAGCAGACATGCATCTTTTGGTGGGAATGAGCCAAGGAGCTTGATTAAGAGATACTGGACATCAAGAGAATTGCAAACATCAATGCAAAAATTTAATGAACCTAATGCATCGTGGATGATCAAGAAACAGCCTGCATGCCAACGAAGTGCGGCAGGAAATGCAAAGGGTTTCAAGATTGTGAACTTCGTTCCAGAGCAATTAATATTTTTTAGACTGTTGTGTCCCGTAAAAGACACCCTGTTACTCATGCTTCATAAAATAATGCCTGCCTCCATTGACACAAAAAAGGGAAAGCAATTGCTGCAGTTATCACTCTTATATACTTCTGGATAATGAAGAGATGTCCACTGTAAAATATCTACTACCCTAATGAAGCAGCTTTAGTCCAAAATTGCGTGTTCAACCTAAGGAATCTGCCTGGCAGCCTGGGGATCTGAAAATCAAAGTCAGTGATACAATCTAAATCAGCTATTTGATTGGTATTGGACCTCCCAGTGGTGGTACTATGTCCCTATGTTTTAGTGCAAAGAGAAAAGGACTAAATCAAGACTGAACTTCACAAATTAGAGTCCAACTGGCTTATCTGCCTCCAATTTGGCCCATTTTAATTGGTTGAACTTAGTTGGGTATCATGGATTGCAGGATCGGCCGATCCGGATCAGCAGGTCTCAACATGATTTGGGGGAGGAAATCACTAACCCCCATAGATTAAAAAAAAACAAAAGACTGGGATCGGGCCTGGATTGGCCGATCCAGTCCGATACGAGCCGATCTCGGATCCCCCCTTAAAGGGGGATCGGGAGACAGCAGCAGTAGCATTTCGCTGCTGTTGCGGCTCCCCCACCCGGTCCCCCCTGCCGCTGCCCTCTTCTCTCTCTCTCTCTCTCCTTGAGATCTTGACCAAAAGAGAGGGGGGGGGGGGGGGGGGGTTCACCCCGTCACCGCCGCTGCTGTTGTCACTGCCACCGCCGCCGTCGACGTCGGATTTTTTTGCCGGATCTCGATCCGGGTTAAGATATATTTCGATCTTAAATTTTTTTTAAATTCTCAAAACACTAGAATGATATATGGTAGTGTAGATCTATTAATATTTAAGTTAGACAAAAATTTTAGCATGTTGATTAAACAAAATCTCCAAAATTAGTCCCAGTTAGGAGTTAAAAAATAGAGCTTTTATATGATTAGTGTAATTAGGGTTCAATTAAGTGTATCAAACACTCAATCGAACTTATTTGAACCTAATTGTACATATTTGTGAATTAATACACATCATTAGTACTAATCTATCAAAATTAACCTTAATTAAGAGTGAGCATACATTTGTGCATTAATTGCACATCATTAATACTAATTTTTTAAAATTAACTCTAATTAGAAGTTAAAAATTAGGACTTTTGTATAATTAGTGTAATTAAGGTTCAATTGAATGTGCCAAACACTCAACAGAACTTATTAGAACCTGATTACATAAATTTGTACATTAATTGCACGATATTAGTATTAATTTTTCAAAATTAATCCTAATTAAGAGTTAAAAATTAGGACTTGTATGATTAGTGTAATTAAGATTCAATTGAGTGTGTCAAACACTCAATTGAACTTATTGGAACCTGATTGCATAGATTTATACATTAATTGCATGTGATTAGTGCTACTTAAATTTATTTGTACCTTCTTATGTTATGTAGGAATATGGCAAAGTAAAGACATTATGAACAGGATGTGGAGCAGCAGGGTGTTGATCCTAGTTGGCAGCATTGCACACTAGTGGACGGTAGGCAGATGAGGGTCAAATGCAAGTAGTATAGAAAGGAGATGGGTGGAGGCGTGTATCGCCTAAAAATCATATTGCTAGTATAGCAGGAGATGTTAGCAGATGTGAGTTAGTTCCACTGAACTTGAAGAGGAAAATGAGGGCTTACATGCTGGGTAAAAAAGTCCAAAAAGATTTATTAACTCAACAACAGATGGAGGTACAAGATGAGATATCAGGGCGCCAGAGACGAACGGATTACAGTTTGCATGTTCAGCTGCCGATCAGTTTTAGATGATGAGGAGGAGGGGATCTAGATGACCCTGATCCACAGTACACCAAAGTTGTTCATGCCAGTCTGTGGACAAATAGAGAAGATGAGAACCGACGAAGAGGTATAGGATCATCAGTTGGATATGTGCCTACCAGTTCCCAGTCAAGAAGATCCCTTCTTAGGGGCTCTTCTGTTGGCATAAAAGCTAGTGTTGTGTTAGGTTGTGGACGGATGTTAGATGTTGCACGGGGTCCTATGGACCAATTTTTATATAGATCAAGGTCTGCCAAACAGTCTGGAATCAAGCAAACATTGAAAGGAGTCAAGGCCTCAACAAAAAATGCCTTGAAAGGAATTGTGAAGTGGTGTTTACATGCATGTGTGCCAGCACATGCAGCATCCAACACATATTTTCAGACGATGATAGATGCAATTGTAGATGTTGGGCCTAGTGTAAAGACCCCCACGCCTCGCTACATTTATAATGTTGGACTCGATAAGGAGTACAATGAGTTGAAGGCATGGGTGGACAACTTCAAAAATGTGTCGAAGGAGCGTAGATGTACCATCATGTGTGATAGTTGGGGGATGACAAGGAGATCCATCATTAATTTTCTTGTCTGTTGCAGTGAGCGAGGGTACTATTTTTTTGAAGTCTGTGGATACCTCTAACAAAATAAAAAATGTGATAGGAATTTAGGGACTGCTGAAACATATTTCTCTCCCTTTATTTATTTTGTTTGGCCCATTCGAGACCCAATAGATGTATTTTCTTTTTTTTTAGATTTAATTCTGTTTTAGTCTTTTTATTTTGAATGAGGTGTTTTGGCCTTTAGTGTTTGGGTTTCTTCTGGAGAGTTTCTATATATTGTCTTGTAACCCTCCTTTGGGAGGAGATGAAGATTTGATGAATGAAATAAAAGAACAGTTGTATGAGGCGTTTTCTCCCGAGATGGGATGGGAATCCGTGTAAGGGCGTGAAGCCCTAATTTCTTCTTCCCCAACCCCCGTTTCTTCTCTTGTTCGTCTCCTTCAACCCCTGTCAACCCTCTCTTCTTCCTTTATTCGGTTTTCCCCTTGTTGTTTCGCATCAAAATGTTAATAATTTGTACTAGCTAATAGATGAGGTGGTGAAGAAAATTGGTGAAGATAATGTTGTGCATGTGGTTACCGACAATGAAGCAAGCTACAAAGCAACTGACAGATTGTTGATGCAGAAGAGGAAGTATTTGTACTGAGTGCCTTATGCAACACATTCTATTGACTTGATGATCAAAGACATAGGCAAAGACCTTTTTGTTGTTGAGGTGGTAGAGCAGGCTCAGATGATCATCGGATGTATTTATAGTCACAATAGGATCCTACATATGATGAGAGAGCATACAGGTGAACAAGATCTCTTTCGTACTGGCCCTATCAGATTTGCATCAAATTTCATCTCTTTAGAGAGCTTAATGAAGTACAAGCATTAGTTAGCCCAGTTAGTTCACTCTGACGATCTTCTAGCACATATAGAGACACTGAGGGCGGATGCTAAGGATGTTGCCGTAGCAGTACAAACACTAGTTGGGGAAAAAACTTTTTAGGATAAAGTTTCTCTCTACCTAAAAGTGGTTGAATCTCTAGTACATGTTCTGAAGTTGGTTGATGAAGATGACAAAAATGATATGAGATATTTGTATAAGGCAATGGAGAGAGCAAAGGAACACTTGACGGTAAACAATCTTATATCGTTTGGAAAATGGTAGAGAATCATCAATGATAGATGGGAGTCGACTCTCCATCATGATCTTCATGCTGCTAATTAATTCTATTTCTTTTCTAATTGATTTTATTTGATTAATGTTAATGAGATTTATTTTGATAACTAATAAATCTTAATTTAAATATATTATATTTTTTTCAACCCAAGATATCAATATGATGAGAGCATGCATAATGATGGAGAGGTCCTTCGAGGCACAACCAATGTTATTACTAGAATATCAAGGAGTAAGAATAAAAAGATAGATGCCTTAGTATAGGTAACATACAAAGTAGGAGTTAATGAAAATCCAATCTTCTATAATTAACTTACGTCATTTACATTTATTTTATAGATAGAGAGATTTAAATTGAAGATTGGCATTTATGGAGATGAGGACGTTAGGGCTACAATAATAAGGACAACTCCAGGTGTTGAACCCGAATTTTTTTTTTTTATGCAAACAATGCCGTTTGAGTATGCATACATATGCATATGGCATATACTCACATCAATGTGAGCTCACTATAGGAAAATATATACATATGTATAACGACATGTTCACGAAGAAACTATGTTATGCAAAACAAAATATGCACCTATGATACGAGTGTATATGGAAAAACATAAAGCCATAGGCTCACATTATGAGGGTAATGGAATAAGAGGCATACTTAGGCCAAAAAGGCCTTGATCGGGATTTATAAGGAGGCCTAAGACAGCCCCAAATCACCCTCGTAGGCTTCCGAAATCAACTCCTAAGCCTCCTTCGCAACCCTTGGTGGTGAGGCCCAAAGGAGGACCCTAAATGCAGCAACAAGGGGGAGCCGAATGCTGCGAAATAAGGGCTTAAAATCTGTCCCGGAATAGGCCAAAACTAGTCCCGAAATGGGTCAAAACCAGTCCCAAAGCTTGCCCAAAATGGCCCCAAATGAAGGCCCAATAGCAAAGGGTGATAGACCCCAAGGTTTAAAAACTCGGCTCGGATCAGCCGACTCAGACCGGTTTTGGGCCGCCGTGCTGATCCTGAGTAACCTAGCTGAGTCCAGGATTCGGATCGCCCGATCCGATTCGAATCGGGCGATCCGAGACCGGATCGGCTCGGATCGGCCCGACCCGACCCCCAACGGCTAATTTGACTAGCCGTTGGGGGTCAACCTAGCCGTTGCTGGCCGTTCCCAAACGGCCAGCAACGGCTAGTTTGGGCCTTGGGGGTCTATTTAAACCCCCCCAAGGCCCTCCTAAGGCTCCACAAATTTCCTTTAAGCCTCCTAACATTCTTGCTCTCTCTCCCACTCTCTCGATCATAGAATTCTCTCTCCATCTCTCCCACGAGGTCACTTCTAGTCTACTACAAGCTCAGCGATCTCTCATCTTCTTGTGTTGTGAAAGAATGGCATCTCAAAGTGTTGTTGAGTGGTCATCTGGGAATCCTCCTAGCGCTGATCCTGCTTGGGGACATTGCACACCGGTGGACATGGGCCAAAGAAAGGTACAATGCAAATATTGCAACCGGGTCGTCTCTGACGGGGTCTACCGATTCAAACAACATCTTGCTGGAATAAAAGGTGAAGTTGCAGCATGTGCTCGAGTTCCTTCAGAGGTTAGGATCCAATTTCGAACTTATATGAAGGAGAAGGAATCAAGCAAAGCAAGTACTGCCAGAAGAAGACAGAAAATTCGAGAGGAATTGTCTGAACCAGCGCAAAGGTCTGATGTTGGAGTCCGGCTTGGTGGAAGTAATCAACCTATAAATGTTGATGATTGGGATACAAGTAAGTTTCTTATTTAACTTATTTTCATGTTCTTCATTTAACGTTTTCAGACAAATAGTTATAGTAGATTAATTTTTTTTTCTTTTACATTTAAAGTTGAATTGCGACGTGCAATAGAAGCAAGCCAGCGGTCCTTTGCAGATGAGGACTTATTTCGGCAAACTGGAAGATATGGAGGACAAGGAAGTGGCTCCACACCTTCTGCACAAGAGAGCACTAGCGCCGGCATGAGCGCTAATGTATGCGAGGAGCTGCCTCAGGAGTTCACTAGAGCTGGAGATCCTAGAGTAGGTCCAATAGATCCCTTGCTCACCAAGAAGAGGGATAAACAACCTTCTATTAGTGCTACATTCAAGAACTTAAAACTTTGTAAGGAGAAGATAGGGAGAGCTACATCTAGGTGGTTTTTCTATAACAGTATCCCTGCTAATGCTGCCAAGGGGCCATATTATGAGTCCATGATCGAGACCATACAAGAAGTTGGCAAAGGGATTGAGGGACCTTCTCCATATGAGATATACAACAAGTACTTGGATATGGAAGTTGATGACATCCGAACATACATTAAATCATTTGAAAGGATCTGGGATGAGTATGGATGCACTTTAATGTGCGATGGATGGACAGGTACATAAATCTTATCTTCAGTTTCTTATCTTATCTTCATTTTTTCTTAATCAGAATGGGTCTCTTTCTGATTTCTTATCACGTTTGGAACTTTACAGAGATAACAAGAAGTATGATCAACTTCTTAATTTACTGCAAAGCCGGAACCGTATTTTGGAAGTCCATTGATGCATCTGGAAAAATAAAGAATGCCCAGTACCTATATGAATTAATGGATCAAATGGTGGAAGAAGTGGGCGAAAAAAGGATTGTCCAAGTGGTTACGGACAATGCAACGGCGTTCAAGTTAGCTGGACAAATGTTGATGCAGAAGAGAGAACATCTATACTGGGTTCCCTGTTCTGCTCATTGTATTGACTTGATGTTGAAAGACATTTGCTCTGATCCGATGGTAGATGGAGTGGTCAAGAGTGGTCGATTTATCACCACATTCATCTACAACCACAACAACATTCTGGATATCATGCGCACACATACTCATGGAAGAGAGTTGCTTCGTCCAGGAGCCACCAAGTTTGCATCTCAATATATCTCTCTAGATAGTTTAAGTCAACAAAAGAACAACTTGATTAGGATGGTGGCATCGGAAGATTAGGAGAATCACATATTGCGGCATGTACCAACTAAGATCAGAGAGAAAGATAAGAAAGTGGCTGATCTAATTAAATCTAGACCCTTCTGGAGGGGAGTGCAAGCGGTGTTAAATATTGTAGAACCGCTTGTCCGTGTCTTGCGATCTTGTGATAGAGAAAAAAGATCGGATATGGGATATTTATATGAAGCTATGGACAGAGCTAAGGAGCTCATTCAAGTTAACAATCCAACAACTTATGTGAAGTGGTGGGACATAATAGACAGACGTTGGGAACACACTTTACATCACGATCTTCATGCAGTTGGTAAGCTACTAACTTTCTATATGTATTATTTGTATACACATTTCTCTTAAGTAATAACTAACATCGACTTGTTTATTTAGGTAACCCAGTACATGTTTAGAACTGATGGGAAGAAGGATATCTATGATAGTTGCTCGGAATTGTTGATGGGGGCTAAGTCTGTTATTAAGCGCATGCTTGCAGATGAGGACAGAGCAATAATGGCATGCAAGCAAATACATGATTACAGAATGATGTTATACCACTTTGGGACAAGTACTGCTCAAAGAGCTGCCAAAATTTTGAGCCAAGGTTTGAAAATTATTAACTAGATGTTCTACTTAATTTTTAATTATAGCTTGCACATTGTTGACATTGCCAATTTTCTATTTACAACTGACTGGTGGCTAGATCATGGAAAATCATATGGGTATGAAGATCTAGCCTATGTTGCGAATTCAGGTCTTAAGTCAAACAACCTCTTCATCAGATTGTGAGAGAAACTGGAACACCTTTGGCTTGATTCACACCAAACAAAGGAATAAATTGAAGTCGAGCCGTCTAGAGAAGCTAATATTCTGTCATTATAACATGAGGTTGAAGCTAAAAAATCTGGAGTTCATAAGGAACCTTCAAAGGCAGGAGAAAGAGAGAATTTCTAGACAAACCACGGAGACGACACATGCAGAAGAACCTATAGACTTGGATGAGCTGTTCGAGGAGCAACATCCACTAAATGCATGGGTTGATGCAAGCACCTCAAATGAGCCTGAATTCAACCCAAATGATCGGGAATGGGCGGAAGGTGAGTTAGATAATGTTCCATTACTTACTGATTTTCAATCTCCTCCTCTAAAACGTCAGAAGAAGAGCAAAAAATAAGCACCAAGCAAAGGGAAGACTGGTACTGGAATTCAGATTGCTGATCTGGAGACCATCGAGGAAGAGGATGAAACGTCAGAACCAAGTGATGAGGTCCAATATCAAAGCTCAAATGACTCGACATCAAAGACGAGCTCCGACAGTTCTGAGGATGGCGGAGATGCTACCAGTGCCCCAGCTCCAGCTCCACCAATTCAATTCACTGGAGAAGAAGAATACACACATGCTACCCAAGATGAACATCATGGTAGCAGAGCAGGACGTGAAGAATCTTCCATTCAAACATTCAACAGATCAAGGAGGAAGGACAAAAGTAAAGCTCCTCAGTGTGCAGAGGAATATCAGGAGCAACTATCAGATGCATCATCATATTCTCCATACGAAGGGTATAGTCAGCCTACTGGATATGTAGTTTACCCTCCTCAACATTCTGATACATCCGACTATTCAGGGGGTTGTCTAGAATATCCACAATTGTCTGTCATTTATACCAATACGGATGACTATAGCCGGTATGTGATGCAATATAAACAATACTACCAGAGCTATATGTCATGGGCTGAGTATGTTAGCCATATGTTCATTCAGTATAATGTACGTTTGGAATAAATGTAAGTTCATAATCATATATGTAAGTTTATTCAAGGTTTTTTTGTCCAATAACATCTTATGTACTTTAAATCAATGTATTTCAACACAATTATGCATTAGACTTGTATTTTATATTTTTTTCACATTTTTTCATATTTTTTTCTGCTATCCGAACCAGCCAAGCCTGACTCAGCCAGGATCGGCCGGGATCGGATCCGATCCGATCGGTTTTGGACCGGCCGATCCGGGACCCGATCCCAGGTTTCTTAACCTTGATAGGCCCAATAAGGGACCCAATATAAGGCCCAATAAGGACCCCAAATGAGCCCAAAAATCAGTCCCACAGGGACACCGAATCTGCAGGCCAGAAGGAGAAAAAAATCTAAAAAAACCCAAGGAAGAAAATTTCCAAAATGGAAGTGGACCCCTCCACCCCATTCCCCTCCATTTAAATAAGCTAAGAGGGGGTGGAGGAGAGAGGGAACCGGTGGGCCCCCCCCCCCCCACCGGTTCTAAGAGGGAAACCGGTGGGGGGGAGGAGGATCTCCCTCCCTCTTCCTTCTTTCCAGATTTTAAAATTCAAAATGGGGGGAGGGATTAATTAAAAAGAAGGGGAATTAATGAGGTTCTTAACTCCATTCACATAGGTTAAGAACTCCATGTAAACCCCCATTAAAACCCCATCCTAAACCCCTTTCACATTGAAGCCAAGTCTGAAATTAATGGATTCTTAAACCCTTTTCACATTGGCCAAAACCCCCAAATCTGAACCAAGGCTCATTTAAGAGCCAAAAAAAATAGAAAAAAGTAAAGGAAATGGGGGAGGGGAACACCCCCCCACCGGTTTCCCAAAACCGGTAGGGAGACCCCCCACCGGTTCCCAACCGGTGGGGGGTCCATGGCCGGTGGCCACCCCCACCGATTGGAACCGGTGGGGGTGCCCACCGGGTTCCCCCCCCCCCCCCTCTCTCATCCCTATGCTCTCTCTCACCCCCTTCACTCACCCATTGAATTTAAAAAAAATGAAAAAGAGGGGAGGAAAGAGGGTGAAACCGGTAGCACCCCCCCACCGTGGCCCATTCCGGTGGCACCCCCCACCGGGCCCAAATTGGGGCCTATAAATAAGGCCCCTTGGCCCCCAAATCCAAGACACAAGGCATATACACAGCAACATATACACATCCGTATATATTGTAATATGAAGACCAAATTCGGGTTCTGCTTGAAGACCAAATTCGGATTTTTTAACCCGGGTTTGCTGCGCTTTTTGGAGTTCTTTTCCGTTTCGAGGAGTCTTCTTTCCTAAAGTTCAATCCTAAGGAGAGGCTCTGCCGAGTAATTATTGTAATATGCCTTCTTATAAGGCGAATCCCTGTCGAAATGAAGTCGATATTTGCATGTCTGAAATGTGTGCTTGTGTATCATTAAATATTTAAATAATATCATATTTTCATACTTTATATACATGTATACTTAATTTCATAAACCCAAAAATATGTGTACACCTTCAACTTAACCTTGACCTCCCCCATAAATAAATTAAATATAAGTTCAAAAATCTTAATAAAATCATACTTAAGTCAAAAATAACCTATAATTAATTAATTAATAAAAAATTATAAAATTATTTAAAAATCTGAAAAAAAATCAGGAAAAATTAGTAAAAATCAAAAATGCAACTTAAAAATCATATTAAACCAAATGACTCAAATACCCCTCATATATTTAAGTAATTAATTAATTAATCATACAAATCAGCAAAATTAATAAAATAAAATCAGTAAAAATAGAGAATCAAATCTGAAAGAATATATACTTCTCAAATAATTAATGATATACATAAGACTTAATAAAATTACAAAAAATACCCTCATACATAATAAAAATCTATAAAAAAATCAGATATAACCCTAAAAATACCAAAACCCATTTTATAAACAAAATACCCTCCATACAATAAAAATCTCATAAGAGAATAGACCCTAAATATAATAAGCCCGGTTTAGGGTAAAAATTACTAAAATACCCTTACACACTTAAAAATTAATTTCACGAATCTCATAAGATTTTAAAACCATTAAAACTTGCTCTCATATGTTTATAAATCATAATACCTCTATAATTCCTAAAAATTGTATAATTGCAAAAACACCCCTATAGGTTTAAAATATTTGGAATCAATCCAGATAACTTGGAATCAGTCCAAATACATTGGAATTAATCCAAAAACATATAAAACCTATCTCAAACTTGGGTGAGGCCAAGGGCTCAACCTAAAATGCACCTTCATATTCATATGTATGTGCTGCCTGTAGTAGTAGTGTTGCATATTATAAGGGCATCATACGGACGGTTAATCAAGGGTTGCCGAGCAGTTGCTCGGCGTAATTAACACTGACCGAGGTCAGTGGAGAGAGGTCATATACTCGAATCTTCGCCTGATTCGAAGTCCCGAATTCCCTGAGGGCTAATCCCAAGCTCTCATAGTCCGATAAAATATAAAACCGACCTATATTTTTCTAGATAAAAACAAGAAAATGGATTTCCGAATAATCCGATAGGAGAGACGTCTAGGTCAGGTCCCGACGGAGGTTTAAGAAATAGATGGAGTAGGTCTTCGAGATCCTGCATTTCAGGCAGCAAACGAAGGAGGTGCATCTGTTCTTCAGAGGCGTCAAAAGTCAGCCACATTACCAGACGTTGCTAGAGTTTCTGCCTCTCAACCAACACTTAAGAGATCTGTTACTTGTAGACACGCTAATATTGACATCATTTTGAATAAATTTCATGTCATATAGTAAATGCCTCAAAATAGTCTGATATTTAATCATTAGTTAATGTTTATTATCTAAATGACATCGGTTAGACAGACATAATTTAAGTTTATTAATGAAATTCATTTTAACTCAGATTTTAATAAAATATGAAAGATTCTAAAAGACGTCGACATGTGCAGACATAAACTGTTTCTGTCTCTTCTTCCCGATGTTTATCCTTATCTTAATTAAGCTAAAAGACGTCTCCAATAGGCGATGTGTTTTAGATAATTACAAATAATGATGAATTAATCTGTGTTTATCTGTTTCTTAGTTGGATAAACTTCAAACTCCTTCATGTTAATCTGTTAATAACCGCAGATGCGTTAACTTTAAGGCTATAAATACCCAACCCCTTAGTCATTAAAAAATTAGTGATAATAACGATAATTGAGTGAAATTTGAGCAAAGAATCTTGGCGACGACGTCCAGACGTTGAAGGATCGAAGTGCTGCTACTTCTAGAAGTCTTGAAGCAAGCTACATCCTTTCTTCATCCATTCTTCGTCATTTCAAGATCAAGGCTTTCCAGGGACCATCCAACTTAGTTCTTAATTAATTTCTGCATCTTTCTCATATTTTTCTCACATTAGCATCATATTTTCATCACATCACTCCACGCAACACACACTCACTAGCATAATTCCAATCCATGTTTTAAAGGGGTTTAAAAGATCATCAAATAAGTGAGTTCTTTGTTTAAGTTGCATGATCAGAATCTTCATTAGAATAGATACTATCTCTGCTTGAGTTATTATTATTTTCTTTTATATTTGTTTGTTGCAAGGTACAAAAGGAAATTAAGAGGAGAGAATCATCAACAACAAGGAAAAGGAATATGGATGATCCTCAAAGTCCGATAAGCATCCAAAGCAAAAACAAAGTTAGAAGGACTCTCTTTCTTCAGCTGACTGAAGGAGAGAAATCAAGGACTCCAAAATCTCCCACATCCAAAACAGGTAGGCGATTAATCTTTTCTTTTGAACTTTTTTAGTTAAAAGTTTCTGACGATCACATTCACTTAATTTCTTTTTAATAGATTTATTTGTCACATAAACAACATAAATTTTCATGATAATCAGACACCCGATTTGAGCACTCACACTACTAAGGTGGATCCACATAGAAGAAAAGACAAAGACCCAACGAGAACTTCATTGAAGTCATCTGATAGGAAAAAGAAAAAACAATAAAAAAGAAAGTCTAAATAATGAGTGGACTCATCGGAAGAAGAACAAGGGGGAGACAACTATAATTCACCAGACTGAAGAGACAAGTAAGGACATCCCACCTTTACCACCTCACTTGGCCAGCATGTACGAGGCAGAGAGACAAACCTATAGAATTAAAAGAAGGCAGCTAACAAAAATAGGCCAAGTGGGGAGTGATGACTCTATTCATGAACAATTAGATGATGATGATGATGATGGTGAAGACAGTGATGATGATGGTGTTGCTGCTACTGCTGGACTATCAGGAGGCTCTAAACTTGGGAGCAGTTATTCAGGATACAAAAGTTACTCAGCACCTCCGAGTCATTTTGAAAGAACCCAAGGCCAAAGACAAGGATAATAAAGGGGATTTGAAGGCCAACAGAGACAAGCAAGATATGATTGGATCAGCTGAGAATATGAATCTTCTTATCCGCCCATTTTTCACCCTCCTACACTACCGTATTCAGACATCAACAGCATTGCTGAGAGGTACTCCAAACCTCCACCTATTCAGTATGACATTTATATCCCTCTAACACAATCAGGAGAAAGCTCAAACTAACAAACAAACACACCTCGAGGTATTCAAAAGGGATTCGAAGACTTTGCTAGCTCCTTGTTTGGCTATGGGTATACAGCATATATGTCGACAGATTATAGGTCGCCAGCTCAAACTTATGAGCCGGATGGTGAATGATCACAAATGTAACCTTTCTAAGGTATTTTTCATTAATTTCATGTAAAATACTTCATAATATGTTAGTGCACAACAATAATTATTAGTGAGTTAATTATCTTTAATGTTCATTTTTTATGGATGTGCATGATTTACATTCATTTTTATTATACATCCATTAAATAATGTGTACATTTTTCATTTTTTTATTCTTTTTAAGGCCGATCCAAATCGGCCCGTCTTCATTAAAATCGGTTGATCTGGGCGATCCGGATCGAATTGGATTGGGATCAACGGGTCCCGATTTTAGTACCCGATCCGAGCCAGAATTCCATGATTGGGTTATGCTCAATATTTAATTTTATTAATTTTCATATTCATATTTTTCTATTTGTTTTTTTAGTGTTTTCTGGTTTTTCAATTTTTACTATGGCTTGCTTTATTTTAATTTCTTGAGTGGGCAGACTGAGAACAAGTAGGGGTTCCCTAAAGCGTTGACTACAGTCTACATTAGAATTGGACCAATCCAGACCATTCAGCCAATCTGACCATATAAGGATTGAGATTTTGGATCCAGTTATCGGGTCGACTTCGGTGTCGGACCACTTGGTTTGGGCCCTTGTGGGGCTGGGGCATGGGCTCTTTTTCTCGTTAAGCTGGCGAGACGCGGTTCAAACGGCGTCGGGTTAGGGAGATGCTTTTTAGAATGTGCTACGTAGGCCGATTTTGGGCCGCAAGAGTACGGCCCCGGTCTTATCGTCTGAATGACGTCTTACATGGTCGACGCTATTCAGAGATCTGTCAATGTACGACCCTGTCGAGTCGTCTGGTTGACATCGGTCTTGGAAGACGCGATTTGTCGCAATTTCAGTTGACACTCTGAAGTCCTCCTTCCTTTCTCTCATTCTCTCCATTCCTCTCTCTCTCCTCCCCCTCCCCTCCGAACCTCCGACGCCCCCTTCCCCTTCTCCTTCCCTTCCTCTCCCCATTCCTCCTCTTCCTCCACTCCATCAACCTCCTACCCCTCACCACTACCACCACCATCTCCTCCGCGGCGCATTTCTCTCCGGACGGTAGCCGACGTCCTGGTGGAATAACGGCGTCCACGGTGGTACTGGCGGCGGCTTGCGGTGTTGCGGACCGGCGGCTAGGAGCACGGCAGAGTTCAAGTAACCGGTAAGGTGACGATCCTCGCAGTGTTTTGTTTAAAACAATGATTTTCCCGCTTTAAAAGCATGCAATATGTGTGGATGCTTTTGGGATAAAAAGCATGTTCTAAGGAGTTCTTTATGAAAATGATTAGGCTTCCCCCCTACCTTCTCCATTTTTTTGATGTTTTGTGCAATTTAAAGGAGAAATCCCACTTTGTGACTCGGGAGAGGCTAGAAGGGGAACCTGTCTGTGAGTGCTAAATGGCGTTTGGCGACAGCGACGCCATTTTAAATGGCGGCTGCCACCCGAGACGCGATTTAGCCCAACTTGTTCCGAGACCAGATCAGTGGGATTCTGTCTCTGTCTTGAATAGCGTCTGGAGACAGCGACGCCATTTTAAATAGTGTCTGCCAGGGGCGACGCGATTTAGGCCATCTTCCGATGCCAGTTTCCGTGTGAACCAGTTTAGAGGTCTTGAATGGCATCAGCTACGGGCGACGCGATTCAAGACAGAACTTTATTAATTCATGCAATTAACATGTGTTTACATTGTTAGATAGTTTGGTTAAATGCATGCTTAAAAACGTACTTCAAGGACGAGGATTTCTACGTGATCGGATCGCACTGTGTTGTGTTTTGTGCGATCGTAGACCTAGAATGACAGTTGTTAGCGCTTAGGCGCCCTGTGTCGGTGTGGGAGTGACACGGCGCCGGTGTGGGAGTGGTAGGGTGACACCTAGAAAGAGGGTCACTTGGTGTATCCCGGGGTATAGCTAGTACCGGTGTAGGAGTGGTACATCCGAAGTATTAATCGTGCTGGGGGAAACAGAACCATTTAGAACTAGACAGGCCGGAGTAGCCAACGTGCTATCCGAGGGGTTGCTGTTTGGTCCCAGCGGGCCGGTGTTTTCCGCGTTCGGCCGTATGATTTGTGTGTTTAGCCGAAACGCTGGTTGTGGATTCCGTAGTAGAGTAGTTTCAGAGTTGTGCATCTTGCATTTACGAATGCATATGTTTTATATCGGAATTTGAGAATATTTGGGAATTGTGTTTACTGCTTTATTTATTTAAATTGCCTATATTTGTGTTGTTGCACTTGTGGATGTATGAGTGGGTGGTGGGGATCGAAGGATCCCTACTGAGTCCATTTCGATGAGACTCACCTCTACGGTTTTTAGGTGAGGGTTCCAGACAGGCGTAGCGTGGAGGATGTTGTCTTGAGTTGCGTGTCAGTAACCAATGTTCCGGGGTATGCCCCGATATAGTTGTTATTTTCCTTTCAGGCATGTACGCTTAATTATTTCTTTTCAATTGGAATATGTAATTATTTGCTGAGTCGAGTCCTCTGTTATCAAAGGCGATGGAGGCGAACGCCTAGGCGAGGCGAGGCGATGGTTTGGCGCCTCGGATTCCCGATTTTCACTTAGGCGATCGGGGAAAACACCTAGTTCGCCCAGGTGTTTGCCTAGGCACGCCTCGCACGCCTTCAACGCCTTACAAAAGAAGCCCACGGCCCGCTACGAAAAAAGCCCATCGGCCCGGTTCGTTTGGGGCTTAAACCGGCCCAATACGAAACCGGCCCACCACTTATAAACCTCCCCCCCCCCCACCACGTTTAACCCTAAATCCTTTCCCTGCGTCCTGACCAGACGGCGTCTCTGCGGTCTCCCCCGGCAAGGATACGAGCGGGCATCAACGGCAACCGACTCCGGCGGCGACGACGGTAACGGCGACAGCAACAGCAGGTAAGTCCTCTCTCTCTCTCTCTCTCTCGCTCTCTCTCACGTAGTCACCCTCTCTCTCTCTCGCTCTGTCTCCCCCTCACTTTGTCTCTGTCGCGCTGTCTCCCTCTCTCTTTCTCACGCTGTCTCCCTCTCTCTTTCTCACGCAGTCACCCTCTCTCTCTCTCTCTCTCTCTCTCTCTGTCTCTCTCTCTCATTGTCTCTCAGACTCTCACCCTCCGACCCTCTCAATCTCTCTGTATGCCTCCCCCAACCCTCTCAATCTCTCTCAACCTCTCTAACTCTCACACCCGCCCTCATTCTCTCTGTCTCTCACCCCCGCCCTCACTCTCTCTCACCCTCGACCCTAACTCTCTCTGTCTCTCACCCCCGCCCTCACTCTCTATGTCTGTCTCTCAGACTCTCACCCCCCGACCCTCTCAATCTCTATGTCTGCCTCCCTTGACCCTCTCAATCTCTCTCAACCTCTCTGTCTCTCACCCCCGTCCTCATTCTCTCTGTCTCTCACCCTCGCCCTCACTCTCTCTCTGTCTCTCTCCCCCGACCCCCTCATTCTCTCTGTCTGCTTCCCCCGACCCCCTCATTCTCTCTGTCTGCTTCCCCCGACCCTCTCAATCTCTCTCAACCCCCAACGCTCACTCTCTCTGTCTCTTTGAATGATTAAAATTTATTTCAATTAGTTTGATTTAAAATTATTTGGTTATATTTGATAATTTGAGTGAATGAATATGTCATTATCTATGATTATATTTGTATTTTTGACATTTTGTATAATAAGTAAATTATAAATATATATTTTTTTAAAATGTCGCCTTAAACGCCTAGGCCATCGCCCAGGCATTTGAGGCTGAGGCGACTCCCTGGTCGCCTCTCGCCTCTGACTACATAGGTCGAGTCGAATTGTAATAATTTTTAATTCATGTACTTCCTTTACAATTCGATGTGATGTAGAATATTTAGCTTAGTTTATCATTTATTTTCCAAACTTATCGAGATCCTAATTTGGCTCCAAATTTTAATGATTCGGTACCCATTTAGTAATCAGATCCCCGATTATAGGGTGGCGGGTCGTTACAGACCATCCCATTATGCTTGGATTAATCCCAAAAATTAATTGGTAGTCTCTTGAAATGATGTCAGCTGGAAGGTGGTCCAAACTTTCAAATGGCATGTGCATATGAGGTTGCATTCCAAATTCCAAATCTCCAACCACAAACAAGATAGTTATATTATGTTGATCCAATTCTTACATAGGATCCAGGATGGGTCAACTTAGTTTAAAAAGACGCAAGAGATCATGCTTCATTAGCGACATTATCAAAATTTTAAATAGCACGAAAGTAAGGGCATTTACTTCTGTAAGAGTTGAAGGCATGATTAGAAGCATATACATATCAAAGGTGGCAGTATCTTTGCATATTAAGTGTAAAAAAGAGCTTAAGTAATGCTTTCACCATCAATGCATCAATGTCAAAAGATGCAAAGGAATTTGACATTACCAGATCAAATCACTTGAAGTGATATCACACAATTCGGTAGAGCCATACTCTTGGACAGAATAACATGAATTGTCCATGGGTTGTTTCTGAGTCCTACACCTAACGTGCAGCCTGAAAGGTTCTACCTGTAAGAGGCAAATGCATGCTCAGTGTAACAATTCAAGGAGAGTTGCATCTCTGGTACTGGTAGAGTTCAAGAATGAAAGCCCTTTTCAGATAAAAGGATTTCCTTACTTTCTTGTGATATTTGAAGTCTCGTTTGGGCAGAAAATGCAGAGGTAATTTCAAAGTATCTGGGCCTTTGACCAGGATAAACAACTTCATAGGGCCTAAAAAGCGAAAGGAAAAGCGTTTCACCGCTCATGCATAAACATAGTCCACATTAGTATCCTGGGAAAGCATTTTTGGCAAGAAACCTGCATAAGAACCACCGCCAGCTCCTTTTGATATCAATGCTCGAACAGCCTGGCAAAGATATCTAATTAACAAAACCAAAAGGTCTTGCATATGCATTGTTTATAACAAGGACAGAAATGAGAACCTTTCTTGAAATAGATTCAGCCACTTTGCTTTTACTGCTGTCCCTGGAACTTCCAGAATCAGCTTTCCCATGTGAGAAGGACAACTCATAGACATATTGAGGCCTTATTAGACTCCCTCCGAGGACCAACATAAGTCCCTGAACAACGGGGATTTCATCAAGTATCAAATGAAGAGAACAGAGTAGACTAGAAATGCCGTTCATTAACTTCTCCAGTCTTCTTATTTCCTGCTTCACCTCCCTAATTTTCAGTCTGTGCATTCTATGGGAACATGCTTTTGATTCTGGTGGTAAGACTGATCCTTCCTACAAAAATGAACTCTTCAAATAAATTGTTGTTACACCAACATGAGAAAAGAGATCTTTGCTTGATAAACATACCAAACTTTTAGATTCGTCTCTTAAATTATCAAATTCCTCTTCAAGATGCTGCAGAACCCTGCAAAATATGTCTATAAATTCTTTTCTGATTATATATTTCCTGAAATGATTGATATTATAATCAATCTTCAATAACCTTTTAAAAACTAATAGTGCTTGTAGTTAATCAATAACCTTTTAAAAACTAATAATTCTTGTCCTTAAATTTCCGTAAAGAGAAAGCTAAGCACACTTGTGGGTGACCTACATCACATATAATCTTTAGAAATGTGTAAGAAGAACAAAAAGAGTTTTGCTCATCAAATGGGAGGACATGAATGATGCCTGACTAATCACTGACCTGTCAACAGTCACAACTCATCCGTGTTCATTCCACAGGCTGCAACAAGTTGGAAGCTGCTTAAAAATGACCTCCTTGTTTAACAGAGATCAATATGTTGTTCTGTGCTTACAAGCATGAAAAGAATGACATTAGCGTCAAGGTTGATGATAAGAAGATTGTATGGCTGGAGTTCCATTAAAGGACGTCAGAGCCGATACCTAGCAAGAAGCTGATTGACCTCCTTGTCTTAATAGTGCTCAAGAGATTTAGCGCTTACAGAGTATTGGAAGAGGATGGAGTTTGTACCAAGGTTGATAATAAGAAGATTGCAACAACGGAGTTCCATAAAAGGGAATCAGACCAACTCCTAGAAAGAAGTCAATTGACCTCCTTGTACAGTGGAGTTCCATAAAAGGGAATCAACCCAACTCCTAGAAAGAAGTTAATTGACCTCCTTGTTTTAACAGTGCTCAATATGCTTTCTATGCTTACAAAGCTTGGAAAGGAATGACATTGGTACCTACATTGATAACAAGAAGATCAGAAAAATGAAGCTCCATAGAAGGAATTAAGGGCATGTTTGGAAAAACTTTTAGTTGGAACCCACATTTGGCACTTTGATTTCTGCTTTCAACATGGAAAATGTGGTAGAGGAGTGGTTATAACCACTTCAGGGTAGTTACACAAGTCGAACCCTCCTGACAACCTCATCTTATCCCCTTTCTTGCTCCAATTTGTAATGTTTGGTTAGAAGTCAAAAACATAACTAAAACACCACATGAAAGTCCTCTAAGGCCCAAGTTCCTCCCCTCAAATAACCAAGTAAAAACCCAAAAGTGATTCGAATTGGAAGTTGCACCGAGCATGGCCCAGGGTTACTTCTAGGCATCTAGCAAGAAGCTAATTCAAGGAGCAAGCATGAACAGTATCTGAAATGCTTCAGCGAGCGGTCTATGGTTAAAAATATGTTTCCAATGCAAGACAAAGCACTGAATCACTTATATGATCGAAACTGATCCAACATGACCCCTGAAGACATAATTTGCCATACTAACTTAGGCTGCATTTATTTGCACTAGAGGGTTGCCTTGGCTGATGTCGCGAGCTAGGAGTGGAGAAATTTTCTCGGCATACTTTTTTCAGGATTCTCTCAAAATCTGAAATAAGGGGGGATATTGGATACGGGAGTGACGCCTGTCCCATTTTCAAAAGTTCAGCTTTTGGAAGAATTTAAAATCTTGATGTGACTTTTGTCCATTTGTTTACATTATTTCCTCTCTTAGGAACTTAAAATCTATAAATCAATAGTGCAACAACTGCAACCTTAGGCTACGTTTGTTTGAGATATTAGAGGAACCTGACTAATCTGCGAAGCTACCAGATTCCCCCACTATCCTTGACTTATAGGATTATCCCACAGTCCAAAAGAAGAGGGAGAATGCACTGGAGGATGCCTGTGTCCCATCTTCAAATTTTCAGCTTTTAGCAAAATCCAAAAGCTTGATGCGACTACTTCCCCATTTGTTTTCATTATTCATATTTTTAGCTTCTCTCAAAAGCCAGAACCTTGAGATCCCCTCACTATTCAAGCAAATGAAGCCTTAGCTACAAAAACAGATGCAAGGTGGGGTGAAGAAATCTGATAAATGTTATTATATTGCAAATTAACCCCGCTTACGCTTTCTTATCCAGAAACTTAACCATTATTCCAAGGCAGAAAAGGAGCTTACAACCCGAGTGTAACACTCCCTAACGCACTGATATAACAATACTCTTAAACAATGGACGGCCATGCCATCCGAAATTGCAAAATCCAAGCTAACAACATCAGCCCCCGATATGTTTGGAGCCCAAAGCCCAAGGATTTTAAAACCCGAAGACTTGCAACATTTTACAGCAAACCAAACATATCACCCAACAGAAACATGAAACCCCTACGCCAGGGGAAAGGAACCAAGAGCAGCAGCGAGGGGAACAGATCGGGGAAGGGATGGATCTCTTACGCGGGGATCTGCTGGTGCATGTAGAGGACGAACCCGATCACCTCCTTCGCCACGTGGAAGATCTCCGATCGCTTCAGGCCCTCCACAGGCACCACGATCTCGTCGGAGAGGCGCTTCGCTTCTCCTCCGCCGCCTTCGCCACTCGGTTCCTCCATATCCTCCTCCTCCTCCTCCTCTGTGTGTGTGTTCGTGTAGAAGAAGACAAGAAGCGAGGAAGAGAAATGGGGGGGAGAAAAGAGACGGAGGACGCTCAAATCCCCTTGGCGGGCGGCAAAAGGTTGGACTGACCGCTGTAAGCCGCCGGCGTAGTGCGCCCGGCCATTAGAAAATGTCATTTACTTAGGGCTGCAAACGGATCCGGATAATATCCGGAACCGCTTTGGATGGTATCCAAAATTGTGGATAATTATCCGAAATAGTTATCTGATGAATTATAAATGGATGATCCGTCGCATAAACAGAGCGGTAACAGAAAAGTCATATTGGATATCTCCTCTGCAAGGAAGTTTAAAATTAGCCATTAGATCTTAGATCCAATGGTTCATGTGTAGGATACATTCATGTTGATATTTTAATCCAGCATATATCAATCATATTAATTATTTTATGATTAACTGAGTGTTTAAAAGTTTAAAATTTTAATCAGGTATCTGCTATTTTTACATTTTTATAGTTTTATTTTTTTAGAACAAGTAATCCATTCTCTAAATACTCTCTCAAGATATCCGGATATTATCTATATCTACTCCGAATTCGAAAATTATTCAAAAGTAATATCCGTTCCGTATCTAAGTCATAAATGGACCGAATATGAATTATCCGTTTATGATAAATAGATGGTCATAGAAAAAGCATATATGCTGCGTACTCATTTCATTTACAACCCTAAATGTCTCATCTTTGAAGAATGTTATCATACGATATTTTTCACTATGTTCTTTGTTACACTCATTAAAAAACTTTTGATCATTTCATTAGATAGTTTTTATTAAAATTATTTGGATACAACTTTTTGTAGAATAAGTGTAACTAGTTAGAGTTCTTTGATCAATTGATCGAATGGCCCAATGAGTTTACTAAAGAGGATGGTAAAAAATGTGGTATAGGACCATTCTTCCCCAGCAATTTGCTTGATGTACATTGTTATTGAGTAATAAAGATGTAAATTTAGTCCCATAATCTAGAATCTAACCTAATCCAAGTAAACTTCAACTTATTCGGCTCAAATATTATGCAAGCTGAGTTGTATATACGTTAGGTTTTGCTTAACTTAAATTTGGATTTGAATTGAGTCAAATTTACTTAAGCAGCGCATGTAGCCGCTTCTATATCTTAAACATTGATTGACTTCATCTTTCTTAATTTTGCTTTATTCTTAAAGGATTATGAACGACAGGCTTATAAGTTAATTGCATTTCTTGTTTGGGCTCATGAAAAACTATGATTTGAATATAAATTCTTTCTGTGCTGGCATTTTTTTTATTTGAATATAAACTAAAGATCGGATGCAAGACAGACTTAAAACGTAATTTCAACATTCTCAATCTCGAAAATACTAAACTTAAATTTAGTGCAATTAAGCTCTTCTTCGTTTGATATGAAAATTAGACCGTGAAAGAAGTATGTAATATTGTAATGTGTTGTGTTGACGTTGATGACATATTAACATACCTCATTTGTGCCCTCCATTGGCTTTGGCCCCTAATACGATTTCGCTAACTGAGAAACTTATTACGGTGGATTGCTCCACATCCTGGTTATTTAATTTCTGCTTAAAAGAATTAACCATCTTTTTTCTTGGTCATTAAAGGTAGCGGGATGTCCACATAAGGGATGGGGGGTTCGGCAGAGAGCGTTGACCGAGAAGGAATAGTACATACACTTTGGATAGTAGCCAGCAGATAAAACTTGCCATGGGAAGCAGTAGCGGATGCAGAAATTTTGCCTGGTAAGGTCATTTGGACATCAGGTCATAAGTATGGTTGGATCAGTGAGATCTTAGGCTAAGTCATATAAGATCATGAGTTAGACCAATAGAATTCTGGACTGGGTCAATGAAATTCCAAACTAGACTGTTTTTAATTAGGCCAATAAATTTGACAAAATCTAGTGGGATCTCAGAATCCACTGGACACTGATGGGAAGGACCCTTAAACACTCAGATAGTTGCCGAAGGGTCACCGGAGAGCTGTAGCTCGCGGGGGATCCGGGACATATGCCTCTGGGAGACATACGGCATATGCTCAAGGACTCGAACATCTCGATAAAACTCCACGTTCCTTGAAGGAGACCCAAGCGAAGAAGACCGCTTCATCATGATAGATGTAAACTTCCAGAGAATCACAGAGACAGCAAAGATGTAGGATATGTTGCTGGAACCAAGCGTAAAACTAGAACCCACAAAATACAGGGGGATGGAGAAGAAACACAATAGGAAAGGGGAAGAAGGAAGGAGAGGTAGCTATATTACCATGGAAGTCGAGGGTCCAACGATGCATAGGGATCGTCGGTGGAGACCCGTCGGGAGGGCTAGAATCTAGTAGGACAAGCTTACCCCAACAAAACGGAAGGAGGGAGGGGGACAGAGAGGGGGAAAAGTGAGGGTGACAAGCAGACGATGCAAGGGGAACGAACAACGTGTAGAGAAGGCCGCTCCCACCTACCCCAGTAAGCGAGGATTTTTTTTTTTTTTGAACATCAAAGAGGTACTATTTATTAACCGTAGTAATCATGAACCAAGTTTAAGGGAGTTACATAAGTGGAAGAGGGAGTAGATGGAATAGACCAGGTAAAACAGGTTTTGGTCTTAACAGCAGATCTAACTAGATCATTTGCTAAAGACTTCCCAGATATAGGAACGAAAACAAGAGAGCAATTTAGTTGCCTAAAAAGAGCTCGACAATCATTAATGATATTTGAAACAATCCAAGGGGGGACTTTGTTCTTAACCATAGCATCGATCAACACTTGTGCATCACCTTCAACAATAGATATACGCGAGTTTGTGGACGCAAGAGTCAGAGCTTCCAGAAGAGCCATAGCTTCAACAATATAAGGGTCCAGAGAAGGCACTTCTTTTGTCGACCAGAAAGAGACTTCACCCAAGTGATTCCTAATAACAATAGTCAGGGCCCTCGAGTCAGTGGAAATAGCTCCATCGAAATTTAATTTTAAGGAGCCTAGATCTGGAGGGATCAGGAAGTCAAAATGTGATGGCCTTTGCTATCCACAACTCAGGGGACTCAAATGGTAGAAAACCAGAATTGAAGTTCTGCAACCGCCTGTTTAACTGTATCTTCAGGTTTGGAGTTCTTGCCATCACAAAGAACATTGCAGCGAGCCTTCCAAATTTGCCACATGAGGCTGAAGCAGAGGGCCATACACCACCGGTCCTTTGAGTTCAGTGAAAAGGGGGGGAGGACCAAGAGATGATCTTGCCCACCAAGTTTTGTTGTCTAGTTTAGATAAATAGTTTAAGGGGGATGCAAACCAAACCATTTGAGCGAAGTCACAGTGAAAGAGGACATCGTCAATAGATTCTGATTCCAGAGCACAAACTTGACAGATGGGATCAATGCCCCCAATCCTTCTATGCAAAATCTCTTGAACAGGAATGGCCTTAGAGATACACTTCCAGATGAAAATAATAATCTTCGAAGGAACAAGGGAGTTGAGTTTCTTATCCCACAGTATTTTCCACATGGGGTTGGGGGTAGAAGAGGTGCCCGTGGGAGCTAGATCACTGATCATTCTGTAGGCAGACTTGAGGAAAAATTCCCCATGAAGGTTAGGTAACCAGATCAACTTATCACCATACTCAGTAGAAGACTTAGGAATGTGAATACTAGATATGGCCAAAACAGTGTTTTCAGTGAAAATACTTCTGATGAGGTCAAGATTCCATCTTCTGTCTCTGATTAATTGGAAAACCCAAGTAGGTAGAGGTTGTAGGTAGTCAGATCTAACACTTGGGGGGCCAAGATGCCCAGGTAGCCATTTATCATTCCAAATGTTTGTTGATAGCCCATCATTTGTAAGATGACCCACACCTTTACGGAATAGATCCTTCAATTGAATCATAGCAACCCAAGTGGGAGAACTCCTAGTGACCTTTAATTCATCCCAATAAGAGTTAGACTTCAGGTAATTGGCTTAGAGGAGTTTGGCCCAGAGAGAGTCAGGTTCAGTCAAGAACTTCCAAATAAGCTTCAAAATAGAGGCTTGATTTATCATGTTCAGATCTCAGATACCCAAACCACCTAATAGTGGATGAACCTTGCAGGAATTCCACCTATATAGATGCAGTTTGATATGATCTGACCGATCCCCCCACATAAAGGAGCACATAATGTGATTTAATCTTCAAATTATGGTTTTTGGGAGGAGCCCCAATCCCAAACATGACCAGGGATAGATGCCAGAACTGAGTTTATCAGAGTGATCTTCCCAGCCCAAGATAAGGTGGAGGCTTTCCAATTTGTCAATTTAGCAAGGAACCTGATTTCTAAATAAGAGACTTGATCCACATTGCCTTTTATAATATTAAAAGGGACTCCCAGGTAGAACTCATGCTTATCCATAGGTTGTAGCTTGAATTGAGAACATATGGAGTGTTGAAATCCCAGTGGGGTATTCTTGTTGAAACTTATGGAACTTTTACTTATATTAAAGTATTGACTAGACCAAGAGGCATAGGTATCCAAGGCAGCCAAGAATTCTGAAAGTTCCTCTGTAGTAGCTTTCCCAAAAAAGACTAGATCATCCGCATATAGGCGTCTGGTTATTAACTTTGAGTCCCGTTATCTCACATTCCTGGACTTTAGATAAAATGTAGGGGGACAATGGGCGCACCTGTCGGATACCCCTACTAGGAGTAATGAACCCAAAGCATTCACCATTGATGTTGACTGAAAAGGTAGCAGTAGTAATGCAATTCATAATCAAGTTTATGACACTGTAAGAAAAACCCAACTTGAGGAGAGATTGCTTAATGAAAGACCACTTAAGTTTATCATATGCTTTGGCAATATCAGCTTTGAGAGTAAACAGGCCCGTCTTGCCACCTTTCATAGAGTGGGTGATTTCTTGGATGATGAGGATTGTCCAGCAGCCATCTATCAGGTACAAAAACAGATTGATTTATAGATATGATATCCTGAAGCAGAGATTTGATCCTGGTGGCCAGGATTTTGGCACACAATTTGTACAAAACATTTGAAAGACTAATGGGTCTATAGTCTCCTGTTGATGTTGCCAGCTTCTTTTTGGGGGATGAGAACTATATTGGAATGGTTCAGACCCTGAGGGAGGCAGGTAGTAAAAACTTGTTTAACCAAATCAATGACTTCTTCTTTAACAATCGGCCAGAATTTTTGAAAGAACAGTGGGGTAAAGCCATCTGGCCCAAGGGATCTCCTTGGGCTCATAGAGAATATAGCAGACTCAATTTCTTTTGTTGAGGGGATGGCAGCTGGTACCTGATTGTCCTCAACTGACATCCTTTTATTGTCCAGCTTGGGGGGTCCCAATGATTAAAAGATGTATCTGTTTGGTCAGCTTCATATAGATCTTGGAAGTGCCTTACAAAAATATTCTTGATCCTGGATATATCTTTCTCCCATGTACCATCTGATAATTGAAGGCCAATAATTCTATTGAGATTTCTTCTCTGGATTACTGTCATATGGAAGAACTTGGAATTCTTATCCCCATCTTTATGCCAATGAACTTTGGCTCTTTGCTTCCAGAATTCCCCATTTTTTACGATACCTTACTGAAGTTGCCTTCTCAACTCTGCTTCTTTCTGTAAGTGTTCAGTAGTGGGGGGAAGAGATTCCATATCATTCAGTTTATTCCCCAACACCTCAATCTTCTTAGCTACATTGGTGAAATTTACTTTCCTCCTAGTGATCAATTTAGACTGCATTTGGTGGAATTTCCTGGTATAGTTATTTTTCAAATTTGTGCTATCCTTCCATGCACTATTAACCACATCTTTAAGATCAGCCCTGAGTGACCAAGCTGATTCAAAACGGAAAGGGATATTCTTCTTAGTTTTTGGCTTGTCGGTGGAGAGTAGAATAGGTCTGTGATCACTGGCGACTCTTGGAAGGTGCAAAATTCTTGCCAAAGGGTAATTAATAAACCATTGATAGTTGCCCATAGCCCTATCAATTTTCTCTCTGATATTAAACTCCCTCTGTCTATTATTTGACCAGGTGAAGGCTGGCCCTTCATGCCCGACATCCATATGCCCAGCATCATAAAGGGAATTAGTGAAACTTTTGAGTTGGTAAGATTTCACCCCCGAGCCTCCCCATTTCTCCTGCGGATGCAGGATTTGGTTGAAATCACCTATAATACAAATGGCCCCAGGAAGTTTTTCCAAAAGGATAGACAACATTTCTGTCCCCTCGTTTGGGCGGAGCATAAATACACAACAGGAACCACTTACATCCATTAATATCATCCACCTGACCCAGAATCAAGTTTTTGTCCTGCTGGATAATGTTGAATAAAAGAGACGGTTGCCACCAAATCCACAAGCCACCAGCAGTTTTAATAGGGTCCACAATATGAAAGTTCCCTAAAGCATTACAAGCAAAGAAGCTCTTAGTAAAATTTCTGTTTGCTTTTGTCTCCGGTATAAACACAAAATCTAGCTATACAGAATGGGTCAGTTGTTTGAGGTAATGAACTGCCGCTAACCCCTGAATACCCCGGTAGTTCCAAGCCAGAATCTTCATTAGGAAACTCGCGGCGAATTGGGGTCCGCCGCCACGACCTCTGATTTGAGCTGAATGGTTGGAGATACATTTGTGTCGTTTGGTGAGAACCTTTGCGCTATGAATGTTTTCTTTCTCTGCTTCCCTTGCTGCAAGGAAGTACATCCTGGTTCATACATAAGATCAGGTATGTCAAGGGGGAGTTGATGAGTCATAGTTTTACTCCGAGCTGTTTTGAATTTCTTATGGGCATCACCTTGTACACAAGGTACATCTGTCACTGATTTTTTTCTTTTGGAGGGTGACAGATTGAGAGAGTGGGTCTGGAGTAATTCAGAAGGGGTTGTTCCCATAGGAATATGACCTATAAGGATAGGGACATTGTGTAACCGGTTGTGTGTGCTGGAAACAAGTGATTTATTTTGACAGGGGGACCCAGATTGCTGATCTGACATGTCTAGTGAAACCTCGGAGCTCAGCTGCAATAGATCCATTGGGGTATCTGAAATCTGATCGCGTGAACCAGTACCTTCAGGTCTAGAGCTGTGTGCCTCCAACACTTGCTTACCCAAGGAAGCTACGTGGGGGAGGTGGTGTGGCAGATTAACCTGCTGAACAGACAACATTGGGCTCGAGGTTGCAGGTTTGGTACCATGAATAGGTAGGATGTCCACCTCTGAAAAGTCCAATCTTTTCTTTGTGGTAGACGCTTCACATGGACCAGGGGGCTCCCCTGAATCCTGCTCTTGTTGGTGATTGAAAAGGCAGGTGTCGACTGCAGGAATTTTCCCCTGATCTAACTTCTTTTTCCTTTGACAACTTGGTAAAATATTCGAAGCCTTTAACCATTCACCATACTTGAATTCAATATAGGAGATCATATCTTTCCTTAGTTGGGGTAAAAATGTTTGCTTAATTTTAGCAACTATGGATCGTCCAGGTATAGAACAATTTGTGAACTCATGGCCCAAGATGCCACAATAGAAGCAGATCCCGGGTAAACGTTCGTAGGCCACTTCAAAAGTTTTTATGGAACCATTGGGGAGTTTTGCAGCAATGGAGGATTTAAGTGATTCATGAATGTTTAAAGATACCTTGATCCTGGCATAAGATCTCCATAGCATTATACCCCCCTGCTGGTGATGATAAGGAACGCCTATCTGTAAGGCCAGCCTTCTAACAGCATTTACACAAAGGAGCTCCTCAGGGAGATGGAAACTTTTAAGCGACAAGTCTCCTTTACACATCAAATATTCAGATGGGGGGGTGTTTGCTCTACACTTGTCTAAAATTACCAGGTCTCCATTAAAAAACCAGGAGGAGCAGTAGCAGATGTTGTCTACTTCCTCCGGAGATGAGAACCTAACTAAGAAGGAGTTATTAAGGAAATCTTGGAAAATCCACTGACCTTTTGGTGCCCATAATTTGAAAATCCATTCCTTTAGTCCTGCCGGCCTGATCTTCTGGTAGGTATGAACTTTAATGATGCAGTTAGATCTCCATCTGTTCTACTCCCCTAGATCATCCTGCCTCAGAGTGGCGGAGGGCTTCTTAGACAACAATCTTTGGAACTTGCAGAGGACATCTACCTCCTCCTGGTCGAGAGGGGCATCCGATTCTCCAGGATCTGCCATCTCAAGGAACCCCAATCCCAGTTCACTTAGAAAGAAAAGAAGAGGGAATATTGCACTGTAGCTGATATAGGCAGAGATGAAACTGGCGAAACGGAAACTTTGAAAGTTGGTTGGAAAGGACAAAACAAGGGTGGTTTGAACTGTAGCTACAAGGGACGCTCTACAGTAGCCAACAAAAACCCGAAACCTCTCCAAATAAGCTCCCGGAATAGAGAAGGAAAACTCAGCTGCCGTCACTAGATGACCAGCAAGGAAGAAGGAGGGAGGGGAGGTGAAGGAAGAGGCAAAGATTCTGGGGAAAACAATCCTCGAATCTTCAGCAACGCCGGAGGCAAAGATCTGTTCATCGATCGTAAGATTATTATTTGAAGAGTTCGACTTAGCTCATTTATTAAGTTAAATAAATAAGTTTGAGTAAAAATTTGAGTTCGATGCATTAAACAACTTAAACTTGAACACAAGTGAATTCAGCTCAATTCTGCTCGTGAACAAGTTTGTTTAAGTATTCGTTAATAGCTCGTTTTAATACTTGTTAAGAGCTCATTTAAGTAGTCGTTAAGAATTTTTTGAAGTGCTCATTTAGTTATTCTAATCATGAATCATTTTAATTAATAAGATATTCTAATATCATACGGAATTTTTTATCCAATAGCTGAAGGCGCAAACAACTTGCTACTCGTCATAATTTAGCTTGAATTTATATATTTTAAAAAAATTAAGTCAAATATATTATCGATTCATTGAGCTCACGAGCTGTTCGATACGTCGCTCAAGCTCGTTTAATATTTAAATGGACCAAATTTGAACGACCACTATAAAAACTCGACTCTACTCGTTTGCAATCCTAGTTGGAGGTGTGCACTTGGTAGGGGCGAAGAGGTGAAAAGGAAAGCATATGGAAGTCGGCCCGATGCTGATGTAGGGGGCCAATTGCAAGTAGAGGTATGTTGCATTCTTCCATCTCATGAGAAAGAGAAGTGAAGAGAGAAGACAAAACAACCAAATACGGACAGAGTCGATTTTAAAATAAAAAATAGATTGCCAAACATGTTGAAGATAAAAAGACATCAATTTTAAAATTTGAAATAAGAATCTAAATGATATAATTTTTGAGAATAAGAAAACCTCAAAGAAGAAATTATTCTCAAACACCCTATAAGAGATCAAGATATATATGATTGTTTTAATAGTTCAAAAAAAATACTCCAGAAAAATTAAACAATTAAGCTCGACCCCAAGCTCTAGACACAGCTTAAGTAAATATTTGCACTTGGACGTGTCTCTAGAAAAATAGGCTTGGATAAGACTTAGATCTAATATTTATTTGTGGACTTGATTTGGATTTTGTCTAGTCCAACCTGAAATTGGTTTATCCACACCTTACAGTATTTTTTTTGGGACCATTCACACCTTACAGTTACACAGGATGGATCCAAAATAAGATGAGTTTTAGTTGCTGCGCCACACGCAGTGTGGCCATTTTTTTTTGAATTTCTGAGTTTTTTTTTGTTGGTCCTACCATGGCCTACACGTCGATATAGTTCGATCTCCGGTTAGATGATTCAAAACAATCTAATTTTTCTGCACCATTCGATCGAAGATTGATCTGTACAAAAAGTGTCGACCACGGTGAGACTGACTTAAAAAAACTCAAAAAAAAAATGACGTTGTTGCAGCCGTCCGATCTAACCGATCAGACAGTTGCCCATTCGTGGTGCGGGCACGCCCACTTGCGTGCGACGCAGCAAGCAAAACTCAAATAAGATATAAAAGGGGCCAAAATAAGGTACTAAAGATGGATCCATGTTTTATATTTTACCCTCCCAGATTGACAACGAATAGGATACGGGATCATTTGAATATGTGTAAGGACCAAAATCTATGTTCATGTAGGTTGCATGAATATTATCCCCACCCAAGTTAGTAAGAGGGCATTCATGGTATTACAGGCACTTACTTTACCTCTTATTTCACTCCCATTCAAAGGACCTTTTGCTGTGGAAGAATAAAAAGTCTTTTATGATAAAACGTTTTAAGTATTTACGGTACCTCCTATTTCACTCCCATAAAATTGGTCATGATCAAATAGACGACAAATTTTTCAGTGTCATGAACTTGCAAACCTCCTTCACAAGTGGGATTTATATCTCATAAAGTGTCCAATTGCAACTTTTTATAACCATTAAAACTTACTTTGATACAACTTTCAACCGTATGAGGTTCTCAAAATTGAAAATGAGTTATGTTGGACTCCCTTTCGAATTCAAATATTCTTCCCTCTTCCATTCGAACTCAAATTTGCAAGGATGTAATTGATATTTCCCAAAGTCTGCCAAATTTCACTATCATACAATCTTTTGCAATTTTGACATTCTAAATGTCAAATTACCAAAAGTGTAACTAGAAATTGATGGAGTGTAACTTTTGGAGCATGAGAAAATGAAGAGTAATGATTTCAGCAATGACGGCCAGACAGACATCTATAGCGAGGTTAGTGACTACGAAAGTCCTTTATTTCTAAGCAACTTTGTAATCTATCTATCTATACTATATAATAAAACAGAGCTCCTAACTCCTTCTTACGTGGCACCCTATTCTTTTTTCCCTTCAAAAAAATGTAATAAAAAAATCTTTCTATACTAACACACAGTTTGTGGCACCCAATTCTTCTTTCCCTCCTTACGTGTCACCTTATTCTTCTTCATTCCCTCCACTTTTTAATTTTCCCGCCGCTTTTGTTTCTCAACCCAGTGGCGCCAAATTCAAATTTGAACTCAAATATGCTTCAACAATCAAAGTTATTTTAATGAAGTATAATGCCTTTGAAAACATGCTTCTCTCAACCAGTTTTAATGAAGCATTTAATAGTCTGTTAATAAGTTCAATTGTAATCGTCTAGGAAGGCGTAACCGAACTGTTATATATATTCTTAGACGGCTAGGAAGGCATAACGCCTTTGTGTGTTTCTTTTTTTTTTTGAAGGGGCCCAGAGGCCGATTATGTACAGCTATTTTCAAGCGACCGGGATTCTAATCGGGAACCCGAGATATTCCTCCAAAGTTGGAGATAATTCCGATTCGGTCGATGGGTCCGCCTAATTAGGCGATAATTCTAGGTCCGTCTGATTTCTGGGGAAGTAATCCCACAAACCAGAGGATAAAGATCCCAACAACACTAGGAGGCTGCATGGCTAGGGGGTTTTTAGGCCCTAACCATAATCGAACCTGAGACCTCCCTTTTGCAAAGGAGGTGGTGAACCAACTGCCCTAGGCAGCTGGTTCAGCCTTTGTGTGTTTC
Organism: Zantedeschia hybrid cultivar; assembly: GCA_030544215.1. Lineage (NCBI taxonomy): Eukaryota > Viridiplantae > Streptophyta > Magnoliopsida > Alismatales > Araceae > Zantedeschia > Zantedeschia hybrid cultivar. Next base: position 66,463,002 of record JARZZO010000005.1, on the reverse strand, counting down.
AATAACCAACATGCTGCTCTCAACCTATATTAATGAAGCATTTAAGAGTGGAATGAAACTACTTGATATGTGCCAATAAGGCCAGAGGAAAAATAAATAAATTATGACATTGCCCTGTGTCAAAGCCCATCTAGAACTGTGTGTTAATAAACACAACAGGAAAAAGGTAAATGCAGTATATTTCTGATATTTAGTAACCTGTAAATTAATTGCCTAAAAATGTCAAGAAGGTCAAAGGCCTTTCTGTCTTGGGTATGCCCTGCGTCAAATCCCATTTAGAGCTGCGTGTTAATAAAGACAAAGGAAGAGAAGAAATTAAATGTATTAATTGTCTAAGAAGGCCAAACGTCTTAAATAGCAAATTAGTGGGAAAGCCAATTATATACTTATCCTATTTCCATCGTTTCCTTATTTTGCTATGCATCATCCTCTTCTTCTACCCTCTTGGACATGCCCTGCACTGCAACGAGGACTGCAGTGCATTCTCTGCATCGTCCTCTTCCTCTTCCATTCGTCGGAAGGTGCACACATCAATTTCTAAACTCAATGCACCTTTTTTCATCATTTTAGGCAGATTTGGGGATTGCTGACTGTGTAATATCTCCCTTTCTCTGTGCCTGCATAATGTAGCTGCCGCAGAAGCCGGTACAGGATGGAGCATTTTTTACACATACAGGTCTTCGGCATGGCCTCCACTGCCTATCAGGTTCTCTGCCAAGCTCTTTCTCTGTGTTGTTTTTGTTTTGTTGTCTCGTTCTCTGCAGGGCATTAAAACTGTTAGATTTTTTTTTATCACACATGATGTTTAGTTACATTTTGGAATTAGACAAGAAAAATAAATCCTATGATAGTTTAGCATAGATATGATTCTACGTTAGTCTAACCTAAATGATTTTAAGGTAAATGCACTATGAGTAGGTTTTTAGTTTATGTTAGGGTATGATAAATCTATTGTTAGCCATCCAAACTAAGGTTATCATATAAAATGAGTTCATATTCAAACTACATGTGTTTATGACATGCCTCCAATCAGGTCCTAAAGAGTTTGTGTGAGTAAAAAATTAAATTATGACATTTGACCCTCCTATGATTCCACTAGAACTTTTGAAGTAACCACAATGTTCCCATTTGTAAAGGATCTGCCATTGTCTAACAAGAGAATACTTATTATAGTCATTTATGCTTAAAACACCCATCATAAGATAGTGTTGCATTAACAGATAATAAGATTAGTGTCTAAATAATACAACTGTCAGCAAGCCGCTTGAAGACTAACCTATAGAAACATGTCTGTGTCTGAGAGGCAGAGAAAACCAGGTGGGTGAGGCTACGTGGTTGGGTGGATTTGGAAGAAACAATAACATCAAAGTCTCATAGAACATGAAATTTACATTGAAGTGAGATAATTAATATATACGTGTATAGCACACTATATAGGAATTGCTCAATTCTAGGCATTTGGAAGTGCTAAAGGAGCACTCCCCTTCCACATGTATTTCCCACACCCTTTCCCCAGTCAATCACATACATATAAGTCTTACCTTACTGGTTTAAGACTGAAACAAACAAGAGACTACTCATATAAGATAGAGATTCTTACCTCTTTCTTATGAAGCTTTTGTATAGAGCTTTTAGCCTATTTTGCATCACTATTTTGTTTGTTCAACTTGAGAGATATAGTTAATATTTTTCTACGTTGCTTTTGTTGTGCTATCGGGTTCTCTGTAGAGCATTGGAACTCTTACATTCTTTTTTCACACACGATGTTTAGTTACATGATTGAATTAGACAAGAAAAATAAAGCTTATGACAGTTTAGCATAAACATGATTACACTTAGTCTAGCAAAAAAAAATATGTTTTCCTATAACTGTGGTTATGCATAAACATGATTACAGTTATTCTACCATAAACATCATTGACAATTTAGTCTATGACTGGAATAAACATGTTTAGTTACAAATTTTAATTCTTTTTTGCTTTAGAATGTTGAAGGCTATAGTTTATATAAAATTTGGGCTATGGTGATGTGGGCTAAGAAGGGGGGGCTTGCAACGCGTCGGGGCATTTAAACCCTGTACCAAAAGCATCATAAGCCAACTTGAAGCCATGCCTCAATTTTCTACTCTTTCACCATAGCCCACATCACCACCTCACTTCACTTGATTTAGAACCAGAAAATCAAAGGCAAGTACACGCCCAAACTTCCCACATTAATGCTACCTAAATAGAGGACTAACAGATGGATGTAAATTTGATAAAAAAATACATGTTTCGGTAAAACTAGAAACTCATTGATAAATTGAAAAAAAAATGGCAGCCATATGTTGCTGCATTTTAAGATAGAGAGCAAATTAGTTACATATCTCTTGAGAACTCTGTACTTCTAATATTTGATTTGAGTATCCAATGGTCTTTTTTTTTTTTTGTTTGAACGTGACAAAGTCACATTTCATTAATGAGAAGAAAGATAGAAGTGTCCCAGATACAACAACACTTCCACAAAAAGGAAAAGAGAACACAAACCCTAAAGACCAGGACACTACTCACACAAGCCACTATAAGAATAAGTTCACAATCTCTAATTTATCCAGATGATAAACTTAGGGAGAGGCGAACAATACAGATAAAATCAGAAATATGTCTTCTACCAGGACAATAATTATTGAATGATAGAAGAAGGATCTTGAAAGTCAAAAGCCATATTAGCCGCCTTGCCCCAGCCAATCCAATTCTCTTGATGCTATTTCAATTAGTATGTTAACTTAAACAAATTAAAATTATTCAATTGTGATTTCAAAGAATTTTTACCAAGATACACTCTTTGATACAATTCCTTTTGTGATCACAGAATTTTGAATAGGCACCAATAACATAGAGTTGAATAGGCATAAAATTCTGCATTACTTTACAGTATAGTTTATACACCAGAGGCCTATCAACATGATTGCCATTATTTTTTGAAAGGTTTTCGATTGCTGACAACGGCAACAAAGTGGAGTTAAGTATATATGTAGGTGTCGTAGAGGATAAGACTGGATAATCCACTCATATTACTTTTCATGTATACTTAACTCCATTTATATACTTATATACTTAAATCATATAATAATACACATATAATCTCTTATAAATTATGACCTTTGGGAGTATACTTACATAATCTCTTATATAAGTATATCCGACTTCTCCTTTACGACACCTACACCTTATAACACAGGTTTATTTGTAATCACAAAAATTCTGTTGCAATTCAGCAAGATCAAGGCTCATCTCATGTATAACTTTAGCTTATTAATCTATGTCTCCCTTTCTATGATATACAAATGTACTTGTGTTGTGTTAAATTTATCAATTTGATCAAAAGTTTTAGAAGGCCATCAACTTAACCCTCAGCCATTAAAAGCACATAAAGAAAACTTAATCAAAGCTGCCCCGCTGCCCCCACTTTTTCAAAGCCATAAGATTGAAATTCTACCCAACCACACCCCCTCCAAGTACTTATTTAAGCTATATACTTTAACTATATAAATATACTTATATAAGCTATGGATATAACCACATGTCTATGTCTATATCCATATTTCTTTAACATTCTTTCCTATGCATAACAATGGCTCATATTTAACATACATATTTGTCTATATCCATATTTCTATACCTATATGACTATGCAAAGTCACCATTAACATACACTTGAATAGATTAAACTTTTCTCTGCATATTAGGCTCCTGTTTATACGTTATTTCCTTAGGAGGATGAATGAGATTCAGATTAGGCTCAGCTTTATACATTCTTACTTAAAATAACCTATATGTGCATGTACATATGGATATCTATTTGTCTAAATCTTTATTTCTATACCTATATGACTATGCAAAGTCACATAAATCATATTTACTTATATAAACTATACTTACATAAACTTACATAACTCTTAACCCCTTCAAGCTTTTAGAACCTCTTCAACACTGAATCTTGAACCTTCAGGTTGTTCATTCATTTTTCATTTTTTTTTCTCTCTTTTGAAAGGATAATCTAATCTATTCTTTTTTTTCCTGCAAGGTTTCCTATTGCTGGCAAGGAGTACAAAGTAGCTCCTGCGGAAGTCGACAGCAGTCGAGTGTTTAGGACACCTGTAGAGCACAACACCCAGGTTGGATGATTAAGCTTGATTTCCTTTTATTTGCATTCATGTTCACTCCAACCTGTTAGTGGAGCTAAGGCAATGGACAATCTAATCTCATATTGTCATTTTAATTTTAATGCCTACTGAGAAGCTGTTCAAGATTGAATCTTGAACTTCAAGCTTTCCTCTAACCATAGATAACATATTTGTCCGACTTTCTCCCATCTTCTCCAAACATTCCTCTAACCCTAACCCCTTCAAGCTTTTAGAACCCATTCAAGACCAAATCTTGAACCTTCAGGTTGTTCATTCATTTTTCTTTTTTCTTTTTGTTCTTTCTCTTTTGAAAGTATAATCTAATCTATTCTTCTTTTTTTCTGTAAGGTTTCCTATTACTGGCAAGGAGTACAAAGTAGTTGTTGCGGAAGCCCACAATAGCCGAGAGTTTGGGACACCTGCAGAGCACAACACCCAGGTTGGATGATTCAGCTTGATTTCCTTTTATTTGCATTCATGTTATGTAAGAAAATATATTCTGCAGTGAGTGATAAGTTAGAAAATCATGATTGTGGGGTCGGGTCCCTCTTCTGCCATTGTTTTATGATTCATAAAAGTACACTTTTCTTGATTGAAATATAAAAATGGTTTTCCATGTACTATCTCATAGTAGTATCATTTTGCCCAGTAGTTTATATGCGATGTCTTTTAGTTTTCACAGCCTTTGCTCTGTCCTAACCATGGCGGCGGCCTTCTCCCTTAACTAATGCATTTCACATAATTCTTATTTAATTAAAATTTTATTATATATTAGTTGAAAGAAGAAAGGATACTAAAACGATGACATAAGGTCAAGAGGAGGAACCCATGCGATGCACCAAAGTTTCAAAAATAAGTCTAATACAACATAATTTAAAACAGCCATATAATTTTTAACGGACACAAAAAAAATAAAAAAATAATAAAAAATGATAATTCTTCCCCTTACATAATTACAAAAATGGCTGGCATTAATTTGTCCTGATCCTGCAAGTGAGAGATCATGACTCATGAGCAAGCTTCTGCACTGTGTTACAGTAGGTAAATCATACGGCAAAAAAACAGAAGACCTCTTTTAATTAACTCTATACATGAAATAAAAATATTACTAGATAAACTAAAATGACAAAAAAATTTAATTGTATCTTTTAATTTAATGGGCACAAGAATCTCAAAAAACTTAAGACGACAAAAATGCATTGATGACATAAGAGCCAGTGACACCAAAATCAGAAAAATTCTAATGCTATTGATATTTAATATATAGACTAACTAAACAAGCGCTTTTTCTGGAAACTATAGAAAACATAAATTTGACAACTAGATTTTATAACCTAATCTTTGCTTCTCTGTAACAAATCAAAGCTTGCAATCTCTCCACCACAACTCTGAGGCGAGAAGAAGTTCCTATGCAGAGACACAAAAAAAATAATGTTTTTAATGCTTCCAAATAGAATCTACCTCACTAGATTTTAAAAGACTTGCACAAATTGACCACAACACCAGGGAAGCTACCAAAACAAAGCATCAGAAAAGTGAAATACCCAAACAACCCAGATGAATAAAACAACACGTGTCATCAGAATTTTTTTATCTGGCAGCATAAAATCCAACCCACTCAAGAAACCCCCCCTCCCCTAAAGAAAAAATGAACACCCAATAAGCAAACAAAGAAACTAAAATTCCATTTGACAACCTACAAGACAACTCAATCCATAAAGATTAAAAGAGGTACAAAAGATTATAGAAAATATCCTTATGTAATTAAAGAAATTTATACTCACCTAAGTATTATACTTAAGTCTTAAGTTGCTCCCATCCCTTTTAAGTTATGCATTTAACTCTTATATATGCTATATACTCAAGTCTTATCTAAGCTATAACTTAAGATATACACTAAGTCTTAACTTATACACTTAAGTCTTGTATAAGCTATATGCTTAAGCTATACTTAAGTCTTAAGTTATACGTAAGTCTTGTATAAGCTATATGCTTAAGCTATACTTAAGTCTTATATAAGCTGTAAAATCACATTAGGCTCAGCTTATCTAACTCCGAGTTGATCCAAAACCTGATCTAGATCAGACTAGGCTCAGCTTATCAGAAGTCCCACTTAAATGCAGGCAATGGAATCTTTCTTACTTAAATGCAGACAGTTAGAGTATGCATCAAAATCAGTCATGATTCGTTGATATAATTAAAGAAATTTATACTCACCTAAGTCTTATACTTTAACTTGCGCACTTAAGTCTTATATAAGGTACATACTTAAGTCTTATCTATACTATATACTTAAGGTATACACTAAGTCTTAACTTATACAATTAAAGTCTTATATAAGCTATATACTAAAGCTATACTTTAGTCTTAAGTTATAAGACTTCAGTCTTATATAAGCTAAATGCTTAAGTTATACTTAAGTCTTATATAAGCTATAAAATCACGTTAAGCTCAGCTTAACAAATTCTAAGCTAATGAAAACCTGATCTAGATCAACTTAGGCTCAACTTATAAAAAGGACCAATTAAACGTAGGCATGGAATCTTTCTTACTTAAATGCAAACAGTTTGATTTCAATACAGAAGACCTAATAACTATCTAATCCAATTAGTTAGTAATGCACACAGTTATAATATGTATAGAAAACAGTTAAAAATGTAGACAATTAGAATATGAACCTTCAACATTGATATTTATTTACAATCAATCATAATCTTGGGTTATTTTGTGAACATCACAGAAAATAAGGGATAACCCCAAGTTTTTAGAACCCCTTCAAGACCGAATCTTGCACCTTCAGGTTGTCATTATTTTTTTATTTTTCTCTTTTTTTAGTGTTTATCTTTTGAAAGTATAATCTAATATTTTCTTCTCTTAAGTTTTCCTATTGCTTATGGTGTCACCTCTCTCTTTCTACATGGCTACGCAATACGAAGGATATGCTGCAGAAGGTAGCAGGGACCGAGCATTTGGGACCCCTACACCTTACAACACTCAGGTTTGTTTGTAATCACAAAAGTTCAGCTTTGTTGTATCATTCCAAAGTTTCTGTCGCGTTTCGTGTTGTTTTCTGGCTTAGATTTCAAGATCTTCATAGATTAAAAAAATGAAGGAATTCCTATCTTCTCCTAGACTCATTCTTTTCTTGCTTAGATTTTCAAGGTCTTCATAGTAGTATCATTTGCCCAGCAGTTTATAAGGTCTGTCATGTAGTTTCTCAATCTTTGCTAAGTGCTAACCATAGAGCTTGACTTCTAACCAATGGCTTCAATGATGGAGTTCCAAATGGCCAGATCGTTTACAATCATTTTATCTATCCATCGAAGCTTGCTCCAAGATCCCCTCATTTGGCATAAAATATTTATGTGAGGACTCAATGAAAATTAAATGTTGCACCTTCATGTTGTTCATTGATTTTTTCTTCTATTTTTTGTCTGTGTTTCAATTTTGAAAGTATAATATAATTATTTATCCAATGTCTTGGGTTTGATGTAAGTGGCACATTGGTTAGATATTAAAAGAATTGAGATACCAAAGTGAGATATAAAAAAAAAATTGAGATATCAAAGTGAGATATTACTTTTAACTTTAAATAAAAGCAAAATGATATATAACAAAAACAAATTTAGACCATCAAAATGAGATATTACTTATAACTATAAATAAAATCAAAATGAAGTATAACAAGAACAAGTTTAGACCATCAAAATGAGATATTAAGAAAATGGTAGCCCAAAGTGAGATACTACAAAGTGAAATAATACTTTTAACTTTAAATAAAATCAAAATGAGATATAAGAAATCAAAACTATAAATAAATAAATAAAATATATTATTATTAAAGATTGAAAATCAAAATATATAAATAGATCTAAATTGAAATATATATTTATTAAAGACTTCAGGTTTACTTTCTTGGTTGGACGACCAGTTGCCAAAATTAGAGGCCCCGTAGGAGTTGCTCCCTTGTGACCAACGGACCCATGCGGTGCAAGGGGAAGCCCCTTGCCGCCTTCGCCGCCGCTGCCTGACTACCACCTGAGCTCGGGCCTCCCCAGCCACATGCCGCCACCATCGCCCTCCCGGGCACTGCACACCTTCTCAAATCTCCTCCCCTTTGCCTCCGTCAGCCGCAGGCACTACAACTCCCTCCACTTCCTTTGCTCCTCCTCTGCCTCTGCCAGCAACGATGGATACATGTTCAACAGCGTCAAGCCCTCGACTCCCCCTCCCTATCCTGCAGGACGAGGATGGCAGCGACAGACGACGACCACTATATGCCGCCCCTATGCACTGGGTCCACGCCGAAGTAGCTGGCGTAGGACATCCCCAGGTTGAGCTCGATCTTCCCAGAGTTCTCCTTCGTGCCTGCCCGGAACTCTGCAGCTAGCGGCTCCTCGTGTTGGATGCCCCCAGAGAACTACCGCAGCAAGTCCCTCAGGTACCTCTTCACTCCCTAAACTGCCTCGCCTCCCACCATGAGGACCTCTAGAACACAAAAAAGGCAAGATTTTTCATAGACTGCAGAACCCAGCACCCCAAACTCTGCCTCAGTAGATATCCCAGCAAGACTTCTCCCAAAAGCACACGAAACAAGAAAAGACACCATGAACAAGCCCTCCCTCACCCAATCCATCCAAACCGCCACATTTCTATTCTCTCTCTCTCTCACTGTCCTATCTCTATCTTGTGATGTGAAGTGTTGGGTACGACACCTATTTTTTTTTTTTTTTTTAGCATGTTTTTATAACTGAAGGGAAGATAAATAATATAATGTGTTTTTTTTTCTTAGCTTCTGGTTGGGAGGGCAATGGGGATTATGATGTTTGGTGGGCCCAATAATCACAATGATGCCCCGGGCGCACAGTTTATATCACCTCCATTAATTAAGAGATGAAATAAAGTGTGTCATTTGAATTTGAAAAATATAAATTTAATGACTTTAGTATATATATTTATATAATATATAAATAAATAAAGTGTTTGAATTCCTATTCCAATAATAATTTTATTTTTAAATTAAAATTGCCAAATTTTGTGACTTTTAGAAATATTTAATTTCTTCTTAACTCTATAAAACTTTTGATTCAGTAAATAACTACACTTAATCGTGATATTTATAAATAAGCGCTTATAGTTTTAAATCTTCCTATAAAAAGTCCTTTTGAGGGAATTCTCTGTAACGCTCTCACGGCCATTTTTGTCATAAACCTATTTTTTATTAATATTTTATGTAACTATAACTGGCTATTTTGTTACCGTGTTAAATATATATAGTCACTTTACGATAAATCTGGCAGAGGTCTTCGGTAAGTTCCTCTTTTTCCTATCTCACAAAAAAGGTGTTTATGGTATTTATATGATATTTTTATTAAACTAAACAATACCTTAATGTAAACCAATATTTTATTTTAATAAAATAATCTTTTAAAGTAAGACTGATACATCTGTCTCTACCTATTTTATTCAAGGATACACATTGAATAGAAATCACTTATTTATTTTTATCTTTAATTAAATATTCTATCAACTATGTGTTCCAATCACAATACATGTTCCGTCTAAGAAATAGGGGAACATGATGGATTAAATGATGTTGCATCAAGGCATCGAGACCTTGCGAGTTGTGACGTCAATATAGTGACAGGTCATACATGCTTTATCAGGGTGTCCTTTTGCAGTTGTCAGGGTGATTGTTCCGGTGACATACGATGTTGTTTTTGTGGTCCATTGGGTAAAGTTCTCCACAAATAAAGTATATAAAAATATCCGGATGTGAATAATTTCTTTTTCTATCTAAAAGGAATGTGTTTTTAATCTCTCTTTATATCTTAATTTTTAAGATAAGTGTTATGCTTAAATTAACACATATTTAAAATTTTTTATTAAGATGATGTTATTTAAATAATGATATATTTATCTTAAAATTAATTTTTTAAAAAAATAAACAAATTTAAACAAATGCCGTGCATCGCACGGATTTGAACTAGTTTGTAATAATGTACGAGATTTTAGCTAACGAAAATACTCTCTAATTTTGGCACTCTTAGACTCCTTGTGATTCCTTCTAACTTACTGATGTGGGACTATTATTAAATCTCAAGACTATTCTATGTCCCTTCTCCCGGCTGCATGAACATGTAGGTTATTGGGCCGTATGGGCCGACTGCCAGGTCACATGGGCTATACAATATTTTTATTAGTAACATGATTGATTATAAATGCGAGGTGCAAAACTTTAAATGTGACAAATATACGTCGAAGCCTTTGTCACGTTTAGAAAATATTTGTCATCTCTATGTATCTATTTACATATTTTTTAACATGACAAATATTTTACGAACGTGACAAATACATCATAAGTATGATAAATAGTAGTTGTCACGTTCAAAAAACATTTGTCACACCTGAAAAATATATGTCATTTCCACGCATATGTGTACAGATTTATAAGTGAACATGTATTTGTCATGTAAACGGAGCATTTTGTCACACGTACATATGTTCTCACACTCAGAATTTTCTGCACTGTAATTAATACTTATTAGATTACTTAAGAAAAAGTGTTTAGCCTATGCAACTCTTGCCTAAGTGGACTAATGACTTAACTTACTGCACTAATACTCAATGCAGCAAGTATTACTTTGCAACATATAGTTACACCACCTTCTAAAAAAAAAACATGTAGTTACACCTTTTCTCTTAATAATGCAAAGAAAAGCACTGGTCAATGGTTCCACAAACTTTTATTTATGGATTCCCTCATTAGAATATTCAATCCAATTTACAGCTATGAATTTGTGATCTTTTAATGTAAAATAGTAAAAGGTTATATTGGAAAAACTAGACCCTAGAGTAAACAAGCCAACATTGCATAGAAGTTCCATTATTTATAGTGACCAAGTCCTTATAACCGTGTTGACTAGTTGACGTGCGTTTTCTTGCCTGTGCATTTTTTTCTTAAAAAGAAAAAAAATAGGAGAAGAAGGTAATTTTAAGAGGGTCATCCATACCGGCTGATCTTTGATCGAATAATTTAATTTATTGATAAAAATAATATTATTTTTAATTATCAAATAGTTTAAAATTTAAAATATAATAGTACTTTTATAAAATATCTTTTATTAAAATTTTTAAACTGTCCGATCAAAGACCGAACAATACAATGACTCCCTTAAAATTGTCCCCTCCTCGGCTCCTCCTTAGTTTCTTTGAAAAAATAAAGAAATATACCTACGATTGTAGCTGTTACCGCAGGCAGCAAACTATCTGCTTCTTCTCAACAAGCTTCAAATTGATGGGCCTGATGCTACCTTACATTTCATATCCTATGGTGGAATGCATTATTCACTTCAATTGAAAAAATTAATTTTGATCGAGTCTGCCTTGGTGAAAAGAAGTCCCAACCAAAAAAATTGAAGTCAAACTAAACTAAAAGACCATACAAACTGAGTTAAGTATACACAACTAAATTAGTACTATTTATACGAGTTTACAAATTATTTGCCTAGAAATGTTCAAAAGTAGACATAAAGCAGATAACAATACGAAAAACTCAAAACTAAATCAAACAAATTTTTAATAGTTTTTTGATCTTTAATCCTCATAAACTTTTGAAATTATAAATAACTCCTTCTCATCTTATTATTTACAATAAGTTTCTATAAATTCAATTTTCTTTCAAAAAGGCTCTTTTGAGGTATTTTTTTGTAATACTATATTAAGGACTTTTTTGTAACATTATGGGCCTTGCATCAATTTAGGGGGAACTGCGAAGGGTCATAAATAAAAAGTTAGATTAGAGAAGTTCCCTTATCAATATGCTATATTTTCAAAGATTAAAACATCAATATATCTTTTTCTTTAAACATCTTAATTAAATTAGAAAAACTTCCACCAAAACCAAATCTACCTAGCCGAACAAGCGCACCTGCACACGCCACTTTTCATTCTTTACAAAGCACAAATCCCCCCTGCGCAGGAGGAGTTCGAGTTGGAATCCGATCCACTACTTCCTCTTTATATATACCTGTGCATGCTCCAGAGAAAAAGAAGTAGAAGAAGGAGGTTAGAGAGAGAAAGAGAGGAGAAACGAAGCGGTGGCCATGATCGTGCGGGTGCGAAGCCGCGACGGGCTGGAGCGGGTGACGGTGCCGGAGCACGCCGGCGGCGCCACCGTGGGGGACCTCAGCGCCCTAATCGAGGCCCAGCTGGGGGTTCCCTTCGCCGCCCAGTCCCTCTCCCTCGACCAGAACCTGCTCCTCGCCAAGACCCCCGAGCAGGCCGCCGCCCTCGCCGCTCCACTCTCTGCCACCCTCGCCTCCCTCGGCGTTTCACACGGCTCCGTCGTCTTCCTCGCCTACGCCGGCGAGCGCTCCGTCGCCCGCCCGCCCGGCGCCGCCGCCCTCACTCCCGCCGGGTCCTTCGGCCGCAAGATGACCATGGACGAACTCATCGCGCGCCAGCTCCGCATCGTCCGCCAGGAGTACCCCCACTGCGACGCCGTCTCCTTCGACCGCGCCGCCGCCGACGCCTTCCAGCGCTACGCCAACGAAACGCTCGCCTTCGCCGTCAAGCGCGGGGGATTCATGTACGGCCGCGTGGTGGGGGAGGAGAAGAAGGTGGAGGTGGATTTCATCTACGAGCCCCCGCAGCAGGGCACCGAGGAGTACCTCTCGCTGCTGCGGGACCCCGACGAGGAGGCCCTGGTGGAGGCGATCGCGGCGGGGCTGGGGATGCGCCGAGTGGGGTTCATCTTCACGCAGGCGGTCGGCGGCAAGGGGGAGTTCACCATGTCGGCGCGGGAGGTGCTCCAGGCCTCGGAGCTGCAGGCGGAGGGCGGGATCGAGGAGTGGGTCACGGCGGTGGTGAAGCTGGAGGTGAACGAGGAGGACGGCGGCGCGGACGTCCACTTCGAGGCGTTCCAGATGAGCGACCTGTGCGTGAAGCTGTTCAAGGATGGGTTGTTCGTGACGGAGCTGGAGGAGGGGGCGGATCCGAAGGTGTCGAAGATGACCAAGGATGTGGTCGTGGGGGGGAAGGACACCAGGGAGGTCGACAACGACTTCTTCCTGGTTCTCGTCAAGATCTCGGATCACCAGGTCAGTATAAACCACACCCCCCCCTTTCTTCCTGCTTTGGACAGCCGATTTAAAAGTATTTCAATTGTTTAAGTTTGCATCGCTTGTTTAGTCTCTTGAATTCTTTTTAAATTTTTTTGCTTGCACTTAATCTTTCCACTTCAAACTCCTTTTTTGTCTCAAAAAACTTTGGGTAGTTCAGTTCAATGCTTTGATTATAGGGGAGTAATGTGATGCATGATATCAGATGCTTTGGAGTCCACAGAATCTGAATTTGAATAAATCTGTTCTCTCTTTTACTGCTAAGAATCGATGATTAAAGGATCACCAAATGCATGATGGCCGAACAATCGCATCCTGCTGATATATTCCTGACGATGACACACCAAAACAGGTTCTGTACTGCTATGCATTTAGGATTTAGGTTTGCGTGTTGTATGAGGCGTTTAGATTTAGGTTTAGGTTTTGCTTTTCTTCCCTGTAGAGTAAGCTGGCTGCAAGGATGTATGTTCGGTAGTTGGAGTTGTTTTCTATATTTGTTCAAGGAGTTACATTCGGAAATTGGAGTTTCTCATGATGCTGCTGTCCTTAAGGAAGACAAAAAGTAGAGTGACTTTCAAACTCATCTACTTGGGATGGTACATTGCTCAAAACTTAGTTGAAGGCTCAGTCTTTTCAAATGCCCCCATCCCAGACTATCATTGGTACTACAAAGGACTTCTATTCTTTCCAATGCTTGACCTGCAACATTGGTGTGTCTATGATGTGGTGGACACTTCTATGTTCATTAAAGAGCCATGTTGGATACATGGGCATGATACAATGCTTAGGCGTGCATATCCAAGACCCCATTTTGTGATTCCAAAACGGCCTCATGTCTTGTTGGAAAAAAAAAAAAAACTTTGCTGTGTCTGATGCGTATCTTATTGGCACTGGACACCTGAGCCCATCTTCCACTAGTCATATTAGGACATTAAGCCATTTCCTCAGTAGTCAGTACCATAGTCTCATTTGTCTTTTCTTTTTGAGGGTGGGGCCTCTAACCATTATGCTATAGTAGGCAACTGATTCTTCTGGCCTTGATCAAGAAACAATTTCAGTTTGTGGATGTGGTAGTATTCAAAGGGGGTTTCCGTAATATTACCACGTCCACAAATGCACAGCTGTTTGAAGGGTAGCTATGGAAGTGAAAACCTCCAACCTTCTTGGCTAATGTTGCAAATGATGTGGCCATCATTCCTCTATTTTTCTCATAAAAACCTTCTGCCATAATCCTTTTGCTGAACTGTCAGCCACATGAATGCTCTGACTTTGACCAGTGATTTGGCCTTCTAGGTGCTATTGAACTCCATCTGATAACTATCCTTAACCAGCTCCCGTTTATTGGTTGCCAATAAGAATTGTGGAACATTCTGTCTAACCTATTGCCCCCAGCCTACTTGTATTTCAAAAAATAGGTATCAACCCCCTCTACTGACTTTGATTTTATAACATTTTTCAATCCATTTAGCTGACTTCTGATTATTACATCTGTTGTATTCGGCTCTTCTAATTGTTTTCCAGGTAGACTCATATTTTGTAATTAGTTCCCAAATCCATTTGCTTAACAGGGCCAAATTCATAAAGTACATGTTTTTGACTCCCGGACCTCCAAAATTTTGAGGTTTACAAACTGTGTTCCAGTTGACAAGATGATGCGGGATGGCTAATGGGACTAATAGACTCACTAGCGCTGGCTGGTAGAGATCAGCAGTAAGCAATATAATAATAAGTAGAAGCAGCCTAATCTCACAATTATTGAGTTGGATAATCACGGCATATAACATAAGTAGTTGAGTAACCGTCTGCTTGCGATGAGGAAATGTGGGACCGTTGGTAGTTGAGGAACTACCACAAGTCTAGGGAATTAGAACCACCAAAAATCCTGAGGGAACTCATGATAGGTATAACGCGCTCACAAGCCAGCAACGATGATGTATCACGGGTTAGATATCCTACCTCACGAGTCGGCGACAAATGAAAGCAAATATTAGACAAGCAAAGCTGTAGTGGGTGGGACTGCATGTACCTCCACGCTGGTGCGTGGGAAAAAACCACACAGTGCACGTGTACCACTCTCCAAATACAATAAAATATAGATCCACTCCTCGTAAGGAGGTAAAAGGTTACAATTAAGTAATAAAAATAATCCGGAGTGGTAAACACGACAGTTGAGGGTTTCCGACGGTGCGTACGTTGTTGGTAAGATGTTTCAGAAAGCTTGCCACAAAATCAGAGGCATCTATATGTTGGTACACAAATCGAGGCGGCTGACACAGGCCTTGGGATATGCGAACGTGTGACCTCCGCATGCGTGCAGAAGTGGCACGCAAAAATGAGGCACTCTCTGAGAAGCACCACGCTGGATCTGGGTTGATCTCGTCGAGACGAAATCGACAGCGCAAACAGTGCACGAATCGGAGCTCGGATGAGCTCGGAACGTGGGTGGTGCACTATCGTCTCTTGTTGCACCCCCTGGCGCACAACAATGAACCTAGATAGGACCCTGGCTTGGACCCAATAAGACCCTAGCTCAGACTTGATAGCAGGTGGTTGGGACCATCGGGCCCTGGTCGAACCAAGTAAGAGAAATAGGCTTGGTTTAATAAGAATGGACCTATTGGGTCTTGATTTGGTTCGGGCCAGATTCACAAGTGTCTCGGGGGATCGGGTCAAACCTATTTTGACAGGGCGGCTTAAAAGGGGTTTGGGCCTTCCCCCTCCCCTTTTCTTTTCCACTTTTCTCTCTCCTCTACCCTAAACTGAGCAAGAAGGGGAGGATAGGGCGCCGACGACGGCGGGGCTGGCGGGCGGCTCTGGTGGCGCTGGTGGGAGGCCGCGACGGCGGCGGAGGAAGGTGCAGGTGGCAGGCTACCGGCGGCGGTGGTGGGTGGATCGGTTGGTGGTGGCAGGGACCCAGCGGGGTCTGGTGATGGTGGCGGCAACGCTGGCGGGCGCCGGCAGTGGTAGGCCGCCGGCTCGTTTCCACCGACTTCTTTTCTCCTTTATTTTTTTCTTCTTTTTATGTTCTTCTTCTTCTTCTAACTTGCGCGATGGAACCGAGAGATAGAGGGGGGAGATCGAAGAACAGGGGATGACAGGAAGGAGGAGGGAGAGGCGTGGGCAGTTGGGGTCCTGTCGGCGTTGCACCGGTCGGGAGGGCTTCCTTGGTGTCGCATCGGGGAAGGGGGGGGGGAGGGGCTGGCGTCGCACCAACTAGGTTCCTTCGTTGCGAAGGTAAACACACAAACTCGAGTATTTTTTCTTCTCAAGTATTCATGCATTAAATTTCTGAAATAAACTTAGAATAACGTATATAGACTCATTCTTTGGACTCCTATCTCAGCTCTAACAAGCTATCCAATCCTATCTCTAAACTTGTCTCTATCTATCAGTCCTTAATTAGTGCGAAAATCACAGCTAAAAATCCTAAAACATGAAAAATCACATACTGGGTAATAAATGGGCCATATAAAATCAAATAAAATGTATCTCCATGCATCAAATGGGCCATGCGTCGTTTCCAAGTCAAAGGGACGCTGGAGCAGCTCTCCGACGACAATAGCCATAATCTAGGTGCAACCGGATAGTATCTCGAGTGTCCTCACCAATCTTCTCTGGCTGGGAGGAATTCAACCATGTCGAGTAAGGGTCACTGTTGCTATGGTAGTGCTTCAGGAGGTTAGGGTCAATCTTCTGTAACTCGGCTCGAGTAATCTATGTGTCATCTGAAGGTGGCCTTCCCCTCCAATGAACCATGTATTGATAGTGCACGTCCTCTCAAGATGTAACAACTTGCTCATCCAATATATGCTCAATCTGCTCACGCCGAATAGGTATAGGGGTTGTAGGTGGACACTCATGTGTGGGATCGCTCACAAGGGGAGGAGACGGTTCAAATAGATCACTGGGTATCACTGCTGGGTCTCGATATGGTACTAGATCATAGACATTGAATGTGGAACTAATACTATAATCTAGTGGTAAATCAACAACATACGTATTAGGCCTTGTTTTAGGTTCTTAAAAGTACCGGCTCCTCTAGTTTGCAACTTCTTGGCGGTTCTAGATGAAAATCGCTCAGGCCTGACTCTGATCATGACGTAGTCACCCACCTGAAATTTTTGTGGACGTCGGTGTGCATCTGTCAATTTCTTATAATGTTCATTGCTAATCTCTATATGGCGACGAACCGTATCATGCAAACTCCTAATATGTTCAGCTAAAGACTCGACATACTCTGACATACGGGAATGAATGGGCAAAGGAACTAGATCTACGGGTCTCCTAGGTATATGGCCGATAACAATCTCAAAGGGACTCATACCTGTAGACCTATTGACTGAATCATTATACGCAAACTCAGCATGAGATAAGATCATGTCCTAACTACACGCATGCTCTCCTACTAAACAATGTAATAGATCTCCAGACTCTTGTTGATTACCTCAGCTTAGCATCATTCAATTTTTCGCTGAAGTAAGTAATAGGGTGACCCGCATAGCTCAACACTCCAACTATGCTAACAACAGAAGCATCAAATCTCAAACACCTTAGAGAAATCAGGTAATCGAAAGATATGTGCATAAGTCATACGTTCATTGATGTCATGGAAGGGTGATGCGACATCCTTGGTTTAAACAAATGTTTCTTTCTTGATGCAATATGTGAGTGAAGTCGAATCGTGTTGAATCCACGTATAAACGATAGTACAATGTAGCCAAACTATGAAAACTACCAACATCGTGGCTATTTTGGGGTTCAGGCCATTCTACTATCGCTCTAACCTTCTTAGGGTCCGCAGAAACACTCTCACTGGATATAATGAATCCCAGGAAGATTATCCTAATAGTCTTGAATGCACACTTTTTGAGGTTGCCATATAACTGCTCCTTCCGAAGGACGGTACAAAGTTGGTGCAAATGATCGACATGATCCTCCATAGTCCGGTTATATATGAGAATATCATTAAAATATATGACCACAAATGTATTTAGCATGTCACCATATCTAGCATATCATCTAAGTGGGGAATAGCAAAACGGTATTTAACAGTGATTCGATTTATTACGTGACTATCTACGCACATCCTCCAAGTATCATCCTTCTTTGGAGTTAACAGTGCGGGAACGACGCAAGGACTCATGCTCTCCCGAATCGTACTTCTTCTAAAGAGTTCTTCAACCTGCCTCTGCAATTCTGCATGCTCAGTGGGGTTGAGCCGATAATGTGGCAGGTTGGGCTAAGTGGACCCTGGAACAAGATCTACAGCGTGTTGGATGTCATGCATCGAAGGTAAACCATATGGTAAATCCTCTTAAAACACATCCTAGAACACCTGAAGGACGCCAGTAACCGCTGGTGGATGTTCACTCGGAGTCTCTTCGTTTACAGTCTCCCTAATAGCTAGGGCATAGATCGCGTCGCTCTCAACATATTTACGCTCAAACTCCTCGCGTTGATCAATTATAGGGTCGTAGATAGAGCTTCCAATGATAGAAATCCTGTGTGTGGGAGTGCTACTCGATTGAGTCGAGCAGGAGATAGCAGGGATGTTTGACTGGACCGTGCTAGATGTAAGTGGGGTGCTAGATACAACATTAAAAGTAGCAGAAGCACTAGGTCTAGAAGTTCTAGACTAAGTGGAGTCCTGTTGAGCGGATGTTTGTGGCTGGGAAGGGTGCAAATGATGCGGCAAGTGCCAAATTGAATATACATATGTTGGATCGACCATAGACAACGATATCAAGAGCCCATAGAGACATAGGATGAGATGAAGGTGAAACGTCGTGAGAAGTACCTTCCTACCACATACCGTCATCGTCTTATTGATAAGTGGCAGAACTTCACTCATGGGAACTGTATCGTGGCCGAGTACATCTCTGAGTTTTATACTTATCTTTTGAGATATGATGTTCGTGACGAGAGTGCGATGACCCTTTCACGCTTTCGGAAGGGTTTACGTCCAACTTATCAGCCTGAATTGTTCAAGAGGGATGTGTCTATTACATTAGAGTATGTTTATTAAGTGGCGTTAGAGGCAGAATAGTTAGAGATTGAGAGTGAGTCCTTACAGCACCCGATGCCTCCTTTTCAGTGCCCTCCTGACCTTCGAGGTGCACCTGCCAACTCATAGAGAGGACCTATGGTAAGACCCCAGGATCCAGCCCGTGAGGAGGTTTCTGCTCCCAGAATCCCGTTTTCCTATTCGGGAGCAGCTGTTACCACTTCTTACCCCTCCTGCTCCCCCCTGGGCGGCAACTCCACCATTCCGACGAGAGGATAAAGGAAAGGCTCCTCTGATAGGAGAATCCTCTATTGCTAGTCCGCACACTCAATGCTTCCAATGCCATGGGGATGGCCATTACGCATCTCATTGTCCTACCGGTGCCTTGACCTTAGATGGGACCGAGTCCGAAAATCCTCTATTAGTCACTGAGGAGGTCCAGTATAAGGCAAGTGAGGATATGGCCAATGAGTTTTAGATAAATGTTCATCTAGTTGGCTGTATTCAGAGAGAGTATCATCGAGTAGATGATATTAAGGACCTTCTAGAGGTAGGTAGGTTAGGTGTGGTCTGTTGCATTTTGACTTAGCCCGAGGTGAGTGATGATTGGTGTAGGACCACGATCTTTCGTACCTACTTTAAGCATGATGGCAAGATGTGTACGGTGATCATTAATAGTGGGAGTTGCATCAATGCAATCTTCACGAGTATAGTTGCATGCCTTGGCGTGACCCATGTGGAGCATCCGAGTCCGTATCGTATGTACTGGGTGGACTCGATGTCTATTCCGATTTAGACGAGATGTCTGGTCCCTATTCATTTTCCTACTTATGAGGACCTTATATGGTGTGATGTTTTGTCTATGGAGGTTGGGAGCATTATTTTAGCCAAGCCATAGATTTATGAGGTGGACGTCGTTCTTTATGATCGATCCAACACTTGCGTATTTCAGTTTGGCACTCGCTGCATCACTTTGTACCCCTTCTGGCCACAAGCATCTGCTCAACAGGAGTCCACTCAGTCTAGCACTTCTCCTCATGTTTCTGTTACTTCTGGTGCTTCATCTAGTATACCAATTACATCTAACAAGGTCCAGTCGAACACTTATATTACCTCATGCTTGACTCATTTAAGTAGCACTCTCATGCACATGGTTACTATCCTTAGAGAGTCTCTCCATCTACGACCCTACAATTGATCAGCGCGATGGAGTTTGAGCGTGAGTGTGTTGAGAGTGATCTGATCTATATCCTAGCCATTAGGGAGACTGTGGACGAGGAGGCCTTGAGTGAGCATTCACTAGAGGTCATTACTGTCCTTCAAGAGTTCCAAGATGTGTTTTCAGAGGATTTACCAGATGGTTTACTTCCGATGCATGATATCCAACACGTTATAGACCTTGTTCTAGGGTCCACTTTGCCTAACCTATCACATTATCGGTTCAACCCTACTGAGCATGTAGAGTTGCAGAGGCAGGTTGAGGAGCTCTTGAGGAGAAGTTCGATTTGGGAGAGTATGAGTCTTTGCGCCGTTTTCGCACTGCTAGCTCCAAAGAAGGATGGTATTTAGAGGATGCGCGTGGATAGTCGCACAATAATCCGGATCACTGTTAAATACCGTTTTTTCATTTCCTACTTGGATGATATGTTAGATATGATGGTGGGAGTTACGATATTCGAAGTTGATCTTAAGAGTGGCTATCACCAAGTCAAAATCCATCTAGGTGATGAGTAGAAGACGGCCTACAAAACGAAAGGCGATCTTTATGAGTGGTTGGTGATGTCTTTCGGGCTATCCAACACCCCTAGTAGTTTCATGCGGTAGATGACCCAGGTTCTACGACCCTTTATTGGGACATTTGTGGTCGTATATTTTGATGATATTCTTATCTATAGTCGGATTAGGGAGGATCTTTCGGAAAGAATAGTTGTATGGCAACCTCAAGAAGTGTACATCCATGACTACAATGATAATCTTCTTGGGGTTTATTATATCCAGTAAGGATGTTGTTGCGGACCCTAAGGTTAGAACAATAGTAGAATAGCCCGAGTCCCAGAATATGTACAATGTTCGTAGTTTTCATGGTTTGGTTACATTCTATCGTCGATTTATATGTGGGTTTAGCACGATTACGGCTCCAATCACATATTGTATTAAGAATGTAATCTTTGTTTGGACCAAGGCTGTCGCATTAGTCTTCCTTGACATCAAAGAGTAGATGACTCAGACATCTGTCCTTCGATTATCTTATTTCTTTAAGGTGTTTGAAGTTTGATGCTTCTGCTGTTGCCATAGGTGGAGTGTTGAGCCATGCGGATCACCCTATTTCTTACTTCAGCGAGAAATTGAACGATGCTAAGCTGAGATATTCCATTTATGACAATGAGTTTTATGCGGTAGTCTAAGCTCTACATTATTGGAGGCACTATTTTTTGCCTAAGGAGTTTGTTCTCTACTCTGATCACGAGGCCCTCAGATTTCTCCATGCCTAAAAGAAGGTCAACCCTAGGCACAGTCGCTAGGTAGAGTTCCTCCAGGCGTACACATTTATCCTCAAACATCGGGCAGGTGTGGAGAACCGTGTGGCCGATGCGTTGAGTCGTCAATGTTATCTTTTATCTATTGTCAATGCAAAGGTCACTTGATTCAAGAGACTTCGTGAGGAGTATCTTGTTTGTCATGATTTCGGCCCGATCCGCACGACACTTCAATCTGGACCCTCTAGAGAGTTTAGTGAGTAGGTTCCTCAGGAGGGTTACCTTTTTCGTGAAAATAGACTGTATATCCCGCGGATCTCAGTTCATGACTTCTTAGTGTGGGAGATTTATGGGGGTGGTCTAGTCGGTTACTTCGGCCGTAATAAAACTATTGAGTTAGTGGAGCACTGGTTCTATTGACCTAGCCTGAAGCGTGACGTGGCACGCATAGTAGCTCAGTACTATACCTGCGCTACGGCAAAACAAAGAAAACAGAACACTGGTTTGTACATTCCACTCCCTGTGCCAGATAGTCCGTGGCAGGACGTTAGTATGGACTTTATTTTAGGACTGCTACGAATGGTCCTTCACGATTCCATCCTTGTGGTTGTCGACATGTTTTCTAAGATAGCTCATTTTATCTCTTGTTCTAAGACTTCTGATGTGTCTAGAGTAGTCCGTTTGTTTTTTGATGGGGTTGTCCGTTTACATGGGTTACCAAAGACCATAATCATTGACATGGATGTTCGATTTACGAGTTATTTTTGGAAGACCTTGTGGCTGCTGGATACTAAGTTCAAGTTCTCTACAGTTTATCACCCTGAGACTGATGGTCAAATTGAGGTAGTCAACATGAGTCTGGGGATTTGTTGCGTTGTTTAGTAGGAGAGCATGCGTGTAGTTAGGACACGATTCTATCTTATACTGAGTTTGTGTACAATGATTCGGTCAATAGGTCTATAGGTACGAGTCCCTTTGAGATTGTCACCGGCCATGGAGCTAGGAGACGTGTGGATCTAGTTCCTTTGTCTATTTATGTCCTTGTGTCAGAGTTTGCCGTGTCTTTAGCTGAGCATATTAGGAGTTTGCATGATACCGTCCGTCGTCATATAGAGATCAACAATGAGCATTATAAGAAATTGACAGATGCACACCAATGTCTACAAGAATTTGAAGAAGGTGACTACGTCATGATCATGGTCAGACTTGAGCGATTTCCATCTGGAACCGTCAATAAGTTGCAAGCTAGAGGAGCCAGTCGTTTTAAGATCCTAAAACGGATAGGGTCCGCATATGTTGTTGATTTACCACCAGATTATGATATTAGTTTCGCATTCAATGTCTCTGTTCTAGTACCATATTGGGATCTAACAATGATATCCAGTGATCTATTCAAGCCTTCTCTACTCCTTGTGAGTGACCCCACACATGAGTGTCCACCTGCAGCCCCTATACGCTCCTATACCTATTCGGCGTGAGCAGATTGAGCATATATTGGATGAGCAGGTTGTTACATCTCGGGAGGGCGCGCACCACCGATACCTATTTGGTTGGAGGGAACGGCCGCCTTCAGTTAACACATGGATTTCTTGAACATAGTTGCAGAGACTTGACCCTGACCTCCTGGACCACTACCGGAGCAGCAACGACCTTTGCTCGATAGGGTCGAGTTTCTCCTAGTCGGAGAGGATTGGTGAAGACATTCGAGCCACCATCCAGTTTCAACTGGATTACGTCTACTGTCGTCGGAGAGCTGTTCCGGCGTCCCTTTGGCTTGGAGACGTCGTATGGCCCATTTAATGTATAGAGATACATTTTATTTGATTTTATTAGGCCCATTTATGGTCCAATATATATGATCATCTATTTTTTAAGATTTTTAAATACGATTTTCGCACTATTTAAGGGCTAGTGGATAGAGACGGGTTTAGGGATATAATCGGATGACTTGTTAGAGTTGGGGTAGGAGTCCCAAGAAGGAATTTATATATGTTATTGTCAGTTTATTTCAGAAAATTGAATGCATAATTATTTGAGGAAAAAAATTTACTTGAGTTTCTTGTGACTGATTCTCTGCCATAGAGATCCCCTACCTTCCTTGGTGCGATGCTGAGGATCCTCCACTCTTTCCAGTGCAACTTCGGGGAGGTCCTATCCTGCTGGTGCGACATTGACATATATCTTCCTACCCCGCCCCTTTCTCCTTCCTCTGATCCCTCTCTCGTTCTCCCTCGGTTCATGTCCTAGTAGCATAAGTAAGAAGAAGATGAAGAGGAGGAAGAAGTGGACAAGGAAGAGGAGTTGGTGGCCTCCCGCAACTGTCACCAGTGTTTGCTGGTGCTGTCGCTGCCGGCCCCCGCTAGCAGCCACGGGACCCGTTCTTGCCCCAGCCGCCCCTATTGCCACCGTCGTCGTCGTTTGCCATAGTCGTTGCTGCTGTCACCGCCTTCCATCGGCTTCGCTGGAGTTGGCACCCCCGTCGCCGCTGACCAGTTGCCCCGTCACCGCTGTCGCCGCCGACTACCTTCCGCACCAGTAGTCGTCACCCCTTTCTCTTCTGGTTGGGGATTGAAGGAAGTTGCGGGTGGGTGGGGGGTAGAAGAAAGGAGGGCACGTGTCCTTTAAGAAGTAACTTGGTCCAGCCAGGTTGACCCGAGCTGGGTCTGAACCCCAACCCCCTACTTGGTTCGAACCACATCCTTTAAAAAGGAACCCAAGCTTTAAATTGTTACTTGGTTTGACTAGGTCTTAAGAAATCTAGGTGGTCTGAGCCATCTGGTTCAGTCTTGGTCTGAGCCAGGGCTCGATTAGGTCCAAGCCAGGCCCGATCTGGTTCGTGACGTTGCAACAGAGGTGCAACAAAGACCGATAGTGCACCGCCCTCGTTTCGAACATGTTCGCGCTCCGATTTGAGCACCGTCTGCGCCGTTGGTTTCGTCTCGACGAGATCGACCTAGATCTAGCTCGACAATGCCTCGTTCTGTGTGCCACCATTGCACACATATCGAAGTCATACACTTGCGCATCTCGTGGCCCGTGTCAGTCGCCTTGCTTTACGTGCCATCATCCATATATCACTGATTTTGTGGCACACTTCTTGAGGCATCTTCCCAGCGACGTACACGCCATCAGTGACCCGTCAACTGCCGTGTTTACCACCTCAGATTATTTTATTGCTTAATTGTAGCTTTTTATCTCCCTGCGAGGAGTGAGCCTATATTTTGTTGTACTTGGAGGGTGGTATACGTGCATCGGGTGGTCTTCTCCCACGCACCAGCGTGGAGGTACGTGCAGTCCCTCTCACTACAATTTTGCTTGCCTTGTATTTGTTTTCATCTGCCGCCGACTCGTAAGGTAGAATAGCCCGTGATATATCATCACTGCTGGCTGTGAGCGCATAACATCTATTTCGAGTTTCCTTAGGACTTTGGGTGGTTCTAATTATCTAGACTTGTTGTAGTTCCTTAACTACCAATGGTCCCACATTTCCTTATCACGAGAGGGACGGTTACTCAGTTACTTTTGTTATCTAATATGGTTATCCAACTTAATAATTGTGCGATTGGGATGTTTCTACATATTATTATATTACTTGTTGTTGATCTCTATCACCGCTAGTGAGTCCGTTAGTTCTATCAGTCGTCTCGCATCAGAAGGGTTTCCACATTAGGCCAGAAGTTCTTAGCTTGGCTCAGCAGTTTCATTTTAGCAAATCGGATCCCTAGACTACCAAACATCTTGTACCAGTCAAAGTAATGATCCATACTAGCCTCCCAATCCATATAGATTTGAGGATCCAATGATCCGTCAAAGGTAGGCGCATCCACTTTCACATTCTTTATGGCTTGATAATCTAAATCCTCATGATTGCGATAGGGCCTACGCTCGTACTCATAGTCTCGAATATGCCTGAGATCAGGACGGGAACCTCTCCGTACAGGCGGAACTCTTCGAAATTCATCATCAACTGCCTCAAACAGGTCGTCCTTATAATCTGGTTGGCGACCCCTCCTATCATCACATCGAGTGGCACGAGCGGCAAGGGGAGGCCGGAGTGGCTGATGCTCAACAATCCTCACATGTCCTAAATTTTGGGTTCTCACATGAACCTGAGGTCGTTGAGGGACTCTCTATAAGGCTGTGACTCGGTCAACTACACCCTGAATCGAGTAATCAATTTGAGTCATCATATTCTGAATTGTCTTGAGCGATCCATTTATTTGATCAACGTGCTGGTTAAACTGACCGACAATATTATTGAGTTCACGTATCATGTCGATAAGTCAAAACCAGTATGGATTCTAGTTCCAGTTTGAGATCTTGCATGAGATTCTACTGGGGACCTATACATGGTTGCAGATGGATGCTAATCAGTACCGCTACACGTGGGCATGTAACAACTAGACCCTAATTAAGACTACTAATTGACTTCCTAGATACGTGGTGTCTGGCTCTGATACC
The DNA here is from genome assembly GCA_030544215.1 of Zantedeschia hybrid cultivar. Taxonomy (NCBI): domain Eukaryota; kingdom Viridiplantae; phylum Streptophyta; class Magnoliopsida; order Alismatales; family Araceae; genus Zantedeschia; species Zantedeschia hybrid cultivar. The sequence goes on along the minus strand of JARZZO010000005.1, from coordinate 66,436,773 downwards.
AAAAAAATGATGCGGGACGGCTAATGGGACTAACGGACCCACTAGCAGTAGTAGAGATCATCAACAAGCAATATAATAATAAGTAGAAGCAGCCTAATTGCACAATTCTTGAGTTAGATAACTACGCCAGATAACAGAAGTAGCCGAGTAACCATTCCTCTTGCGATGAGGAAACGTGGGACCGTTGGTAGTTGATGAACTACCACAAGTCTAGGAAATTAGAACCATCCAAAATCCTGAGAGAACTCGGGATAGGTGTAACGCGCTCATAAGCCAACATTGATGATGTATTACGGGTTAAGTATCCTACCTCACGAGTTGGCGGCAAATAAAAGCAAATACTAGACAAGCAAAGCTGTAGTGGGAGGGACTGTACGTACCTCTACCCTGGTGCGTGGGAGAAGACCATCCGGTGCACGTATACTGCCCTCCAAGTACAACAAAATATAGATCCACTCCTCTCTGAGAGGTAAAATGCTACACAATTAAGCAATAAAAATAATTCGAAGTGTGCAAACACAGCAGTTAACGGGTCACCGACGGTGCATACATCGCTGGGAAGATGCCTCGAAAAGCGTGCCAAAAAAAATCAGAGGTGTCTAGATGTTGGCACTCAAATCAAGGCGACTGATGCGGGCCTTAGGATGCGCGAACATGTGACTTCAATATGCATGTAGAGGTGGCATGTAAAATGAGGCATTGTCGAGGAAGCACCACTCTGGATTTGGGTTGGTCTCGTCGAGATGAAACCGACTGCGCAAACGGTGCGCGAATCAGAGATCAGAACGTGGGAGGTGCGCTATCGGCCCTTGTTGCGTGTAACAACGGACCTAGATAGGACCTTGGCTTAGACCTGGCAGCAGGTGGTTGGGACTATTTGGCCTTGGTCGAACCAAGTAAGAGAAATAGGCTTGGTTCAATAAGAATGGACCCGCTGGGTCCTGATATGGTTCGGACTAGATTCATAAGTGGCTCAGGGGATTAGGTCAAACTCGATTTGACCGTGTGGCTTAAAAGGGGTTCGGGCCTTCCCCCTCCCCTTTTCTTTTCCACGTCTCTCTCTCCTCTACCTTAAACTGAGTAAGAAGGGGAGGACAGGGCGCCAACGGGAATATAGCCCAACCAACGACGAGCTGGATCATGATTGAAGACCTACATCGGCAACAAAGTATTCAACGGTGCTTTCGGCGGAAGGCCCCAATCTGTTAAGAAAGCTGCAGTCTTGAAGTAGTCAGGGGTCACTGCAGTATAAAAGTCTTCTGCTGAGGAAGGGCCTTTCCTCCCTTTATAAGTATGCCGGCAAAGATCCTTTCCGGTCCCGCGCATGCCTTCGATGTGCTAGCTGATGCAGAAGCAATAGCCGGAACACCACTGTGTGTAGCCCCAGAGATGCTGATATCTTTACTCCACGGCGCCGCCACCAAGTAGCAAAGGTGACTGTCATCCCACCCTCATAAGTGGGGAAATGAACGTAAGGCCTATCGTCAGAAATCTTATGCTAAAATAAATTCCACTACAGACGAGCCACTAAATGCCCGTTGTGGCTCTCATACACACGTGGTAGATAAGCAAAGGTAAAGCCAGAAGGTACTCTTTGGTCATATCCAAAGTTCCTCGAGAAGCGGTGAGGGTAGTATGGCTCGAATACAATAGTGTTCCATTTCTTCAATATAAGTAACTCGTGGAGGGTACTATGCTGCAACCCGTCAAGAACATCTACACTTTAACCCATCTTACTCGTCCATGGGTCAAACTAGAGGCGGTCGATGACACCCCCTTTGTCGGCAAATGGCCTGAACTGCCATGAAGAGTGGTCAAAATCCAGCCGGCGAGAAGACTGTAATGGGATAAACCCAAGCACGTCTCGAGCAAAAGAAAGCTGGCGGGTCCCATCACCACTATGTTGACCTGCAAACTTGATGATAGTCGGAAAGGCCGCGTCCACCTCACCTCTGATGGGTGTCAAACTAGGGAGCAGTAGACCTGCCCAAGCACTGATGTAGTGAGTAGCCATCACTATGGAACACTGCGGCGGTTTAGTTGAACTGCTAAGCGCCCCGAAAGAATGGTAAATACTTGCCAGAGCAACAGGAACAATCGCCAATCGACTATCAGTAGCCAGGTGACAAGCTGTCAGAAGAATCTCGGATTGCAGAACCCCTTCATTGTCGTCGGGTACGGCAAAGGTAACAAGCCAATAAGTAAGAAAGACAACCGTATAAGTGACAACGACAAGTCCCCAAGGATTAGCTGTCTGAAGTTCTGGCTCAACAATGAAGCTATGGGATGGAAGCTTGCTCTTGTCAGAAGAAGTCCACACCGCAAGCTGAAAAGTGTGGGAAGTGCAATGTAGCTGCAACAGGTCTCACATTGGACCTATCTGCGCTAAGGACGGATACTCCAGTATCCGGCGAGCCAGAGGAGGAAAAGCCGGGTATGATGTGGAGACCAAGCGCTCCATGCTATCCCTCTCCAGAAGAATGGCCCTCTCCAGGTTGCGACAGGCATTCGGAGGCAAGACCGTCTCAACTCCGCCCTCAATGGAAAGAGCTATATGAAGCAACTCCTGAATGGCGAAATCCGACGGGAGGTGTTGCTCTAGTCCAACATCCTTGATAAAAGAAAAGAATCCACCACGGAAGGTGATACGTGTTGTATCGACAAGGACAATGTCAGTTGAAGTAACCCAGAGGTGAGGATGTGCCACCCAGGTAAAGCCAAGGTCAAGTATGGGCTGCTTAAAATCAGCCCCTCCCATGGCCTCAATCTGCCCCGCAGCAGGAAAATCTCCAACAATCGCTATCTAGTCAGAGGGCGGGAAAAAGAAGCTGCAAAACAAAGAAAGTAGACAAATCAAACATAAGAATAAAGAAAGCAGCATAAAGACACTACAAGCTTGGAAGACGGGAAAAAGTTGGGATCTGAGGTCCTAAAGAGATGCAAAGGCAGGGTTGTTAAACCCTAAAATCTTAAGAGTGTGGTATTTAAACCCTAGAAACCAAACTAGAGAGTATTGAATCTCAAAACCTCAAGGTTTAGATTCTCACTCTCAAATTCTATTCGGGTAGTGAACCCGGAAAGGCATCAAGCCAGTGGTTCCAAACCTAAAACAAGATCGGGTTTTCGTCAAGCTCAAGAGGCTATCAGAAGCCATTGATCAAAGTTTCCAAACCCATAAGACATCAGAATCAATCTAGATGAACAATGGAGTACAAAGTTTAGTCAGGAATAAACAGATGCAAATGCATGCATGTAGCCAACGCAATGCAAAATCAAATGAAGAAGATGCACGTGAGACATGCTTACAACGCCGTCTCCAGCATGCTTCCTGTGGGGGGTAATTGTTGAACATAAAAATAAACCTAGGTGTGTGTATGAATACACCCATGCAAACTAGTGTTGTTTGAAGGAAAAAAAGAAAAGAAAAGGACCCACATGATACATACATGCATATGAAAAGAACTAGGGTTCATGCATAGGTGTGTGCAAAGGAAAAGAAAAAAGGAGAGAGTACCCATACCTCGAAGCTACAAAAACAGCAGCAATGCAGCCCCCAACGCTGCAAAATCAGCAAACCAGCAGCAAGAGAGAGGCCAAACAGCAGCAGGAGCACCAAAGCCTGCACCAACAGCAGCTGAGAGAGAAGCCAGCAGCAAAGAGAGCAACCAGGAGCAGCAGGGGTGCCAGCCAGCAAACCGCAGCACAGGGAGGGAGAGAGAGCAGGATCGTCCGGCCCTAGCCTCCCAACCGGCGCTCTATTTTTAAGGAAAGAGAGAGAGGATAAAGATGAAGAGAGAGAGAGAGAGAGAGAGAGAGAGAGAGAGAGAGAGAGAGAGAGATAAATACAAAAAAAAAGGGGACAGAGAGCAGGACCGGCGCCCTGCCGGTCTCCTCTCTCCTTCCATCTCTATCCGACTCTCTCCCTCATCTTTATCCAAACCTGGCCCCACTCTCCCATCTCTATCTCTATCCCTCTCTCCGTCTCTATCTCTATCCCTCTCTCTACCCGGCTCTAGCCAGCCCCCCACCGGTGCCACTGGTGGGGGGTGCCACCGGTGGGCTATCTGCCCCCCACTGGTGGCACCCGACTGCCCTATAAATAGGCCCTAGCCCCCACAACAAAAGAGACACACACACGCAGCTAGCAAAAAAAAAAAGAAAGGAAGAAAGGAGGCTCTGCAGAAATTGTAATAGGAGGCTTGGGATTCTCAGTGCGTGTGAAGAGGAATACGAACAAAGTGTCACCATTTTATTATGATTTTATGATGATATTAATAAAAATATGGTTCATTCATATTGGTTGAATGACCACAAGTTTCATGTCAATTAATTTACATGCTTTCATGATTATGTTATTTCATGTTAGTTTAGTATGGTTCATTCATATTGGTTGAATGACCATAAGTCTTATGTTAATTAGCTCATATTGCTTCATATTAACTAATTGGTTCATTCATATTAGTTGAATGACCAAAGATTTAATAAAAAAAGTGGTTCATTCATATTGGTTGAATGACCAAATTTCGTGGTTCTCTTCTATTTGTGGATTGACCATTATATTTATGGTTCACTCTTATCGGTAGAGTGACCAAAGATTATGGTTATTAGTTCATTCCTATTGATGGAGTGACCATTGGCTTTTATGGTTATGTCCTATTGGTTCATTCATAGAAGGACTAAAAATCATGATTCTTTGTTCATTTTATCGATGAGATAACCATTGACTCTTGTGGTTCTTTCCTACTGGTGGATTGACCATTAAACTATGGTTCATTCATATTGGTTGAATGGCCTAATAAAAAATTGTGGTTCTTTCATATTAGTTAAATGACCATTAAGGGATATTCTTAAGTATGTGGTGGCCCTCATGTCCCATTAATTAAGGTTATCTTTTAGCAGTCTTTATTCTCTCAAAAGAATTTAAATGAGAGGATATGCTGTCCAAATAATTCTTTATCTTTTTAAAGGATGCTTAAAGGATAATTTCAAGAAATCTACCTTCTTCAAAGGGTCCTAATGAAGTCTAGGTTTCAAAACCTATCTTCTTAGCACTCTAAGAGGCCTGAAATACTCATGTCCTCATGAGGACTTAAAGATCCTTTAAGTATCTTTTAAAAGATATTTCATGAACCTTTCTAATAATAATAAAAAATGATCATACTTGCATTAAATTTTGCTTATTCCTACTTTATTCATAAGCTTTATTGGACGGTTAATCAAGGGTTACCAATCATTGATTGGTGTAATTAACACTGACCAAGGTCAGTGGGGAGAGGTCAAGAACACGGATCCATGATCGATCCAAAATAAATTTAGACTTTGAGGATTAATCCTAAATTCTCAAAGTCTGCCTAAAAGAGAAGAGAACGTGTTTTCAAACTTAATTCTCTTTTCGAAACAAAAGTCCTTTTTCAAAGGAACCAAGAAAATCATAAAAAGATGATTTTAAAAAAGGAAGTCACACAGATTTGGCATGCCCGGTAGCCATACTTAAGGATCCTGTCATGACCAAAAGGCTTGGATGATGCAGCACGAGCACTAGAAAAAAAGTCAGGCCAGAAATGCCACATTGTTTTTGGGTTGTATGAACACTAAATAAATAAACCTGGGTGCACATCAACACAGGTGTTCACCATAACTGCAATTTTATTGTCATTATAATATAAATTATTTAGTGTTCTGTCATTTGTATGGTTTCCTTGTTCTCAGTGTGGAAAGTATCACTTTTTATTAGTAAAAGAGCGAGTAAATTCCCACAATTTTTTTTGACATAGTGAATATCTTAGTTTCTTCTTGTTGCTGATCATGAATATTGTTGTTTACAAGTTCCACTAACAATCTGGTATCTTTAACAGAAACGATGTGATCAGGGATCTTAACATTTACAAGTTACAACTTAGGCATATGCATACAGGAAAATCTGCACATCTTTAACAATTTCTGAATGCAAATGCGGCCTTTTTTTCCTAGGCGACATCTACCTATGGTGGCATGTCTATGTGATTGAAATATAAATGCATTGTGTTTCTCTTAATTATTTCCCCTCTCACTGATGTTCTTCACTTTGGTCTCTCACTCATCACCGTGCCTGCTATTGTACTATATAATGTTTTGTATATGAAACTTCTTTTGATTTAAGTTTCTGCATCTTGGGGTGTTGAGCATCTTCCACATGTTAACCTGACCTTCATGCTCATTTTGTTTTTATTCCCTGAAATTTACTTGGAACTTCAACGGAAACTAGTCTTGATCTTAATCACGATGCAGCAGGATTTCAGGCTTATCTTGAATACTCCAGGAGAAGAAAGTAAAAAGAAAAACTAAAATGAAACAGAAAGAAATAGGCATATATAAAATATGTGAAAAATAAAAAAGGGTAGAGCCTTAGCGGGGGGATGTGGTGATACTCCAGATGGTATTCTATCCTGTGGTACCAAGGGTACCCCCCCCAACACAAAAAAACCCACCCAAGGAAAAAAAAGGAAAAAAAAAACAGGGTACCCATCAGAGCAGCACCATCTGTCTTGTTGCTATTGTAGAAGAAAGATGGTGCAACTAATATATAAAAATAATCCTTCAACAATGCAATAATTGTTAAACTTTGCCAAAGAAGTTTATGCTAAACCCTTATTTCTGACACAAGTCACAAGTGTCTTGTCAGGAGCATATTAGCAGATGACTAAACCTTGACAACATTTACCATGCTTCTGCAATATTGGAAAAAGAGGGATCTAGAAATATCTTTTTGGCCTTTTGCAAAGTATCCACATTGCTTTGGAAGAGTCTTAGCAATGTTTTAAAAATGCCTAGGCGGAGTGAGGTGGCTGTCCTGCTAACTGCCTAGGCTGACTGGCTAGGCGGTGAGGCAGGCGCTTCAAATCCAAGGTAGCTATTTTTTCAAACCATTTTTTTAATTTCTTTTGTATGCTCTATGCTATTGATAATGCTAGTAACTATAGACTTCCCATACTTACATTAGCATAATAAAATACCTGATTCAATTATAAACCTTAATTTGTTGTTAGTTAGTAACTATGCTTTGAAGAATAATACAGTATTAAACAGTAGAGCTGCTATGCCAGCATCTACAAGCACAAGAGGATCCTCTTTAGAGCCCCACGATTGTCACCTGTTGTAGTTTTGTGGATGAGGTAAGTCTATCTAGCCGCAGTCCTCACAGTTGCTGCAGTAGGACAGATGAAGAAGATAAAGAGTGATGTCTTAGGCGGAGACAAAACGAACCTTCCATCATGGCCCTCGTGGGCATGTCACATGAATGAGATGTGTTTATATGAAGGACGATTTACAAGGCCACATGTAAGTTATTGGTAAGGTAAATGTCTTTTTCAACAAGCGGAGAAGATCTCCAACTAAGCTCTCACAAAAGAAGATGAGTCAGTTTACACCTAGGCAGGACTTTATTGGATTCTTCTAATCATGTCAGATCTTCCATCAGTTTTCTGCTTCCCCTTTTTCGGTTGATCTCATCAGGATGATTTAGTTGCTGTGTTATGTAATGTTTAAGAAAAAAAGTCAGTCTACATAGATGAATCCAGTGCAAGTGCCTGAAATGTGCCTTACCCAGCTAGAAAATTCAAAATTCTTTTCTTTTGTTTCTTACATGCTGTTTTGGAACTGATGATGAGTAGCTGATCGTCTTTCAATCAACTCTTTATGATAATCTGTTTCAAGTGGAAATTTTATGAAAGGATTTTTTTAAAATGAAATTATTATCACTTTCAGTTGTGATACTGCTCGAGTGTCATCTATAGGTTCTTATCTTTCGATTTTTTTCCATGATACTTCTCTGTAAAGCTATGATTGATTTGATGCTAGGTTCCAAATGTGCCCTTGACTTAAATTTCTTTCAATATGTTTCTTGTCTGTTGACTCTGGGCTCCAACATGTGCGCCTTGACCTTAAATTCTTCCATATGTTTCTTGTGTGTGCAACTGTTTAACCTGATTTGAGATTATTGATATTACCCCATTTTCAAGGAATTCTGAAGATCAGGCATCCTGATCGCAATCTGGATCAGATTGGATTGGCCAGCCAGTCCGATGGAAGCAAGCTGATCTGGTTTTAAAAAGTTTAGTTTTAAAAACAGAACCATTGACACTCTTGGGTTAAGGGTTAAAGGTTAAGGGTTCAACTGTCAGGTCAAACCGGTTAGCCCGAGTTATTGTATTCTATGTAAATTAAGAATATTATGTAAATAAATAAATAATTAAAATTTTAAATGAATTAAGCAAATATCATATCTTTATATATTAATGTGTAATAAGTTTTCTGTTTATCTGCTGCTTTGGGCACTGGGGAGCAAGAGAGTCTGTGTTGGAGAAGCAAGAGCTGGGCTGTGATGGGAATTGGGAAGGAATCAGCCAGCCGATAACTCCGGATTAGGTGAGGGTTGGTTTGTTCAAGCTTCCTGGTGGGTGGGCCATAGGCTGTTAACAATTTTAAACGGTTTAAAACGGGTTTACGGAAGTTATGGTCCGTTCAATGAAACGGTTCCCAGTTTAAGTTCAGTTTTTAAAACCATGTTAAAAAGAAGTCTTTTCATAAATAAAAAGAATGCTTTTTATACATTTAATAAATAAAAATGTATTGTTGCAAAGATATGAGTATGTAGCGGTGTTTTTGTAGAATTTCAACTCTATTCAAATCGAATCCAAAGTCGGTTGACTCATGAAGGAACTGGCTGATCCACATTTCGATCTGGATGATTTTGGTCTGATTTGTTCCAATTTTGCCACGCCGGGCTCATTTTTGGTCAATTTTCTATTTTGATTTTATTTTTCTTATTGGGATCAGTTTTGAGGGCCAAATTGGATTGGCTTCTGACAATCCTGATCTGGATCAGCCGATCGAGATCTGGTCGGCCGATCCTGCAATTGATGATTAGTTTTGGTATAGTGCTAGCCTTGATATTAATGGTGGGTGGCAATTTAAGGGGATGAAGAGAGTTACGTGTGGTAGAAGGATAAAAAATGGAGTCTTGAGGTTTGCAAAATGTTATTTTTTGTCTTTTTTACGCATAAATGTCAAAATTGATAAAAACATAACCAAACACCTGCTATTAGTAGCGATATCAAAATTGCTACTGATATAGCTATCTGTTAGAGCAACTAAATGCCTCAGCTATTGCTTAACAAGAAACCTTAAAGGTAGCTTTGTTTTCAGTGTACACTGGATCGCTATCTGAATGTGCTTTTTGCTGTGTTGCTGACAGACAACAGTGTACACTGGATCATTAATCATCAGAAAACCATCAGTGTACACTGGATCGCTATCTCAAAATTGCTACAGTAATGCTCTCACTTTTCTGATGGTTTTCTCCCACCTTACGTGGAAATCAAACATAGATGTCAGTGGTGTCAATTCCCACTTTGGGAAAACATCTCCTGTAAATCACTGTCTGCTTTCATCCTTGGAAGATTTTTGTTGAGTGAATTTAACCCTGTACCTTTGATATACATGCTCTTTAACTTCTCTGATGCTCAAAAACCACTTCTGTTATCCTATATAAGACCCCTCATCCACTCCGCTCCCCCCTCCACCCTCCCTCAAGCTTTCTTCTTATAGCAGTTTCAAGTAACGTTGGATATGAACAAGCACTTGAACTTGTCAGAACCCTTTAAACTGTAATTTCTCTGCCATTAAGAATAATAAAAATAATGATTGGATTCTTATCATTGATCTACATGACATTGTTTGTATTTCTGCACTCTTGACTGTAACGGAGTAAAAACCTGCGCATGTGCAATTTATGGATGATCTTTATTTCAATGCCCAAAAGGAATCTAATCCGCTCACGCAAATTTTGTGCTATGGTTTCAGGGACTGCTTTCATCTATTTTTCCGATTGAGAACAGGATTACAACAGTAACAATTAGGGCACTGAAGAATCACTTGGATAGGACAAAAAGCCTTTCATTTGTCAAGCGGATTTCTGATTTCCACTTGCTGCTCTTACTTGGGAGGTATTTAGATGTAAATGCCGATGTTCCTGCGCTAGCCGAGTGTGTACGTAGTCAGTCGACAGTCCCTGAAGGATACCAACTTCTTATAGAATCTTTGGCCAATGCCTCCTGATCATCGGTAGGGACCTGCGGCAGAATTTGGGAATTTCGTACGGGGGTTCTCAAGAAGGAGCTTAGCATGGGCTAGTGCTTTTGATGCTATGGAGATTTCTTTTGGTTTATGTTGTACCAGTGTTCTTCTACATTTAAAAGTAAGTTGCATTTAATCGTGCAAGTTATGAGTCTTCTCTGTGAGCTGAGCATGGAAATGGTCCAAATTCAAGCGTATGACCCTGCACCATCAGCGACTTGCTGAAGACATTATGTGCTTGCGAACCATGAATCCGAATTCTTTTTCGGACTCTCTTTCTGGACCTTATTCCAGTTGTCATTCGCTGGAACCTTTGTACTGTGCTTGGACTTTTGATTATGGTCAGGCGCGTGGTATCTATTCCTCTGTTTTATTTAATCATTGCCTGGAGCAGGTTTTTTTTTTTTTTGAACGGTAAAAGGTTGGGATCCTTTAATGCATAATCTCCCTTGCAAAGAACTTTCTAGGTCAGCCAGTATCTCGCGGTGAGGCCCAAGCACGACTAACATAAGAGAAAAGACCAAAGAAGAAAGTCCCACACAGCAGTGTTGTCCATCCGTAGCTTGGCTTGGAGTCAAAGGGTACAATATGATAAGAGTAATATTTGCTGCACCGAGGGTCAGTCAACAAAGTTGAGTCATCTCGCAATACATAATATCTTTGGTCCAAATGAGTAGAGGGCATATGGGTTGGATAATTTTTTTAACGGGTAAGTCACACAAGTATTAAATGTGAGTGCAGAACTTTTAGCGTGACAAATGTATATACGTATGATAAATATTTCGTAGATATGATAAATATTATTTGTCATGTCTAAAAGTTATTTGTCATCTTTACGTACTTGTATACAAAATTTTTAGTATGACAAATATTTTACAGATATGACAAATATTTTGTATGTATGACAAATAATATTTATCATGTCTACGGAATATTTGTCATGTCTGAAAAGTAATTATGATCTTTATGTATATGTATATAGATTTATAAGCATGATAAATATTTTTTAGACATGACAAATATTTTATGTGCGTATGTCTATTTGTCGAGAGCACAGCGGCAACTTGAAAAGGGGAGAATACATAGGTGGAGCCAGTGGCATAGAAGAAGCTCCTGAGGTCCCGTCGACCTCCTTGGTGTATAGCACTTAGACTGTGATGAGTGTCCGATCTCTCAGAGCGATGACAACATAAAGCACCGCATTAACTTCAAGGAGAGGTCGGGAGAGGATAATAAGGAGGGAGCTTGGGATGAAGGTGGAACATGGAGGGAAGACATAGGGGGGCGAGCAAAAGGGGAGAAGAAACATAGATCTAACAACAAACTAAAACGAAAGTAAGGGAGTTACAACTTCTAGCAAGTCGGAAAATAAAACTTTGCCAAAAGGCAAGACGATTCCTTCTAACCGAAGATAAAAACAACACAAAAGAAGATAGAAACCCCTCAAGAGAGGGAAGAGCACCTCTTACCAAAGAGAATGGTCAGGAAAGCTTCGTAAGAAGAGCACTCACCCCCTCGGAGCCACATACCGGGGAGAAAACCTAGTGCATGCTGTAAGTAGGAATGTTGTCCATCGAGGTTGTTTCGCAAAAATTTAACCCCAAAATTTCTTCTCCTTTTAAGTTTCTTAAATGAATTCTTTGATTATGATTTTAATTATGAAAATCTGCGCTGTGGGTGTTAGAAAAGTCATTTCTTCTGGGAAAATCACTTTTTTCTGTCAGTAGTGCCAAATGTTGTTTAGTACTTTTGTACGCTCCGCCGTCTTCCATCTTTCTAATGATGACATGCCTGGGGGTAGATATGTCTGAGATGTTTTTTTTTGAACGAGTAGACCAGTGATAACAGGGAGAAAAATTTTTAACCAAGGTCCTAAATTCGAAACTCTACATACCGTCAGATTAAGTGCAGGAAAGAGAAAAAACACCTATGAGAAGACCCTCACAGGATTCAAACCCGGATCTTCCCGCTGAAGGTAAGGAAGGTCTCTATTGCGCCACACGTGCCGGACGGTATGTCTGAGATGTTTAAATCATTTGAAGCATCAACCTGCTTTAATTTGATACATATCTCTCATTATTATACAGCTTCAAACTCTGTATACTGCGGACTGAAAAGTCAGAAAACTATTTCTACCCGTTCGTGTCCCTTAATGGCATCATATCCAGGGTCTACTTACCCAGTATCCACGTTGTCCGATAATTTTTACACTGCTGCACTTGCACACGTTGCAGGCTTGCAGCAGTACGTTGCACAGTTTTGGGATTTTGTCCCCGGATCATCCTTCTCTCTTTTACTTTTTCTTATTTTTATATCGTAGTTTAATTGGTCGGACAGGTACACATATATATACAAGAAATAGAATACGGTGTGAGACAAAGTTTAATATTTTTAGAGATAAGTTCGTGCAGCACCGGTAATTTTAATTTTGGACAAAAGTCAAGATTTTCAGAGATAATTTTATGCAGCAAAGATAATTCTCCCTAGGTAATAATCTAGGGCCAAAGTCAATCTCCGAGAAAATGATCTCATAGACGACGAAAAATAATCCTGGAGCAAAAACCTTGGCATAACACCATATGTAGTTTTTAGGTTCCCAATCTATCTGAACAAGAAATCTTCTAAAGAGAGGTGAAGGGATGAAGCTAACCAAACTACTCAATTGATTCACCTTTTTTTCCCTACATTTTTTATGGCATCGGATGATATGATACTGACGTAGAATTCAGGCAATATCTAATAAAATTTTAAACAATAAAGTGTGGTAGGCTGCCATGAAGCAAGTATTACTACTTATTGAAAACAGTTGCCGCAACTTGCAAGGGGGGAAGAGGGTAAGGAGGAGGCGAGGGTGAAGCCAAAGAGGAATGGATGATGAGAGGGGAAGAGGACTGCTGGTGGGGGTTCAGGGCAGATGGTGATGGGAGGCGAAGAGTTGGAGAAGAAGAACAAATGGAAGAGGAATCACACTTGTTTGGAGTTTCCAATTTACACTCTCTGACCTGCAAATTACACAATCGATGCAGTTTGTGATGCATGCCAACAATTCCCGATTAAACATAACCTTACATTTATCTTTGTTGTCCTGTTTGTGGAAGCTATCCAGGAGGACTGAGTGACTTAATTAGATGGGTCCTTCCATGAAATATTCTTAAACAGCAAGAGATTATTGAATTTTTCTTAATTCACTTTGTGTTTCGTAATTAGTTAGAACTTTGTATGTGGGTTAGTCGCTTGAGGCATCATGGAAGCTTTTCCATAAGGTTCTATGATAAAATGGCCTTGTGCAGCATTTCATACCTGTGAGACTTGTGCTGTCTTTTTTTCACCCTCCTTTAGTCTCATACTAGTTCTATGTCCATGTGTGAAATGATTCTTTTTTTCACCGATTCCTATTTGATCATGATATGCGTGAAATGATTCTAAAGAGAGTGATATATGATGTCTCCATCTTATTGATCATTCTAACTCATATATTCTTTATTGTTTTTAGTTTACTACCCTGTGTGTTTAGTCCATTGGACCTCAGATTAGGATGGTGCACTCTGTTGCATGAGGCTCCACTATGGGAATTGGGGAGACATCCCTCCCACCTTCTACTCCTTAAGGTTACCACCTCACCACTTGGCTATCTTCTTTGGTAATATCATTTGGTTTGTCTCTCCCCAATCTAACGGCAATCCTCTCCTCTGTGTCAGTTTGGGTGCACTTCCTATAAGGCTCCTACATCCTCCTCCCTTCCTTCTAATTGTGCCTTCACCTTTCCTCTAATTGCAACACAGTCTCTTCCACCCCCCTCACCCCTTGGGAAGTTCCGATATGGTAGCCTTGTTTTGACGATTGGAAAATAATGACAATCTTTTTCTTTCAAGAATGATGATGGATAGCCCAAGCAAGGAATATGCTCCCATGAGAGAGAAGAAAAGTGAGAAGGATACTCTAACCAGTGAGGAAGATTCTTTTGTTCCATTCATATTAAACTCTACGTAAGAGGTGATGTTTGATCTTTGGACATTTTTACTCATGTCTAATAGCCTTATTATCACTAGGCTCTGGGTCATATGGCAATGGTAAATTTCTGTGAACTCTAGGAAATACACGAATATCAAATTGCATCTCAATGCCTACTGTCAACCAATTCATGAAAAAGACAGCCAAGTATTGAGGAATCAAGCATAGGAAGCTTTCTGAAGCATAAATGGAGAGAAAAATATAGGTTGAATGCAAAAACAAGTTTTTAAGAGATTCTACTACTGTTGGTACTGCTAGTAATGATGCAGCGCATGGGTTTCCCAAAAGCAATTGTGGATGAGAGGAGAGGAGGTTGAGGAGGGTGGACCTATGGGGATCTGAAGCAACTAGCGTACAGGTGACAGAGCAACACGCCATGCATAGTACTATGAACAGGAGGGACAACAAAGCTGATGTCTCTTAAACTAGTGAAGGGAAGTAGTGAAGAACTTAGTGGGGCATCTTATAGGAAAATAAAAATACAAAAAGAAATGAGCAGAGAGTGTCCATGGGTGGTGATGAGGATTAATTCGGCCCCATGGGTTAGGCTTAAGATTGGGCTTCTTGGGTGACCCAAAAGAAGATCCGTGACAGTTGGGATGAACTGGACGACCTGGCCCATTACATCACATGGCCTTTGAGTGGGGGTAATCAGGTACAGTAATGTTTGCTGCACTGATGGTCAGTGCACTAAATTGAGTCATCTTGCAATACAAGATGCCATTACTCTACATGGATAGGTGGCTCATAGGTTGGACAACTTTTTTTATGGATAAGCTAGACAAACGTTAAATGTGGTGCAAGGTTTTGAGTATGATAAATACATGTGAGCATGATAAATACTTCGTAGACATGACAAATACTATTTATCATGCTCACGAATTATTTGTCATGCTTGAAAAATATTTATCATATACTCTTAAATCTATACACGTCGACAAAATATTTGTCATGCTTAAAAACCTATACACAAATTAGTAGAGATGACAAATATTTTTTAGACATGACTGTGAGTGCTTAAAATAAGTGTGTGATTATCACGAAAAATTATGTTGTTTAAGTGCAAAATAAACATATTAAAAAGAAACTAAGTGATGTGATCGTCAGAAACTTTTGACTAAAAAGTTCCAAAAGAAAATTTGATCGCCTACCTGTTTGGACGTGGGAGATGTTGAGCTCTTGGTTCTCTTCCTTCAGCCGGCTGAAGAAAGAGAGCCCTTTCTTTTCTTTGTTCTTACTTTGATTGCTGTTGAGTTTTGAGGTTCATCCAAATTCCTTGTTGTTTGCTGTTGATTTCTTCCCCTTTGATTTTTCTTTGTACCTTGCAAGAAATAGAAAGAAAGAAAATACAATCAGAACTTAGGCAAAAGTAGTATCCATTCCAAACAAAGTTTTAAACATGCAACTAAACAGAAAACTCACTTGTTGAGTGGTCTTTTAAACCCCTTTAACAAATAGGTTTTGAAAATGATGCTAATGTTGTGTGTGTTGCATGGAGTGATGTGATGAAGTATGTGAAAAATATACAGAAATGAATTGAAAGTTAATGATAGATGGCCCCTGGAAGCCTTGGTCTTGGATGGATGAAGAATGGATGAAGAATAAACGCCGAGTTCTGGAAACAACAACACTTCAGCGTTTGGACGTCGTCGCTTCAATTTCCACTCAATTATCACTCTGATATCACTTCAATCACTAACTTTGTCACCCATTCAAGAGGCAGGGTATTTATAGACTTCTTTGCGTCCGCGGATTTACATGGAGGAATTTTGAGATTTATCCATCTTAACCAACAGATAAATACAAATTAATTCATCTTTATCTGTAATTATCTAAAACGCGTCGCTCATGAAAGACGCCTTTCAGACTGATTAGGATAAAGATAAACATCCGGGAAAAACTTATCTTTATCTGTAATTAGATAAAACGCGTCGTCACTTAAAGACGCATTTTACACTAATTAAGGATAAGGATAAACATCCGGAAGAGAGGCAGAAACAACTTAGGAACCTAAAATGCGTCGTGCCTTAAAGACGTCTTTTAATTAATTAATCAATTAATTAAAATTTAAATTTAAACATCAAAATAAGAATAAACTCTAAACGGCGTCCACACATGTCGACGTCTTTTAGACTTCTTCATATTTTAACGGAAATTTGAGTTAAAATCAATTTAATTGATTAACTTAAATCATGTCTGCTTGACCTGACACTTTTTAGATAATTAACCCAAAAAAATCAATAAAAACTAACCAATGATTAAATATCAGACCATTCTGAGGCATTATTATATGATATGAAATTTATTCGAAATGATGTCAAAATTAGCGTGTCTACAGCTGCTTCACCTTGGCATCGTCTTTGCAAGGGAGTGAAATGAAATGGAATGTACTGAAAATGTGATGCCAAGGTGTGATGAGACACGCTCTTAACATCACATGATTGGAATTTTTCTCAAAATCATCGATGAAGATAGTTCAAGGAAATCAATGGAATCAATCCTGTCTGGATGAGGTAGATAAGGAAATAAAATAAAATCGATCAACTTCCACGGAGTGGGAAGTACCCCAGGTCGTAGACACTGTAGGTTTCATCACGGGGAGCGTTTGCCAGCCAATGTGGACGTGCTGTAGCCATGATGGATCTTAAAAGAAAACAAGAAATATTGGATAAATAATCCAAGAAAGGATAGAATTACAAGGATATCTTCAAGCGAACCTCAAAGATAATCAAGATACTCAATTCAGAATGGAATATTTCATATCATGTTGGAGTTATTTGATTTAATGGTCTGAAACTTAATCAGTAATTAATTTTTATCACAGTGATTTCAAAGTCCTATATGATGCATGCTGGGTTAAAAGAAAAATATAAAGTCAAATAAAATATAAATTAATCAAAGATAATATTGTCAAATTGTCATTAATGAGTCAAGATACCAATTCTTGTAATTCAATGCTAAGCCGAAGCTCGTTTATCCACGCACTGTTTCACAAAAGTGGAACCATCATCTCCACTAATTAACAATCCAACGGCCTATCTATGCGATTAAGAATTCTTTGGAATTATCACTGTTTTTGTTGTAGGGGAACTCAAATTCCAGTTTCATTAAAACCACAAGGTCCTTGATATGCTCTAATAAATATTTAACATATAGTAATGAGATTATGCAAATGAATTACATGGAATAATATAAAGATAGAAATAACCGTCTTTTTAGCCACGGTCGGGACTTCATGAATTCTCACAGTGGGATCTTCTTGACATTTTCCAGCTTTGTTATAATTTCTTTGATTTTCCTGCACTCAAAATTCATCAGTAACTTCAAACAAGTGCTTAATTAAGCATTAAAATATGGAATTTCGGGAAAATGACAGAAAGCTTGAATCGCGTCGTGTCGAGCCGACGCCCTTTAACTGTCTCAAATGCGTCGCTTGTCCACGACGCCTTTTAAGTCGCAGAAACACTTTCTGGCTGATTCCAAACCGGATTCCAACTCTTCCAATGCTCATCCCTTTTCCAATCCGGAAAAGTTTTCCTAGGATCGCAATTTCTTTTATATAAACATCACTAACTTGTTTCCAAGCAATTCTACTACAATCTAGAGATCCAAAGTTGAGTTTTTCTTCAAGGTTCAAGGCTTTTCTAAGGCTTTCAAGGTTTTCAAGCTTCAAGAAGGAGGAAATCCGGGAAAGAGGATGAGTTCTTCAAACAAAAGGATGAGGAGGTCGCTGGAGAAGATCTCCGACGTGGAAAATCACCTTATTGGAAGGGATTCCAACCTCCAAATAAGTTGAATTAGCTTTCCTTCAATTCTTCTTCTTCAAATTCTTCTCTTTTTTTTTCTCCATGTTCTTCATGTTCTTCCATGTTCTTCAATTGATGCTTTCTTTATTTTTTTAGACATATCCCATGTTTCCCGGCCCAAGGAGATTCACTTCTCTCCCTTGGATTCGCAAACTTGCCAAAAGTCTCAAGCTTTCTATGCAAGCCTTCGTCTCGAAGTGGAACTTTCAAGGCCTAGTGGTGCACGCCAAGCACTACAAGAGCCCGAATGTGGATTGGGCGGCCATGGGTGCTTTGATTGAACAGTGGCATCCTCAAACCCACACGTTTCTCTCCCTCAGTTCGAGTGCACTATTCTTCTAGAGGAGGCGGAGCTCCTGTTGGGTCTTCCAAAGACCAAGGACTGTAAGGAATCGCCTAGAACGCAGCGGAAAATAAAATCGATTCCTATGTATCGGTTGCTGGGATCGTAAAACGGACAATAAAATAAACGCGGGAAGAACGGTTCTTCACCTTTGCGGGGTTTCGAATCTCCCGTAGATGATTCCGACTCGGTAATCGCGCACGCGCACGATCTCTAGAGGTATCCACACGAGCTCCCGCTGCACACGCGATTTCCTCCTTGACTTGAGTGCTCCGACCAGATCTCAAATCCACCATGCGCGGAGAGAGACAGATCTACTCCAAGAGAGAGAGAAGGAGAGAGAGAGAGGAGATAGAGAATCTTGAGGTGAGCAATTTGTCCAACCCACTTTTTACCCCTCCCCCTTGGCCTCCTTATATAGAAATAAGGGTAAGCACAAGGATTAATCCTCATGATTATCCAAGAGTTTGGCCTTGGATAAATCTCCATTAAATCTTCATGTTTATCCTGCGACTTTTCATAAAAATCCAGATAAGCATGAAATTTAACGTCTCTCACCGTCTGACGAGAACTTTTATGTGTGTGACCCTCTAGGCCCATATATCAGTCCGATTTCAGGCCCATTAAACTTAGAACTAATTCTAGAGTTTAATATTTATTAATTAGCATTTAAACATCATATGTTAAATGATTAATTTAATAAACAAGTGGATTATCATCTGATGATTAATTCACTTGGCCTTCTGATCATGAACAGCACCAAACATTACCTCATGATCCCAGAAGATATAAGGGATACTGTTCCCATTAATTGAACCTTTCCGTCTGCAGATACCGCACAGATAAAATCCTTCACTCATCCAATGTCCCAATAACGCAAGGGTATGGTTTTATAGTCAAACCCTCTATCGTATTATTTAGATGGATTCCAGTACTCAGTTAATTTCTAGAAAGACATCTCTTTCATTTGACCCTGGTCAGGGATTTATGTGTACATATCCATAGGACATTCTCTCTCCAGTCTTATACCAAGAGTGAGTGATCACTTGTTATTCACTCAATTACCTTCGCAAGCTTTCCACTATATCTGAGAGACCGACTATCGTGGGCTTAATGGTTAAAGTCCACAAGTTAGAGAATCAAGATGCGATGGTCCATAAACAAGGTATCATAGGTGACTCAGGTCAAAGGACCAACTGTGCTGCTGCAACGATTGAATTCCCTGGTTGACTAATAGGTATAATTACCATCCAGGAATTCTTATTTAGGTATGTTCAGTGAACTCATTCTCTAATGAGCACCCACAAGTTTGTCTCAGTGTCACCACACGAGTGAATGTGAGATCATTCACCCTCATCATATGAGTAGAAATAACTTGTGTCGATCTTATCGGATATTTAATGTCCATCTCAAATATCCTATGATCGAGAACTGTTTAAGACAAGTGACTGAGGATATTGATCTCACTATCATGATCTCATTATGATTCAATATCCCATACATTTGTCTACGGACCTTCATTACGATAGTTAATTTGCAAGAACTATAAATGAAGAAATGATTGCCTTTATTAATAATATGAACTAGAATGTACAATGATTGGCTTTGAGGCCACCTAATTCTATCATTCTCCCACTTGGATTATAGCTAATCACCTATGTATCTAAGTCCCATAGACTTAAGGTGACGTTCTAAATTGTTTTGAGACAATGTCTTAGTCAAGGGATCTGCTATATTATCTTCAGATGAGACTTTCTCAACTACTATATCTCCTCGGGCGATAATCTCACGAATCAGATGAAATCGTCTCAGAATGTGTTTTGACTTCTGATGTGATCTTGGCTCCTTCACTTGAGCTATTGCCCCATTGTTGTCACATAATAATAGAACAGGATCTGAAATGCTTGGAACTACTCCAAGTGCCGAGATGAACTTCTTCATCCAAACCGCCTCCTTGGCCGCTTCAGCTACAGCAATGTATTCTGCTTCGGTCGTCGAATCTGCAGTAGTTTCTTGTTTGGAACTTTTCCAACTTACTGCACCTCCATTTAACATGAATACAAATCCAGACATGGATTTGCTATCATCCATATCCGACTGGAAACTTGAGTCAGTAAACCCTTGAAGTTCCAAGTCGTTTCCTCCATAGACGAGAAATATATCCTTAGTTCTTCTTAAGTATCTAAGGATACATTTCACCGCCTTCCAGTGTTCTTCACCTGGATCAGCCTAATATCTACTAGTGACACTTAGTGGGTGTGCCACATCAAGCCTAGTACATAGCATTGCATACATGATAGATCCTATTGCCAAGGCATAAGGAACTCTATCCATGTATGCTTTCTCTTCAGGTGTCTTGGGAGACATTCCTTTAGAGAGATAAATTCCATACCTCATTGGAACGAGGCATCTCTTGGAATTTTCCATGCCAAACCTTTTGACTATGGTATCTATGTACATAGATTGGGATAAGCCAAGCATCCTTTTGGACCTATCTCTATAGATCCTTATTCCCAGAATATAAGATGCTTCCCCCAAATCTTTCATGGAGAAGTTTTTGGATAACCAAGTCTTTACTGATGACAACATTCCTACATCATTCCCAATGAGTAGAATGTCATCAACGTAAAGTACCAAAAAGGTGACTGTGCTCCCACTAGTCTTTTTGTATATACAAGGTTCATCTTCATTCTTAATGAAGTCATAAGATTTGATTGCTTCATCAAATCTTAAATTCCAAGTTCGGGATGCCTGCTTTAATCCATAAATGGATCTTTGCAGCTTGCATACCTTGCTTGAATGCTCTTTAGAAGTGAATCCTTCAGGTTGTATCATATACACCTCTTCTTGAAGGTTCCCATTAAGGAATGCTGTTTTCACATCCATTTGCCATATTTCATAATCATAGAATGCGGCGATAGCAAGAAGTATTCTGATTGACTTAATCATGGCAACTGGAGAAAAGGTTTCGTCATAGTCAATGCCTTGCCTTTGACGATATCCTTTTGCTACCAGCCTTGCCTTGTATGTGTCAATCTGTCCATCTGCCCCGATCTTTCTTTTAAAGATCCATTTACTGCCAATAGGTACTATACCTTCCGACATATTAACCAAGTTCCAAACTTGGTTGGCATACATGGACTGAATTTCAGAATTCATTACCTCTTGCCATTTCTCTGATTCTTGACTATTCATGGCTTCTTGGTAGGTTTGAGGATCATCATCCTCATTTAAGTGCACTTTTGGTTTGCCATCATCGATATGTCCAACATATCTTTCAGGCTGCTTAGGCACTCTACCTGATCTGCGAACCTTTTGTGTATCATCTTGAACAAGTTCTTGAGTCAATGGTTCAGTAGATGAACTAGTGTTGATTTGTGAGTCTAGAATTTCTTCCAGTTCTATCTTGCTCCCACTGTCTTCGTTTGAAAGATATTTTTTCTCTAAGAAGACAACTCTTTTTGTGACAAACACCCTTTGATCGCTGGGCTGATAGAAATAATATCCAAAAGTCTCTTTTGGATATCCCACAAATCTACATTTCTCTGTCATGGAATCCAGTTTGTCTGGATCATGTCTTTTGACATGTGCAAGACAACCCCAGACTTTAACATGCTTAAAATCTAGTTTCTTTCCTTTCCATATCTCATATGGAGTGGAAGATATTGACTTACTGGGAACTTTGTTCAACAGATATGCAGAAGTCAACAGTGCATATCCCCATAAAGAGATTGGAAGTTTGGCATAACTCATCATTGATCGTACCATATCTAATAGAGTACGATTTCTCCTTTCCGATACACCATTTAATTGAGGTGTATAGGGAGGAGTCCACTGAGACAAAATACCATTATTCTTAAGATATTGTGTGAATTCTGTACTTAAGTATTCACCCCCTCGATCTGATCGAAGAGTTTTGATACTCTTTCCAGTCTGGTTCTCAACTTCATTTTTAAATTCTTTAAATTTCTCAAAGACCTCTGACTTATATTTCATTAAATATATGTAGCCATATCTTGAGAAATCATCTGTAAGTGAAACAAAGTATGAGTAACTACCCATAGCATGAGTGGACATTGGACCACATACATCACTATGTATTAGTTCCAATAAGTCCTTAGCTCTGTCTCCATGTCCTAAAAACGGAGCTTTGGTCATCTTTCCCATAAGACAAGCTTCACAGGTTGCAAATGATTCATAATAAAATGGATGAAGATATCCATTCTTTTGCAACCTAATGATCCTGTTCTTATTTATATGACCTAGCCTACAATGCCATAGGTACGATTTATTCACATCCTTATCTATTTGTTCAAGAGATTTATTTACCAGACAAACATCATATGATATATCAAGTAAATATAATCCATTCAATTAATATCCGGAAGCATTTGTCTCCTTGATAAATGGAAAAACCTTTATTCTCTAGTTTCATAGAATATCCTTGTTTATCTAAACATGAAATAGATATGATATTCCTAATAATGGTCGGAACATAATAACAATCTATTAGTTCCAATGAGTCTCTTGACGGCATCTGAAGTCTTGCTGTCCCCACAGCTAACGCAACAACTTTTGCTCCATTCCCAAGCCTCAGATCCACGTCTCCGCGGTTCAATCTTCTTTTACTTGTTAACACCTGCAAGTTATTGCAGATATGAGAAACACATCCAGTATCTAATACCCAAGATGTTGATTCTCTATAAGACAAGTTAAGATCGATCATAAGTATACCTGAAGTTTTACCAAGCTTCTCCTTTGCTTTTTCTGCTAGATAGATCTTGCAGTTTCTCTTCCAGTGACCTTCTTTATGGCAGTGGAAACACTGACCTTTATCATTGACTTTAGCTTTGTCCTTTTGAACCGCCGGTTTGTTTTTCACTAGCTTCTTAGGCTTACCTTTCTTAAAGGTCTGTCCAGCTTTTCTTTTCTTGTTGGTCTTACCAACAAGCATTACATGTGGCTTGTCTTTCTGGATAGTGCCTTATGCTGTCTTCAACATGTTGAGCAGCTCAGCCAGTGTAACTTCAATTTTGTTCATATTGAAGTTGATAATGAATTGTGAAAATGAATCTGGAAGGGACTGTAGGATTAAGTCGATGCTTAGGTCATTGTTCATAACAAAGCGAAGCACTGCAAGCCTCTCAATCCATTCTATCATCTTGAGCACATGAGTTTGCACAGATGTGCCCTCGCTCATTCTGGTCCTGAACAATTTCTTAGATATCTCATATCTTTCTGTTCTGGATTGTTCACCAAACAACTCTTGTATGTGATTTAGAATGGTCTTAGGTTCCATGTTATCATGCTGTCGTTGCAGTTCATTGTTCATTGAACCAAGCATATAACACTGGACCTTGACAGAATCCTCCTTCCAATTTTCAAACATCATTAATTCATCCTCGCTAGCATTATCACCGGGTTGCATTGGATCTGGTTTATCCAGGACATAGGCTAGCTTTTCACACCTGAGGACAATCTTCAGGTTGCATAACCAGTCAATATAATTAGGTCCCGTGAGTTTGTTTGCATCAAGTATGCAACGAAGGGGGTTAGGTGACGACATAGCGACCTACAAGGAAATATAAAAGATAAGCATATAGTTCTTAAAATCTGATTTAGGACTTTTAATCTAGATTTAGGCTCCCACTATTTTTCGGCGATCTGTATGACCCTCTAATATACAGAACGGGAGATTCCGGTGATCTGCTAGTGGGGATCAGAATCCTTCGGGCATCATGCATGTGACCTTGTGATAGCACAACAAATCACATCAAGTCCCTTAGGCAGTCAACTCTTGACAATTGCAACATTTTGCAATATCCGATCAATTTAACCCCTGAATCAGAATGACCTTGTGGTAGCACAAAAAATCAAATGATTCAGTTAAGTTTATCCATCATTACTCAGATAACATGAATTCATAGTGCAATCCTTGTGGTAGCACAACAAAACTACACTATTTGTCTATTTATCTTAATGACATCACATGTTGTAGACCTAGGTTAATTTCTAAATCAAATAGACCTTGTGGTAGCACAACAAATCCATTTGAGATAAGAATTATCCTTAGATCTATAATGATGGTGGGTTACGTGGATTATTCTGAATATCTCACGTTTACAACTTAAATTTTAAAAGAGGGTTTTTGAGTTGATTTATAAAAAATCGTGCTATCAATAGTATTTCGATTTGAAGTATCATTATACTTAATAGAAATATATATATGATAGCATAGACCACAAATATCATATATATGCAGAAAAATTAAATAGGGATGATCATGGACTGCTTAAGCTACTATGGAATCATCGGAGCCAAACGATGATCCATAATAGAATCCTAATGTGAAAACAGCAACACTGGTTCCATTTGATGCGAGTCCTTCCTCCAGAGGTGTCTTTAGAAGATCCCGTCCTCAAAGCTTAATCCGAAACTTTTAAATATGAAATTCAGGACTCGCAAGTCCATAAATGTACATTTAAACAATAAGAAACTTTGATCTTATCAAGGGGAGTACAATCTTATATGAAGGTAGAGAGTACATTTGAATTAGGAGAGAGGATGACACGCATGTCCTATTTAAAATACCAAATGAAATAAGCATCGCATTCATTCACATCAATCATCACATGATAATAATAAGTCCATGATCATCCCACCATAAAACACATCACATGCATCACAATCATCACATAATTGCAGTAGGTATTAAATTTTATAAATACAAAATTATAATACCAATTAGTTTTCGAAATAACATTTATTTCAACATTATCAATAATATTCAAAACATTATTGACTAATGAAATAACTAAACCATTCAGTTAATCTAAATACTAATTCAAACAATTTGAACTGATAAATAAAATCAAGTTATGCATAAGTTTAAAATAATTTTAAACTTAATTGATTTAATAGGGAAGTTAATTATCTAAAACATTTTTAAATAATTAACTCATACCCTATTATTAAAAAAAACCCTTTAAGTTAATTAACAGTCATTAAACAGTTTAATAACCTGTTAATAATCATAAGAATAATTAATAACAGTTATTAATTATTCATATAATTTTTCTGTTTTAAAACAATTATAAAATGAGCTGAAAAGGGCTTAAAATGGGCTAAAAATGGGGTTAAAGGGGTTTTAATAGGGGTTCGGGTAGGGGTTGGGCCGGCCGGGTCCGGACCCGGTCCGGGTCTGGCGCGGGTCGGGCGGGCCGACCCGGCGGCCCACGCGACGGTCACCCCCGTCGTCCGATTAGGGTTACAGGCGGGGGTGCCGCCTGGTTTGACCCCGACCGGCGGGGGGAGGGCGCCGCCGGCCCGGCCGAGGGGTGGCGGGGCTCCGGCCGGCCCCCACGGCGCCGGTGGACGTCGCCGACGGCGTCGAACGTCTCCGGCGGCGCCCCGGACTTCCCGGTTTGGTTTGCATGCGATCTCATCGCATGCCAGGGTTTTTCGTGGGCAAGCCTGTGCGGGGAAGGCCACGGCTAGCCATGGTGTACGGCGGCGGAGCGCCGGCCAGCCCCAACGGCGCCGGTGATCGACGCCGGTGACCCTATTGAGCGCCGCCGGAACCTCTCCTCAACCCCTGCCTGCGAAACAGTCGCAGCAGCCCCTGATGGTGCCTGCGATGCCGACGGACATCCTAAGTGAACATGGACATCCTACCACTGTCGGACGTCTTCCAACCATCTCACATGCAGGGTAAACCCGTGAACATGGCCGCATGGCCAACAGACTATGTGCGCATGCCATGATAAAGATAACAGGTTATCTTTGATCTCTCTTATCATAGTTCTAAAATGAACATAAAAGTTCAGGCTAATCTTGCACCAACGAATCGTATTCGCCTCACCAAAACACCATGAATCATCAGAGAAGACCAGGACAATCCTGGATCTGGTTTTAACGTGCAGATGGAGGATTCAAAAATAACCGGCCCTAATTTTTCTACCCGAATGTTCATACTGAACGAGATACCCCTTTTTAAATCCGGGATCAAATCCCAATATGTTTTAGACATTCTAAAAACGTGGGAACGATTCCCAGATTGTTAAAATAGATTTTAGCCCAAGAACACGAACAATACGGGTTCTTCACGCATAACGAGAAAAATCACGCAAAACGATGCCGTTTTACGATCGAACCAGTAACCTGGCTCTGATACCACTGTAAGGAATTGCCTAGAACGCAGCGGAAAATAAAATCGATTCCTATGTATCGGTTGCTGGGATCGTAAAACGGACAATAAAATAAACGCGGGAAGAACGGTTCTTCACCTTTGCGGGGTTTCGAATCTCTCGTGGATGATTCCGACTCGGTAATCGCGCACGCGCATGATCTCTAGAGGTATCCACACGAGCTCCCGCTGCAGACGCGATTTCCTCCTCGACTTGAGTGCTCCGACCAGATCTCAAATCCACCATGCGCAGAGAGAGACAGATCTACTCCAAGAGAGAGAGAAGGAGAGAGAGAGAGAGGAGATAGAGAATCTTGAGGTGAGTAATTTGTCCAACCTACTTTTTACCCCTCCCCTTTGGCCTCCTTATATAGAAATAAGGATAAGCACAAGGATTAATCCTCATGATTATCCAAGAGTTTGGCCTTGGATAAATCTCCATTAAATCTTCATGTTTATCCTGCGGCTTTTCATAAAAACCCAGATAAGCATGAAATTTAACGTCTCTCACCGTCTGACGAGAACTCTTATGTGTGTGACCCTCTAGGCCCATATATCAGTCCGGTTTCAGGCCCATTAAACTTAGAACTAATTCTAGAGTTTAATATTTATTAATTAGCATTTAAACATCATATGTTAAATGATTAATTTAATAAACAAGTGGATTATCATCTGATGATTAATTAACTTGGCCTTCTGATCATGAACAACACCAAACACTACCTCATGATCCCAGAAGATATAAGGGATACTGTTCCCATTAATTGAACCTTTCCGTCTGCAGATACCGCACAGATAAAATCCTTCACTTATCCAATGTCCCAATAACGCAAGGGTATGGTTTTATAGTCAAACCCTCTATCGCATTATTTAGATGGATTCCAGTACTCAGTTAATTTCTAGAAAGACATCTCTTTCATTTGACCCTGGCCAGGGATTTCTGTGTACACATCCATAGGACATTCTCTCTCCAGTCTTATACCAAGAGTGAGTGATCCCTTATTGTTCACTCAATTACCTTCGCAAGCTTTCCACTGTATCTGAGAGACCGACTATCGTGGGCTTAATGGTTAAAGTCCACAAGTCAGAGAATCAAGATACAATGGTCCATAAACAAGGTATCATTGGTGACTCAGGTCAAAGGACCAACTGTGCTACTGCAACGATTGAATTCCCTGGTTGACTAATAGGTATAATTACCATCCAGGAATTCTTATTTGGGTATGTTCAGTGAACTCATTCTCTAATGAGCACCCACAAGTTTGTCTCAGTGTCACCACACGAGTGAATGTGAGATCATTCACCCTCATCATATGAGCAGAAATAACTTGTGTCGATCTTATCGGATATTTAATGTCCATCTCAAATATCCTATGATCGAGAACTGTTTAAGACAAGTGACTGAGGATATTGATCTCACTATCATGATCTCATTATGATTCAATATCCCATACATTTGTTTACGGACTTTCATTACGATAGTTAATTTGCAAGAACTATAAATGAAGAAATGATTGCCTTTATTAATAATCTGAACTAGAATGTACAATGATTGGCTTTGAGGCCACCCAATTCTATCAAGGACAAGATGACTTTGATAAGAGAGCGGATCACCGGTCAACAACTGTTGACATCAATTATGAAGGATTCCTCAGAAGTTAAAGGATGCCTTACCAATAAAGGGATCAACCTTGCAAAGCTCGCTGAATGGACTTTGTATGAGATCGATGATCTAAGGGAGGACGAAGCTGAAGACGTGACGAAAGCTTTCGTCACGTGCCTTGCCGGTGCTTTGTTCTTTCCCGCGCAAGACAACATTCTAGAAGATGATCATGTCAGTGCTATCTGCGCGATCTTCGAAGGTAAATCCATTAGCACTGCGATCTTGACTTACCTTTACAGCGGTCTCTCTGCGGCATCTACGGGTCGTCCTCCTTACGGGTGCATGTTACTTTTTGCTTTGTGGGTTAAACTACACTTCAAATTTGAGTACTGCACAAGGATGTCACCAAGACTGTCCCAAATTTACATGAACAGTCTGATCCACTGCATCGCCAACATCGTGAAGTTCAACGAGTGCATGGTCAACAAAGTATCAAAGCTCAAGACCCGGGCTGACTGGAGGGAATTCTTGAGATGCATGTCGTCCAACATGTTTGACTCTTCTCCACTTGCCCTTGTTGGAAAGCCCATCAGAGTACGCCGTACAGCGGGAGCGGATCTCAAATTGATTGGTGCCACCGAATTTGTGCTGTACAACCCTCACCGGTGCCTTACTTAGCTTAGCTTGAATCGCCATGAATTCTCTGAGTTCTCTCTCACATCTCCGATCAAGAGGCGGGCTTTGGAATCCGATGAAGACTATGAAGCCACATAACTTATCACTACTTTGTGGAACCTCGGCTTCAATTATTGTGTAAAATCCTCTAAAGATAGAGATAGATGAGTGAAATTTTAATATTATCAAGCACTTCATGAAATTCTTCCTTAAGTGTTCTGTTTTTTTTTTTTTTTTTTTTAAATGTAATAAAAGATTTCATTGAATAAAGAATCATTTTTCATGCCTTGGAATCTTTCCTTAACTTTGTGTGATGTGTTCGTGATTTTTCCCTTAGCAAAAACTAGATTTTTCCTTAAAATCTGACAGTTCGGGTTTGTTAAATATAAAACGCGTCCACTCAGACAGACGCTTTTAAAAAATAATTCATTTTCCAAAATCAGCCATTAATCCTCAAAATCCCAATTTAAACTTAAATTGCGTTTACTGCACACGACGCCTTTAAACTCTCTCTCTTACTTTTTCCAGAATTCTGCTATCAATTACCTGATTAATCCTCTGAAGCGCGTCTTGAAGGGTAGACGCTTTTAATAATCACGCCTTGTACGGTTCTGACCAGAATTGGCGATAACCTGAAACGCGTCGCGAGGGGTGGACGCCTTTCACTCAATTTCAAACAGCTGGCCTTGCCGCCTCAACTTATACGCCATAAAAAGCGTCGTTGTGCCACGACGCCTTTCAACCCTCTGTTTACAGGCCCGCGAAAGCCCCCTTTCTTCCTCACTTTCTCCCTTTGCATTCTCTCTCCTCAAACTCTCCTTTCCGGCGACCCTCCGGCGATCTAGCCCTCTCTCTCTCAAAGCCCCCTTAACTCGGATCATGGAGCGCGGCAAAGGTTCCCGCAAGACCAAGGCCTTGGCCAAGAGGCGACGGACGGCGGCTCCCGTGGAAGTGCCGGCCGCACTCGCCGAGGCGGCGACGTTCTTAGAGGAAGAAATCCCCCCACCGGTGGCGGTCGAGGGAGGAGAAGAAGAGGAGGAAGCCTCCCACCTGGTAAGTTCTCTCATGGTTTGAATGGAGTGAACAAAGGAGGGAAGAAAGGGGTTCTTCAAGAACCCGGAATTCGGCTTTAAAAGATGTCCAAACCAGGTGACGCCGTTCAAACGGCGTCGCCTTGGTCCGACGTCTTTCAAGCTAAATTCTGAATTTTAATTAGGCAGAAAATGATTTTAAAGTGCGTCAATAACTGTGGACGCCTTTCAAAAGGCGTCCAGGTGGCTTGATGCCTTTCAATCCAGAAACATTTTGCTTGTTTTTATGTTCACTAACTAATGAAATTTCCTTTAATGTGCAGGGAACCATGACGGCAAGGATTAGCTGGGACCTGGTCATCGGTGCATACCGGGGACTCCCGGACTTCCAGAAGGCGCGCCTGCGCCGGATGGGGTTTGGCGAGGTCTTAGATATCGAGCCGTTTTGGCTCGATCTAGTTCTGCTGCAGGTGCTCAGGGAGCGTTGGCATGCGGAGAGTCGGGCATTCCTAATGCCCTGGGGCCACATGATCCCCACTTTAGAAGATGTGGCCAGGATTACTGGCCTCAGAGTAGAGGGCCGACCGGTAAGTGGGGTGACTTACCCCAACTACCAGGGATTAGCAGAGGCTCTGCTAGGCATAGAGGTGTCTAGCCTGGGCAGAGAGTCTAGGATGGTCCCCAGGATAGAGGTGGAAGCCGCCTTAGGACTGGATGAGCCCCGACGTCGGTCAGACGAGACCCGGGAGGAGTTCAGAGATAGGTTAGCAGAGTCATCCTCCCTTGTATACTGCACCGACCCGAGTCAGGGGGAGGAGGTAGACAGGTAGTTGAGAGTCTTTCTGGTCTTCTTCTTTGGTCGGTTACTCTTCGGCACGAAGGGTGACCATATCCATTGTAGATTCTTGTACCTGCTAGATGACTTAGATAGTTTATGAGAGTATGCCTGGGGTGCGGCCCTTCTGTCCCACCTCTTTGCTGATCTGTCTGGGGTCACGCCGGACCGTGAGACGACCGTCAGTGGCTTTTCGCCATTTCTCCAGGTATTAAGTTATTTTATTATTTGTTTATGCAATGCAATGTAATATGATGCTTTACTAACCTATATGTCCATGTATGCAGGTATGGAGCTACCATTATTTTCCGCTCGGCAGAGCGAGGATCGTACGACCGGGCGCTGTCCCATTGGCCTGCCGTTGGCAGCCGATAGTGGACACAGCGCCACAGCACCACCAGCTGACGGCCCTCCGCCGTCAGTTCCTTGATTATCCGTAGCTTCTGGTGAGTTTTTAACTTGTTCAATTTTATTCATTAAATGCAATCTTTCCTTTATTAAATGCAAAATTATTTATATGAATGCATCTAACTTATATGCAGGTGATCTGGCGCCCGTACTTGGGCATGGGTGAGGAGGGCCAGCAGTGGGTGACGGCTGGCCGGAGACGGTTCGGGAGGCAAATGTGGCTGCATTGCCTCAACGAGATCGAGCTGCTCCGCCTCCGCCTCGTGATGAGGACCCTGGGCCTCCACCAGGAGTGGATCGATGAGGAGGTCCCGGAGAGTGTCGGGAGGAGCATGAGGGGCAAGCAAGCCCTCACTGATTGGCGAGCAAAGTTCCCGGAGTAATATGAAGACTGGCATCGCCGGGGTGTCCGTGTTGAGTCACGAGCGGAGAGTAGCGCAGCCTACTTCCAGCAGTATCGGACACATTACGCCGATCAGCTGCGACTCCTCCGACCGCTCGATGTGAGTATGCTTTTATGCGTCTTTCATTTTATTATTATCTTGATTTATATTTGTGAATGAATGTATGTATGTGTGGTATGCAGGATGCGCGTGATGCGGTCATTATCGACCTCCGGGCCCGCCTACATGATGCGGAGGCCCAGCTGGAGCAGGTCCAGAAGGAGCTGTTCGACTTGGTATGTATGCATGTTTATGAATGAATGTTTTGATTAATTAATTGTTTTGGCGATTAGCAACTGACGGTTGTCTTTTGGTGCAGCGAGCCGTCTACACCCAGGCGGCTCCCACTGTATATGGAGCATCATCATCCTCTTCCTCTGCCACCCATGAGGCTGCTTTGGCTGACCTCCAGAGCCAGCTTGCGTCCGCCATCCACCGAGCCTCTCTTGCTGAGGAGGATCGTGCCGCTCGAGTAAGTTATTTCCCTTTGATTCATGGATTTGACTTTTGATTGCTTAGTTGCCTTGGACTAACAATGACTCCTTCTGCAGGTTGCTGAGCTTCAGGAGGCCCTTTAGAGGGCTGAAGCGGAGCTGGAACATTCTCGCGCAGCGGCTGCTCGGGCTGAGGCTGATGCTGCGCGAATCCAAGCCTTAGAGGAGCAGGTGGCTCATCTCTCCACCGGGGATCTTGCACGTCTCCAGGTTCGCCTGGAGATTCTGATTGAGGAGAGGGACCGCGATCGCCTTCGCCTGGAGAATCTTCAGGGTCGCCTCTTGGTGGCTGAACATGAGCGCATGATGGTGGAGGAGAGGTACCAGCGGGCCTGTCAGCGGGCTATTGATCGTGGTTTGGCGAGTGCTTTCACTGCTAGCGTCGCCATGTCGTTCGGTCAGGCAGGGCCGAGTGCGATGGGACCACCTCCACTTCCTAGCCGAGGACCAGCACCAGATGCGCCCGACGAGGCTCAGAGTCAGCTTGATGAGGGTGGAGGGGAGAGCCAGCCTTGAGGGCTCATGTATTTTTGACTTTCTTTTGTATATCATGTAAGAAACATCTTTTGACATATATACACGAGACTTTTGGCCTTCAACCTTGCGTTCCATGTGTTTGCCTTGCGTCCTGTACGTCACTTAACAAACATGTTAAGTATCTATTTAGGCTTAGCCCCTTGCCTGACCAAATGAATGGTCGATCATCTTTTTCTTAAATGAAGGGTCAAGGGGCATAGCCTTTATTAACAAAGGTAATGTGAATAATCAAACTTAAGCAAAATACAACATATAAGCAGACAGATGCTTACTAAAAAAAAAATGAAGTATACCAAATGCAATAAGCAAATACTAATTGAAATATTTTTGTTGTTTTAAAATATGTACTTTTTTTTGGGTTTTGAAATATGTATATTTTTTGGCTTTTGAAACATGTACTTTTTTTTTGGATTTTGACATATGTATTTTTTTTGGATTTTTGAAATATGTATTTTTTTTGGATTTTGACACATGTATTTTTTTTGGATTTTTGAAATATGATGTGAACTAAAAGACCAGTATAGTACTCAGATCAAACGATCATATTCATTCATTAACTTAATTCCCAAATTGTTCTTTAATAATTTAACTTAAACCCATTGTGCTTGAACTTGTGTTTCCATTCGTGATCCCATTTGATGATTTGACCTTTAGTCAATCTAGGCCGTTCCTTAAGTTTGGAGTACGCCTCTTTAGAAAGAAAGGAAGAATTGGTTTAGAAAGCCGATGAGAAGGTTCCGGAGACCTAAAAAGATGTTCCTTTCTTACCCTAATATCTGTTGGGGTTCGGTCATTTTCTTTCCGGGGTATTTATCGACCTTGCGTTCCCTTTTATTTCATTTCATGGCCTTGATGTAACGTTTGTAATGTGATGGCCTTTTGATTTGACGTTTGGCTTTTACCTTTTGCTTTTGCTTTTCTTTTCTTTTCTTTGGGACGGATCTCCCCCATTTTTTTTTATGACGGCCTCCTACTAAGATGGCGGGTATTCTTGGTAGTCTATTCTAAGCCTCGTTCCGACATCATGGGCCGAGTGTAAAAAACAAAATTTTGTTTTAAAACGAATGATTTGTACTTTACACTTTCAGTCAAGCTTTCGGTATTCCTTAGGACTTGGCATCTCTTGTTACTCACGAATCAAACGTGAGTGTGTGTAGTAATGGGTTTGGAATTAAACTATCCAGACTGATAAGGGGATTTGAGTTTCTAAATTTTCTGATTCCACTGGTCTTTGTACCATGCTGATCGACTCTTTAACCTAAGGGTAGTATTTCTTAAGATGCAAACTGTTCCAGGGGTGAGTTAGCTCTTCTCCTTCTATATTGACAAGACGATAAACGTTACCAGGAAAAACATGTGATATAACATAAGGTCCTTCCCAGTTGGGTTGGAGCTTAGAATGTGGACCACCAGGTTTTACAAAAATCCTTTTGACAACCATTTCACCAACTTTAAACTTTCGTTCAATGACTTTCTTTTGATAAAAACGTGCTAGTCTATTTTGATAAACTCTTGCATGATTAGCGGCTGACCATCTTCTCTCGTCTAAGAGTTCCAATTGAGTAAGGAGTGCTGAACGATGTTCATTAATGGAAAATTTCTTGTTCAATTGTACTCTTAACGATGGTATAAGGATCTCGTATGGAACTACCGCCTCCATTCCAAATGTTAAGGAATAAGGAGTTTGCCCAGTGGGCGTGCGGATTGAAGTTCGGTAGGCCCATAGAGCCTCAACCAATTTTTCTGGCCAGTCCGTGAACTTGTTAGACTTGCACGTCTTTTTGATGATTTTTATCAAAGTCTTGTTAGTTGCCTTTGCTTGGCCATTGCCTTGCGGATAATCAGGAGATGAATGATGTAATGCAATTTTGTACCTGTCGCAAAGGTCCTTCAATTCTTGTGACACGAACTGCGGTCCATTGTCGGTGACGATGATGCTTGGGATTCCAAATCTGGTGATGATGTTCTTCATGATGAACTTGCAGACGGTTGATGCTTTGACTTCCGTGTATGCTTCAGCTTCTGCCCACTTGGTGAAGTATTCTGTTGCCGTGAGGATGAAAGACTTTTGCTTGATGCCGGAATCAGAATTGCCAAGGGGTCCAATGATATCGAAAGCCCACATGGAGAAAGGCCATGGGGAAGAAACATGATGTAGTGAAGATGTAGGAGAATGAATTTTGTCGGCGTGAAGTTGGCACTTAGCACACCTATGGACATATCGTACACAGTCTTCTTCCATGGTTGGCCAATAAAATCCTTGTCTAAGGATCTTCCTTGCTAGCATTTGTCCATTAACATGGCCACCACAAACTCCAGCATGAGCTCCTTCCATAACCTTCCAAAGCTCATCTTCGTCCAGACGTCTCAGAAGAACTCCATCAAAACCTCTTTTGTATAGTGCTCCCCCAACTAGGGTGTATCGTTGAGCAACTCTTCAGATAGCCCTTTTCTCCTCAACTGTGGCTTCTTCAGGATACGATTGATCTTCACAATATTTGGCGATTTCATAATACCATGACTTCTGTTCATCATTCATCTCTTCTAATAGCTCCATCAACACGATTTCTCTTTTTTTCACGATATCTCCATCTCTGACCTTCTTCAGCAACTTTTTCTTGGTTCTCAGAAATGAAGGGTCTTTCACGGCGGGTGAAAGACGCCTATGAACTATGATTGATTCAGATTGCCTGCTGATTGGAAAATTAAGAGAAGATGCAAGTGAGGCTAGAGCGTCAGCTAAGATGTTCTGATTCCTAGGGACATGGACGAAGATCAGTTTGGTAAAAAGCTTTGAATAAGCAGAAGTAAGTTCTTGATAAGGCTTGAGTTTGGGATCAAGGGTTCGAAACTTGGTTAACACTTGGCGAAGAATCAATTGGCTATCACCCACAATCCTAAGTCTGGTAACACCATGGGAATGAGCAGCCTCGAGGCCAGCAAGGAGCGCCTCGTATTCAGCTATATTATTGGTGACTGGAAAGTCAAGCTGAAAGGCTTGTGGAATGATGATACCTTCAAGTGATAACAGAACAATGCCAATACCCTTTCCATGGGAATTCAGAGCTCCGTCAAAATGCAGAGTCCACATATCATTTCTGATTTGGTCTATAGACATCAGTTCCTTATCCGGAAACTCTGATCGCATCGGATCAAAACGAGGAAGGGGATGATGAGCGAGATGTTCTGCTATGGTATAGCCTTTGATCGCTTTCTGCTGAATGTAAGTGATATCGAATTGAGATAGAAAGCTTTGCGATCGTGCTAACCTATCAGTAAGGACAGATTTCTCCAGAAGAAACTTGATCGGATTCATCTTAGCGATGAGATGGACTTCATAGGCTAGAAAATAATGCTTCAATTTCTGAACAACCCAGACCAATGCTGCACATGTTTTCTCCATCGCTATATATCTCTGTTTAGCGGGGTTGAGAAGTTTAGAGAGATAGTAGGCTGCCCTCTCCTTTCCTTCTTCATCCTCTTGTGCTAGGACAACCCCTACTGCATCATCCAGGACAGAAATGTAAAGTATCAATAGTTTGCCTGGAGATGGTGGTCTCAAAACAGGAAGACTTGCCAAATAATTCTTTAATCCATCGAATGCCTCATGACACTTATCGTCCCAATCGAATTTGACTCCCGGCTTGGTAAGCTCGTAGAACGGCTTACACCTTTGTGAGTGTTGGGAGACAAAACGGCGAATAAATTGCAATCTCCCGATTAATCCTCTTAAATCCTTCAAGTTCTTGGGAGGTGGCATCTCTCTGATAGCCTTCGCCTTGTTGGGATCGATCTCAATTCCCCGTTTGCTGACAATGAACCCAAGTAATTTTCTTGAAGATACCCCGAATACATATTTCTTGGGGTTCATCTTTAACTGATACTCTCTTGATCTCTCTAACACTCTTGCCAGAACTTTGGCATGCTCCGCCTTCGTCTTAGATTTAACCAACAAGTCATCCACATACACTTCTAGATCTATGTGCATCATGTCGTGAAATATTGCCATCATAGCCCTCTGATAAGTGGCTCCAGCATTCTTTAATCCAAATGGCATGACGACATAGCAATATGTTCCCCAAAGTGTAGTGAATGATGTCTTCTCCTGATCTTCTTTTGCCAATTTAATCTGATTGTATCCTGAAAACCCATCCATAAATGATAAAGTCTCATAGCCAGCAGTGTTATCAATGAGTACATCAATATGAGGCAGTGGAAAATCATCTTTAGGACACGCCCGGTTCAAATCTCGGAAGTCAATGCAAATCCTGACCTTTCCGTCCTTCTTCATAACCGGGACTATGTTGGCCACCCATTGTGGATAGAGGACAACTCTAATAAATTTAGCTTTATGTAATTTGTCGACCTCTTCCTTCATCTTCAAAGTCATTTGTGGGTGGAATCGCCTTAACTTCTGCTTGACCGGGCTAACTCCATCCTTTAATGTCAATCTGTGTTCCACTAATGACGAGTCTAACCCCGCCATATCTTCATAACTCCAGGCGAAAGTGTCCTTATAATCCTTAGGTACTTGTACTATTGCCTTCTCATCTTCCTCAGAAAGATTCTTGCTGACGAGGACAACCTTAGGTTCGTGTTCAGTCCCTAAATTGATTTCTCTGGTGGGCTCTTCTACGGCAGCTGAGGGTTCATCGAATCTCTTCACTCCACTGGCATATGCCTCAGCCACGTCCTCGTCATCTTCCTCATCTTCAATAAATGGGATCTTTTTCATGTATCAACTCATACACCCCATATCCATCATTGACGAATTCATCGTCTATACAGTCTTCTGGCATTTGAATGTGATTTTCCAATAACTGAGGGATTAAAGAGCAAGAAAAGCATCTATTAGCTAAGTCCTGGAGGTATCTATCTGGAATCCGTCTACCCTTAGACTTTCTAGACTTCCTAACTTGATTAACTTGGCTAGAGTTAGACTGTCTAACTTCACTAGACTCCCTATTCTGACCTAATGAAGATGAAGCAGAATGAAAATCATGGGATATAGATGGAAATACAGGAGAATCCTCCCGAGGGGAGGGGCATAGTAGATTTAGAAGATAATCTTGACCGAAAGACCCGCGCGATGGGGTATAATCGGCCAAGTAAGAAGTTTCCTCAATGAGGATATGGGAAGAATTTGTTGCCAAATTGGCGTTTTTTTTTGGGCAATAGAAGAGTTAAGCATAAAACAGGAATGAAGATGAATAGAAGGAGAATTAGATGGAGGAACTGGCACCAAGGCCAAGGGATTAGGGGGATCATACAACAGTATGTCCTAGATTAAATCATACATCCTCTCTAGATCGAGAGGAGGTGGTGGAATGAGGTCTCGAGGGGACAGAGTAATCATAACGGGCGGGGCCCGTGGAATGTCTTCAATGATGACCTGCGACCAAGTCGGGGTCAAGAGCAAAGTACGAAACAAGGTGTGAAGCAAGAAAATATGAGAAGGATAAGTCCCCCTCCAAAGCAGATCCGTGGTGTAGCCAGCTTCATAGGGGTCATTTGGCTCCCCTTCATCAGTCTCTTCTGACAGCAGTATCCTTTTGTCGAAAATAGCACCGGGACCTTCGATCAGCTCATCGATCTGTGGCGGCCAGTTGGGTTCTACAGGATCGAGAAACAACCTGTTCAATGCGATGTAGAGGTCTCTCAGATCGAACCACCTGTACCATTCACACTCAAGATCTTGGAATTTTCTCCTCTTCATAGGCCGTAGAGCCTCCAAGGACTGGTACGTGAGTAGTTCTGAGCAATGCCTAGTCAAGTCTCTCCCATATATATCATGGAGGTCAAAACACGAAGTAATGACCACCGTGTTGTCATGGCTTATTACGGGCCCCTTTACAAAATGAGTGTATAGGGTCCATGTTAGGGGGTCCCGACCTTCCTTGTGTGGTGTAGACATCGTCTCCCAGACTTTCTGGCCGCCTTCATTCTCTGCTTGCTGAACAATGTCTTGTTTCATTTTTCTCGGCCTATAGCCCAGGCCGCTTCCAGGTGCTCCTCGGTGGTCCTTGACGGGAGTGGTCCTGCCTTGTAACTGTGTACCCAGGCCTCTTCTAGGTTGATAGCCATTATTCATCATTATTCTCCATCTTGGGGTACTCATGCACTTCCCCCTCTTTATGGCGTTTAATGGATAAGGAGAAATAGTGGCAGTTTTCAGAGGATCAGCCACTGTATGGTAAACCTGTAATACCGACAGAAAAGGTTGTCGGCCAGGTGAAGAAGTGGATTTGACATTCAAAGTATGAGCAGCAGTAAGGATCGGCATGCTCGTAACCTTAATGATTCGTCCTTTGAAGGGGAATTTGAGGCATTGATGATTCGTGGAGGGAATCGCCTCAAGAGTTTTTATGTAAGGACGACCCAAAATGACGTTTAAAGAAGGGTCAATTTTCAGGATGTGAAATTCAACCTCTGTATGACTTATAGGGCCTAGCTCCACTTTCAAATAAACCATTCCCAGAGGGGAACGGGTGGAGTTATCATATGCTGTAACAGAGATAGGGCTAGGCAGCCATTTTTCCTTGGGCACACCACACAGTTCCAGGGTCTTTGGAGGTAGAACATTGATTGAGGCCCCTGTGTCAACCATACATGCATCTACGGCCTTTTTGCAAATGTTGACTGTGATGCTCAGAGCCATGCTTCTGGCCGTCGGCGGTGCTAGTTCCGATGTATGAAATGAAATGGAGGGCTGATCCCCCTGAGGAACTAATAGTGCTGCAATCTTTTCCACCGGCACGTCCTTGTTGACCATCACCTTCTGCAAATATTCCATCAGAGCTTCTTGGTGAGTCTTCGATCTTTTAATCAGTTCAAGCACGGAGATCCGTGCCGGTGTCCGGTCAAGGTGCTTCAACAAATCATATTAAGTGCCTGGTGCACTCTCTTCATTGTGTGCTTCCTCTGTCGACTGTGATGGACCGTCTCTAACTTTTGACTGAGGAAAGACTTTGTTGAAAATCCTCCCACTTCGGAGCGCATGTTCCTCAACCGTGGAAGGTCCGGGTGATATTTTGAGTACCGCAGGGTTGGATGGTGCGGATGATGTGGAGTGTTGGTATATGGGTGATGGCGTGGGGTTAGCCGGTGATGACGTGGTGCGGATTAAAGGTCTAGATGGTTGGATAGTGGACGCAGTGGGGAACGGCATGAGTAATAGCGGTTTAGAAGGTTGGATGGTATCTGGGTAAGCGGTCATGGTAGCGGGTGAAGTAGGGAATGGTACACGTAGTAGTGGTCTGGATGGTAGGAGGGGTGCATAGTTGGTTTGCGGGGGGTTATTTAGTGGAGGCCTAGTGGCGTGGGGTGTAATGGGCTTAAGGAAAGCGGGTGGTGGTAATGGGTTAGCGGGTGCGGGTGAGTGATATGCGGGTGTTGGTATATGGGTAATGGTAATGGACTGTGGTCTAGGTATATGGATGGTGCGGCGTGGTGGTTGTTCTGCGGTACTCGGAATGTGACCCGTTGAATAAATAGAGGAAGAGTCCTCTATCCTCCACTGTTGCGCGCGGTTAGCCTCAGACCGGCTATTTGTCAGAATGGGAGCAACTTGGTTCTGATTTTGATGCTCCGGAAGCGGGTTTTGCACTATGCCCATGTTCGGTGGTGGTGGTGCTGCTTGTGCTGGTGCTCTCACTTGCTGTTGCTGCTGCTGCTATGGTGGTCTTCTTGCTTTTAAGGCATATATGTACTTTTTCATCTCTTCCCAGTCAATGCCGCCCTGCTCGTTGAGATCATGAATGTAATCTCTAAATTGAAAGCAGGTGTTAATAGTATGTCCAGGTTGCCTATGGAAATAGCAATACCTAGACGTATCAGCATTCTGGGGCCAGATTGCCTTCTCTCTTGGCAGGACCAAGGCATTGGCTGCCATTAGAGCACTGAAAATCTCTGCCAAGGACTCCGGGAGGACTGGGTATTCTGCCCTCTTCGGGCCTAGAGGTCTTCTCTGCTGATTGTAGTCAGTAGGAGGAGGGACATTATGATATGCTGGCGGTGCGCGCGACTGGTACTGCTGCTGTGGCGGAGGCTGGTACTGTAACTGCCGTTGCGGCTGCTGCTGTGGCTGTTGCTGTTGCTGGTTCGGCTGTTGAGGCCGCTGATATTAGGGCTACTGATACTGAGGGTTCGACTACTGCCTGTACCCCTGCTGGTTCGGCTGCGGTGGCCTCTGGTACTGTTGTTGACTCCTCACGAACTGGGGCGAATTGTTGTTCATACTACTGACTTGCTCATGAGAGAGCGTGCCCTCAGTAGTTGGACCTGTGCTGGTAGAATTTGGCACTGCAGGCTTCCGACGTAGAGGCCTGCTAGGTCTGTGAGGATCAAAGACGCTAGAGAACGTAGCGTCCTTGAAGGCATTATGACAGTACCGCGCTCTTTCATAGAGCTCTGCCATGCTGGTCAGATTGTTCAGGGAGAGGACTAGTTTGAATTGAGGCGTAGTGTTGGAAATGAGCATCTTTACTTGCTCCGACTCAGACAAGTGATCTTTAACTTTCTCGGCCAAGCCCCTCCATCTGTCGGCAAAACTGACAAACTCCTCATCGGGCTTCATCTTCTCAGCTATTAAGTCAGTAATGGACAAGGAGGGGGCAACTCTGTTCTGGTATCGTTGAATGAATTTTTGGGAGACGATACCATAGTCCTCTACTTCGGAGGGTTCCAAGGAAAATAACCACTCTAGGGCTGGTCCCTCTAAAGATCTCCTGAACAAAAAGGCCAACGACCTCTTGTCGTTTTGCCAGAAGGATGACTCGTACATGAACTCCTTCAAGTGGGTGAAGGGGTTACCAGTACCGTTATACTTTCGATATACTGGCATCTCAGAGGGTGGCAGGTGGAACACTGGCAGACTTGGTAAATTGATCTCTGGTGCAACTTTGACCCCCATCATCTTCTAGAGGTTGTTGAATTG
Source organism: Zantedeschia hybrid cultivar (assembly GCA_030544215.1). Classification (NCBI taxonomy): domain Eukaryota; kingdom Viridiplantae; phylum Streptophyta; class Magnoliopsida; order Alismatales; family Araceae; genus Zantedeschia; species Zantedeschia hybrid cultivar. The sequence continues at coordinate 66,395,354 of JARZZO010000005.1, read as the reverse complement.
TTCATCCATGCGCTCCATCTTGGCCAGCAACGCTTGCGTGGTCGGATCAACCTGGGAAGGAGGGGGAGGTGGAGGTACTTGATAGGCCTGTTGCCTAGAGTACGTCGGACAAGGAGGACAGTAAAGAAGAGGTCCGACAGCGCTTCAGCCATGCCCGAGGGCATTTTGGTAAGCGGGCGTCAGCGGTCTGGCCGGTTGCCTAGAAGAGGAAAGTTGCGGCCCAGCTGGCCGAGAAGTGACATTGAGGCTTTCCATGGCTTGATGAATGTAGGGAGGATGATGAGGAGGTTGCTGAAGGATGGCAGGGGAAGCCGCAGGGTTCGGCTCGGCAGACTGCATGGGCGTCTTCCCCTTCAGAATGGACTAGATCGCCTCGAACTGCTGAGGGTCCAGACGGGAGGCAAGAACTCCCAAACCATTTACAAGATCCGAGTGATCAGAAGATAAGGGATCATCAGGATTCATGTCCCCCTCAAAGGTAGGATTAGGGGCCGCATGCACATGCGGGGGAGGATCAAGATATTGATAATGAGGATGATAAAGAGGGGTTGAGACATTCCCCTCATGTCGAGTTGGAATAGGAAGAGAATTACGGGAGGCATCAACATCTCTCCCGCTCTCGAAATGGTAATCAGAATTGCGAGGTGCATTAGCATCTCCCTCGTAGTTGATCGTGGCATTTGGAGCCACGCTCAAGTCCCTGCCTGATCGGAGCAGCATGATATTAGATTTTTTTTTTCAGAGATTGACAAACAAGTTGTACAGAGATTAAACAAACAAGTGGATGTTTAACGTGATTTTAGGATTCCTTATTGGGTTATTTGGATTTAATTAAATCACAAGTTCGCTCAAGGGATGAGATCCTAGTTTCAGTTCAATGTCCACCGTTATATTCTATGGCTTCCTCTCACAACGTTTATGGAAATCTAACCGGGACTTCAATTGGTACAACCAGCCCGATGATCAAGGAGGAATACCTTGATTTTGGGGACTTACGGAGGTCTTTAACGCCAACTACTCTAGTCTGATCGAGGGACCGACCCAATCAGAGAGAGTTGAAGACGTAAAGAAGAGTGTTCCTAAGAAGAGGAGGGTGTTAGCCTCAATGCGTATGACCTGTGGCCTGGATGGCCTCTAATGCTTAATATATAATGGGTAATAGCACACATATCACAAAATCTGAGAACTGAAGAAGAAATAAGAAACTGCCTGAATCGCGTCGCTGGTGGTCGACGTTATTCAAACATAACCTTATTTTTTTTCGCAGAAGCTCAGGCAGCAGATAGCAGAGAAAAGAGACTAAAAGGCGTCTGGGTATGACGACGCAGTTTGAAATGCGTCGCTGTTCCTGGACGCTTTTCAAGTCGCAGATGCAGTTTTCCAGGAGGAATTTCTAGATTGATTCCCCCTCAAACAGGATAAAAACGATAAATAATCAGCTCATGCAAAAGATTTTTTGTTTCAGATTTTAACAGGATGATTTTATCAACTAAACAACTAAGATATCAGTCAATCACACAACATTTCATCACAAAAACAACTTTTCAACTAATCAACGGGAAGGGCAAGATCTTGCCACAGGAGTGTGCACGTGGTGCACGTAGGAAATTAACTAAACTAAAAACACTCACCAATTAGTGAGGGCGTGTCGAGAGACACAAGTGGTGCACCGTGGGTGCCCGATTGATAACAACAAGAACAAAGAACTAAAAGATGGCGAGACCAAGTCCCACTGTGATCGCCAAAAAAGGCTGTGAGTGCTTAAAATAAGTGTGTGATTATCATGAAAAACTATGTTGTTTAAGTGAAAAATAAACCTATTAAAAAGAAACTAAGTGATGTGATCGCCAGAAACTTTTAACTAAAAAGTTCCAAAAGAAAATTTGATCGCCTACCTGTTTGGACGTGTGAGATGTTGAGCTCTTGGTTCCCTTCCTTCAGCCGGCTGAAGAAAGAGAGCCCTTTCTTTTCTTTGTTCTTGCTTTGATTGCTGTTGAGTTTTGAGGATCGTCCAAATTCCTTGTTGTTTGTTGTTGATTTCCTCTCCTTTGATTTTTCTTTGTACTTTGCAAGAAATAGAAAGAAAGAAAATACAATCAGAACTTAGGCAAAAGTAGTATCCATTCCAAACAAAGTTTTAACATGCAACTAAACAGAAAACTCACTTGTTGAGTGGTCTTTTAAACTGCTTTAACAAATAGGTTTTGAAAATGATGCTAATGTTGTGTGTGTTGCATAGAGTGATGTGATGAAGTATGTGAAAAATATGCAGAAATGAATTGAAAGTTAATGATAGATGGCCCCTGGAAGCCTTGGTCTTGGATGGATGAAGAATGGATGAAGAATGGACGCCGACTTCTGGAAACAGCAGCACTTCAGCGTTTGGACGTCGTCGCTTCAATTTCCACTCAATTATCACTCTGATATCACTTCAATCACTAACTCTGTCACCCATTCAAGAGGCAGGGTATTTATAGACTTCTTTGCGTCCGCGGATTTACATGGAGGAATTTTGAGATTTATTCATCTTAACCAACAGATAAATACAGATTAATTCATCTTTATCTGTAATTATCTAAAACGCGTCGCTCATGAAAGATGCCTTTCAGACTGATTAGGATAAAGATAAACATCCGGAAAAAACTTATCTTTATTTGTAATTAGATAAAACGCGTCGTCACTTAAAGACGCCTTTTACACTAATTAAGGATAAGGATAAACATCCGGAAGAGAGGCAGAAACAACTTAGGAACCTAAAATGTGTCGTGCCTTAAAGACGTCTTTTAGTTAAATAATCAATTAATTAAAATTTAAATTTAAACATCAAAATAAGAATAAACTCTAAACGGCGTCCACACATGTCGACGTCTTTTAGACTTCTTCATATTTTAACGGAAATTTGAGTTAAAATCAATTTAATTGATTAACTTAAATATGTCTACTTGACCCGACAATTTTTAGATAATTAACCCAAAAAAATAAATAAAAACTAACCAATGATTAAATATCAGACCATTCTGAGGCATTATTATATGATATGAAATTTATTCGAAATGATGTCAAAATTAGCGTGTCTACAATGACAAATAATTCGCTGACATGATAAATAATATTTGTCACGTGCGTGAAATATTTATCACGCTGACATATATTTGCCATGTCCAGAACGTTGCACCGCATTTCATACTTGTCTAGCATATCCATGAAAAAAACTATCCAACTCATATGACATCTACCCAAGTGGACCAATTGTATCTTACATTGCAAGATGACTCAACTTACTGTACTGACCCTCAATGCAACAAGTATTACTCAATCAAGTATTACTTGGACCTTAGAATTAGTTTAGCAATCTACAGTGGACTCCATCTCACTCAAGAGGTTGGACTCGGACTTGACGGAGTAGTCTCATATTGAAAGTCATAAAAGCTCATCAACAATCTCTTCTTATGTATAAAAGGTAAAAGAACCTCACGTACGAGACTCCCACAAATGCTAAATATTTAAATTACAACTTCAACGATAACAACTTTGTCGTCATCAAAGGGGGATGTTCTTCTTCTCTTCATACTCAATTTTGATAATGATAAATCGTACTTTTAACAAATTCAATCATTTATTTACATGTGGTAGGTAGCTAATGTGTTTGGGATTGAGATAAAACTAGTTTCAAATCATGCGATGCACAGTATTTATGTGAAATTATTTAAAATGTATAATAAATTTAATTTTAAGATAAAAATATTTTGGTTTAAATAACTTCGTCTTAATAAAATTTTAATTTTAAACAAATAATTAAGTATAAAGATAATTTTACATGAGGAATATTAGATTTTTAATTTTAAGGGCTCTAATATGAAGACATTTCTATCACATGCTAAACTGTATTAGTACTAGTTATGTAAGTTTAATAGAGAGACCTTAAGATATCCAAAATAGTGTTGAAAAAGAAAAAGAAAAAAATAACATGCAGTAAATAACAAAATATAAATATAATTTTGTACGAGGATTATAACGAAATCATAACAACATGCAAATTAGGTAAAATATTATTCGAGCACACTGGATGACCATGGTACTTCCACGTAATCAAAATTTAACAACACAGTTATTCAAAAATAGATCATTCATGAAATCAATAATAAGATTTCGAGTTATCTTATTTGTTAGGTGGCTTACCATATATATTTATATACTTAAAAATATTAATAAGTTATATATTATAACTTAAATATTATAACTAAGAAATATTATATATGACTATAAATATTAAATATTATATGATATGACAATTATTAACATATAAAAATTAACATAATAAATAATAAATACAAATATTATACGATAAAAAAGTATATAACATATGAGTTAAATAAATTTATAAGATAAGTTAAAGAAAATAGAGTAAGACAAATATTTAGGAATAATATTGTTTTGTATTTAATAATAATATAATTTAAAAATTTTATTTTATTTTATACTATTTTAATTATAATATAAATAATTTTTTTAAAATGAGTGGGGGTGAGAAGGAAGAAATAATCGTAATGGTTATGGGCATTAAGGACTTCTCCTAAGAATTATTTAATTTTTTTTTGGCGGGAAATAATATGAGAGTGTTACATTAGTTGGGTTAAAAATTCTATTTTATTAGTATGATATAGATACGTAAAAATATTAATATGTTATATATTATAACTAAAAATATTATAACTAAAAAATATTATATGTGCCTATAAATATTAAATATTATAGAATTTGACAATTATTAACATATAAAAATTAACATGATAAATAATAAATACAAATAATATACGACGAAAAGTATATAACATATGAGTTATATAAATTTATTAGATAAGTTTAGTAAAATAGAGTAAGAAAAATATTTAGGAATAATATTATTTAGTATTTAATACTAATATATTTATATTATAATATAAACATATTATAATATAAATAATTTAGAATAATATTTTTATTAACAAAGAAGTTTTTTAATTTTGGGGGGCCATGGCCCCCGCTCCCCTGCGTCCGTCTCAAAAAGAGAGAAAGAGAGAGAGAGAGTTATGACCATTAATAAGTAATTTTAAAATAGGTGGGATGAGAGTTATAGTGATTAATGAGTTGTTTTGAAATGAGTGGAGTTGAGAAAGAGAATGAATAATCATAATGATTATGAGCATTAATGATTTTTCCTAAGAATTGTTAAATAATTTTTTTGGAGGGAAAACATCTCAAAGTACCACATCAGTAGGATTAGAAACTCTACTTTATTAGTATAATATAAATGTCGGAACACCATATCTCAAAGTGTGAGTAAAGATACGAAGTTGACCAAGGTAAGGTTAACATGGGCTTTTGTGCAAACAAGTCCAATCAATCAATTGAACACCCAAGAACATAGTGTTCATTCTTCATAGAAAAGACACGTGGTTTGTTGTACACTAGGTGAAAACGATCAACCATTTTGACCTGATTAGTATGTCTAATTTTTTGCTTTTTACTTTTCCAAGATCTGAAAATTAATTTTAATGTTCGAGTTCACATTTTCTCAATGATCTTTCCTGCTTGAGGCTCTATAAAGAGGCTGCTTTCACTCCATGTAAAGATAAAAATAGATAGAAAAAAAGTGTTGAGGGTTTCTATTCTCCTCAACCATTTCCAACATTTTTCTCCCACAAATATCTAGCTAACTACTTGCTTGTTTAGTTAGAGAGAATATGAGAGAAAAAGAAGCAAGTCTCCAAGCTCATCCCCATTTCCAAAGTGTATTGTGTATTACGGATCGGACTTCCATGGATCTATGCTCGCTTATTTTTCTTTCTTTCATTTAAGGATTAAAGTTTTAATGTCATATATAGTTTATCCATTGTTCGTGCGTTATTATTGTGTGTATTTAAGACTTAAAACCCTTATATGCTATCCCATCCACCATAAATTGCTTGTTTCTTGGGGTGCTTGATCCATATACGCTTATCTCTATTCTTACTGTTATAGCATGCTTAGCTTGATTGTTTTGTCCTTTATGTCATTTAGATAGATTTTATTTCTACGCTTATAACATTTCATTGTTTCTTTGCATTTAAAGAGCTAATTTCTTTAAAAACTTAATTCATCCTTCTTCAGTTTGCCATATAGAGTTCAACATGTGTCTTGATTCTTATAGGATTAAGATGGAGTTTGGCGACCCAATCTAATTGAGATTAGGCAATCTAAGTGATTTAGACCTCCTAGGATTAGAAGTAGCGACCTATTGGTTGCTCTATTGATAGTCTATCATTATATTTTTGTTTCTAGCCAGTCTAGTGAAGCTTGGACCTCTTTGATCTTTTTCATCTTTGTCCCATTAAATGTAATTAAAGAAAAAAGAGCTGGTAAGATAGTTGAAAAGACATTTTTGATATCTTATCTATTGTAAAAGTTTTTTTTACTATAGTGTATTTCTTTCTTTTGGTGCTGATCCCATAGACATAGGTCAAAGGCCACTAAGCCACATTAATCTTCTTTTCTTCTTACGATGCACTTATGTGCTTTAGAGAATGCTAGCTAGTATGCCATACTTGTTTGCTGTTGTCCTTTATCACTCATAAAATAAGTGTCACATAGGTACCCTTATAGTTGTCCCTGTACAGGGGATTAACAATAACTCATAAAATGCATATACGACACTTATCTTTTGTGAGTGGTAAAGAAGAGTGACAAAAAATATGACATATTTGTAACGAGTGGGGTTGGGGATGAAGAACAATTTCTGAATTAAATAACACAATGAAATAAAGATTCTAAAAAGGTTGATCGATCTATATTACCAAATTAAAACAGTCGAGAATATTTAATCTTCATCTTGCACGAGTTAGAATCCGTATAATCGTATTATTGAATTCTAAAGATGAGATGCCACTAGTCGCATGGTCTCTAATGATATCCACATAGTTCTCGAGTCGCTAAAGCATTCTCGAATCTCCAGAGGGATCCTTCTGATCCCAAGCTCTCCGTCTTCTTCTTCTTGCAAGACCTCAAACTAGGTGAGGCAGAATAGAGAGAGAAGCAGAGAAGAGGTGCGCCAGAGGTTAGGGTTGACCAGAGTATAGGAGGAGAGAGAGGAGCAGGTGGCTAAATTTGGAGAAACCCTATAGCTTGGCCCAAGGCTTCTTTCTACTCATATATATATTAAATACGTAATATTTCATAAAAACCCTCATAATTAATATAAATTTTCAATTAATTCTAATCGATCAAAAACTTTATGTGTATGCCCCTCTAGGCCGAGATGCCAGTCTGATTTAGAGTCCATTAAGTCCCATAACCCATTATAGACTTTATTAAGTTAACTCTCACTTATAATTAATTATTTATATATCTAATAAATACTTAATTTGATTATATTATAATAAATATTTAATCATTACATGATTAAATCAATTGGACTTCCTATCATGAATGGGGTCAAATTACACCTCATAATCTCAAAAGGCATAGGGGATAGACAACCCACTTAGAAACCCTTCCATCAATAGTTACCACGTTGCTGAAAGTCCTTCACTAACATAATGCTTTTAAGTGAGCTTAGGGTATGATATGACTGTCAAATCTTAATTCAGTTTACTTAGATGGATTGGATATCCCTTTAGTTAGTACCATCAAAAAGCTCATTTTTTGACGTACTCTATGACCATGGTTATAGATTTTTTGGGTGTTAATTCATAGGGCATTCTCCCTTTAAATTATATATAATGAATGATTTCTTGTTGACCACAAATCACCTTTGAAGTTGTCCCAGTGAGTCTAAATGCTTAAATGTCCAAGATCTCTTAGTTAAGGACCTTTTAATCAAGATGGGACCGTGCAACTACAAGGTGTGTTTGGTGCTTTAAATTTAAGGACCAATCACACTACTGTAACATAGAATATCCTGATTAATAGTTAGGTATAATGACTTTCTAAGGATTCTATATCGGATCAGTTCAGTAAATTCAATTTACCAGTGAACACTTATATGTTTACCTTAATATCTTCACATGAGTGACTATAAGATCAGTCACCTTTATTATATAATAATGTATAATATTTGCTAGTCTTGTCAGATATTTTATCTCCTTATCAAATATCTTATGATTAAGAACAAATCATGATATAATGTTTAAAAAAGATTTAGAGAGAGGGAGATGGATGTTGTGGAAGGGAGGGGTGGGGAGGAGCATAATCATTATGGTTGGGTGGAGTAAGGGGAGAAGCTTCCGGCAGGGGGGACTAGTTGACAAGGTGTTTGCAGGTTGGGAACGGAGAGGTAGGAGAGGAAGGAGCCTTATCAACCAATCAACAACCCACTGGGCTCACAAGAAATTAAACAACAATCCTATGCATACATTACTTATCGACAGAACACTCCGTAAGGTTGCTACAAATAGGAAAAATATCTGACAAAAAAAAAAGAGAGGGCAGAAGTACCATAGAAGGATTACACTAGCTTCTCCGCTTATTTTAGATGCTGATTACTCGTCAGAGTAGCACTGGTAGTAGAAGAATCTAAGCATCCGAGGACCAAAACTACTGTCCTATGAGTTGACGACGCTGCAACTCTTCCTGATCTCCCCGGAGCTCCCTGTGAGCACCCCGATCGCTCCCATCCTCACCATGGACCTCCTGAACGCGGCGAAGAAGTGGCCGGGGTCGAGCAGCTCGTCCACAAACTTGCTCGACCTTGGGTCTGTGAGCAGCGCGGCGTCGGATTGGAAGAGACCCTGCCGGCGCTGCCGCAGGGCAACGTAGTAGTGGTTGTCGAAGGAGGTGGCGCTGCTGCCGGGGTCCATGGGGACCGTCGTGGTGTTGTCCGACTGGCTCTTGCACTGGGTCCTTAGGAAGGCCGCGTAGGTTGTGTTGAGGGAGGGGTCCGCGTCGCCCTTCCCGGTGAAGTTGTAGAGCCTCTTGCTGAAGGAGGCACAGTGGCTTACTCCGATGGTGTGCCCACCTGCTCACATATAGATCGCAAGCACATTAGTCCTGTTTCCGATTTTTTTGGATTGAGATCGTCTATTCTATTTTTTTTACATCATTTGTAATCTGGATTGAGATCGTCTGCTCTATTTTTTTTATACCACTTGTACTCCATTCCTCTGGTATAGCTCAAGCTACTTGAAAGATTGGATCCTAGCAGTCACAAACGGGAAGGAAATTAAAGGGAGAAAATTCCTTCTTGTGTGCCAAAAGTCTCCCACTTCAAAGGTACCACTGTGCTTCTAAGGTTCATGGGGATCTTTTGACTCTTCTAACAAAATCATATTAGGTCACTGATGTATCATCTTAATATGATTACCTAATGAGCTTATAATTAACTCCTGCTTGGTGGATCTCATTTGAATTGACGTCGGCAGCATCATTGTAATGTTCTTTTAGTGGGTCTAGTCAAATATATGCTTATGAATTCGTCGCCACGCTGACTTACCTCGGATTCCTAATTTGATATCCTATGTAGCTAGGAGAGTTTTTGACAAAACAAGAAGACAGCAACCCCTGGTGTTGGTTCACCCACCTCCCTTATTGCAAAAGGGAGGTCTCAGGTTCGATTCTGGTTGAGCCTAAAAACTCTCAGTCATGCAGTCCCTTGGTGTTGTTGGGATATTTATCTCTTGGTCTGTAGGATTACTTCTCCAAAAATCAGACGGACCTGAAACTGTCGCCTAATTAGACGGATCTTTCGACCGAGCCGGAATTATCTCCAACTTTGGAGGATTATCTCGGATTCCCGATTAGAACTCCGGTCGCTTGTAAATAACTGTACATAATTGGCATCTGGGCCCCTTCAACAAGAAAAAAAAAAAAAAAGAAAGAAGACAGCAACCCCTTTTTTTAGGTATGTTTGGTGACCAGTTCAATCACCAAGATTATCATTAATTAAAATAAATATAAAACTCATTATAATTTTTTTTTGACTGACGTGAGTTTCACTTCCTCTTGGTCAACATTCTCAGACTTTGATGATGACCAACCTAGGCATCTAGTTCAAAAGTCCGATCTCGCTTCTGAGTGGCAACTGCTCGAGTCATCCTCCCAAAACATAAAGTTTAATCAGGTTCCGGAGATTTCTTAAAAAAAAAAAAATCGAGGACGGACAGTACCGAGAAGGGGTTTTTTGAAAAGGGGAATGATTTAGTGAACTTGACTTTATGGTGAAGTCGAACTCCACAATTAAAATTTATCCGTAAAATAAAAGATGTTCTTGACTGTGGGATTCGAGTTCAATTTACTGAATCACTTTTCTTCCAAAAAAATGTCTAATTGAAACTTTTTCCAATTCCTTCCTCTTACTCCTGGGGTACTGTATGGAGAGGATCCCAATTCAAATGTGAAAAGGATCCTACCCAGGCACCTTTTATTGCCCAGAAGAATAAAACAAAAATCCGAACCAATATTACTGCTGAATTTCTATCTAATAGTGCATCGAGACGATCTCCTCTCCATTATTATTGTTGCCTTTAGGCAAGTTTAATTTCTACGAGCAATTGTGCACTCGACTCCAATGTACATGGTGTACCTGAGAGGACAACGAGATCTTTGACGTTAAGGCTCTTATTTGCGAAGCTCCGGTCGAGGGAGGTGAAGTTGGAGGAAGGTGAGGGGATGTTCCCCAGCGTCTCCGACGCCCTCGAAACGTTGCCGTCCCTCCTGCCGGTCTTCACTTCCCACATGCGCCTCTTGAACTGATTCAAAAGAGTGTACGTACGTACGTAGCAGGTGAAGTCGATCCATAAAGGAGGTCATGGCCATGGACAACATATATATGCATGAAGCTAGCAAGATACACATGAAGTGACTGACTTGGAACGAGACGGAGTCCCTGGCGGCCAGCGCCAGAATGTCGGCGCAGGAGACGACCCCCGGGCAAGCTGCCTCCACGGCGGCCTTCGCCTCGTCGATGACGTCGAAGCCGGCCAGTGACCGGTTGGGGACCGCGTCCTTCTCGGCGGTGTTGTTGGCGGTGGAGTTCAGCAGCACGGAGGCGTCGCAGCCCTGCAACAAGATCAATGACACATGGATCATCGATACGTTAGAAACGCATGGTTTGTGTAAAACATCATGCTCTCTCTCTCTCTCTCTCACACACACACACACACACACACCCCTACGCAGTACTGTAACATCACATACATATCCACGCACCCGAACAAAACAGTCATGGAAATGCATCCTCAGGAACTTGGCCGGCAAGGCGGAGTTGTTGGCAACATGCTTCCAGATGACGCCCTGAACCATCTGCTCGGCCGGAGGACATGTCTTCTTGTAGAAGTGGAGCTTCAACCCAGCTCCCTGAGCAGTGGCCAGGCCTCCGAAGACGCCCACCACAGCCAACAGACAGACGAGGATGGCCTTCATCTCTTCCACAGACGTCAACTGTCTCGTACACCCGACTCTCTTCTTTTGCACTCTCGTCACCCCCCCTTTGTAAACACGAGAAGAGGCCTCGCCGGCCCCGAGTGAGACCTCTCTACGTGCTCCTCCAAGAAACGTGGAAACCTTGCGTGTCTTAATGCAATAAGCCCTCAAAAAGATTGAGAAGAGATCCTCTTAATACATGTTTTGATCAGACTTTCGCTGAGAGAAGGAGGATATCTAAGTATTTGTCAAATTTTGAAATCACATAGAATTTTTTTTTGCAATATTTAACCCCCCTTCCTCTCCTGGACTCCAATCCAAACGTGGTGTATTGAGAGGACCTCCTCTCATATTAACATGAGGGCCGCATGTGCTCTAGGCGGGAATCCTGGTTCACGCGAATGCAACTAAATTAGGCATGGTTTAGTGTAGACTCCTCATCAAGTAAACGAAGACAGATGCCATGATCATGCGCCTGCAACTAAATTAGGCATCACATGCGAACTATAGATAGGTAATTACTTGCTAGATGACTCCCAGACACAATGTGAAAAAAGTCTTAAACATGGGTGTAACGGCGACTGCCAAGCACATGCATGGTTAGCTGGATTTAAATGAAGTAGCTCATACATGCACTTCTTTTCTCTTCCCTTCCAAACGTTGTAGCATCGAAGACCATGAAACCAGAGGTTATCATATTTGTGGGTTCGAATTCTTAAAGGGGGAGCCTCGTACTATCTCGAAGACTTGGAAGATTCTTCTATCATATGCATGGCTAGTAGGAGTGGCCGGAAAGTGACTTACGTCAACGGGACCCAAGCTTCAACCTAGCCATTTCGTTGCACGACCGATTTATTTAGACCCTCAAGCTAGGTTACATAATTCAACTATATATACAAGGCTGTGCAGTACTGGCAGGCACATGATGCCTCCAGCCAAAAAGACTTCTTAATAACCATAAACCAAAACTAAGTGGACTTTGGTAAGAGAACGTTATTACTTAGTTGCTGTATCTTGGTGTGTGCATGGCGATCTACATTCGTCGATTGTTTAACACAATATGCATAGAATTGCCGTGTTTGTTATATATTTAAACAAGCATTTGCAGTTAGAACGTCCCTCACCATTGAGTGGATCGTAAGGGGAAGGCTTCTGTAAGGAGATAATACATAGCGAAGTCATAGGATTCATATCTTAATTAAATGACATATTCTTATTGCATGATTCAAATTTGATGATCAAATTAGTATATTTCAAAATCACATATCATGCTCCATATGGTTAATTCTCTAACCAATATATGCACATATCTAACAGATAACCTATAACATATATATATACTGAGAGGTCTATATATTATATCATATGCTCACATGGCTAACATCATATTAAAATAGGAATACAATCAAATTTTAGATTTCGTATAACCAAGATTAATCTGACATGTCTATTATAGGATGATTCAAAGACTAGGCAAGAGAGGTCTATATATCACGTACGTCATCTTCTAACATAGCTTGCAGCGTATTAATAGTATTAATATATTCATATGATCAAATTTTATATAACCAAGATTATGACATGCTTACACATGATAATGATTAAGAAACTAGATGACATATAGCATGGTCAAATGGTGTCTACTTAAAAGCTCAAGAAAATAAGCTTGGATATCTTACCAAATAAGAGTATGACTGATCAAATGAGCAATTTAAATAGATTATTAGCTTGTTAACAAATAAAATTTTATAGTTTAAGTTGTGCCAAATCCCATAATCAAATTTGACATGTATCTAACCATAACATAAGGAGCACCTATACAATTATCAAAGTAAAAAGGCAAAGAGTGCTCAGGTCTTGGCCACTGGGCATCTATTAGGGACACCCTTTTATCATCTATCAAACTAAAATTTGTCTTTTAAATTTTACCGGTTGTCCACAGGTTCTGACTTCATCCATGGATGCTTATAGGGTCAGCCCAAACTCTCCTTGCGATGGCACTATACATTCATATACGAATAAATGTTAAATATGTTATTACATCCAAGATGGTCAATAATTTTGATATTATTTTAATCACATAAAGTTGTAAAAATTGTTATTTTAATACACAAAAAAGGACCTAGAAGTGAAAATCATATAAGATCAGTTACATAATATCATATATTCATATAAATGTGTCTTAAGGTATAGAACAAGTTTCAAAATTTTTAGATAAATATTCATAATTTTTTGATAATTATCCCAGACAAATAAGCTAAAAATTAATTAATTATAAGTATCAAATCATTACATAAAAATTATAAAAAATTATGGAAATGTTCCAGATATCAAAAGAATTTTTTTTTCATATGTTACATATGTAGATAAGGTTGGTGAAATCAGCCATACGGCAACTTTTTTTTGGACGATTTGAGATATTGTCTTTAGAAGTAATTTACTAGTCCAATCAAGTTTACATGTTGTCTTGGGCTTGTTATAAAAGTCAAAGATCAGATATTGTAACTTTCTAACCAAGATTCATAATTTTATTAAATTGTAATAAATATATTCTTTTTTCTAAATTTAAATATCAAATAATGATAGTTAACTCCATCATAATTTAAACATGATAGACATAGTAAATACATATAATAACATAATAAAGTCATATTTTATCAGAAGCCATTATTGATTAATTTTGTATATATTAATTTTCAAATTTCAAAAAACTAGTTTAACTTGGCATGTTACTTTATACAAATAAAAATCAGATCTTCCCAAAAATAATTAAGTTCTGAGCACACATAAAATTAAGCATATGAACATGGAATTAAAATCATATTTTTTAAAAATTAAGCAATTACTTAGCTAATAGATACTAATTTGCATATTTTATGAAACTATGTTCCTCATGTACTTAAAAGTGTTGTATAAATATTTAGATAATAACTATAAACTTTATGTTTGTGTGGAAATCAATTACCCTGAGGATAGACCAAGGCTTTGCCATTTTAAACAAGCTGTGGCAACAAATTATGAAATTTTAAATTTAAAAACTATTGAACTAAAGTATGTAATCAACAAAATATAAAATAATCATGGAAAAAGTCATCACATGCCTACCTCAACCACGTAAAAGATTTAAAATATTCTCATTCCCTCTCATCTAAATCCGTCCAGATGGTTTTGAAAACTGTGGATGCTACACTTGGGAGCACTCCCACACAATAGAAGAAGAACAATGTTGCAAATTTTACATATGGGTGGTTGTAAAAGATGTTAACCCTGCAATCTCTCTCTCTCTCTCTCTCTCTCTCTCTCTACGATGTAGAGAAGGGTAACCTGCTTATACACCTCAACCTTCCTTAAATACCCATTGCTCCTTCTGTTGAGAGCAAAAATCCACTCCAGTTGAAAACTAGAATTACTTTAATTCCTAAACAAGTTAGGTTTTCCTAAACTCTACATATCTCTTTTAGCTTTTCTCCTATCACACAAGAAGGTTTCTAGCAAATCTAACCCATGGAAAAAATATTTGTTAATATCCTTGTTAAATGTGGATTCTTAGTTACTTTGATGAATGTAAATATCGTTAAGTTCCATAGGAGTATGTGTGGAGGTTGGGGAAGTAAGTAGATCTGATGGCAATGACACTTAGGGACCGCCCTTGGGAGACAAAGGGGAAGCAAGTGCATTTAATGTACCTTTTGTTAAATCCAATGTAAAATCTCCCACCATAGAGCGAGAGAGAGAGATGGTCACAAGAAGGAGAAGAGAAATGAGAGAGAAAAAGCTAAGGAGAGAGAATTTTTGGAGATTTTGGTGAGGAATGTGGGGCTCACACACATGTTCTAAAATTTCCAACACCGAAATCTCCCCTTTTTAACCATTCTTCCAAATGCCACCTTAGAGCAAAAAGAGTTCTCTCTTCTAGGTAAGCTATGTACGTTGAGAGTGCAAACATTCACACTGGAAGGCGTAACAAGATATTTATATCACCTCTCTTAGTAAGTAGGATGAGTACATGTCCCCATAGGGTGTACATGTATATTGTCTTCAGCACAGTGCAGGTTGCATGCGTGGCCATGTAGAGTGGCAGACAGGGTTATGCATGCCTTGTCTAGATAAATGGAGCCATACTGTTGCTCAGAGGATAAATCTCCACTTAGTGATGTCCAATTTTCCATGTAGGGGAATTGAAAATGGTGAATACCTTACAAGCCAATCATATGTAGTATGACATGACCTTTTTATGTATATTCTCATTCATCATTAATAAATAAATGCAATTTATTCATTATGTTGTTTATATTTACAAATGATGTATGCATGCAGTCAAGTCCATGAGCTTGTGCAATGGAGATCGAATCACGATGACATCATGATTATGAGATCGAATCTTCTTGAAACATAACTTCTAAATGTTCCTAATCAAATAATAATGTTCCTAATCAAATAATATTTAAGAAGGGCATTAAATTATCTGACTAGACTAGTACACTTTATGCCTATTCATATGATGAAGGGTGGTTAATCTCATAACCACTTGTGTGGAGACACTAAGGTGTAGACATCTAATTTTGAAATTCTTCAATTTGAAATTTCAAATTCAAGGTTTTTAGAGTAAAATGGGCCTGCTAAATAAACTGCATCAAAGGTACGTCCAATTCCAGCCAAAATTGGTATACAAGTGTGTTTTGGTATTCTTAAGCTAGGAAAGATACTACTTTATTGATGCAAAGCCCAGAAGTTCGAATTGCACAATGGACAGACAATGACTTATGTCACTTGAAGCCAATGTAGAAAAGGGGCTTATTGAAGTCCAAATGACCACAAATTTGGGATGACACCTTCATTTGGCATGTACAAGCTATGTGCAAAAATCTCAGAATTTTTGGAAATCAGGAAGGTCCATTGTTATAGGGGTCGGCCTCTTTGAAGCTCCACTGAAAGTCTTAGATGACTTAAAGCAACCCTAAGGTCAAAAAGGGGTCAAATAAAGTCCAAAATAGCTGAAATTTGGAGGGTCACCTCAATTCTGGAAGTCAGTTGTCATGTCACAAGAATCGTGTCAAGATGAGGTCCACAGAGCTCAAACTGTAGGGGTCGGCCATCGTAAATTAAAAAGTCAACTGTTGGTCCACATTCAAGTCAAATGATGTCCAAATCCAATGAAGCTTGGGCAAACACCTTTATTTGAATTATAAATATCAACCAAGCTGATTCCACCCTAGTAAGAACTCTAAAGAGCTCAAATCATAGGGATCAACTATTCAATGGCCCTTGAGTTGAAGAAAAGCACTCTAAAAAGAGAAAAGTGGTCAAATGGCATCCAAATAAGTTGAAATTCGCAGGAACATCTTAAATTTATTTGATCATAAAGATCAAGGCAATGTAGACAACCTGATTTGAATTTTACAGAAGATAAATGATAGGGTCAGCCACCTTAGTAACTTAAGTCAAGAAAAAGTCAACTCAAAGTCAACATTCTGATCACATGAAGTCCAGAGACTACCAAACTTGGCCAAACACCTTATTTTGAGTTTGAAATGCTTATGGAATTGACCCCATGCCATTTGGATCCTTAGAATCAAGCATATATGATTTTGCCCTCCTTTTGGTTGATTTACAGATCTATAAGAGGGAGGATTCGCTTGTGGAGATAAATGACCCCCTCTAAAAGAATAACTTGATACACCTTTGATTCATGTAAGTTTCTCAATGATTTCATAGATATTAAACTTGTTTCCCTTGATTTTGTAAAGGACACTTGAAGGGGAGGGCCTCTTGAGTTTCCCCAAATGTTTCAACTTCATTCAAGATTCTTAGTTGTCTCTGTTAAATTTGTTTTGGATTTTCTTTGTCAAGTCTAAGTTGGAAGTGCTCACATTCATATATGATACTTATGTCTAAAATAACTTGCACACCAAGAGCTTTATGCTCACCCATAACCCATCTTGTAGAGGCTTATACTGGTACTAACTTAAATGTGTAATGCACTTAAAGCCTCGAAGGCTCCGAAAGGCATCCTTCGGGATGAGTACCATAGGGATGGTCCCTTTGTTTAAGTCACAATTGTTGGGACCCATGATTGGCATTTGCCTCCTAAGGATCTATCCTACATGGATCCTTTTTGTAATAACCCGCCATCCTATAATCGGAGACCCGATTACTAAATGGGTATCGGATCATTATCTACGGGTTCACATCCGGATCTCAAACGACACGTCTAGAGAAGTAAGTATTAAACAAGGCTAAATATAACAATCTCACGGATCTCAAAGAAAGTACAAGTGCGCAGGAAGTAAAATAATAATGTCTGTATACAGTCCAACAATAATTATAAGGTTCAAGAAATTAAATAAGTACAGGCAGAAGAAAAGTACAACAACATCGAGGCATATCCCGGAACCGAGATAGCTGTTGGCCCGCACACCAAGAAGAACATCACACGTCAACACTCGCCGAGACGTCCACACCTGAAACTGTAGGGAGTGAGCCACACCAAAATTAGGCTCAGTAGGGATCACCCGATCCCTGCCTCCCACACACACATTCACAAGTACAACAATACAAGATGTACGCAATTTATGTAAAACAGTAAATGCGGCTCTTACAGATTCTCAATTTACGATATAAAACATATGCATTCGCAATGTAACAAGCACAATTCTAAGCAATTCAAGCAACCCAACTCAACACCGCAGTTCGTAACCAAAGATCCGGTTAAATATACAAACTACACTGCCGACTGCGTACAAACGGCGCCTCACAACACCACCAACACCTACGCCTGTCCACCCCTGCGATGTTCTGGACACTGTAGGATGAGGCAGTGAGTCAAACTAGGACTAACTGGGACTAGTGAACCACCACCACCCAGTTACGTGTGCACACAAGCAGTCTAGACCACTGTCCTATCGACCGGACTTCCCTTAACATCAGGCCTAGGCGTTTCACGAGGGCCCTGGGGACCGGCAAAACCCCCTCAAGCCAAAGCTATAGGGACTACCTGTAACTCTAACCTCCCGGGTCACATCAGGCCAAAGGGCGAAGGGTACCACTCGTAACCTCGATATCTCAGGTTACATCAGGCCCAGTGGCGAAAGGGTAAACTCCAGTAGCACCAAACCCGGCTCCATAGTAAGAAACACGCCGAAAACTGCCACGACAAATTAGGAAAACACCGACCCGCTGGGACCAAACAGTAATGTGAGTGCTTAAAATGAGTGTGTGATTATTATGAAAAATCTATGTTGTTTAAGTGCAAAATAAAACCTATTAAAAAGAAACTAAGTGATGTGATCGCTAGAAACTTTTGACTTAAAAGTTTCAAAAGAAAGAGTTTGATCGCGTACCTGTTTGGATGTGGGAAATGTTGAGCTCTTGATTCCCCCTGTTCAGCCGGCTGAAGAAAGAGAGCCCTTTCTTGTCTTTGTTCTTGCTTTGATTGCTGTTGAGTTTGAGGATCGTCCAGAGTCCTTGTTGTTTGCTTGTTGATTTCCTCCCCTTGATTTTTTTTTTGTACCTTGCAAAAAGTAGAAAAGAAATAAAGAACAATGATGAGAACTTAGGAAGAAGCAGTATCCATTCCAGAAGAGATTTTAAACATGCAACTAAACATGAAAACTCACTTGCTGGGTTGGTCTTTTAAACCCCTTTAACAAATAGGTTTTGAAAATGATCCTAGTGTTGTGTGTGTTGCATGGAGTGATGTGATGAAGAATGTAAGACTAATGAGATGAAAGATATGAAAAAGAGTGCAGAAATTGAATTGAAGGCTAATGATGGATGGCCCCTTGAAAGCCTTGGTCTTGAATGGATGAAGAATGATGCCGACTTCTGGAAACAGCAGCACTTCAGCGTTTGGACGTCGTCGTTTCGATTTTCACTCAATTATCACTCTAATATCATTTCAATCACTAACTCTGTCACCCATTCAAGAGGAGGGTATTTATAGACTTCTTTGCGTCCGTGGATTTACACGAAGAAATTTTGAGATTTATCCATCTTAACCAACAGATAAATACATATTAATTCATCTTTATCTGTAATTATCTAAAACGCGTCGCCCATGAAAGACGCATTTCAGACTGATTAGGATAAAGATAAACATCCGGAAAAAATTCATCTTTATCTGTAATTAGATAAAACGCGTCGCCCATGGAAGACGCCTTTTACACTAATTAAGATAAGGATAAACATCCGGAAGAGAGGCAGAAATAACTTAGGAAACCTAAAATGCGTCGTGACTGGCAGACGTCTTTTAGCTAATTAATCTACTGATTAAAATTCAAATTTAAACGTTAAAATAAGAATAAATTCTAAATGGCGTTCACATTAGGCGACGTCTTTTAGACTTCTTCATATTTTAACTGAAATTTGAGTTAAAATCAATTCAATTGATTAACTTAAATAGGTATGTTTGACCCGACACTATTTAGATAATTAATTCAAAAATATCAATAAAAACTAACCAATGATTAAATATCAGACCATTCTGAGGCATTATTATATGATATGAAATTTACTTGAAATGATGTCAAAATTAGCGTGTCTACAAGTAACCCATCGGATAGCACGCTGGCTACTCTGGCCTGTCTAGCTCTAGGTAGTTTTGCTTCCCTCAGCCATAAGTGAAACACTAACATGTACCCCTCCCACACCGGTACGACAACAATGCCACATAGACACCGCGTCCCTCCCACACCGACACAAGGTGTCAAACGCAAACCACACTCATTCTAGCTCCACAATTGCATAAACACACGCACACACAATGTGATTCCGATCATACAGAAATCCTCAGTCTCGATGTACGATTTCAAGTATGCATTTAATCGAACTATCTAACAATATAAATACATGTTAATTTCATGGATTAATTAGGTTCTGTCTTGAATCGCGTCGCCCATAGCTGACGTCATTCAAGACCCCTAAACTAAATATGGCCAAAAACGCGTCGTCCCTGACAGCCGCCATTTAAATGGCGTCGCTGTCCCTAGAAGCCATTCAAAATAGAATTCTTTCCCACAGAAACTGCTCCCGGGACAAATCTGGCCTAAATGGCGTCGTCCTAGCCCGTCACCATTTCAAATGGCCAAACGCCATTTAGAACTCAAAATATGGTTTCTTACAACCTCTCCCGAGCCTCAAAACGGGGTTTCCTCTCCTCCAAAATTATCCCAAAATACCCAAAAGTAGGAAATGAAGGGGAGAATCCAATTTATCACTTGAAATACACTAATTTTCATTTCATAGAAATGATCATTTTCATTAAAAAGCCCCTTAAATATGCTCATTCTACTTAAATCTCCACACACGTTGCATGCTTCAAGCAGGAAAACATAGATAAAACAACCAAATCACGTATAAGGATTGTCCCCCTACCGGTCACTTGAACTCCTCTTAGCTTCGTGCCGTCGAACTGCTGCATAGACGCCGTCACTCCGCCGGGACGTCGGCCGCCGCTCGGAGAATGAAGTGCCGCGGAGGAGGTGGTGGTGGTAGTGGTGAGAGGTAGAGAGGTGTTGGAGTGGTGGAAGAGGAAGAAGGGGAAGGAGAAAGGAAAGGGGGAAACGGAGGGGATTGGAGAGAGGGAAGAGAGAGAGTGAGAAGGAGAGAATGAGAGAAAGGAGGGAAGGTTCGGAGTGTCAAACTAAAACATATGAAATCGTGTCGTCTTAGACAGACGTCATTCAGCCGACAGGACGGTGACGTACTCTGACAGAATGTCTGAATCGCGTCGTCTATTCAAGACGCCGTTCAGACGACATGACCGGAGGCGTACACACGTGCCCCAACGCTCGTCTACACGGCACAACAGCAAGCTACCTAAATGGCGTCCGTACAGCCTGACGCCATTCTAAAGGCGTCATACACCCCAGACGTCGTTTAGAAGACACGCCCCTTGACCTACCAGGGTCTAAACCAAGGGGTCCGGCTCCGAAACCGACCGGATAACTGTACCCGAAACCTCATTCCTTACACCTTTCACCTGAGAATCAAAGGTGCTTCCATGCTTGGAAAGTCATTATCTTATTCCATTAACCCGAGTTAATGGATAACCTGGTACTTTCATTAACAAGGATGTCCCTTTATAATTATTTCATAGACAATTTTCTTGACTTATGAAATCATAGCGGATAGGACTTTAGGTCTCCGGATTAAACAAACCCATATATGTTATAGATGAGCCTTAAAAAGGCCAATGTTCCCTCAGTTTTATCCAAGTGGTCTAAAACCTAATTTGATACCTAACAATCATGTCTTTACATAATTGTTGCTTAAACAAGGCCCTGTGCCGACAAATTGGTAATAGGTATTATTTATACCATAGTTTATCTTTACTTTCAATCCTTTTACATGCCTGCATGAACTAACTCACTGACACCACTAACCCCCTTTAATATGATCTTTCAAACATAAACAATCTTTAATTAATCAAAATAACCATAGCGGGTTACTCGATTACAAACAATATTGCCAGTGAAGAGCTGTCATATCGCCACTACGAAAGGATAATCATGAGTTAGAATTAATATTATATCTTCTTATATGGATATCAATGTGGAATCCTAATAATATCAAGGGTGTTCTGCTGAAGGAGATGTAAATAATTTTGTCGCCTTTACAGGACAATGAGTTTGTGCTGAATCTAAGATTCAATCGTTCTGATGAAGTCAAAAGGATCACACTAAATTGAAAATCTCTAAATAATAAAAAAAGATAAAACCCCCAAAACATAAGGCTTAAGTGTTGGCACTCACTAGAGAATGACTTCATTAAACTAATTGTCCTTTGAAACTGAATGGTTATTATACTTAACTATCAATCTGAAACTTCTTTGTCATAGTTATCTAACTAGCCCTTTGACCTAAGACACCAAGGACACCTTGTGTGTGGATCACCAAGCTTTGACACTTGACTTATGGCCTCTTAGTATAAGGTTCAATATAATCTTGCACTAGGGTTGATAGTGATTCACATGAAGATGATTGAATGTTCAATAAGAGATCATTAATTCTTGGTATAGATGAGAGAGAATGTCATATAGAGTCTAGCTTGATTAAATCCCTAGTTAGGGTTGAACATCTTTCTAAAGAGGAGTTTCTAGTGTGAGATGAGTGAGCATGCGACATATTGGATCTAAAAGGGGAGTTTGACAATACAACCATACTCCGAATTTGATCAGCGACATTGTATGAATAAATGACTAAAATCACATGGTAAATGTAGACAAAGAATTTCCAATCAGATTATGAATCCCCTATTATTTGGATGGTCATGTCATATTGCTTGAGCTAACCATGATATGTAAGTTAGAACCAATTAATCATGTGATTGTTAATTGGTATAGAGTTAAGCAGTAATCGAATCAGATTTGAAAGGTGTTCCAACAGTGTTAAATGATGTTAGGAGTTATAGTATTATTGGGCTCATTGCCAGCTGCATATTGAGACTAAAGGGTCACACATGCAAGAGTTCTTAAGAAAATACGACTTTAGAGAGCTATCGTTTAGAAGTTTTTATGAAAATCCACTCGGAAGTTCTATAAATACAATGTAAGAGGGAAACCTTGGCTAAGCAACATGGCTCCTATAAGGATCATCCCATGGGAATGATGAATGCAACGGAAACAAAAATGATAGAAATAAAATTGTTCCTAGTCTGTTTCGAAGAGCAAAACATAAAACGACAATGATCGAAGATCACCTTATGCGGAATCGAATCCGTGTGCGCAATCTCCCGGCCTCTAGTGGTATCCATATGATCCTCTTGGTGACGGATTGCCCTCGGTTCCTTACTCGGTGCAGCACCTTTGGTGGCCGCTCATCATCTCACAGGTGCCCGCAGCATGCGGACAAAGTTTTCCCTGCAATAAGGAGTCAAAGATGGCAAAGCTCGGAAGGGGGCCCCCTTTGGCACCAGAGAGAGAGAGGAGAGAGATGAGGGATGGCCACAGAAGCCCAGTGTTGCATGGCCCAGGGCTGCCCTCTCAATGTGTATATATAATAAGTCACCCAACAATTTTTTGAAAAAAATCCTTGACTTAATATAAATCTCATTTATGATCTGTCAGCTGAGAATTTTTATGTGTGTGACCCTTTAGGCTCAAATATTAGTTCAGTTAATAGTCCGTTAAGTCCAGCAACGCTTTACTATCTTAATTAATTAATTAATATCACATATTAATTAATTAACTTATCGGTTAAGTGCCACACAGTTAAATCGATCGGACCTCCGATCATGTTGGGTACCAAACAACACCGTATGATCCCAGAAGGTATTGCGGTTCATCAACCCACTGAGGGAATCTTTCCGTCGACAATTACTATGTGGATATAATTCTTTACTCGTGCAATGCTCTCGAGTGTTAATGTGTACTATCAAACCCTAACCAGTCAACTTACTTGATTCGGATGCCACTGTATAATATCAGTAAACTCCTTAATATTATGTTTGTCTTGGCCAGGGATTTCCGCGCATCCTTCCTAAAGCATTATCTCTCTGAATATCAAGAGCGAATGATCCCGTATTGAACACTCAATTCTCTTCAAAAGTATTCCGCTGTACCTGATCCTTGACTATTTAGAATCCTGTATTTAGAGATCTATCAGTCAAGGTCAAAGTATAGAAGTCTATTGACAGGATGTCCTTGGTGTCTCAGGTCCGAAGACCATCCATATAATTACGACAATTGAATTAAGCTGATTGACAATTATATACATTACCATCTAGCAATTCAAGTCGGATTAGTTTAGTGAACTCATTTTCTAATGAACTCCTACAGATTTGCCTTAATGTCTCCACACAAGTGACTATGAGATCAGTCACCCACATCACATGAGCCGGTGTAATCTGTACTAGCTTCACCGGGTGTCTGATGTTCTTCTCAGACATCATCCGACTATGAATAATTAAGAATACGTGTTTATAAGGATTTAGTCTCAATATTATGATCTCATCATAATCCGATCACTATTGCATACATTCACGGACTTCATTATGAGGCGAACCTAATCAAATTACGCATAATGAATAGAAAATATTTTTATTAATAATTGAACAAAATTATACAATGTCTGATTAGCTTGTAGGTCACCTAAGACTAAAATCTCCCACTTGGACTAAAGTCAATACTTTTGTACTGAATACCCATAGCATCTAGGTGACGCTCAAACATAATTTGAGACAAAGGCTTAGTCAGTAGATCTGCTATATTGTCGGCAGAGGGAACCCTTTCCACTACTACATCACCTCTAGCAATAATTTCTCTGATCAGGTGAAAGCGTCTCAGAATTTACTTGGAATTTTGATGAGACCCGACTCTTTTGCTTGTGCAATCGCCCGATTGTTATCACACAATAGTGGGACATGATCAGAGATGATAGGAACCATGCCAAGGTCAGTGATGAACTTCTTCAACAATATAGCTTCCTTGGCAGCTTCAACTGCACTGATGTACATTTGCAAAAAAAATCTTCCTCTCTTAAGTTGCTTCTCCTCTCTACACTTGGGAGTCAATCAGTGCACTTAGGAGATTTGCACCAGTGAAATGAAGGTGCATGCATAGTTTGTGTACCTGCAAGAGGACCGTGCTGGACGAGATAAGCAGCAATATGGTCTTCGTCGAGGGGGACATTGGTGAAGTTTGTGACCCTCACAACCACCTTCTCTTCCTCAAACTTGCACTCGCCGACCCTCCTAGAGTAAGGGTACAACTTCTCCTCC
Organism: Zantedeschia hybrid cultivar; assembly: GCA_030544215.1. Lineage (NCBI taxonomy): Eukaryota > Viridiplantae > Streptophyta > Magnoliopsida > Alismatales > Araceae > Zantedeschia > Zantedeschia hybrid cultivar. Next base: position 66,370,265 of record JARZZO010000005.1, on the reverse strand, counting down.
TCTAGGTCATCGGCCTCCAACAGATACTTGTAGGTGTTGGTCATTAGGCCGCCGCTGCACCCGTTGTCGCATGCATGTTTCTCCACCGCGTCACACTTCACAGGATTAAGCACACACAAACACATGCAAGACATCAACATATGGACGTTACTATACATTGAAGCTAGCAAGAGGAAGAAGGACTTGATGGGTTGAAGAAGGTGAGGAAGACCATGTGATCGCAATCGATGAGCTGTTGCTCGTTGAGGCTGATGGGGTTTCCTGTGGCAATGCCCAATACGATCCGCACACACCCTGCTCCAAGTGTTACAAAAGAGATAAGTGGAAACTGTTAGACGTTAGTTTATGGTACAACTCAAGTCGTGGAGGATGATGCGAGGGTTGAAGCTTGAGACAAACATCTTCAAAATCTTCCTTAGCTCTATAGAGGCTAGCAAAGAAAAATTTGTGTGCAAGTTGAAGAGATCTCTCTACTGCTTGAAGTAAGCTCCAAAATGCAGTGGTACGAAAGGTTAGATACCTTTGTGGTGGTCATGGCTACAAGAGGAGAAGGTGTGACAGTCATCTCTACTTCCGATTGGTGATGGTTCTATTATTATGTTGATGACATGTTATAGCTTGCAAGGCTATGCTTGAGATTTTTAAGTTGAAACAAAAACTTAGTTCAAAATTTGAAATGAAAGACATAGGATGTGCCAAGAAGATCCTGGGTATGGAGATCCTGTTGGGTTCTCTGTGTTCGGATCCGACCAGAACGCAACGGATAAAATAATATTCCGGATCAGATCCATCCCGTTTCGATTAATAAAATTCAAGAACGATAAATCACATTTACCTTGCGCGGATTCGAATCCACTTTCGTTCGGTTCCTTTGGTGTGATCCCGCAAGCCGTGCAGGTGCCTGGCCTCTGGCAGTATTCACGCGGTCTTCATCTTGGTGGATCATCCTCGCTCGCAACAGCGTCTGCATATCCCTTCTGGCTGCGTATAACTCTCCGCGACATGCGGATTCAAATTCCCGTCCGATGGGAAGACGGGGTAGGTGGGAGTCGGAGCAGAGTCTCTTGGGGCTGGCCAGAAGGGGGGGGGGGACCAGAGACAAATGAGGAGAGAAAGGGGAGTAGCTAGGTTAAGGTTGCTGGCCCCTGACCTATCAGAAAAACCCACACTTATCCGAAATCCCATCGAAAAATCTACCAACTTGAAAACTATTTGCGTGTGACCCTCTAGGCCCAAATACCAGTCCAGTTAATGGCCCATTAAGTCTAGTAACCTTTTACGGACTCACTGAATTAATTAATATCCTTATATTAATTAATCAACTGAATTTAATGTCCCACAATAAATTCGAACGGGTTTATGATCACGTTGGGTGCCAAGAAACACCGCGTGATCTTGGAAGGCATTGGGGCTTATGCAACCCACTATGAACCTTTTCGTCAACGGTTACCGCGCGGATATTATCCTTCATTCGTGCAATGTTCCCGAATCAACCTAGGGTATAGTTTACTGTTAAACCCTAGCCGGTCGATTCACTTGAATCGGATGCCGCTCATCTATATCAGATAACTCTTTATCTGATACAGAGTCCGCCCTAGACAGGGACTTAAGCGCATCATTTTCGAAACATTCTCTCTCCAAATACCGAGAGCGGATGATCCCGTGTTGAACACACAATTACCTTCGAGGGCATTTCCGTGAACCCGATCATTTGACTTATTGATAACCCATGGTTAGGGATTCGTTAGTCAAGGTCAATGTTCAGAGACCTACCATCAAGATATTTTTGGTGTCTCTGGTTCAAGGATCATCTACGCAACCGTGATAAAAGAATCAAGCTGGTTAATAGTGAGATATATACCATCCAGCGAATTATGGTCGGATCAGTTCAGTGAACTCATTTGCCAATGAGCACCTACAAGTCTAGCATAGTGTCTCCACAAAAGTGACTTATAGGATCAGTCACCCTCATCATATGAGTTGAAGAAACATGTACTAGTCTATTTAAATGTTTGATGTCCTTCTCAAACATCCTATGACTAGGAACAATTAAGAACATGTGTTTATAAGTTAAGAACATATGTTTATAAGTCTTCGGTCCTGTAATTATGATTTCATCATAATTCGAAGATTGTTGTGTATGTTCATGGAGTTCATGGTGATACGATAAATATAGATCGAATTAATTACACACAATGAATTTATGTCATTATATTATTAAACTGAATAATACAGAGTATATGATTGTCTTTCAGGCCGCCTAATACTAACAAATCCATCATGATCGACACAATGGCAAGCTTTGGTTGACTCATAAGGGATACATTAGTAAGGTATTTGCCAAGTTAAATATGGGTGCGGCCAACTCTATGAGTATTTCTCTAGCTTGGCACTTCAAGTTATCATTATAGTAGTGTCCTAAATTTGAGAAAGAACGACATGAGATGCTTAAGATATCATATGTTAGTGTAACTGATGTATGCTATGGTATGTACTAGACCTGATTTTTCTCAGGCAGTTAGTATTAATAGCATGTACATGGCAATTCTAGGTAGAGGACATTTGGGATGCTGTCAAGTGGATCTTGAATTAGTTGAAGGGCTCATCAGATGTCGGCTTATTATTTTAGAAAAGCACTGATGATGATGTTCTAGATGGCTTTGTTGACTCTAATCAAGTAGGAAACCTTGACAGGAAGAGATCAACTTTATAGTATATCTTTACTCTAGGTGGAGGTTCCATCAGTTGGAAGGTGATGTTACAAGACATCGTAGCTTTGTTAACAACTGAAGCTGAGTACATTGCTGTAGTAGCAGCTATGAAGGAGGCAGTGTGGCTAAGAGACTTAGTGAAAGAACTCAAAATTGCTCAAGGGAGCATCATGCAAGAATTGAGAATATTAATATCAGGTATCATAAGTTAAGAAAGTTCATAGCAACTGACTACATTCAGTTGACCAAGGTTCCTACAGAGGATAATGTAGTGGACATGATGACAACGTGTATACCATTGGTTAAGTTTAAGCGTTGTCTTGACTTAGCCAATGGCTACACAAACTGAGGAGTGAAGACCCCATGAAGAGGGTGGTGCTGCTATTGCGGAGAGTTTCTACTTCTATTGTTGAAGAAGACTATTCATGTTTATGCATATATTTGACCAAGTTAAAGGTGAAAAATGTTGTTTAGGTTAACTCCGGTCAAAAAAACGGGATATGTTGAGTTCGCATGGGACTCGTCCTCCATGCATGTCTATACTTGTGAATGAGCTAAATGTGCTGACGGAAGAAGAAAACTTTCTATTTCCATGTTCGTTCTAAGTCTGTCTCTTTCCAATTTATTCTCCAATTCATCTCCTTCTCCTTCTCTATTTGATATGTTGTGCATCTATATAGATGGGTTGGCCAACTGGTTAGAAAAACAGAATTAGTGAGAGAAACTAGTAGCGAGAGAAGAGAGAGTAGAGAGAAGATAATAGAGTTGTGAGTGTTCTCTTGTTCTTTCTGTCTTCTCATTCTGAGTGCTTGTCGATTTCTAGGGTGTCGTATGGAGGAGAGCTTCTGAGGTGTTAGTATGCTACTTCTCTCCAGGGAGAAGACTGATGTAGGTGTAAGGTCAATTTTCTATCTATTCTTTCATAGTGGATTCTCTCTTAGTACTCTTTCCCTTAACAGAGGAGGCCGCCTTCGAACCATGTAAATCTCGGTGTCCTTTTGTGATTTGTTATTTTTAGCTACTATTTATTATCTTTGTTGCTCTTGAGCGAGGGAGAATCCGTTTCTGATGTGCTTAGAGAGAACAAGCTTCTTGCTTGATCCTTTCTGTGTGATATAAATCACAACAACCAGCTAACTTATTCGTAGTTACTATACTAAATTTACTTGAACCACGACCATTTAAGTTGTAGAATTTTGCATCTCACCCTAGCAAAGTAACCATAGAGGATCCGATTTTAAAAGTATTACTTGCTGCATTGGCAGTGGTTGTAGTCAGATTATTTTTTTGTTTGAAAAAATTTGGAACCCCCATTTTGTTCGTATCGGCCACTCTCCAATTTGATGATTTAAAAAAAAATTAACAAATTAAAAATCAAGCACCATAAATAGTAAAAATATTTTTTTATAAAAATACTTATTTTTACTGTTTATTAAAATTTAATTTTTAACTTTTCAGATTTTTTTAGGTCATCCATCCAGAATCAAATTATATGAACATATAAAATAGATTGAGACCAACCTCAAAGAACTTCTCAATAACATTTTCTTTTTTTTTTCACACCAGCAGCTACTCCGATTCGAATGGTGCAAGTCTGGCTACCTCAGCAGTACGTCACATGGAATCCAAAGGGGAAGAGAAAAGAATTGAACTCAGTCAGTATAGATAGGAAAAATTTCAAAAAACTTCAAAATTTTTTCCATTCCCAAAGAGAGGTATTTTTGAAAAGTTTCCTCTTCTCTCTTTGCACTAAGTAATACTTGTTGCAATGTCATCCACCCGGATTGCAATACACGGCACACCGTCTAGATTTAGGTGAGTGTTTTTTTAATTTTTTGTTTAGATCTTTTAAATTTTTTAGAGCGGCCGGTCAAAATTCGGATGGTACAGTTGGATTGCTTCGATCGGGTCCCATTAGACTGTATATTTTTTTTTAAAGAAAAAAATTAGACACAAACCTCAATTTATGTGTAAAAAATAAAAAAAATTTATACAGTCGGGTCGAGGCCGATCCGAGCAATCCGGCTTTACCTTCCGATTTTTGATCGGACGTTCTAAAAAAAAAAAAAATTTGAACAAAAAATAAAAAAATAGTTACTAAAATCTAGACGAACTGCATAACAGCGGTCCGATTCAATCGGATCAGACGACTACTGTGCCATGTATTACGATCCATGTAAAGTGCAATGCTTAAAATTGCAGCAAATATTACTTCTTTGCACTTATTGTATACCAATCAAACTTACATTGAGAGGACCTAGACGGAAGAGAAAAATACGGCCAAAACTGATCACGGGAGGAATCGCGTTTTGCCTGCGAAATGGCTTCCGTTGGTGTTCCTATCTGGCCACTCGTGCTATCGTACGTCTACTTAAATGGTCCTTAGCCATTTGCCGTGATGACCTCACCCCCCATTAAAGCCTAGATGGCAGGTTTCCAGCATGCAGCCAGGGATTTGGTGGGGAAACAGATAAAGAGCATTCAAAGTTCTCGTCAAAAGGAAAAGGACGTAAAGGCTACTCGCCCCTGTATCCGTGATCCCAATTAAAAACCAGTGGTCAGGTACGTATGCACCTTAACTGAGATGGAGGACTCGTGGGCATTGGTCACAAGACTAATCCAGCGTCATATATATACATATATATCAGCAGAACTACATATGGGGAATGCAGATGCTTTAATAAGATGGTTCAAATTAATAAGTACCTAACTTGAGACGGACCCGTGAGATTTGAGTCTTGTTCACTTGAAAGATAGTGTAAATATTTGATTATTATGTCACCGCGTGTTCTAAAAAAGGAAAATTGAGATGAACTAATTAGATTGTGCATTCACTCAACTTGAATCCAACCCAAGTCAGCTTGACTTGACTTGAATTTTAGGTTGATCGCATGGTAGAACTCTAGATGACGACTCACTCAAAATTGTAGCCTTAGAAGTGAGGGCATAGACAATCTTGTTCTTGAAAGGTGACTTTACATTTTGGTTAACTCTATTAATTATACTTTCTGCCATTTAATCCGAACCATTTTTTATCCATCCTTGATGCCACTCGATTGATGACAAACTATATATTTTTGGATCTTTCCAATCGATTACGGGTGCAACAGCGACCAGTGGTCGGGAATAATCCACAAATATTAATTAAATGGAGCGTATTGTCACCATATCCACATAAAACCACTACTCTTTTGTAGGAAGCACATAATATATGTACTGCTGGTATGTGGTATTATTCCTCCATGCACACTGGTGAGCATGTTGGCTGCAGAGAGATTTAATTTAAACATACCCAACACCAACAGGGTAGATAACCCAGTTCAAATTTCAAACAGTGAGAAGGGAGGGAAGAGTGCAGCAGGGCCCACCCCATCCTTGCTTCTTTTCTTTGCAGTTTGCCACCACTGTTGTTCTTACACACTCTCTCTCTCCTGGTCTCTTTCTTGCTTTCTCTTTACATTTTCTTTTTAAAAGTTATCTCCACTTCGAACAGGCCTTTTGGGTTTAACCGTTGACGTGCCTGCTGGTTTTCGTATGGAACTGAAGTGATCGCCAGGCATACCTGTCCTTCCACAATCCGTGGCCTCACTTGGTGCTATCAAAGATGTCACAACTCACAAGCAAGATCGGATCTTATCAAATAATAAGGAAGGAAGTGGTACATGATGTCCATTGATTCCCATATTATCTATTAATGATTTTTATCGAAGAAGCTTAATAAACCATCATTAGTCACTTAGGACGTGTTTGGCAAAAACTTCTTCAAAATTACTTTTGGCTTCCACTTCTTATATATAATGAGTTGAGGGAGAGACGAAATAACTAATTTTAATTTGTTACAAAAGTCAACTCTTTCGTAACAATCTTACTTTTTCTTTAATTTTAGAAGTTCCTTCTTTGTAGTTTTTAGCTGGAAGTCAAAACACAAATAAAACACCATCGCAAATAGCTAGAATTATTGGCATTAAATCTTCTTGGATCGACAGCAAAATTAAGTTACTACTGGACTCTTGAACCTCTATCCATATTTTATGTTGAGTTTATCTTATATATTTTCTTGAAATTACAGTGAACACCAACTAAATATGTCAAAAAGGTTTAGATTTTTTTAAAATATGTATCCCTAAAATCATAAGAATTTTGCGTACATATCTTGACTTAACCAGAATTTATAGAATTTTATTGACATATTTGGTTGGAGTTTAAAATATTTTTAACTTAAGAATATAACTGCAATATTTGTAAAGGTGTCAGGAATATCTATAACAATATATAAGAGTTATGAGTGTATATCTATACATATGCTGGTTTATAAGAATATATATACAAAAAAACTTGTTCTATTAAAGAATTAGATTTGTCAAATTTGTACATCAAGACACCTACTGCTTTTTCATGTATACGGATTTATCAAACTCGTCAACCTTTGTGTAAGATGCAGAATATCAAACATCAAAAGTATTATGTTTTCTGATTTATATGTTTTGGCTCTTAAGGTTACGGTAGTGCAACTTTTGACATTACCACAGTGTATAATTTAATTTTGAGTTTAAGTGGCACAATTCCTTTAAATCTGAGATTAGGGCAACATAGGTTCTTATACTTATCAGTGACTGTTTAATAACCTACAGCTAATAGACTATGTTTGATTAGAATGGATGTACAAAGCATAAGAGTAGTTGATGGATGGTAAACTGACATAGATGTTTACTAGAGGATACAAAAATAAACACCCCACTATCTGCCCTGCATTTGACTAATTAACAAGCATAGCTATTCCATCATACGGTAGGGATTTGTTTATATTTTATAAAGAAAAGAGGTGAATAAGGTTGAATATTAAAAGTTATTTCAATTTATTTATTTTGTTTTATGGAAATGGATGGAACAAGATTTTTGTAATCCCCATTTTTAAATTTTTAAAAATGTTGTCACTTTTTTCTATTTTTGAAGATAAATGAAAAGAGAACCAAAGATTAGGTATTCTAATTTAAATGGGAATAATGTCATGATTTACTCAACTTAATAATGTCATTTAGAAAATTTTAAGGTTTTTTTTTTCGGTTAAACTAAAAGTAATAAGCTATCACTTCCTAATCTAGGATAAAAAAATAAACATTATTAAGAAGAGCTTTATTTACGTAGCTATTCAAGAACAATCATTATAACTATTCTCCCTCCAACATTTTTATTTTATGCGGCAAACCTTGTAAAGGAGACTATTTTTGCATTTAACTTAGAAACTTAACATACCAATGCCACATGCCATCTGCATAATCGCCTGGGGGACCACACCATGCGTGGTCCTCGGATCCTCCTACGGTCCTACCCAACTTGTGATCTCAAGAAACCAGCGATCGGACGGCTGGGATCGAAGATCAGGAAGTGCACACGACAGAGGAAGGTAAAAGCGCCGGCTTGGACTCGACTCGAGGGACTCCTTTGACGGGCGCAGGCTCGGTTACCGCGGCTAGGGTTCGCACTTCAGAGGCGCCTCGGAATTTTGCCCCTCTTTCTCCACATATTATCGAAATTGCCACCCCTCCGACCACCCCCACATCACACCAGCATGCCGAAACTGCCCTTGTCGGCCAACTTCGCCAATCACAACGGTAACCTGCAACTGTCTGTGCCCTTTTTCCTTTGAGATTTTTGTATACATGCCACTGAAAAATATCGTATTTCTGTCTATATTTCCAGTTTTTACATATTATTTTTAATATCTCTTAAATTTAAGAAATATCGTAGTTATACTCTTTCGCTAAAATGTCTTTAAATTAAACCTAATGATTTTACATTGATATACCTAAATTCATTAATATTTTACATATATACTCTTAAATCTTTTTGACATATTCGATTAGGATTCACATTATTCTGACAAAGCGATGGAACTACAATATTTTTGAGATTTAAGAGTACTAAAAATAATATATGAGAGTTGAGGATTTAAATATAAATACTCTCAAAAACTTCTTTTGATTCTTACCCGCCTCCCTTTCCTGGTGGTGGGTCCCACCCTAAAGTTACCCCTAGAGTACGGATCTCGGGCCGTCAGATCTAGTTGAGACGGCAAATCGAGGGCCGGCGATGCACCCCGAGGTGACGTCCAAGTTCCAACTCCCCGCTTCTGCGTCCTGTTTGGAAAAGGAAAACCCGTAGCGGCGCAAAGTGAACGGTGGCGCAATGTAGGGGCATTGTCGTTATTATGGGGAAAGTCCGGGGCGGGCTGTTATTACTTCGGGCCACCCTGGACCCCGTGCGGTTAAAAATTTGAATTGGGTGGCCGTTTGAACTCCGTACTTCCCCCTGCCCAGTTCAAACAAATCCATAATAACACACCCACGCACAAAACTCCATGCGAATCCCCAGCAAATGCTCTGGAGGGGTTTTTAAGGCTCTCCCGGCCTCGCCCCCACCCACTCCCACCTCCCGCTGCGGTGCCCAGGAGCTCGCCCGGGAGAAAAGGGTGTCTGTGTGAACTTGTGCACTTGTTGCTTCTGTGGTGGTGGGGGGATGGCGGGGGTGGTCATGGTGTCCAGTGGGTGCAGAGGTGGGGAGGGTGGTGGAGGAAGGAGGGAGAGAGGTGGAGAGGAGGAGGAGGAGCAGCAGGACAGCCAGCTCTCGCTCATAGCGCTGCTGCTGGCGGCCATCAGGAGGTCAGTGGTGGCATGCCGGGTGGACCAGCAGAAGGACGTGGTTGCTGCAGCCGTCCGCCAGATGGAGATCGGGTGGCCGACCGACGTCCGGCACGTCACCCACGTCACCTTCGACCGCTTCAATGGGTTCCTTGGCCTGCCCGTCGAGTTCGAGGTCGAGATCCCCTGCCGGGTCCCCAGCGCCAGGTGACGATGGGCTCCCTTCTCTGCCTTCCTCTCGGCAAAGAAAATTTTTTGCTTTTCTAAGTGGGTAGAAATCTGATGCCGTGGTGGAATGTGTGTTGTTTGTGCTTGCTCTTGCTCTAACAAAGCCTCACTTTTCATAAAAATTGGAAGGCCGGCGTTGTCAAATGGCATCTTGTGAAGCTCACTTCAGCATTTTCCCACCTGCCGTTTCCTCTCTCATCTCATTATGGTCCAAGGCACAGTTGAGGTTTTGATCTGTGCAGCTTGGTATCAGTGGAATCATTGCTTGCAGGTTGGGTCGAGTTAGGCATTCTCCGAAATCCTTGCTTGCATACCGTCTTCTGGTGAATCTAGTGGGGGAAATAACGACACAAGGACCTTGTTTTCCCAATTTTTCACGGTAGTAGCTAGACAACAATTAGCTGGAAAACCCAGTTGGGTATTTCATCGAACAGGAGGTTTCTGATGTCGTAGTTGTTGGCATTGGAAGGGGATGACCAAGCATCTGCACCAGGTGTTAACACATGAACTCTGTGGTTTTGCAGCGCTAGTGTGTTCGGTGTGTCGCCGGAGTCGATGCAGTGTTGCTATGACTCCAAGGGAAACAGTGTGCCGACGATCCTCTTGCTAATGCAGGAACGTTTGTATGCACAAGATGGACTGAAGGTACACTGCCAGATCATACCAATTTGCCATCTTACTCTATATTCTTGAAACATTGTTAGTTCAAATATTTTTCTTGGTGCCCAAACGTTCTTAGCCAAGCTCATCTCTGGTCTGTGTTGGCAGGCAGAAGGTATATTCAGGATAAATCCGGAGAACAGTCAAGAGGAGCACGTACGAGACCAGCTAAACAAGGGCATTGTACCAGATGACATCGATGTCCACTGCTTGGCTGGCCTGATAAAGGTGCCTCTTTTTTACTCTGATCCATCAAGGATATTGGTGGCAGATCAAAATATAAGCTTGAATGATGTATTTTGAACCATGTAGATGTCGAATATAATATAAAATACTAGGCGCAACCGAATTAAATCTCTTTGTTCCAAGTAAAATTGATCACTTTCTTCCTGTTCCGATGCTGATGTGTGCATGACTTGTCAGATTAGGATCTTTTAGACTTTGCCCATTTGAATCCCAGACAAGTATATAATATGCTGCCCCTTGGTTGCAGGCTTGGTTCAGAGAACTTCCAGAGGGAGTCCTTGATGGCCTCTCGCCAGAGCAAGTTCTACAGTGCAACACTGAGGAGGAGGAGTGCGCAGAACTAGTGAAGCTACTGCTCCCAACGCAGGCCGCACTCCTCAACTGGGCTGTTGATTTAATGACAGATGTGGTGGAGGAGGAGGATGTGAACAAGATGAATGCGAGGAACATAGCCATGGTCTTCGCCCCCAACATGACTCAGGTGCTCCCATTGGCACACATCTTTCACTACGTGCCTCTTGTGCATTCTGCATGAAAGCAAGTTTCATAGACCAGAACCCCTGTTTTCTGCTCTTCTTCTTCTGTTCCTCCAGATGTCCGATCCTTTGACAGCTCTGATGCACGCAGTGCAAGTGATGAACTTGCTCAAGACTCTTATCCTGAGAAATCTGAGGGAACGTGAGGAGGCATCAACGGGAGGATACTCGCCTTTCTCTCGCTCGGCGTGGTCCGACGAACGCTCTGACGACGATGCCTATAGCCGGCGAGGAGCCGACATGAGCGGCGAACTTGGGCATACTGATCATGCCGAGTATTGCCAAGATCATGATGTGGATGTGAGTGGTGAATTGGTGGGTGATGACCACCATATCAGCTTCAGCTACAGTCATAGTATGGTGTGCGAAGCCGATTCGACAGAGGAGATCGAAGATTGCTTCTTGAGGCAGCTGGAGTTGAATGAAGAAACTGGAGATGATGATGATGTTGGAGAGGAGCAGCCCATCAGAAAAGTGGGGTTGGTTCATGGTGGTGATGAGGCAACAACACAATTGAGCAGCTCTGGCCTTAATGATGCTGCCTCTGGTTCTTCCACATTGTCTGGGAGCAAAGAGGGGAGCTCAAACAGTAGTGATGGGGATTGGGAGGCTAGCTTTTCCATTTCCACAGGAGAAGGGTTTTCCAACTTGAAGAGCTCATCAAAGCAAATGGAGAATGGCCTTGGTGAAGAGGTTTCCTTGTGCCCACAAAAGCAAAATTCCTGAATCAAGTAGCCAGCTTTGGGCATAGTTTCTTTCTTTCTCTGACTGCTTCTGTTCTTTGGGGTTGTGTTGTGGTTTTCCTTAAGCCACCATTCATCGATGTGTATGTAAAGTATGTTTGGGTTTGGTCGTCAACGAGGGGTTGAGGGGGTTTTGTTGTTTGTAGGATTGTGAATTAGGGGGTGTTCAGCTTAGCTCTGAACGGGATTCATCATCATATGGCATAATGCATTGTTGGTTTTGATGTGATGATCCGAAACATGGGTTTTTTCCCTTTCAATTTTTGGTATTAGCCCCTGCAATCTTCGTATCAATTTAAAACCTCTCACAAGCTTTTAACCATTATAAAAAGGATCATTCATATATAAAATATAAAAAATATATTAAGGATGTTTGCAGAATATTCTTAATATATTTTCAGTAAAATTATGATACATACATGAAAAGAAATATTCTGTGAATTTTTTTTTGATGATTGATAATTTGGAGGGGATTTTTTATGATGGTTAAAAGACTTGAGACTGTAGGGGGGTTTTAAACTGAAGGGGCCTATGCCCCCAATCTATATGCAGGGTTTCTAATCCTGCTGATGTGGCACTCTCAAATGTTTTCCCTCAAAAAAGAAAATTAAACAATTTTTAAGGAAAGTCATTAATACTCATAATCATTATGATTATTCCTTCTCTTTCTCATCCCATTCATTTTAAAACCACTCATTAATTGTCATAATTTTCTCTCTCTCTCTCTCAAGGACGGACGTAGGGGAGCGGGATTTATATACTCCGTCAAAAATAAAGAACTTTTTTAATATAAAAAATATTTTTAAATTATTTATATTATATAAAATATTATAAAATAAATTTAAAATTATATTAGTATTAAGTATGAAATAATATTATTCTTAAATATTTTTCTTACTCTATTTAATTAAACTTATCTTATAAATTTATTTAACTCATATGTTATATACTTTTTTGTCGTATAGTATTTGTATTTATTATTTATCATATTAATTTTTATATGTTAATAATTGTCATATTATACAATATTTAATATTTATAGGCACAATTTTTAGTTATAACATTTTTAGTTATAATATATAACATATTAATATTTTTAAGTATCTATACTATATTAATAAAATAGAATTTTTAACCCCGTTGATCACTCTCATATTCTTTTCCACAAAAAAAATATATTAAACAATTCTTAAGAGAAGTCATTAATGCCCACAACTATTATTATTATTTCTTCTCTTTCACCCCCACTCATTTCAAAAAATTAATTGATATCCATAACTCTCACCCCCAACTATTTCAAAACAACTCATTAACGGTCATAATACTCTTTCTCCATCTATTTCAAAACAACTCATTAATACTGAACTCACTCTTTCTCTCTCTCATGGACGGACTAAGGGGAGCAGGAGTCATAACCCTCTTAAAATTGAGGAACTTCGTTAGTAATAAAAATATTATTTTTAAATTATTTATATTATAACAAAAATACTACAAAATAAATTAAAAATTCTAAATTATCTTAATGTTAAATACAAAATAATAGTATTCTTAAATATTTGTCTTGCTCTTTTTTATTTAACTTATCTTATAAATTTATTTAACTCATATGTTATATACTTTTTTGTTGCATATTATTTGTATTTATTATTTATGATGTTAATTTTTATATGTTAATCATTGTCATATCATATAATATTTAATACAATTTAGCATGTGATCGAAATGCATTCAGATTAGATCTCTTAGAATTAAAAGTTTAATATTCCTCATATAAAATTATCTTTATACTCAATTATTTGCTTAAAATTAAAATTTTACTATGACTAATTTATTTAAATCAATATACTATTTTTCTCTTAAAATTAAAATTATTATATATTTAAAATAATTTCATATAAATACCGTGCATCGCACGGGTTTGAAACTAGTATTGAAAGATTATAGAGGTTTAAAAGTTCAAATCTAAATATAGTTGTGTAAAATGCTTGGTTCCGGTATGTTGGGAAAAGTGGATTTTGGAACTTGACAGGCAATTTTGGATTCCGGTTCCAATACCAGTCTGGGTAAAAGGTTGGTCGGTTCTTGCCATTTAGATTGCAAGTAGGCTAGCCAGTTCTAATCCTCTGATCCAGTTTGGCCAGTTTTCTGATCCGGTGCTTCACAAACCTCTGCTGTCAGAGTTCAAAAAAAAAAAAAAAAAAACTCTGCTGTTAAGAGAAAAAGAAGGATTTCTTGCATATATGCTGTATACCTCTAACTCTTACGTATTAGCATCAATACTTCTGAAATCTTTAAAATGTTAAGGAGTACGTACGTAAAATTCTAGTGAATTGAAAAGTTTATATGCAAAATATTAGTGAATTTAAGAGTATCTATGTAAAATCTTTAGTTGGAGAGGTATAAGTGTAACTTTCTGAAGATTTTAGGAGTATTGAAGACAATATGTGAGAGTGGAGGTATAGATGCAAATACGGTATTGTTTAGGGGTGTATATACAAAAAACCCAAAATAAATTCCCTCCAACCCTGCCAAATAGAGGCTAGAGAAATAAATTGTGGTCTTAGAAATCGTGAATTTGCTGTGTCTGATGTTTGACGGCAGCTTGGATCTCTGTATGCTGGTTTTTGAAATCCTGTACCTGAGCGCAGCAAATTCCTGCTTAGACAGATGATGGAGTTTAGGTTTTCATAGGTGCTCCTCATTGGGAATCTTGTCAAGACACCAATTGTAAACTTGTGATAGAGTTGATGTTCAGGTAATGTCATCTAACATAGATATCTCTAATAGACAGTTATTTATATTCACCTTGGAAAAGTCTTGCCATATATTATGGTGTGTAAATTTTGATGAGGTAGACTGCACACGTCAATGAGGTGACTTGGAGTGTCTATATTTATGTGGACATATCCTCCACCCACCCTATCATGAATTAGTACAGAGACACTCCAAGATACTCCGTTGGAATTTGTAATCCACCTCATCAAATTTATACAGCAAAATATGCACTAAGTATCAACTGTAAGCACACCGTCACCGGTTGCAAGCATCTTGCATTATCTAGTGACCGCACTAGCTTTTTTTTTTTTTGGACAGTAGTGCAGTGGTCTGGGCGAAGGTCCCCCACTCCAGAGGAGGGGGGTTTGAGCCGGCCTGAAGGCACATCTGAATAAACCTCAGGGAGGTAAAGAGTGCATTCGAAAGAGGAGAAAATCGCGCAACTCAGCGCGAGAAGGCCGCCGAACCGAGGCGAGACGTCCGCGTAAAGGCGAAAATTTCGCAGGACAAAATCCCGCGAGCTCTCCGCGCCTAACGGGGAGGGAACCACCGCACCACAGTGCAGGTTCAGTGACCCCACTAGCTACCAATCATCAGTACACCCTTGTTGATTAAACAGTACACCCTTGTTGATTAAAGCTATTTGACATAAAGGGCATACCTCCCGCTTGTGCCATAGAGGCCCTGGCTAAAAGTAGATCTAGATTGTAGAGAGCTGTTTTGTACTTGTTTCAAGCCTCATCATGTTTAAGGAACCTATTAGTGGCCTGTTGTTCTTTTTCATGTTGGAGTGGATCTTCCCACTAGCAAGATAAAATTAGCAGCACTTGATGAACAACCAAATGTTGTCTTCCCATGCCCCTCCATCACGCTTGGCCTTTGATCCCTAGGCACAGTAGTAATGCCCTTTCAATTGGTTCCTTGCTACCGTGAACTATTTGTACCCAATCAGACCTTGTCTGCGTCGATCACATACGTTTGTTGCTCTGGCAGTGACACCCAATGCCTCAAGTGGCATTTGTCATGCTCTTGGTATTGACGAATCCAATGCCCTTTCAAGCTTGCACCCCATCTCTAGATTGTATAGCTGGCCTTGCTCTATCTAATTGTTGTGGAACTCGTAGTTCCATTGGACTCAATTTCGTTTTCCAACCCCAATCTTTGTTGAGAGAAAATTTTGGTGCCGGTGTCCAGCTATATCCACTTGAGGAAATATCCTTTGGTTAAGTGCCTTATTGAGTAAGAGTAATACTTACTATACCACATGCGGTGTAAAGAAGTTGAAATGGATTGTAATACTTCACTTTTTCCCGTCACATGTCTCACTTATTTTTTTATTTTTTTGGCTCTTTGAAGTAGAGAGAAAGAGAAGGTACAGTCCTATGACAGTTTTTATTCTTGTGCTTTTTTACTCATTTCTATTTAAAAGAAGTAATCGATTCATTCTCGTCATTTAGAAAGAAGTAATCGATTCTTTTTTGTTTTAGTCTGACTACCTCCCAGTTTATTACTTCCAACATAAATTTATCACTTTCAAATTTAAAATTATCACTTCTAAGTGCATTTTTATCACTAGTAAAAATACATTTTTATCACTTCCTAAATGTTTTAGATTATCACTTGTTCCTTAATTTTATTACTTCATGTTGTAATTTTATCACTTCCTATGCAAATCTGTCACTTCCAAAGCTCATTTTTGTCGTTTCCTTGTTGTTTCAGTTTTATCATTTGTTACTTAATTTTATCACTTTGTAATGTAGTTTTATCACTTCTTATGAAAACTTATCATTTCTAAATAGAAATTATCACTTTCAAATATTTTATTACTTCATTTACATAGGATGTAGTAATGCTTGAAAGTGATAAAAATATGTTTGAGAGTGATAAATTTACGTTGAAAGTAATAAAATTGAACTACGTAGGAAGTGATAAAATTTGACTTTAGAAGTGATAAAAGTGTACTTGCAAATAATAATTTTAGAATTTGAAGTGATAAATATAGCTTGGAAGTGATAAAGTGGGACGTGGCCATATTAAAAAGGGAAGGAATTGATTATCTCTTTTAAATGACGGGATTGAATCAATTACCTCTTTTAAATAGATGTGAGTGGAAAAAGACAATAACGAAAGCTGTTAGAGGATTGCACCTTCTCTTTCTCTCTACCTAAAAAAATAAAAAAAATAAAAAAAATAAGTGGGACAGATGACGGAAAGAGGTGAAACATTGCAATCTACTTTAACCTTTCTACACCGCATGCGGTGCAGTAAGTATTACTCATTGAGTAATGTCCAACATGAGCACTGATATAATAACACTTTTTCTTGACATCAAACTCAACACTAGATGTTGTAGACACGCTAATTTTGACATCATTTTGAGTAAATTTCATATCATATAATA
Source organism: Zantedeschia hybrid cultivar (assembly GCA_030544215.1). Classification (NCBI taxonomy): domain Eukaryota; kingdom Viridiplantae; phylum Streptophyta; class Magnoliopsida; order Alismatales; family Araceae; genus Zantedeschia; species Zantedeschia hybrid cultivar. The sequence continues at coordinate 66,353,327 of JARZZO010000005.1, read as the reverse complement.
ATGTCTCAAAATACTATGATATTTAATCATTAGTTAATTTTTATTAATCTTTCTGAATTAATTATCTAAATAGTATCGGGTCAGACAGACATAATTTAAGTTAATTAATTTAATTGATTTTAACGCAAATTTTAATCAAATATGAAAAAGTCTAAAAGACGTCGACATGTGTAGACGTTGTTTAGAGTTTATTCTTATTTTGTTATTTAAGTTTGAATTTTAATTAATTGATTAATTAGCTAAAAAGACGTCTGTCAGGCACGACGCCATTTAGGTCTCTTAAGCTGTTTCTGTCTCTTTTTCCAGATGTTTATCCTTATCTTAATTAGTCTAAAAGACGTTTCTCATGGACGACGCGTTTTAGATAATTACAGATAATGATGAATTAATCTGTGTTTATCTGTTTGTTAGTTGGATAAATTTCAAATTCTTTCATGTTAATACATTAATAACCGCGGATGTAAAGCCTATACATACATAACCCTTGGGTCATTGAAAAGGTTAGTGATAATTATTGAGAGTGATGATAGTGATAATTGAGTGAAATTGGAGGAAAGAATCTTGGCGACTACGTCTAGGCATTGAAGGATCAATGTGCTGCTATTTTCAAGAGTCTTGAAGCAAGTTACATTTTTTCTTCATCATTTCTAGATCCTTTCAAAGACCAAAGCTTTCCAGGGGCCATCCAACTTAGTTCTTAATTCATTTCTCATCTTTCTCATATTTTTTATCACATTAGCATCATATTTCCATCACATCACTCCATGCAACACACACTCACTAGCATAATTTCAAACCTATTTGTTTAAGGAGTTTAAAAGACCATCAAACAAGTGAGTTCTTTGTTCAAGTTGCATGATTAAAATTTCTACTGGAATAGATACTATATCTATTTGAGTTCTTATTGTTTTTCCCTCTCTCTTTCTTTCCACTTTCTTGCAAGGTACAAAAGGAGATAAAGAGGAGATAATTATCAACAACAAGGAAAATGAATCTGGATGATTTTCAAAGTCCGATAAGCAGCCGAAGCAAGAACAAAGTCGAAATGACTCTCTTTCTTCAGCCGGCTGAAGGAGGGGAATCAATGACGCAAAAATCTCCCAATTCCAAAACAGGTAGGCAATTAATCTTTTCTTTTGGAACTTTTTAGTTAAAAGTTTCTGGCGATCACATTCACTTAGATTTTAATAGGATTATTTGTCACATAAACAACATAATTTTTTATGATAATCACACACCCCAATTTTAGCACTCACAGTTTTTTGGCGATCACGGTGGGACTTGGTCTTGCCATCTTTTAATCTTCGTTCTTGGTTTTATCAATCGGCACCCACGGTGCACCACCTGTGTCTCTCGACACGCCCTCACCAATCGGTGAGTTTTTAGTTTAGTTGTTATTCCCACGTGCACCACATGCACACCCTTGCGGCAAGATCTTCCCCTCCCCGTTTGATTGATTGAAGAGCTGTTTTTGTGATAAGAAGCATGTGTGATTGATTGAATATTTTGTTGTTTACATGATAAATCATCCTGTTAAAAAAATTGAAATAAAAAAAAGATTCTCATGAGCCAATTATTTACTGCTTTCATTTTGTTTGTTTGAGGAGGAATCGATCTAGAAATTCCTCCTGAAATATTTATTCTGCGACTTGAAAAAGCGTCTAGGAACAGCGACGCATTTCATCCCGCGTCGCCAAACCTAGACGCCTTTCACGCCATATTCTCTGCTGTCTGCTGCCTGAGCTTCTGCGAAAAAATAAGGTCCTGTTTGAATAGCGTCGATCAACAGCGACGCGATTCAGGCAGTTTCTTGTTTTTTCTTCAGTTATCAGTGTAGGTGCTTAGAATGACCGTGTGATTAACATGAAAAATCTATGTTGTTTAGTGTAAACTAACCTATTAAAAATAGCAACTAAGTGCAGTGATCGCCAGAAACTTTTAACTAAAAAGTTTCAAAAGAGATATGATCGCTTACCTGTTCAAACGCGGAAGATTGAGTCCTTGGTTCCCCTTCCTCAACCGGCTGAAGAAAGAGAGCCCTTTCTTTGCTTTTTGTTCTTGCTGTTGAATTTGAGGTTGAGGATCGTCCAGAAGTCTTTCTGACTTTGTGCTTGATTTCCCCTTTTGAATCTCTCGTTGTTGTTGAGTGCAGCAGAGACAGAAACAGAAAACGAAGAAACAATGATGATGAGAATTTAAGCAGTATCTGAACTAATCATGATTTTGGACATATGATTGAACATCAAACTTACTTGTTGAGTGGCTTTGAAACCCCTTAAATCAAATAGGTTTTTTGAAAAATTATGCTGTGGTGTGTGTTTGCATGAAGTGAATGAAGAATGAAATTAATGAAGATGAAAATGAAAATGTAGAAATGAAACACTTATGCCCAATTGGATGAAGCTTTGAAAGGATGAAGATCTTGAAAGGACGCCGACTTCTGGAAATGGCAGTGCTCCGGCGTTCTGACATTGTTGCTTCGATCTTCAACTCGCTATAATAATGCTCTCTCTTAATGGATTTCAACTTTTTTTTTCTTTTTTTTTTTTTTTTTTTAACTCTTCAACACGCAAGGTATTTATAAGCTTTTCTTGCGTTCGCGATTAACATAGCAAAAAACCTCGAATTTATCCATCTTAATTGACAGATAAATACTAGTTAATTCATCTTTATCTGTAATGATCTAAAACGCGTCCATCATGGCTGACGCCTTTCAGATTAATTAAGATAAGGATAAATATCCGGGAAAACTTATCTTTATCTTTATTAGGTAAAACGCGTCCACCTGTATAGACGTCTTTTAGACTAATTAAGATAAGGATAAACATCCGGAGGGGAAGTTAAAATCACTTAGGAAACTTAAAACGCGTCTACATTACCAGACGCCTTTTAGTTAATTAATTAATTAATTAAAATTCAAATTTAAACGTTAAAATAAGAATAAAGTCTAAATGGCGTCCACTTGGGTCGACGTCTTTTAGAATTCTTTATATTTTAACTCAAATTTGAGTTAAAACCAATTCAATTGATTAACTTAAACACATCTGTTAAACCCGACACTTAAAAAGATTAATAAAAATTAATCAATGATTAATTATCAGACCATTTCGAGGCATTATTGTATGATATGAAATTTACTCAAAATGACGTCAAAATTAGCGTGTCTATAGCTGCCTTACCTTGGCATCGTCTTTGCAAGGGAGTGAAATGGAATGGAATGTACTGAAAAGGTGATGCCAAGGTGTGATGAGACACGCTCTTAACATCACATGACTGGAGTTTTTCTCAAAATTATCAATGAAGATAGCTCAAAGAGATCAATGGAATTAATCCTGTCTGGATGAAGTAGACAAGGAAATAAAATAAAGTCGATCAACCTCCTCGGAGTGGGAAGTACCCCAGGTCGTAGACACTGCGGGTTTCATCGTGGGGAGCGTTTGCCAGCCAATGTGGACGTGCTGCAACCATGATGGATCTTAAAAGAAAACAAGAATGTTGGATAAAGAATCCAATCAAGGATAGAATTCCAAGGATATCTTTAAGCGAACCTCAAAGATAATCAAGATACTTAATTCAGAATGGAATATTTCATATCATGTTGGAGTTATTTGATTTAATGGTCTGAAACTAAATCAGTAATTAATCCTTGTCACAATGATTTCAAAGTCCTATATGATGCATGCTGGGCTAAAAGAAAAATATAAAGTCAAATAAAATATAAATTAATCAAGGATAATATTGCTAAATTGTCATTAATGAGTCAAGATACCAACTCTTGTAATTCAGTGCTAAGCCGAAGCTTGTTTATCCACGCACCGTTTCACAAAAGTGGAACCATCGTCCTCACTAATTAACAATCCAACGGCCTATCCATGCGATTAAGAATCTTCTGGAATTATCATTGTTTTTGTTGAAGGGGAACTTAAATTCCAGTTTCATCAAAACCACAAGGTCCTTGATATACTCTAATAAATATTTATCATATAGTAATGCAAATAATTTACATGGAATAAGGGTAGAAATAACCGTCTTTTTAGCCACGGTCGGGACTTGAATTCCACAATGGGATCTTCTTGACATTTCCAACTTTACTCAGGCTTTCTTGAATTTTCTGCAATCAAAATTATTAGTAATTCCAAAGAAATATTCAATTTAAACATTAAAATCCAAGAATTTTGGGGAAAATAGTAGAATTGATAAAACGCGTCGTGTCGCGTAGACGCCATTCAACTTTGAAAAGCGTCATGTATTCTAGACGCCTTTTACTCATAGAAACATGTTTCTGGTTGTTCTCTACCCGAACTCCAACTCTATCAATGCACATCCCTTTTCCAATCCGGAAAAAGTCTACTTAGGATCGCAATCCCTCCTATATAAACACCCTTAGGTTATTCCCAAGCAATCCTACCATAATCCAAAGATCCAAAGGAGAGTTTTCTTCCAAATTTTCAAGGTCTCTTCAAGGTTTTCAAGCTTCCCAAGCTTCAAGAAGGAGGTATTCCGAAAAAGGGAGATGGATTCCTCAAACAAGAAGATGAAGATGTCTCTAGAGAAGTTTGCAGACATAGAGAATCATCTCAATGGAAGAGATCCCAATCTTCAAGTAAGTCCAATCAACTTTCTTTTCATGTTCTTCATGTCTTCCATCATGCTCTTCATCAAACTTCATCAAGCTCCCTTTTTATTTTTCTTTCAGAATTACCCCATGTTTCCTGGCCCAAGAAAGTTCACGTCTCTCCCTTGGATTCGTAAACTTGCAAAAAGTGTTAAGCTTTCTATGCAAGTGTTCAGATCCAAGTGGGATCTTCAAGGACTTGTAGTGCTTGCCAAGAATTACAAAAGTGCGAACGTAGACTGGGCGGCTATGGGCGCCTTGATCGAGTGGTGGCATCCCCAAACTCATACGTTCTTCTTCCAAGATTTCGAGTGCACAATCCTTCTAGAAGAGGCGGAACTTCTATTAGGTCTCCCGAAGACCAGAGACAACAGAGACAAGATAGCCTTGACAAAAGAGAGAATCACCGGTCAACAGTTATTGACATCGATCATGAAGGATCCTTCAGAAGCTAAATGATGCCTCACCAAGAAGGGGATCAATCTTGCAAAACTAGCCGAGTGGACTCTTTATGAAATTGAAGATTTAAGGGAGGATGAGGCAGAGGATGTAACGAAAGCTCTCGTTACATGCCTTGCCGGTGCCTTATTCTTTCCTGCACAGGATAACATCTTGGAAGATGATCAAATTAGTGCTATTTGCGCAATTTTTGAAGGTAAATCCATTAGCACTGCACTCTTAGCATATCTCTACAGTGGACTTTCTGCGGCTTCTGTGGGTCGTCCTCCATATGGATGCATGCTACTCTTTGTCTTGTGGATTGAACTTCACTTCAAATTCGAGCATAGCAAGAAAAGGCCTCTGAATCCATCTCAGATCTTCATGAATAGTCCAATTCATTGCATTGCTAATATTGTAAAGTTCAATGAGTACGTGGTCAACAAGGTTCCAAAACTCAAGACCCGAGCCGATTGGAGAGAGTATTTGAAGCTCATGACATCCGACATATTCGACTCGTCTCCGCTTGCTCTTGTTGGAAAACCAGTTTGGGTGCGCCGTACAGCAGGAGCATATCTCAAGTTAATTGGAGCCACTGAGTTTGTGTTGTACAATCCACACCGGTGCCTTACTCAACTTAGCTTGGGTCGTCGTGAGTTTCCTGAATTCTCTCCCACACTCCCAATCAAGAAGCGCGACTTAGAATCCGATGAAGATTATGAAGCCATACAAATCATCATTACTCTATGGAACCTTGGCTTTAGCTATCGTGTAAGATCCTCTAAAGACAGAGATAAAGGATTGAAATTTCCTTATCTTAAAGGTCTTCATGATATTCTCCCTTGAATGTCCTCTTTCTCTTTTTGATTTTGACGTTGATGTAATAAAGATTGATTTTATTGAATAAAGATTGATTTTTCATGTCTTGGAATCTTTCCCCAACTTTCTGTGATGTGCACATGATTTTTCTTTAAGTAAAAACCTGATTTTTCCTGAAAATTCAACAACTCGGGTTCTGCAAAATGTAAAACGCATCCACTCAGAAAGACGCCTTTCAACCATAATTATTTTTCCAGAAATTCAATTTAATCCTTAAAAACCCGATTTAAAACTTAAAACGCGTCTACATCCATAGACGCCTTTCAACTCTCTCCCCTACTTTTCTCAGGATTCTGCCATTAATTCCATGATTAATTCCCTGAACCGCGTCAAGTTATTAAGACGCCTTTCATGATTTTCCTGTGTACGGCTCTGAACAGAACCTGAAACGTGTCCACTCATATGGACGTGTTTCAACCAATTCAAACAGCTGTCCTTTGCCGCCTCAATTTATGCGCCCTAAAACGCGTCTGTATGAGTCGACGCCTTTCACCCTTTTCGTTACAGACCCGCGAAGGCCCTCCTTTCCTCCTCTCTTTCACAAAAGCTTCTCTCTCCTCACCGAGCTCCGGCGATCTCTCCGGTGATCTCACTCCTTTCTTTCTCAAAAACTCCTTCTTTAGAGCTATGGAACACGGTGAAGGATCAAGGAAGAAGAAGGCTTTGGCCAAGAGGAGGCGGAGGCAAGAAGAAGAAGCTCCCGAGGAGATCCCGGCGGCGTTAGCCGAGGCGGCGGCCTTCTTGGAGGAGGAACTCCCTCCACCGGCGCCCATGGCGGTGGAAGAAGAAGAGGAGGGCGACCTCCACACGGTAAGTCCTCCATGGTTTGACTGGGGTGAAGAAAAGAGGGGAAGAAAGGGGTTCTTGAAGGAACCCGAAATCTGGACTTGAAAGGCGTCCAGACCAGGTGACGCCTTTCAAAAGGCGTCGCCCTGGGTCGACGTCTTTCAATCCAAATTTCAAATTTTATATTCCTAGAAAATAATCTTGAATTACGTCAGGGCATATGGACGTGTTTTGAAACACGTCTGTGTGTGCTGACGCCTTTCAAAACAGAAAGTGAATTTTTCTGTTTTTATTAATTACTGACTCTATTTTTTTTATTTTTTATTTGCAGGGAGTGATGAGGGCCAAGATTTCCTGGGACCTAGTGATAGGGGCGTATAAGGGACTCCTGGATTTTCAGAAGGCGCGCCTGCGCCGGATGGGGTTCGGCCAGATATTAGACATCGAGCCATTTTGGCTCGATCTAGTCCTGCTGCAGGCGCTCAGGGAGCGTTGGCATGCAGAAAGTCGGGTATTTCTGATGCCTTGGGGGCATATGGTCCCCACCTTAGAGGACGTGGCCAGGATCACTGGCCTGCGGGTAGAGGGCCGACCAGTTAGTGGGGTTACTTACCCCAACTATCAGGGATTAGCAGAGGCCTTGCTAGGGATAGAGGTATCCAGTATAGGTAGGGAGTCTAGGATGGTTCCTAGGGTAGAAGTAGAGGCTGCCCTAGGTCTAGATGAGCCCCGGCGTCGGTCTGACGAGACCCGGGTAGAGTTTAGAGATAGGCTAGCCGAGTCATCTTCCTCTGCCTATTGTAGTGACCCGAGTCAGGTAGAAGAGGTAGACAGACAACTCAGAGTCTTTTTAGTTTTCTTTTTCGGTCGGTTGCTCTTCGGTACGAAGGGCGACTATATCCACTGTAGGTTTCTTTATTTATTAGATGACCTAGATAGCTTAGGGGAATATGCTTGGGGTGCGGCCCTTCTGGCCCACCTGTTCGCAGACCTATCCGCGGTCACGCCGGACCGCGAGACTACTATCAGTGGCTTCTCGCCGTTCCTTCAGGTATTAAATGTTTTATTATTTATTCATGATATGCAATGTGTAATGTAATGATTTTTCTAACCTATATGTTCATGAATGCAGGTGTGGAGCTACCACTATTTACCGCTCGGCAGAGCGCGGATTGTTTGTCCGGATGCCGTCCCATTGGCCTGCCGTTGGCAGCCAATTGTGGACACGGCTCCGCAGCACCACCAGCTGACGGCCCTCCGCCGTCAGTTCCTGGATTATCCAGAGCTACTGGTAAGTTTTTAACTTGTTCAATTTTTATTAAATGTAATTCTTTATTCCTTAAGTACAATTTATTTATGAATGCATCTAACCTATATGCAGGTAATCTGGCGCCCGTACTTGGGCATGAACGAGGAAGGTCAGCCATGGGTGACGGCTGGTAGGAGGAGATTCGGGAGGCAGATGTGGGTGCATTGCCTCAACGAGATCGAGCCCCTCCATCTCCGGCTCGTGATGAGGACTCTGGGCCTCCATCAGGAATGGATAGATGAAGAGGTCCCGGAGGGCATCGGAAGGAGCATGAGGGGCAAGCAATCCCTCACCGACTGGCGTGCCAAGTTCCCGGAGCAGTACGAGGACTGGCACCGTCGGGGCATTAGAGTGGAGTCCCGTGCGGAGAGTAGCGAGGGCTACCTCCAGCAGTACCGGGTCCATTATGCCGACCAACTGCGGTTCCTCCGACCACTCGATGTAAGTATGCATTCATGCGTCTTTAATTTTATTATTATCTTGATTTATGTTGGTGAATGAATGTATGTATATGTGATTTGCAGGATGCTCGTGATGCGGTCATCATCGACCTCCGGGCCCGCCTACATGATACTGAGGCCCAGCTCGAACAAGTCCAGAAAGAGCTCTTTGATCTGGTATGTATGAATGAATATGAATGCATGTTTTAGTTAATGAATTGTTTTGGCGATTAACCACTGACAGTGTTCTTTTGGTGCAGCGAGCCGTCTACACCCAGGCGGCTCCCCCTACCTATGGAGCTTCATCTTCATCATCCGCTGCGCACGATGCTGCCCTGGCTGACCTCCAGAGTCAGCTCGCCTCTGCCATCCACCGGGCTTCTCTTGCGGAGGAGGACCGTGCTGCTCGGGTAAGTTTTGATTTTTGAATTTGACTTGATTTACTTGATTGTCTTGAACTAACAAAATCTTCTTCTGCAGGTTGCTGAGCTCCAAGAAGCCCTTCAGAGGGCTGAAGCGGATGCCTGTGATATAGCGACTCGTGCCGAGGCTGATGCAGAGCGGATCCGGGCTCTAGAGGAGCAGGTGGCCCGACTTTCGGTTGGAGATCTTGCGCGCCTCCAGACCCGCCTGGAGGTCATCAACGAGGAGCGAGAGCGGGAGAGGCATGAGCGGCAGAAGATGGATGCTGAGATATCCGCTCTTCGAGTCCAGCTTGGCATTGCAGAGCATGAGCGCCGGAGTGTGGAGGAGAGGTACAGGCGTGCTCGACAGCGTGCGCAGGAGCGCGGTTTGACGAGCGCTTTCACTGCCAGCGCTGCCGTGTCTTCCGGCCAGGCGGGGCTGAGCACGATGGGGCCACCTCCACCTCCCAGCCGAGGACCAGCACCAAACGCACCTGACGAGGCCCAGAGCCAGTTAGATGAGGGCAGAGGGGAGAGCCAGCCTTGAGGGCTTATGTACTTCTTTTCCTTTCATGTATCATGTATAAAACACTTTTGATATATACATGAAACTTTTGGGCTCCAATCTCGTGTTCCTGTGCTTATCTTGCATCCTGTACAACACTTAACAAACAGGTTAAGTATCTATTTAGGCTTAGCCCCTTGCCTGACCAAACAAATGGTCAATCAATCTTTTCCTTGAATAAATAGTCAAGGGGCATAGCCTTTATTAACAAAGGTAATAAGAATAATCAGACTTAAGCAAAATGCAACATGCAAACAAACAGATGCTCACTGAAAATAAAAGGAGTGAAACACATTAAATGCAACAAGCAAATGCTAATTGAAATATTTTTGTGGTTTTGAAATATTCATTTTTGTTTGGGTTTTGAAATATGTATTCTTTTTTTTAGATTTTGACAAATGTACATTTTTTTTGAATTTTTGAAATATGTACTTTTTTTTGAATTTTTGACTATGCAATTTTTTGAATTTTGACATATGTATTTTTTTTGAATTTTTGACATATGTATTCTTTTTGAATTTTTGACATATACATTTTTTTTTGAATTTTTTAACATATGCATTTTTTTTGAATTTTTGACTATGTATTTTTTTTGAATTTTTTACTAAAAGACCAGTATGGTACTTAGATCAAAAGATCATATTCATTTATTAACTTAATTTTCAAATTGTTCTTTAACAACTTAACTTAAAACCCATCGTGTTTGAACTTGTGTTTCCATTCGTGATCCCATTTGATGATTTGACCCTTAGTCAATCTAAGCCATTCTTTAAGTTTGAAGTACACCTCTTTAGAAAGAAAAGAAGAATAGATTTAGAAAGCCCATGAGAAGGTTCCGGAGACCTAAAAAGATGTTCCTTTCCAACCCTAATATCTGTTGGGGTTCGGTCATTTTCTTTCCGGGGTATTTATCGACCTTGCGTTCCCTTTTGTTTCATTTCATGGCCTTGAAGTAACGTTTGTAGTGTATTGGCCTTTTAATTTTGAATCTTGCCTTTTCCTTTTGTTTTTTCTATTCTTTTCTTTCTTTGCTTTGCTTTGGAACGGATCTCCCTCATTTTTTTTATGACGGCCTTCTACTAAAATGGCGGGTATTCTTGGTAGTCTATTTTAAGCCTCGTTCCGACATCATGGGCCGAGTGTAAAACAGAATTTTACTTTAAAAGGAATGATTTGTACTTTACACTCTTAGTCAAGCTTTTGATATTCTTTAGGACTTGGCATCTCTTGTTACTCACGAATCAAACGTGTCAGTGTGTGCAGTAATGGGTTTGAAGTTAAATTATCCAGACTAACAAAGAAATTTGAGTTTATAAATTTTCTGATTCCTCTGGTCTTTGAACCATACTGATCGACTCTTTAACCTAAGGGTAGTATTTCTTAAGATGTAAACCATTCCAGGGATGATTTAGCTCTTCTCCTTCTGCATTAACAAGACGATAAGCATTACCAGGAAAAGCATGTGATACAACATAAGGTCCTTCCCAGTTGGGTTGGAGCTTAGAACACGGACCACCAGGTTTTACAAAAATTCTTTTAACGACCATTTCACCGACTTTGAACTTTCGTTCAATGACTTTCTTTTGATAAAAACGTGCTAATCTGTTTTGATAAGCTTTTGCATGATTAGCAGCTGACTGTAGGTGCTTAGAATGACCGTGTGATTATCATGAAATATCTATGTTGTTTAGTGTGAACTAACCTATTAAAAATAGCAACTAAAGTGCAGTGATTGCCAGAAACTTTTAACTTAAAAGTTTCAAAAGAGATATGATCGCCTACCTTTCAAACGCGGAAGATTGAGTCCTTGGTTCCCCTTCCTCAGCCGGCTGAAGAAAGAGAGCCCTTTCTTTGCTTTTTGTTCTTGCTGTTGAATTTGAGGTTGAGGATCGTCCAGAAGTTGTGCTTGATTTCCCCTTTTGATCTCTTATTGTTGTTGAGTGCAGCAGAGACAGAAACCAAATAAAGAAGAATGATGATGAGAATTTAAGTAGAAGCAGTATCTGAACTAATCATGATTATAAGCATATTTGAAACAGCAAACTTAGTTGTTTAGTGGCTTTGAAACCCCTTTAGTCAAGTAGGTTTTTGAAAGATTGTGCTGTGGTGTGTGTTTGCATGAAGTGAATGAAGAATGAAATTAATGAAATGAATGCAGTAATGAAAAACTTATGCCCAATCGGTTGAAGCTTTGAAAGGATGAAGATCTTGAAAGGACGCCGACTTCTGGAAATGGCAGCGCTCCGGCGTTCCGACGTTGTTGCTTCGATCTTCAACTCGCAATAATAATGCTCTCTTAATGGACTTCAACTCTCTCTCTTTTTTTTTTTAACTCTTCAACATGCGAGGTATTTATAGGCATTTCTTGCGTTCGAGATTAACATAGCAAAATCCAAGATTTATCTATCTTAACCGACGGATAAATACTAATTAATTCATCTTTATCTGTAATTATCTAAAACGCGTCCACCATGGCTGACGCCTTTCAGATTAATTAAGATAAGGATAAATATCCGGGAAAACTTATCTTTATCTTTATTAGGTAAAACGCGTCCACCTGTGTAGACGTCTTTTAGACTAATTAAGATAAGGATAAACATCCGGAGGAGAAGTTAAAATAGCTTAGGAAACCTAAAACGCGTCGACATTAAAAGACGCTTTTTAATTAATTAATTAATTAATTAAAATTCAAATTTAAACGTTAAAATAAGAATAAAGTCTAAATGGCGTCCACTTGGGTCGACGTCTTTTAGAATTCTTCATATTTTAACTCAAGTTTGAACTAAAATCAATTTAATTGATTAACTTAAACACATCTGTTAAACCCGACACTTAAAAAGATTAATAAAAATTAATTAATGATTAATTATCAGACCATTTCGAGGCATTATTATATGATATAAAATTTACTCGAAATGACGTCAAAATTAGCGTGTCTACAGCTGCCTCACCTTGGCATCGTCTTTGCAAGGGAGTGAAATGGAATGGAATGCACTGAAAAGGTGATGCCAAGGTGTGATGAGACACGCTCTTAACATCACATGACTGGAATTTTTCTCAAAATTATCAATGAAGACAGCTCAAGGAAATCAATGGAATCAATCTTGTCTGGATGAGGTAGACAAGGAAATAAAATCAAGTCGATCAACCTCCACTGAGTGGGAAGTACCCCAGGTCGTAGACACTGTAGGTTTCATCATGGGGAGCGTTTGCCAGCCAATGTGGACGTGCTGCAGCCATGGTGGATCTTAAAAGAAAAACAAGAATATCGGATAAAGAATCCAATCAAGGATAAAATTCCAAGGATATCTTTAAGCGAACCTCAAAGATAATCAAGATACTCAATTCATATCATGTTGAGATTATTTGATTTAATGGTCTGAAACTTAATCAATAATTAATTCTTATTACAATGATTTTAAAGTCCTATATGATGCATGCTGGGCTAAAAGAAAAATATAAAGTCAAATAAAATATAAATTAATCAAGGATAATATTGCTAAATTGTCATTAATGAGTCAAGATACCAATTCTTGTAATTCAGTGCTAAGCCGAAGCTCGTTTATCCACGCACCGTTTCACAAAAGTGGAACCATCGTCCCCACTAATTAACAATCCAACGGCCTATCCGTGCGATTAAGAATTCTCTGGAATTATCATTGTTTTTGTTGAAGGGGAACTTAAATTCCAGTTTCATCAAAACCACAAGGTCCTTGATATAGTCTAATAAATATTTAATATATAGTAATGCGAATGCTTTACATAGAAGAGTACAAGGATAGAAATAACCGTCTTTTTAGTCACGGTCGGGACTTGAATTCCACAATGGGATTTTCTTGACATTTCCAGCTTTACTCAGGCTTTCTTGAATTTCCTTTGGAGCTTCATCTTCATCATCCTTCGCCGCGCATGATGCTGCCTTGGCTGACCTCCAGAGTCAGCTCGCCTCTGCCATCCACCGGGATTCTCTTGCGGAGGAGGACCGTGCTGCTCGGGTAAGCTTTGATTTTTGAATTTGACTTGATTTACTTGACTATCTTGAACTAACAAAATCTTCTTCTGCAGGTTGCTGAGCTCCAAGAAGCCCTTCAGAGGGTTGAAGCGGATGCCTATGCTACTGCGACTCGTGCCGAGGCTGATGCAGAGCGGATCCGGGCTTTAGAGGAGCAGGTGGCCCGACTTTCGGTTGGAGATCTTGCGCGCCTCCAGACCCGCTTGGAGGTCATCAACGAGGAGCGAGAGCGGGAGAGGCATGAGCGGCAGAGGATGGATGCTGAGATATCCGCTCTTCGGGTCCAGCTTGGCATTGCAGAGCATGAGCGCCGGAGTGTGGAGGAGAGGTACAGGCGTGCAGGAGCGCGGTTTGACGAGCGCTTTCACTGCCAGCGCTGCCGTGTCTTCCGGCCAGGCGGGGCCGAGCACGATGGGGCCACCTCCACCGCCTAGTCGAGGACCAGCACCAGACGCACCTGACGAGGCCCAGAGCCAGTTAGATGAGGGCGGAGGGGAGAGCCAGCCTTGAGGGCTTATGTACTTCTTTTCCTTTCACATATCATGTATAAAACACTTTTGATATATACATGAAACTTTTGGGCTCCAATCTCGTGTTCCTGTGCTTATCTTGCATCCTATACAACACTTAACAAACAAGTTAAGTATCTATTTAGGCTTAGCCCCTTGCCTGACCAAACAAATGGTCAATCAATCTTTTCCTTGAATAAATAGTCAAGGGGCATAGCCTTTATTAACAAAGGTAATAAGAATAACCAGACTTAAGCAAAATGCAACATGCAAGCAAACAGATGCTCACTGAAAATAAAAGGAATGAAACATACTAAATGCCACAAGCAAATGCTAATTGAAATATTTTTTTGTGGTTTTGAAATATTCATTTTGTTTGGGTTTTGAAATATGTATATTTTTTTAGATTTTGAAAAATGTACATTTTTTTAGATTTTGAAATATGTACTTTTTTTGAATTTTTGACTATGCAATTTTTTTGACATATGCAATTTTTTTTGAATTTTTGACATATACATTTTTTTTGAATTTTGACATATACATTTTTTTTGAATTTTTGAAATATGTATTTTTTTTGAATTTTTGACTATGCAATTTTTTTTGAATTTTGACATATGTATTTTTTTTGAATTTTTGACTAAAAGACCAGTATGGTACTTAGATCAAAAGATCATATTCATTTATTAACTTAATTTCCAAATTGTTCTTTAACAACTCAACTTAAAACCCATCGTGTTTGAACTTGTGTTTCCATTCGTGATCCCATTTGATGATTTGACCCTTAGTCAATCTAAGCCATTCTTTAAGTTTGAAGTACACCTCTTTAGAAAGAAAAGAAGAATAGATTTAGAAAGCCCATGAGAAGGTTCCGGAGACCTAAAAAGATGTTCCTTTCCAACCCTAATATCTGTTGGGGTTCGGTCATTTTCTTTCCGGGGTATTTATCGACCTTGCGTTCCCTTTTGTTTCATTTCATGGCCTTGAAGTAACGTTTGTAGTGTATTGGCCTTTTGATTTTGAATCTTGCCTTTTCCTTTTGTTTTTTCTATTCTTTTCTTTCTTTGCTTTGCTTTGGAACGGATCTCCCTCATTTTTTTTATGACGGCCTTCTACTAAAATGGCAGGTATTCTTGGTAGTCTATTTTAAGCCTCGTTCCGACATCATGGGCCGAGTGTAAAACAGAATTTTACTTTAAAAGGAATGATTTGTACTTTACACTCTTAGTCAAGCTTTTGATATTCTTTAGGACTTGGCATCTCTTGTTACTCACGAATCAAACGTGTCAGTGTGTGCAGTAATGGGTTTGAAGTTAAATTATCCAGACTAACAAAGAAATTTGAGTTTATAAATTTTCTGATTCCTCTGGTCTTTGTACCATACTGATCGACTCTTTAACCTAAGGGTAGTATTTCTTAAGATGTAAACCATTCCAGGGATGATTTAGCTCTTCTCCTTCTGCATTAACAAGACGATAAGCATTACCAGGAAAAGCATGTGATACAACATAAGGTCCTTCCCAGTTGGGTTGGAGCTTAGAACGCGGACCACCAGGTTTTACAAAAATTCTTTTAACGACCATTTCACCGACTTTGAACTTTCGTTCAATGACTTTCTTTTGATAAAAACGTGCTAATCTATTTTAGTAAGCTTTTGCATGATTAGCAGCTGACCATCTTTTCTCGTCTAAAAGTTCCAATTGAGCAAGGAGTGCTGAACGATGTTCATTAATAGAAAATTCCTTGTTCAATTGTACTCTTAATGACGGTATAAGGATCTCATATGGAACTACCGCCTCCATTCCAAATGTTAAGGAATAAGGAGTTTGCCCAGTAGGCGTGCGGATTGAAGTTCGGTAGGCCCATAGAGCCTCAACCAATTTTTCTGGCCAATCTGCGAATTTGTTAGATTTACAAGTCTTTTTGATGATTTTTATCAAAGTCTTATTAGTTGCCTCTGCTTGGCCATTGCCTTGCGGATAATAAGGAGATGAATGATGCAATGCAATTTTATACCTGTTGCAGAGGTCCTTCAATTCTTGTGACACGAACTGCGGTCCGTTGTCGGTGACGATGGTTCTTGGAATTCCGAATCTTGTGATGATGTTCTTCATGATGAATTTGCAGACGGTTGATGCTTTGATCTCCACGTATGCTTCAGCTTCTGCCCACTTGGTGAAGTATTCCGTTGCCGTGAGAATGAAAGATTTTTGCTTGATGCCGGAATCTGGGTTACCAAGAGGTCCAATAATGTCGAAAGCCCACATGGAGAAAGGCCATGGGGAAGAAACAGGATGGAGTGAAGATGCAGGAGAATGAATTTTGTCGGCGTGAAGTTGACGCTTAGCACACCTACGGACATATCCTACGCAATCTTCTTCCATGGTTGGCCAATAAAATCCTTGTCTAAGGATTTTCTTTGCTAGCATCTGTCCATTAACATGGCCACTACAAACTCCACTATGAGCTCCTTCCATAACCTTCCAAAGCTCATCCTCGTCTAGACATCTCAGAAGAACTCCATCAAAACCTCTTTTATACAATGCTCCCCCAACTAGGGTGTATCGCTGAGCAACTCTCCTGATAGCTCTTTTCTCCTCAGTTGTAGCTTCCTCAGGATACGATTGATCTTCACAATATTTTGCAATTTCATAATACCATGGCTTCTGTTCCTCATCCATCTCTTCTAACAGCTCCATTAACATGATTTCTCTTTTCTCCACAATACTCCCATCTCTGAATTTCTTCAGCAACTTCTCCTTAGTTCTAAGAAATGAAGGGTCTTTCACGGCAGGTGAAAGACGCCTATGAACTATGATTGATTCGGATTGCTTGCTGATAGGAAAATCAAGGGAAGATGCAAGTGAAGCTAGAGCGTCAGCTAGGATGTTTTGATTTCTAGGGACATGGACAAAGATCAATTTTGTGAAAAGCTTTGAATAAGCAGAAGTAAGTTCTTAATATGGCTTGAGCTTGGGATCAAGAGTTCGATACTTGGTCAGCACTTGGCGAAGAATTAATTGGCTATCACCCACAATCCTGAGTTTGGTGGCACCATGGAAATGAGCAGCCTCGAGACCAACAAGAAGTGCTTCGTATTCAGCTATGTTGTTGGTGACTGGAAAGTCAAGCTGAAAGGCTTGTGGGATGGTGACACCTTCAGGTGATAACAAAACGATACCGATCCCCTTTCCATGAGAATTCAGAGCTCCGTCAAAATGCAGAGTCCACATATCATCTCTGATTTGATTTACGGACATCAGTTCCTCATCCGGAAACTCTGATCGCACTGGATCAAATCGAGGAAGGGGATGATGAGCGAGATGTTCTGCTATGGCATAGCCCTTGATTGCTTTCTGTTGAATGTAAATGATATCGAATTGAGATAGAAAGCTTTGCCATCGCGCTAACCTATCAGTAAGAACAGATTTCTCCAGAAGGAACTTGATCAGATTCATCCTAGCGATGAGGTGGACTTCATGGGCCAGAAAATAATGCTTTAGTTTCTGCACAACCCAGACCAATGCTGCACATGTTTTCTCCATCGCCGTGTATCTCTGTTCAGCGGGGTTGAGAAGTTTAGAGAGATAGTAGGCTGCCCTCTCCTTTCCTTCTTCATCCTCTTGTGCTAGAACAGCCCCCACTGCATCATCCAGGACAGAAATATAAAGTATTAATGGTTTGTCTGGAGATGGTGGTCTCAAAACAGGAGGACTTGCCAAATAGTCCTTTAATCCATCAAATGCCTCCTGACACTTATCGTCCCAATTGAATTTGACTCCTGGCTTGGTAAGCTCGTAGAACGGCTTACACCTTTGTGAGTGCTGGGAGACAAAGCGGCGAATAAATTGTAACCTCCCGATTAATCCTCTCAACTCTTTCAAGTTTTTGGGAGGTGGCATTTCTCTGATAGCCTTCGCCTTATTGGGATCGATCTCAATTCCCCGTTTGCTGACAATGAATCCAAGCAATTTCCCTGAAGATACCCCGAATACACATTTTTTGGGGTTCATCTTCAACTGATATTCTCTCGATCTCTCTAATACCCTTGCCAAAACTTTGGCATGCTCAGCCTTCGTTTTAGACTTAACCAATAAGTCATCCACATACACTTCCAAATCTATATGCATCATGTCATGAAATATTGCCATCATAGCCCTTTGATAAGTGGCTCCAGCGTTCTTTAATCCAAATGGCATGACGACATAACAATATGTTCCCCAAGGTGTAGTGAATGAAGTCTTCTCTTGATCCTCTTCTGCCAGCTTAATCTGGTTGTATCCTGAAAATCCATCCATAAACGATAATGTCTCATAGCCAGCAGTGTTATCGATGAGTACATCAATATGAGGCAATGGAAAATCATCTTTAGGACACGCCCGGTTCAGATCGCGGAAGTCATTGCAAATTCTGACCTTCCCGTCCTTTTTCATAACCGGGACTATATTGGCCACCCATTGTGGATAAAGGACAACTCTAATAAATTTGGCTTTGTGCAATTTGTCGACCTCTTCCTTCATCTTTAGAGCCATTTGTGGGTGGAATCGCCTTAATTTCTGCTTGACCGGACTAGCTCCATCCTTTAATGTTAACCTGTGTTCAACCAAAGATGAGTCTAACCCCGGCATATCCTCATAACTCCAGGCGAAAGTGTCCTTATAATCCTTAAGCACTTGTACCATTGCCTTCTCATCCTCTGTAGAAAGATTTTTACTGACGAGGACTACCTTAGGTTCGTCTTCAGTTCCTAAGTTTATTTCTTTTGTGGGCTCTTCTACGGCAGCTGAAGGTTCATCAAATCTCTTCACTCCACTGGCATACGCCTCAGCTGCATCCTCATCATCTTCCTCATCTTCAACAACGGGGTCCTTTTCATGCACTAACTCATATACCCCGTACCCATCATTGACCGACTCATCATCTGTACAATCTTCTGGCATCTGAATTGGATCTTCTAAAATCTGAGGGATTAAAGAGCAAAAGGAACATTTATCAGCCAAATCCTAGAGGTATCTTTCTGGAATTTGCCTACCCTTAGGCTTCCTAGACTTCCTAACCTGCCTAGACTTCCTAACTTCACTAAACTGCTTATCATAACCTAATGAAGATGAAGCAGGATGAAAATCCTGGGATACAAGTGGAAATACAGGGGAATCCTCCCGTGGGGAGGGGCAGAGTATGTTTAAGAGAGAATCTTGACCGACGGACCCGCGCGATGGGGTGTAATCGGACAAGTAAGATGTTTCCTCGATAATGATTTGGGAAGAGTTTGTTGTAAAATTGGCGTTTTTTTTTGGATATCGGAGGAATTATACATGAAGCAGGAGTGAATACAAATGGAAGGGGAATCAGACAGAGGAAGTGGCACCAAGGCCAGAGGATTAGGGGGATCATATAGCAATATGTCCCAGATCAGATCATACATCCTCTCTAGGTCGAGAGGAGGTTGTGGAATAAGATCCCGAGGGGACAGAGTAATCATAACGGGCGGGGCCTGTGGAATATCTTCAATTATGACCCGCGACCAAATCGGGGTCAAAAGTAGTGTACGAAAAAGAGTATGGAGCATTAGGACATGTGAAGGATATGTCCCCCTCCAGAGCAGATCTGTTGTATAACCAGCTTTATAGGGGTCATCTGGCTCCCCTTCATCAGTTTGTTCGGACAGCAGTATCCGCTTATCAAAGATTGCGCCAGGGCTTTCAATTAGCTCGTCGATCTGCGGTGGCCACTTGGGTTCTGCAGGATCCAGAAATAGTCTGTTCAACGCTATGTATAGGTCCCTCAGGTTGAACCACCTGTACCATTCGCATTCAGGGTCATGGAATTTTCTCCTTTTCATAGGCCGCAAAGCCTCCAAGGATTGGTACGTAAGTAGTTCGGAACAATGTCTGGCCAAGTCCCTCCCATATATGTCATGGAAGTCAAAATATGAAGTAATGACCACCGTGTTGTCATGACTAAGTATGGGCCCTTTCACAAAGTGTGTATATAGAGTCCATGTTAAGGGATCTCGGCCTTCTTCCAGTGGTGTAGACATTGTTTCCAAGATTTCTTGACCATCTTCTTGTTGAACCCTGTCTTGCTTCAGTTTCCTCGGCCTATAGCCCAGACCGCTTCCAGGTACTGCCCGATGATCTTTGACAGGAGTGGTCCTGCCTTGCAACTCTGTGCCCAGACCTTTTCCAGGCTCGTAGCCATTCTTCATCATAATCCTCCATCCTGGGGTACTCATGCACTTCCCCCTTTTGATAGCATTTAATGGGTATGGAGAAATGGTAGCGGCTTTCAAAGGATCAGCCACTGGACGGTAGACCTGTAATACCGACAGAAAAGGTTGTCGGCCAGGTAAAACAGCAGATTTAATATTTAAGGTATGAGCAGCAGCAAGGATCGGCATGCTCATCACTTTAATAATTCGTCCTTTGTAAGGGAATTTGAGGCATTGGTGATTCGTAGAAGGAATCGCCTCAAGAGTTTTAATATAAGGACGTCCCAGAATGGCATTTATGGAAGGGTCGATTTCTAGAATATGAAATTCGACCTCTGCATGACTTACTGGACCTAGCTCCACCTTTAAATAAACCATTCCCAGAGGGGAACGGGTAGAATTGTCATATGCCGTAACTGAGATGGGGCTAGGCAGCCATTTCTCCTTGGGCACACCGCATAGCTCCAGGGTCTTTGGAGGTAAAACATTAATTGAAGCCCCTGTATCAACCAGGCATGCATCCACGGCCTTTTTGCAGATATTGACCGCGATGCTCAGTGCCATGCTTCTGGCGGCTGGCGGTGCTAGTTCCGATGTGTGGAATGTAATTGAGGGCTGATCCCCCTGAGGAACTAGTAGTGCTGTAATTTTCTCTACCGGCACGTCTTCGTTAACCATCACCTTCTGTAGGTATTCCATTAAGGCTTCTTGGTGAATCTTGGACCTTTTAATCAATTCAAGTACAGTGATCCGTGCCGGTATTCTGTCCAGCTGTTTCAACAAGTCATATTGAGTGCCTGGTGCACTCTCTTCATTATGGGCTTCCTCAGTCGGCTGTGATGGGCCGTCTCTGACTGTGGACTGAGGAAAGACCTTGTTGAAAATCCTTCCACTCCGGAGCGCATGTTCCTCGACCGTGGAGGATCCGGGTGACACCTTGAGTACCGCAGAATCGGGTGGCGTAAGCGGTGCGGAGGGTTGATACGTAGGTGGTGGCGTTGGGTTAGGTGGTGATGGCGCGGTGCGGATTAAAGGCCTAGATGGTTGGATGGTAGATGGGCACGCGGTTGGTGAAGTGGGGAATGGTACGCGTAATAGCGGTCTGGATGGTTGGGGCATATCTGGATAGGTAGTGGTAGCGGGTGAAGTAGGAAATGGTACGCGAAGTAATGGCCTAGATGGTAGGAGGGGCGCGTTATTGGTTTGCGGGGGGTTATATGATGGAGGCGTAGGAGTGCGGGGCGCAATGGGTCTAAGGAAGGTGGGTAGTGGTAGTGGGTTATTGGGTGAGGGCGAGTGATATGTGGGTGTGGGTAGAGGGGTGATGGTAACGGGTTGTGGTCTGGGTATGTGGATGGTGCGGCGTGGTAGTCGTTCTGCGGTACTTTGAACGTGACCCGTTGAATAGAGAGAGGAAGAGTCCTCTATCCTCCATTGTTGCCCACGACCAGCCTCAGACTGGCTGTTCGTTAGAATGGGAGCAACCTGGTTCTGGTTCTGGTGCTCCGGGAGTGGATTTTGCACTATGCCTATGTTGGGTGGCGCTGCTGCTTGTGCCGGTGGTCTTGCTTGCTGCTGCTGCTGCTGTTGCGGTCTCCTCGCCTTCAGGGCTGATATATATTTCTTCATTTCCTCCCAGTCTATGCCGCCCTGCTCGTTGAGATCATGAATATAATCTCTGAATTGGAAGCAGGTGTCGATGGTGTGCCCAGGTTGCCTATGGAAGTAGCAATACCTGGACGTATCGGCATTTTGAGGCCAGACGACCTTTTCCCTTGGCAAAACTAAGGCATTAGCCGCCATTAAAGCACTGAAGATATCGGCCAAGGATTATGGGAGTGCCGGGTATTCTGCCCTTTTCGGGCCTGGGGGTCTCCTCTGCTGGTTGTAGTCACCAGGAGGAGGGACATTGTGGTACGCCGGCGGTGCGCGCGGCTGGTACTGTGGCTGTTGCTGCTGCTGATACTGCTGCTGCTGGGGTTGCTGGTACTGCTGTTGCCGTTGCGGCTGTTGCTGTAGCTGTTGCTGGTTCTGATTCTGATTCGGCTGCTGGGGTTGTTGATACTGTTGTTGGTACTGGGGGTTCTGCTGCTGTCTGTACCCTTGCTGCTGTGGCCTCTGGTACTGCTGCTGACTCCTCACGAACTGGGGCGAGTTATTGTTCATGGTACTCACTTGCTCATGAGAGAGCGTGCCCTCAGTAGTCGGACCTGTGCTGGAAGAGTTCGGCACTGCAGGCTTCCGAGGCGGAGGCCTGCTAGGTCTATGAGGATCAAAGACGCTAGAGAATGTAGCGTCCTTGAAAGCATTCTAGCAGTACCGTGCTCTTTCATAGAGCTCTGCCATGTTAGTCAAATTGTTCAAGGAGAGGACGAGCTTGAACTGGGGCGTGGCATTGGAAATTAACATCTTCACTTGTTCAGATTCGGACAAGTGATCCTTCACCTTTTCAGCCAGACCCCGCCACCTGTCAGCAAAACTGACAAACTCCTCATCAGGTTTCATCTTTTCTGCAATGAGGTCCGTGATAGACAAGGAGGGTGCAACTCTGTCCTGGTACCGTTGAATGAATTTGCGTGAAATGATACCGTAATCTTCTACTTCTGAGGGTTCCAGGGAAAAGAACCACTCGAGGGCTGGTCCCTCTAGAGATCTCCTGAACAAGAAGGCCAACGACCTCTTATCATTCTGCCAGAAAGAGGATTCATACATGAACTCCTTCAGGTGCGTAAAGGGGTTACCAGTACCGTTGTACTTTCGGTATACTGGCATTTCAGAGGGTGGCAGATGGAATACTGGCAGGCTCGGTAGACTGATCTCTGGCACAGCTTTGACCCCCATCATTTTCTGGAGGTTATTAAATTGCTCATCCATACGCTCCATTTTGGCCAGCAGCGTTTGTGTGGTCAGATCTGCCTGGGGAGGAGGAGGAGGAGGAGGTACTTGGTAGGCCTGCTGCCTAGAGTATGTTGGGCAGGGTGGACAATAGAGGGGAGGTCCGACAGAGCTTCCGCCATGCCCGAGGGCATTTTGATAAGCAGGCGTTTGCGGTCTAGCCGGTTGCCTAGATGATGAAAGCTGCGGCCCAGCTGGCCGAAAAGTAATATGAAGGCCCTCCACGGCCTGATGGATATAAGGAGGAGGAAAAGAAGGTTGCTGAGGAACAGCAGGGGGAGCCACAGGGTTCGGCTCGGCAGGCTGCATGCGTGCCTTCCCCTTCAAAATAGATTGGATCGCCTCGAACTGCTGAGGGTCCAGTCGGGAGGCAAGAACTCCCAGAGCATTGATGAGATCCGTAGGATCAGAGTGTGAGGGATCATTCTGATTCATGTCCCCCTCAAGATCAGGATTAGGGATCGCATATTCATGCGGAGGAGGATCAGGATATTGATCACGTGGATGCAAAAGTGGTGTCCGAACATTCCCATCTAGACGATATGGAATGGGGATAGAACTACGGGAGGCATCAGCATCTCTCCCACTCTCATAGTTGTATTCAGAATCCCGAGGGGCATTAGCATCTCCCTCGTAATTAACCATGGCGTCTGGAGCTACACTCAAGTCCCTACCTGATCGTAGCAACATGATGTTAGATTCTTTTTCTTCAAAGATTTGACAAACAAGTTGCACATAGATTAATCAAACAAGTGGATGCTTAACGTGATTTTAAGATTCCCTTTTTGAGTTATTTGGATTCAATTAAACCTCAAATTCTCTCAAGGAAAGGATCCTAGTTTCAGTTCAATTTCCACCGTTATTCTCTAAGGCTTTCTCCCACAACGTTTTCAGAATCTAACCAAGACTTCAATTGGTACAACCAGCCCGATGATCAAGGAAGAATACCTTGATTTTGGGGACTTATGGAGGTCTCAACGTCAACTTCTCTAGTCTGATCAAGGGACCAACCCAATCAGAGAGAGTTGCTGACGTCAAGTAATGTGTTCCTAAGAAGAGGAGGGTATTAGCCTCAATGCGTATGTCCTACGGCCTGGATGGCCTCTAATGCTTAGTAAGTAATGGGTAGCTAGCACTCAAAACACAGAAATCTGGAAACTAAAAAAAATTAAGAAACTGTCTGAATCGCGTCGATTATAGTCGACGCTATTCAAAACAGAACTTAATTTTTCGCAGAAGCAGATGCAGACAGCAGAGAAACTATGAAGCCTGAAAGGCGTCTAGGGGTGTTGACGCGGTTTGAAACGCGTCAGCGATCCTGGACGCTTTTCAGTTCGCAGAAACAGTTTTCCAGGAGGATTTTCTGGGTTGAATCCTCCTCAAACAAGGTAAAAAGCAGTAAACAATCGACTCATGCAAAATTTTTAGTTCCAGATTTTAAACAGGATGATTCACTGACTAAACAACTAGAAAAACAATCAATCACACATCATTTTTATCACAAAAACAGCTTTTTGAATTAATCAAGGGGAGGGCAAGATCTTGCCACTGGGGTGTGCACGTGGTGCACGAGGGAAATTGATTAAACTAAAAACACTCACCAATTGGTGAGGACGTGTCGAAAGACACAAGTGGTGCACCGTGGGTGCCCGGTTGATAATAGCAAGAACAAAAAACTTAAAAGATGGCGAGACCAAGTCCCACCGTGATCGCCAAAAAAGCTGTAGGTGCTTAGAATGACCGTGTGATTATCATGAAATATCTATGTTGTTTAGTGTGAACTAACCTATTAAAAATAGCAACTAAAGTGCAGTGATCGCCAGAAACTTTTAACTTAAAAGTTTCAAAAGAGATATGATCGCCTACCTTTCAAACGCGGAAGATTGAGTCCTTGGTTCCCCTTCCTCAGCCGGCTGAAGAAAGAGAGCCCTTTCTTTGCTTTTTGTTCTTGCTGTTGAATTTGAGGTTGAGGATCGTCCAGAAGTTGTGCTTGATTTTCCCTTTTGATCTCTTGTTGTTGTTGAGTGCAGCAGAGACAGAAACCAAATAAAGAAGAATGATGATGAGAATTTAAGTAGAAGCAGTATCTGAACTAATCATGATTATAAGCATATTTGAAACAGCAAACTTACTTGTTTAGTGGCTTTGAAACCCCTTTAGTCAAGTAGGTTTTTGAAGGATTGTGCTGTGGTGTGTGTTTGCATGAAGTGAATGAAGAATGAAATTAATGAAATGAATGCAGTAATGAAAAACTTATGCCCAATCGGTTGAAGCTTTGAAAGGATGAAGATCTTGAAAGGACGCCGACTTCTGGAAATGGCAGCGCTCCGGCGTTCCGACGTTGTTGCTTCGATTTTCAACTCGCAATAATAATGCTCTCTTAATGGACTTCAACTCTCTCTCTTTTTTTTTTTAACTCTTCAACATGCGAGGTATTTATAGGCATTTCTTGCGTTCGAGATTAACATAGCAAAATCCAAGATTTATCTATCTTAACCGACGGATAAATACTAATTAATTCATCTTTATCTGTAATTATCTAAAACGCGTTCACCATGGCTGACGCCTTTCAGATTAATTAAGATAAGGATAAATATCCGGGAAAACTTATCTTTATCTTTATTAGGTAAAACGCGTCCACCTGTGTAGACGTCTTTTAGACTAATTAAGATAAGGATAAACATCCGGAGGGGAAGTTAAAATAGCTTAGGAAACCTAAAACGCGTCGACATTAAAAGACGCTTTTTAATTAATTAATTAATTAATTAAAATTCAAATTTAAACGTTAAAATAAGAATAAAGTCTAAATGGCGTCCACTTGGGTCGACGTCTTTTAGAATTCTTCATATTTTAACTCAAGTTTGAACTAAAATCAATTTAATTGATTAACTTAAACACATCTGTTAAACCCGACACTTAAAAAGATTAATAAAAATTAATTAATGATTAATTATCAGACCATTTCGAGGCATTATTATATGATATAAAATTTACTCGAAATGACGTCAAAATTAGCGTGTCTACACTGACCATCTTTTCTCGTCTAAAAGTTCCAATTGAGCAAGGAGTGCTGAACGATGTTCATCAATGGAGAATTCCTTGTTCAATTGTACTCTTAATGACGGTATAAGGATCTCATATGGAACTACCGCCTCCATTCCAAATGTTAAGGAATAAGGAGTTTGTCCAGTGGGCGTGCGGATTGAAGTTCGGTAGGCCCATAAAGCCTCAACCAATTTTTCTGGCCAATCTGCGAATTTGTTAGATTTACACGTCTTTTTGATAATTTTTATCAAAGTCTTATTAGTTGCCTCTGCTTGGCCATTGCCTTGCGGATAATAAGGAGATGAATGATGCAATGCAATTCTATACCTGTTGCAGAGGTCCTTCAATTCCTGTGACACGAACTGCGGTCCGTTGTCGGTGACGATGGTACTTGGAATTCCGAATCTTGTGATGATGTTCTTCATGATGAATTTGCAGACGGTTGATGCTTTGATCTCCACGTATGCTTCAGCTTCTGCCCACTTGGTGAAGTATTCCGTTGCCGTGAGAATGAAAGATTTTTGCTTGATGCCGGAATCTGGGTTACCAAGAGGTCCAATAATGTCGAAAGCCCACATGGAGAAAGGCCATGGGGAAGAAACAGGATGGAGTGAAGATGCAGGAGAATGAATTTTGTCGGCGTGAAGTTGACGCTTAGCACACCTACGGACATATCCTACGCAATCTTCTTCCATGGTTGGCCAATAAAATCCTTGTCTAAGGATTTTCTTTGCTAGCATCTGTCCATTAACATGGCCACCACAAACTCCACTATGAGCTCCTTCCATAACCTTCCAAAGCTCATCTTCGTCTAGACATCTCAGAAGAACTCCATCAAAACCTCTTTTATACAATACTCCCCCAACTAGGGTGTATCGCTGAGCAACTCTCCTGATAGCTCTTTTCTCCTCAGTTGTAGCTTCCTCAGGATACGATTGATCTTCACAATATTTTGCAATTTCATAATACCATGGCTTCTGTTCCTCATCCATCTCTTCTAACAGCTCCATTAACATGATTTCTCTTTTCTCCACAATACTCCCATCTCTGAATTTCTTCAGCAACTTCTCCTTAGTTCTAAGAAATGAAGGGTCTTTCACGGCAGGTGAAAGACGCCTATGAACTATGATTGATTCGGATTGCTTGCTGATAGGAAAATCAAGAGAAGATGCAAGTGAAGCTAGAGCGTCAGCTAAGATGTTTTGATTCCTAGGGACATGGACAAAGATCAATTTTGTGAAAAGCTTTGAGTATGCAGAAGTAAGTTCTTGATAAGGCTTGAGCTTAGGATCAAAAGTTCGATACTTGGTCAGCACTTGGCGAAGAATTAGTTAGCTATCACCCACAATCCTGAGTTTAGTGGCACCATGAAAATGAGCAGCCTCGAGGCCAGCAAGGAGTGCCTCGTATTCAGCTATGTTGTTGGTGACTGGAAAATCAAGCTGAAAGGCTTGTGGAATGGTGACACCTTCAGGTGATAACAGAACGATTCCGATCCCCTTTCCATGAGAATTCAGAGCTCCGTCAAAATGCAGAGTCCACATATCATCTCTGATTTGATTTACGGACATCAGTTCCTCATCTGGAAACTCTGATCGCACTGGATCAAATCGAGGAAGGGGATGATGAGCGAGATGTTCTGCTATGGCATAGCCCTTGATTGCTTTCTGTTGAATGTAAATGATATCGAATTGAGATAGAAAGCTTTGCCATCGCGCTAACCTATCAGTAAGAACAGATTTCTCCAGAAGGAATTTGATCGGATTCATCCTAGCGATGAGATGGACTTCATGGGCCAGAAAATAATGCTTCAATTTCTGCACAACCCAAACTAATGCTGCACATGTTTTCTCCATCGCCGTATATCTCTGTTCAGCGGGGTTGAGAAGTTTAGAGAGATAGTAGGCTGCCCTCTCTTTTCCTTCTTCATCCTCTTGTGCTAGGACAGCCCCCACTGCATCATCCAGGACAGAAATATGAAGTATCAATGGTTTGCCTGGAGATGGTGGTCTCAAAACAGGAGGACTTGCCAAATAGTCCTTTAATCCATCAAATGCCTCCTGACACTTATCGTCCCAATTGAATTTGACTCCAGGCTTGGTAAGCTCGTAGAACGGCTTACACCTTTGTGAGTGCTGGGAGACAAAACGGCGAATAAATTGTAACCTCCTGATTAATCCTCTTAACTCTTTCAAGTTTTTGGGAGGTGGCATTTCTCTGATAGCCTTCGCCTTATTGGGATCGATCTCAATTCCCCGTTTGCTGACAATGAATCCAAGCAATTTCTCTGAAGATACCCCGAATACACATTTCTTGGGGTTCATCTTCAACTGATATTCTCTCGATCTCTCTAATACCCTTGCCAAAACTTTGGCGTGCTCAGCCTTCGTTTTAGACTTAACCAATAAGTCATCCACATACACTTCCAAATCTATATGCATCATGTCATGAAATATTGCCATCATAGCCCTTTGATAAGTGGCTCCAGCGTTCTTCAATCCAAATGGCATGACGACATAACAATATGTTCCCCAAAGTGTAGTGAATGAGGTCTTCTCTTGATCCTCTTCTGCCAGCTTAATCTGGTTGTATCCTGAAAATCCATCCATAAACGATAATGTCTCATAGCCAGCAGTGTTATCGATGAGTACATCAATATGAGGCAATGGAAAATCATCTTTAGGACATGCCCGGTTCAGATCGCGGAAGTCAATGCAAATCCTGACATTTCCGTCCTTTTTCATAACGGGGACTATTTTGGCCACCCATTGTGGATAAAGGACAACTCAAATGAATTTGGCTTTGTGTAATTTGTCGACCTCTTCCTTCATCTTTAGAGCCATTTGCGGGTGGAATCGCCTTAATTTCTGCTTGACCGGACTAGCTCCATCCTTTAATGTTAACCTGTGTTCAACTAAAGATGAGTCTAACCCCGGCATATCCTCGTAACTCCAGGCGAAAGTGTCCTTATAATCCTCAAGCACTTGTACCATTGCCTTCTCATCCTCTGTAGAAAGATTTTTACTGACGAGGACAACCTTAGGTTCGCCTTCAGTCCCTAAGTTTATTTCTTTGGTGGGCTCTTCTACGGCAGCTGAGGGTTCATCAAATCTCTTCACTCCACTGGCATACGCCTCAGCTGCGTCCTCATCATCTTCCTCATCTGCAACAATGGGGTCCTTTTCATGCACTAACTCATATACCCCGTACCCATCATTGACTGACTCATCATCTGTACAATCTTCTGGCATCTGAATTGGATCTTCTAAAAGCTAAGGGATTAAAGAGCAAAAAGAACATTTATCAGCCAAATCCTGGAGGTATCTTTCTGGAATTTGCCTACCCTTAGGCTTCCTAGACTTCCTAACCTGACTAACCTGCCTAAAACTAGACTTCCTAACTTCACTAAACTGCCTATCATAACCTAATGAAGATGAAGCAGGATGAAAATCCTGGGATACAAGTGGAAATACAGGGGAATCCTCCCGTGGGGAGGGGCAGAGTATGTTTAAGAGAGAATCTTGACCGACGGACCCGCGCGATGGGGTGTAATCGGACAAGTAAGATGTTTCCTCGATAATGATTTGGGAAGAATTTGTTGTAAAATTGGCGTTTTTTTTTGGATATCGGAGGAATTATACATGAAGCAGGAGTGAATACAAATGGAAGGGGAATCAGACGGAGGAAGCGGCACCAAGGCCAGAGGATTAGGGGGATCATATAGCAATATGTCCCAGATCAGATCATACATCCTCTCTAGGTCGAGAGGAGGTTGTGGAATAAGGTCCCGAGGGGACAGAGTAATCACAACGGGCGGGGCCCGTGGAATGTCTTCAGTAATGACCCGCGACCAAGTCGGGGTCAAGAGCAGTGTGCGAAATAGAGTATGGAGCATTAGGACATGTGAAGGATATGTCCCCCTCCAGAGCAGATCTGTTGTATAACCAGCTTTATAGGGGTCATCTGGCTCCCCTTCATCAGTTTGTTCGGACAGCAGTATCCGCTTATCAAAGATTGCACCAGGGCTCTCAATTAGCTCGTCGATCTGCGGTGGCCACTTGGGTTCTGCAGGATCCAGGAATAATCTGTTCAGTGCAATATACAGGTCCCTCAGATCGAACCACCTGTACCATTCACATTCGGGATCATGAAATTTCCTCCTTTTCATAGGCCGCAGAGCCTCCAAGGATTGGTACGTAAGTAGTTCAGAGCAATGTCTGGCCAAGTCCCTCCCATATATATCATGGAAGTCAAAACATGAAGTAATGACCACCGTGTTGTCATAGCTAAGTATGGGCCCTTTCACGAAGTGCGTATACAGGGTCCATGTTAGGGGATCTCGGCCTTCTTTGGGTGGTGTAGACATTGCCTCCCAGATCTTCGGACCTTCTTCGATTTCTGCTTTCTGAACCAGATCTTGCTTTAGCTTCATTGGCCTATAGCCCAGACCGCTTCCGGGTACTTCCCGATGATCTTTGACAGGAGTGGTCCTACCTTGCAACTGTGTGCCCAGACCTTTCCCAGGCTGATAGCCATTTTTCATCATGATTCTCCATCCTGGGGTACTCATGCACTTCCCCCTTTTGATAGCATTTAATGGGTATGGAGAAATGGTAGCGGCTTTCAAAGGATCAGCCACTGGACGGTAGACCTGTAATACCGACAGAAAAGGTTGTCGGCCAGGTAAAACAGCAGATTTAATATTTAAGGTATGAGCAGCAGCAAGGATCGGCATGTTCGTCACTTTAATAATTCGTCCTTTATAAGGGAATTTGAGGCATTGGTGATTCGTAGAAGGAATCGCCTCAAGAGTTTTAATATAAGGACGTCCCAGAATGGCATTTATGGAAGGGTCGATTTCTAGAATATGAAATTCAACCTCTGCATGACTTACTGGGCCCAGCTCCACCTTTAAATAAACCATTCCCAGAGGGGAACGGGTAGAATTGTCATATGCCGTAACTGAGATGGGGCTAGGCAGCCATTTCTCCTTGGGCACACCGCACAGTTCCAGGGTCTTCGGAGGTAAAACATTAATTGAGGCCCCTGTATCAACCAGGCATGCATCCACGGCCTTTTTGCAGATATTGACCGTGATGCTCAGAGCCATGCTTCTGGCGGCTGGCGGTGCTAGTTCCGATGAGTGGAATGTAATTGAGGGCTGATCCCCCTGAGGAACTAGTAGTGCTGCTATTTTCTCTACCGGCACGTCTTCGTTGACCATCACCTTCTGTAGGTATTCCATTAAGGCTTCTTGGTGAATCTTGGACCTTTTAATTAATTCAAGTACAGTGATCCGTGCCGGTGTTCTGTCCAGATGTTTCAACAAGTCATATTGAGTGCCTGGTGCACTCTCTTCATTATGGGCTTCCTCAGTCGGCTGTGATGGGCCGTGTCTGACTGTGGACTGAGGAAAGACCTTGTTGAAAATCCTTCCACTCCGGAGCGCATGTTCCTCGACCGTGGAGGATCCGGGTGACACCTTGAGTACCGCAGAATCGGGTGGCGTAAGCGGTGCGGAGGGTTGATACGTAGGTGGTGGCGTTGGGTTAGGTGGTGATGGCGCGGTGCGGATTAAAGGCCTAGAGGGTTGGATGGTAGATGGGTACGCGGTCGGTGAAGTGGGGAATGGGACGCGTAATAGCGGTCTGGTTGGTTGGATGGTGTCTGGATAGGTAGTGGTAGCGGGTGAAGTAGGAAATGGTACGCGGAGTAATGGCCTAGATGGTAAAAGGGGTGCGTAGTTGGCTTGTGGTGGGTTATATGGTGGGGGCGTAGTGGTGCGGGGCGTAATAGGCTTAAGGAAAGAGGGTAGTAGGTTATTGGGCGCGGGCGAGTGATATGTGGGTGTCGGTAAAGAGGTGATGGTAACAGGTTGTGGCCTAGGTATGCGGATGGTGCGGCGTGGTGGTTGTTCTGCGGTATTCTGAATGTGACCCGTTGAATAGAGAGAGGAAGAGTCCTCTATCCTCCATTGTTGCCCACGACCAGCCTCAGACTGGCTGTTCGTTAGAATGGGAGCAACTTGGTTCTGGTTTTGGTGCTCCGGGAGCGGATTCTACACTATGCCCATATTGGGTGGTGGTGCTGCCTGTGCTGGTGGTCTTACTTGCTGCTGTTGTTGCTGCTGTTGCGGTCTTCTCGCCTTTAGGGCTGATATATATTTCTTCATTTCCTCCCAGTCTATGCCGCCCTGCTCGTTGAGATCATGAATATAATCTCTGAACTGGAAGCAGGTATCGATGGTGTGCCCAGGTTGCCTATGGAAGTAGCAATACCTGGACGTATCCGCATTTTGAGGCCAGACGGCCTTTTCCCTTGGCAAAACTAAGGCATTAGCTGCCATTAGAACACTGAAGATATCGGCCAAGGATTCTGGGAGTGCCGGGTATTCTGCCCTTTTCGGGCCTGGGGGTCTTCTCGGCTGGTTATAATCACCAGGAGGAGGGACGTTGTGGTATGCCGGCGGTGCGCGCGGCTGATACTGCTGCTGCTGGGGATACTGCTGCTGCGGGGGCTGCTGGTACTGCAATTGCCTGGGTGGCGGCTGTTGTGGCTGATGCTGGTTCTGATTCTGATTCGGCTGCTGGGGCCGCTGATACTGTTGTTGGTACTGGGGGTTCTGCTGCTGTCTGTACCCTTGCTGCTGTGGCCTCTGGTGCTGCTGCTGACTCCTCACGAATTGGGGCGAGTTATTGTTCATGGTACTCACTTGCTCATGAGAGAGCGTGCCCTCAGTAGTCGGACCTGTGCTGGAAGAGTTCGGCACTGCAGGCTTCCGAGGCGGAGGCCTGCTAGGTCTATGAGGATCAAAGACGCTAGAGAATGTAGCGTCCTTGAAAGCATTCTGGCAGTACCGTGCTCTTTCATAGAGCTCTGCCATGTTGGTCAAATTGTTCAAGGAGAGGACGAGCTTAAACTGGGGCGTGGCATTGGAAATTAACATCTTCACTTGTTCAGACTCGGACAAGTGATCCTTCACCTTTTCAGCCAGACCCCGCCACCTGTCAGCAAAACTGACAAACTCCTCATCAGGTTTCATCTTTTCTGCAATGAGGTCCGTGATAGACAAGGAGGGTGCAACTCTGTCCTGGTATCGTTGAATAAATTTGCGTGAAACGATACCGTAATCCTCTACTTCTGAGTGTTCCAGGGAAAAGAACCACTCGAGGGCTGGTCCCTCTAGAGATCTCCTGAACAAGAAGGCCAACGACCTCTTATCATTCTGCCAGAAAGAGGATTCATACATAAACTCCTTCAGATGTGTGAAGGGGTTACCAGTACCGTTGTACTTTCGGTACACTGGCATTTCAGAGGGTGGCAGATGGAATACTGACAGGCTCGGTAGACTGATCTCTGGCACAGCTTTGACCCCCATCATTTTCTGGAGGTTATTAAATTGCTCATCCATACGCTCCATTTTGGCCAGCAGCGTTTGTGTGGTCAGATCTGCCTGGGGAGGAGGAGGAGGAGGAGGTACTTGGTAGGCCTGCTGCTTAGAGTACGTTGGACAGGGTGGACAATAGAGGGGAGGTCCGGCAGAGCTTCCGCCATGCCCGAGGGCATTTTGATAAGCAGGCGTTTGCGGTCTAGCCGGTTGCCTAGATGATGAAAGCTGCGGCCCAGCTGGCCGAGAAATAATATGAAGGCCCTCCACGGCCTGATGGATGTAAGGAGGAGGAAAAGAAGGTTGCTAAGGAACAGCAGGGGGAGCCACAGGGTTCGGCTCGGTAGGCTGCATGGGTGCCTTCCCCTTCAAAATAGATTGGATCGCCTCGAACTGCTGAGGGTCCAGACGGGAGGCAAGAACTCCCAGAGCATTGATGAGATCCGTAGGATCAGAGGATGAGGGATCATTCTGATTCATGTCCCCCTCAAGATCAGGATCAGGAATCGCATACTCATGCGGGGGAGGATCAGGATATTGATCACGTGGATGCAAAAGAGGTGTCCGAACATTCCCATCTAGACGATACGGAACGGGGATAGAACTACGGGAGGCATCAGCATCTCTCCCACTCTCATAATTGTATTCAGAATCCCGAGGGGCATTAGCATCTCCCTCGTAATTAACCATGGCGTCTGGAGCCACACTCAAGTCCCTACCTGATCGTAGCAACATGATGTTAGATTCTTTTTCTTCAAAGATTTAACAAACAAGTTGCACAGAGATTAATCAAACAAGTGGATGCTTAACGTGATTTTAAGATTCCTTTTTTTTGAGTTATTTGGATTCAATTAAACCTCAAATTCTCTCAAGGAAAGGATCCTAGTTTCAGTTCAATTTCCACCGTTATTCTCTACGGCTTTCTCTCACAACGCTTTCAGAATCTAACCGGGACTTCAATTGGTACAACTAGCCCGATGATCAAGGAGGAATACCTTGATTTTGGGGACTTATGGAGGTCTCAACGTCAACTTCTCTAGTCTGATCAAGGGACCAACCCAATCAGAGAGAGTTGCTGACGTCAAGTAATGTGTTCCTAAGAACAGGAGGGTATTCGCCTCAATGCGTATGTCCTACGGCCTGGATGGCCCCTAATGCTTAATAATAATGGGTAGCTAGCACATCAAACCACAGAAATCTGGAAACTGAAAAAAATTAAGAAACTGTCTGAATCGCGTCGATAGTAGTCGACGCTATTCAAAACAGAACTTAATTTTTCGCAGAAGCAGATGCAGACAGCAGAGAAACTGTGAAGACTGAAAGGCGTCTAGGGGTGTTGACGCGGTTTTGAAACGCGTCAGTGCTTCTGGACGCTTTTCAGTTCGCAGAAACAGTTTTCCAGGAGGATTTTCTGGGTTGAATCCTCCTCAAACAAGATAAAAAGCAGTAAACAATCGACTCATGCAAAAATTTTAGTTCCAGATTTTAAACAAGATGATTTACTAACTAAACAACTAGACAAACAATCAATCACACATCATTTTTATCACAAAAACAACTTCTTGAATTAATCAAGGGGAGGGCAAGATCTTGCCACTGGGGTGTGCACGTGGTGCACGAGGGAAATTAATTAAACTAAAACACTCACCAATTGGTGAGGACGTGTCGAAAGACACAAGTGGTGCACTGTGGGTGCCCGGTTGATGACAGCAAGAACAAAAAAACTTAAAAGATGGCGAGACCAAGTCCCACCGTGATCGCCAAAAAAGCTGTAGGTGCTTAGAATGACCGTGTAATTAACATGAAAAATCTATGTTGTTTAGTGTAAACTAACCTATTAAAAATAGCAACTAAGTGCAGTGATCGCCAGAAACTTTTAACTAAAAAGTTTCAAAAGAGATATGATCGCTTACCTGTTCAAACGCGGAAGATTGAGTCCTTGGTTCCCCTTCCTCAGCCGGCTGAAGAAAGAGAGCCCTTTCTTTGCTTTTTGTTCTTGCTGTTGAATTTGAGGTTGAGGATCGTCCAGAAGTCTTTCTGACTTTGTGCTTGATTTCCCCTTTTGAATCTCTCGTTGTTGTTGAGTGCAGCAGAGACAGAAACAGAAAACGAAGAAACAATGATGATGAGAATTTAAGCAGTATCTGAACTAATCATGATTTTGGACATATGATTGAACATCAAACTTACTTGTTGAGTGGCTTTGAAACCCCTTAAATCAAATAGGTTTTTTGAAAAATTATGCTGTGGTGCGTGTTTGCATGAAGTGAATGAAGAATGAAATTAATGAAGATGAAAATGAAAATGCAGAAATGAAACACTTATGCCCAATCGGATGAAGCTTTGAAAGGATGAAGATCTTGAAAGGACGCCGACTTCTGGAAATGGCAGTGCTCCGGCGTTCCGACGTTGTTGCTTCGATCTTCAACTCGCTATAATAATGCTCTCTCTTAATGGATTTCAACTTTTTTTTTTTTTTTTTTTTTTTTTTTAACTCTTCAACACGCAAGGTATTTATAGGCTTTTCTTGCGTTCGCGATTAACATAGCAAAAAACCTCGAATTTATCCATCTTAATTGACAGATAAATACTAGTAAATTCATCTTTATCTGTAATGATCTAAAACGCGTCCATCATGGCTGACGCCTTTCAGATTAATTAAGATAAGGATAAATATCCGGGAAAACTTATCTTTATCTTTATTAGGTAAAACGCGTCCACCTGTCTAGACGTCTTTTAGACTAATTAAGATAAGGATAAACATCCGGAGGGGAAGTTAAAATCACTTAGGAAACTTAAAACGCGTCTACATTACCAGACGCCTTTTAGTTAATTAATTAATTAATTAAAATTCAAATTTAAACGTTAAAATAAGAATAAAGTCTAAATGGCGTCCACTTGGGTCGACGTCTTTTAGAATTCTTCATATTTTAACTCAAATTTGAGTTAAAACCAATTTAATTGATTAACTTAAACACATCTGTTAAACCCGACACTTAAAAAGATTAATAAAAATTAATCAATGATTAATTATCAGACCATTTCGAGGCATTATTGTATGATATGAAATTTACTCAAAATAACGTCAAAATTAGCGTGTCTACAATCAGATTTCTGATCTGCTTGCTACTGCACATTACGTAATAAGCATTAGAGGCCATCTAGGCCGTAGGTCATACGCACTGGGGCTAACACCCTCCTTTTCTCTTAGGAATACCTTTCTTGACGTCTTCACCTCTCTCTGATTGGGTCGGTCCCTCGATCAGACTAGAGTGGTTGGTGTTAAAGACCTCCGTAAGTCCCCAAAATCAAGGTATTCCTCCTTGTTCATCGGGCTGGTTGTACCAATCGAAGTCCTGGTTAGATTTGTTGGGATTTCTTGGGTCTCCGGATCGCTCTCGTAGCGGAAAATAAAACATTAAACAGCGATCCGTTCCCGTTTCGAAAAAGAAAAATTCGATTATCGGATAATCGAAGCTCTCACCGTGTGCGGATTCGAATCCGCAACCGTTCGGTTCCGTCGGTGCGACACCGTAAGCCGCGCAAGCGCCCGGCCTCTAGCGAAGTCCACACGATCCTCCTCGCGATGGATATCCTTACGTTCCTCGTTCTTCGCAGCCCACGAAACCTCCGTCAGTCACCGTAATGATCGCCGCAATGCGCGGACGATTTCCCGTCGAACGGGATTCGGAGAAGCGGCGGAGCAGATCTTGATCTGTCTGGACGTCAGAGAGAGAGAGAAACAGAGGAGGGGTGGCTAGGGTTAGCAGCAGCTTGGCCTGCTCAGCCCATTCGCTATGTTTTATACTAACCGCGTGATTTTTCATAAAAACCCCCGGTTTGTATAAAACCCACTTATTTATCCATCGCCTTGAGAATCATTTGCGTGTGACCCTCTAGGCCCAAGTACCAGTTCAGTTAATGGCCCAACAAGCCTAGTGACTCCTCACTGGCTTTATTAATCAATTAATAACCCTTTATTAATTAATTAATCAATCGAATTGATGTCGCACATCGAATTCGACTGGGCCTCCGATCACGTTGGGTGCCAAGCAACACCGCGTGAACCCGGAAGGTATTGGGGTTAAGTAACCCACTCTTGGAACCTTTCCGCCGACAGTTACCGCGTGGATATAATCCTTCATTCGTACAATGCTCTCGAGTCAACTCAAGGTATGGCGAGCTGTCAAATCCTAACCGGTCGACTCACTTGGATTGGATGCCATTGATGAATATCGGAAAACTCCTTTCCCGATATTATCGTCCGCCCTGGCCAGGGATTTCCGCACATCCTTCCTAGAGCATTCTCTCTCTAAGTACCGAGAGCGAATGATTCCTTATTTGACACACAATTCCCTTCGACGGTATTCCGCTGTACCCAATCCTTGGCGTATTAGAATCCCGTGGCTAGAGATTCGTAAACCAAGGTCAAAACACAGAAGTCCACCGACAAGGTGTCCTTGGTGTCTCAGGTCCGAGGACCATCTACGCAATTGCGACAATAGAATCAAGCTGGTTGACAGTGAGGTACAATACCATCCAGCGATTCAGTCGGATCAGTTCAGTGAACTCATTCTCCAATGAGCACCTACAGATTCGCCTTAGTGTCTCCACACAAGTGACTTATGAGATCAGTCACCCTCATCATATGAGCATGAGTAATCTGTACTAGTCTAACCGGATATCCGATGTCCTTCTCGGATATCCTCTGACTAGGAACGATTAAGAATATATGTGTTTAAGTGATCAGTCTCATTAGTATGATCTCATCATAATCTGATCACTATAGCACATATTCACGGACTTCATTATGAAACGATAATTAATGTGATTTACACATAATGAATATTATGCCATTATATTAATAAATGAACAGGATTTACATAGTCAGATTGGCTTGTAGGCCACCTAAGACTAACAATCTCCCACTTGGTCTAAAGCCAATCACTTTTATACAGTAAGCCTATAGACTCTAGGTGACGCTCAAACACAATTTGAGCCAATGGCTTTGTCAGTGGATCTGCTACATTGTCAACGGATGAAACTCTTTCCACTACTACATCTCCTCTGGATAAGATGAAAGCGCCTCAGAATATTTTTCGATTTCTGATGAGACCACGGCTCTTTCACTTGTGCAATAGTCCCATTGTTGTCGCACAACAACGGAACATGATCAAGAATACAGGGAACTATGTCAAGGTCGGTGATGAACTTCTTCAACCACACTACTTCCTTGAAAGTTTCAGTTGCAGTGATGTGCTCAGCTTTAGTCATCGAATATCAGTGGTTACTTGCCTGGAACTCTTCCAGCACACTGCGCCTCCGTTCAATGTAAATACGAATCCAAATGTAGACTTGCTATCATCTGGATCTGACTGGAAACTCGAGTCAGTAAAGCCTTGCAGTTTCAAGTCACCTCCTCCATAGACAAGAAACATATCCTTAGTTCTTCTCAAGTACTTAAGGATACATTTCACTGCCTTCCAGTGCTCTTCGTCTAGATCAGCCTGAAATCTACTCGTAACACTTAGAGCAAATGCAACATCAGGCCGTGTACATAGCATGACATACATGATAGATCCTATGGCAGAGGCATAGGGTATTCTACCCATGAATGCCCTCTCATTAGGAGTCTTAGGAGACTGCTCCTTTGAGAGACTAATTCCATGTCTCATCGGTATGAGACCTCTCTTGGAATTTTCCATGCCAAACCTTTTGACTATGATATCTATGTACAAGGATTGGGTCATTCCAAGCATCATCTTTGATCTATCTCTATAGATTCGTATTCCCAATATATAGGATGCTTCTCCCAAATCCTTCATGGAGAAGTTTTTCGACAGCCAGATCTTTACTGATGACATTATAACTACATCATTCCCAATGAGTAGTATGTCATCTACGTAAAGAACTAAGAAAGTGACTGCGCTCCCACTGGTCTTCTTGTACACATAAGGTTCATCTTCATTCTTAATGAAGTCATAAGACTTGACAGCCTCGTGAAATCTTATGTTCCAGCTCCGGGAAGCCTGCTTCAGTCCATATTGGACCTCTGAAGCTTGCATATTTTATCTGGAGATTCTTTGGATGTGAAACCTTCAGATTGTATCATATACACTTCTTCCTCAAGGTTACCGTTGAGGAAGGCAGTCTTCACATCCATCTGGCAGATATTATAATCAAAGTGTGCAGCAATGGCGAGTAGAACTCTGATCAACTTTATCATGGCAACTGGTGAGAAAGTCTCGTCATAGTCAATCCCTTGCCTTTGACGATATCCCTTTGCCACCAACCTTGCCTTATAAGTGTCGATCCGTCCATCAGCACCAATCTTTCTCTTAAAGATCCACTTGCAACCGATGGGTACAATACCCTCGGGCAAGTCCTCCAAGTTCCAAACTTGGTTGGTGTACATGGACTGGATTTCTGAGTTCATGGCTTCTCGCCATTTCCCGGCTTCTAGGCCTTCTATGGCCTCCTGGTAGGTTTTAGGATCATCATCTCATTATATTCTACCTTAGACTCACTTTCAGCGATATGTCCCACATATCGTTCTGGCAGTCTAGGTACTCTATCAGATCTACGTGGCTCATGTGTGTGTACCTGAACAGATTCAGGAACTGATATCTCATCTGATGATAATGCAGCTGTTTGGGGATCTGGAACCTCTTCCAGTACTATTTTACTCCCACTGTCCTCCCGGAGAAGGTATTCCTCTTCTAGGAAGACAGCTTTCTCGGCGACAAACACCTTTTGTTCACCAGGATGGTAAAAAATAGTATCCAAAGGTTTCCTTTGGATATCCCACAACCTGCATTTATCAGTTCATGATTCCAGCTTGTCTGGATCATGCCTCTTTATATGAGCAGGACAACCCCAGACTTTAACATGTTTAAATTCTGATTTCCTGCCTTTCCATATCTCATATGGAGTAGAGGCCACAAACTTGCTGGATACTATGTTCAGTAGGTATGTTGCTGATTCTAGAGCATACCCCCAGAGGGACACTGGTAATCCCGAAAAGCTCATCATGGATCGCACCATGTCCAATAAGGTGCGATTCCTCCTTACTGATATACCATTCATCTGTGGTGTATATGGAGGGGTTAGCTGAGAAAGGATATCATTATCCTTTAAGAATTGTTTAAAAAATTAGTACTCAAGTATCCTCCTCCTCGATCTGATCGAAGAGCTTTAATACTCTTTCCTAACTGCTTCTCTACCTCATTCTTGAACTCGTTGAACTTCTCAAATGTTTCCGACTTGTACTTCATTAAGTACACATAGCCGTATCTTGATAAGTCATCGGTGAACGTGATGAAGTATGAGTGGCCACCTTTGGTTTGGGTGGACATAAGACCACATACATCCGAATGTATTCGTTTCAGAATGTCCTTGCAATGTTCTCCATGTCCAGTAAATGGAGAGTTTGCCATCTTTCCCATAAGGCAGGATTCACATGTTGCAAACGATTCATAATCGAATGCTGTTAAGTAACTATGCTTGTGCAACTTTTGCAACCTGCTTTCGCCAATGTGTCCAAGTCTACAATGCCACATGTAAGCTTGGTTCACACAATTCTTGTTCTTCTTAAGAACATTATTAATTTGAAGATTGTAATAAGAAACATCTAATAGATATAGACCGTTGACTAAAGATGCTGAAGCCATTGATTTATTACCATAATAAATCGAACAACTTCTATTTTCAATAGTCAACCTATATCCGATCTTGTCCAAACAAGACACTGATATGATGTTCTTTATTATGCTAGGAACATAATAATAATCTTCTAATAGTAAGGCGTCTCCTGATGGAAGCCTGAGGTTTGCTGTCCCAACAACAATCGCCACAACTTTTGAGTTGTTTCCTAGCCTCAATTCCATCTCACCTTGTCTCAGTTTGCACTTACTTGTCAACATCTGCGCATCATGGCAGATATGAGAAGCACATCCGGTATCTAATACCCAAGATGTTGAATCTCTAACTGACAAGTTGATATCTATCATATAGATATCTGAAGCTTCATATAGCTTCATCTTTCTATGAGCTTTATCGTTAAGGAACTCCTTGCAGTTCCTCTTCTAGTGACCATACTGCTTATAGTAGAAGCAGTCACCCTATACTACTCTTTTGCCTTTGTCCTTCGATCTTTTATCGTTAGCTATCATCTCGGCTTCAGAGGCATCTAATGCCAATTCAGCAGGAGGATTAGCTTTAGGGACAAAGTCAATATGTTCAGATCTGAAGACATTCTTCAGGTTTCTGAACCATTCCGAGTAGATCAGGTAAGTCAAAAGGGCATCAAGTATGCCACGGAGTGGGTTATTCGACGACATAATTCCCTACAGGAGATAAGTAAAATATATTTAACAGATGTTCAATTATTAAAATTTAAAACAAGACATGGTCTTTTGTTCAAGTTTAACTCCCACTAATTTTCGACGGACTGTATAACCCTCAGTTATACATAACGAGAGACGCCGACAGTCCCCTAGTGGGGATCAGAATCTCAATGACTTGCACTACAGTCTTGTGGATAGCACAACAAACTGTAATACAATCAAAGAGCACCCAACTCATGGGACTTGCAACTCCTTGCAATATCTAATCATAGCTTCGGTCCCCAGAGATTTAATGGCCTTGTGGATAGCACAACAAACCATTAATTATGGTCTAAGCTAACCATCATTATGCGATGAGGATAGATTTGCATGCAGCCCTTGTGGATAGCACAACAAAGCTACATGGTTCCTCTACCCCGATCATATAGGCATCTAATGCCATAGCCACAGTTTCTCCTCCCAATTAAGCAGGCCTTGTGGATAGTACAACAAATCTGCCTAAAGTGATTCGAATCCTACGACTATAACGATGGTGGATCACGCGGTAAGTTCTTAACTACTCACGTTACGGCTTAGAGTTTATCTGAGGGTATTTAGATAACTTTTAGCTTGGTCTCTTCTAGGTGATAGTATATAAATATATCGTATATATTTAGTAAATACTATACCTGCTTTGATTCATAATTAAAAGAAAACAATCATACTTGTCATTAGTGTGGTCATGGATAGCACAGTGAGTTTGACTGGTGCCAACAGTCAAACGCACACACAATCTAACATAACATTTACATTAGATAAACCTGCAAACACATAGGCAAGAGATCTCCATCTTGTCACCTTCCTGGTTGCAGTTGTGGATCGTCCTCGCTCCTTCCTCGGTTGCCTCGATCAGGTTACATTAATTTTAAAATTACAAGTGAATTGAAGAAGGCCTTATGGCGAGTACAAGAGAGAGGGAGGTAGAAATACATCATAGAATGAGAGAGGGAGAGATTCGTAGATCTCTATTTATTAACAATTAATAAATAATCATACATCCATGATCCACACAATCCATTCATCACATGAATAATTAATTAAGTGTATATCCATGACCACGGTGTGTTTTAAACATCCACACAAGATTCAGCGCATCACATGGCTAAAATAAAAGTGTTTTCAAAATAAATAAGTTTTGGCTTTCAGAAAGCTGGGATCCAATCAAAATTGGTATTTGAATTTCGAAAACAATTTTAATTATCTTAACATGCAATTAAATCAAAATTTAAAAGCATTAAACACACATCACATGAGCACACACTCCAAATTAATAATTCAAGATTATTCCATGCAAATTAGAACAATTCTAATGATCTAACACTTAGATTAAACCCCATTAATAATCTAACAATTAGACTATTAAAGACTAATCTAACTCTTAGATTAATCCAATAAAGTCAATTAATAATTTAACACTTAAATTAATAATCAACCAAATTAATTAATAACTACTAACCTAACATTTAGATTAGTCAATTAATGTTAATTACTAATTTAACTGTTAAACTAATAATTAACACTAAGTAGTTAATAATTAATTGATCTAACTCTTAGATTAAATAATTAAAGTTATCATTAATTTAACTATTAAATTAATGACTAACAATAATTAATTAAGGACTACCAATTTAACATTTAAAGCAGTCATTTAGGTTAATTATTAATTTAACAATTAAATTAATAACTAACTCAAATTAATAATTAACAATTAGATGTATTAATAATTAATAATCTAACAATTAGATTAATAATTATTAACCATTAATTTTAACTCTTAAAATTAGATAAATTAAGGTCAATAATTAATTTAACACTTAAACTAA
The DNA here is from genome assembly GCA_030544215.1 of Zantedeschia hybrid cultivar. Lineage (NCBI taxonomy): Eukaryota > Viridiplantae > Streptophyta > Magnoliopsida > Alismatales > Araceae > Zantedeschia > Zantedeschia hybrid cultivar. The sequence goes on along the minus strand of JARZZO010000005.1, from coordinate 66,309,628 downwards.
TACTAACCTCAATTAATCCACAACTAATTGCTAATTAATAAATCCTTAATTAACCTAATGATTTAAAATCATCAATATGCCCAATTAAATAACATTGAATAATAATTTAAAGATTTTAGAACAATTTTAAAATTTAAAATCAAAATCCAATCTAATAAATCAGGGTAATAGGGGTTAAGGGGTACAAGGCTGAGCCAAATAGGCAGCCTGGCTCGAACCCTGGTTCAACTAGGCTCGAGCCCTGGCTCGGCCAGCCTCGAGCCCTGGCTCGAACCAGGTCCGGGCATGGGCCGCCCCGGGCTGCAGTCCCCCGGCCTGGTCCGACCGGGTCGGGACCGGGCGGTCCGCCTGGTCTTCTTCTATTAGAATTGGGTGGCCTCAAAGCCAATCATTATACATTCTAGTTCAAATTATTAATAAAGGCAATCATATCTTCATTTAATAGTTCTCGCAAATTAACTATCGTAATGAAGGTCCATAGACAAATGTATGAGATATTGAATCATGATGAGATCATGATAGTGAGATCAATATCCTCAGTCAATTGTCTTAAACAGTTCTCGATCATAGGATATTTGAGATGGACATTAAATATCCGATAAGATCGACACAAGTTATGTCTGCTCATATGATGAGGGTGAATGATCTCACATTCACTCGTGTGGTGACACTAAGACAAACAAGTGGGTGCTCATTAGAGAATGAGTTCACTGAACAGACCCAAATAAGAATTCCTGGATGGTAATTATACCTATTAGTCAACCAGGGAATTCAATCGTTGCATTAGCACAGTTGGTCCTTTGACCTGAGTCACCAATGATACCTTGTTTGTGGACCATTGTATCTTGATTATCTGACTAGTGGACTTTAACCATTAAGTCCACGATAGTCGGTCTCTCAGATACAGTGGAAAGCTTGCGAAGTTAATTGAGTGAACAACAAGGGATCACTCACTCTTGATATAAGACTGGAGAGAGAATGTCTTATGGATGTGTACACAGAAATCCTTGGCCAGGGTCAAATGAAAGAGATGTCTTTCTAGATATTAACTGAGTACTGGAATCCATCTGGATAATGCGATAGAGGGTTTGACTATAGAACCATACCCTTGCGTTATTGGGACATTGCATGAGTGAAGGATTTTATCTGTGCGGTATCTGCAGACGGAAATGTTCAATTAAAGGGAACAGTATCCCTTATATCTTCTGGGATCATGAGGTAGTGTTTGGTGCTGTTTATGATCAGAAGGCCAAGTGATTTGATCATCAGATGATAATTCACTTGTTTATTAAATTAATCATTTAATATATGATGTTTAAATGTTAATTAATAAGTATTAAACTCAAGAAATAGTTCTAAGTTTAATGGGCCTGCAACCGGACTGATATATGGGCCTAGAGGGTCACACACATAAGAGTTCTCGTCAGACGGTGAGAGATGTTAAATTTCATGCTTATCTGGGTTTTTATGAAAAGCCGCAGGATAAACATGAAGATTTAATGGAGAATTATCCAAGGCCAAACTCTTGGATAATCATGAGGATTAATCCTTGTGTTTATCCTTATTTCTATATAAGGAGGGCCAAGGGGGAGGGGTAGAAAGTTAGTTGGACGAATTACTCACCCCAGATTCTCTCTCTCCTCTCTCTCTCTCCTTCTCTCTCTCTTGGAGTAGATCTGTCTCTCTCCGCGCATGGTGGATTTGAGATCTGGTCGGAGCACTCAAGTCGAGGAGGAAATCGCGTCTGCCATGGGAACTCGTGTGGATACATCGTGCGCGATTACCGAGTTGGCATCATCCACGGGAGATTCGAAACCCCGCAAAGGTGAAGAACCGTTCTTCCCGCGTTATTTTAATGTCCGTTTTACGATCCCAGCAACCGATACAATGGAATCGTTTTTATTCTCCGCTACGTTCTTGGCGATTTCTAACAGTGGTATCAGAGCCAGGTTGCTGGTTCGGTCGTAAAACGGCATCGTTTTGCGTGTTTTTCTCGTTATGCGTGAAGAACCCGTATTGTACGTGTTCTTGTGTTTAATCCGATTAAAAATGATAGAATAGTGTTCATATGATGAATACAAATAATTTGATTATTTTTCTGTATTTTTTCAGATTTTATTTGGGTTTTTCGGAGTTCTTCGTGGGACGACGAACGGGGTACTTCGGCGGCTTCGTACGCGATTCCCAATTGTTGGGATGGTGGCCCAGATGTCTGGATCAATTGGTGATAGTCACCACTACACACCGGGCATGATAGCCGGCGCCATGGTGGCCTTGAAGAGCTACAAAATCGAGCCCAAAGATAGTCTTAAACCCTACGAAAATTCAGATTTTGGGGGGAAAACCGTGGCTCGGGCAGCCGGTTTTGGCCACCGCCGGCGGCCCTGCTGGCGCAGGGCACGTCGCCGGCGTCGGGGGTACCACCGGCCGGGGCCGCCGCCGCCAGGGGGGCTAGCCGCCGGCGCCCCAACGCCTGCATCCGCCGCCGGCCTGCACAAAGCTAAGGTTAGGGTTTCTGTTTTGTTTTGCAGGTTTCGGCTTGGGGAAGAATGGGCTGAACCGCCCGGTCCCGACCCGGTCGGACCGGGCGGGGGCCGGGCCGGCGCTTTGGCCGAGCCAGGGTTCGACCCTAGCTGAGCCAGGGTTCGACCCTGGCCGAGCCAGGGCTCGGGTCTGGCTGGGCCAGACCCCCTGGCCGAGCCAGGGCTCGACCCTGGCCGAGCCAGGGCCCTGGGTCCGGGCCAATGGGCCCTAATGAGTTGGGCCCATTTTAATGTTTATTAAAATTGTTTTAATAACAGTTTAAACCCCATTAAACCCATTATTAGCCCATTTTACCCCTTTTTTCAGCCCGTTTTAAAATTGTTTTAAAACAGAATAATTGTAGGAATAATTAATAAATATTATTAATTATTTTTATGATTATTAACAGCTTATTAAAGTGTTTAATAACTGTTATTCAATTAAAGGGCTTTATTATTAATAGGGTGTTAGTTAATTATTTAAAATTATTTTAGATAATTAATTTCCCTATTAATTTAATTAGTTTAAAATTATTTTAAACTGATTTCATGCATAACTTGATTATATTCTACTGTTCAAATTGCTTGAATTAGGATTTAGATTAACTGAATGGTTTAGTTAGTTAATTTTTCAATAATATTTTGAATATTATTGATAATGTTGAAATAAATGTTATTTCGAAAACTAATTGGTATTATAATTTTATATTTATAAAATTTAATACCAAACTGCAATTATGTGATGATTGTGATGCATGTGATGTGTTTTATGGTGGGATGATCATGGACTTAGTATTTTCATGTGATGAATGATGTGAATGAATGCGATGCTTATTTCATTTGGTATTTTAAATTGGACATGCGAGTCCTGAATTTCATATTTAAATGTTTCGGATTAAGTTTAGAGGACGTGATCTTCTGAAGACACCTCTGGAGGAAGGACTCGCATCAAATGGAACCAGTGTTGCTGTTTTCACATTAGGATCCTATTATGGATCATCGTTTGGCTCCGATGATTCCATAGTAGCTTTGACAGTCCATGATCATCCCCATTTAATTTTTCTGCATATATGTGATATTTGTAGACTATGCTATCATATATATATATTTCTATTAAGTATAATGATACTTCAAATTGAAATACTATTGATAGTACGATTTTTACAAATCAAATAAAAAACCCTCTTTTAAAATTTAAGTTGTAAACGTGAGATATTCAGAATAATCCACGTAACCCACCATCGTTATAGATCTTAGGATAATTCTTATCTCAAATGGATTTGTTGTGCTACCACAAGGTCTATTTGATTTAAAAATTAACCTAGGTCTACGACATGTGATGTCATTAAGATGAGTGGACAAATAGTGTAGTTTTGTTGTGCTACCACAAGGATTGCACTATGAATTCATGTCATCTAAGTAATGATGGATAAACTTAACTGAATCATTTGATTTTTTGTGCTACCACAAGGTTATTTTGATTCAGGGGTTAAATCAATCGGATATTGCAAATGTTGCAACTGTCAAGAGTTGACTGCCTAAGGGACTTGATGTGATTTGTTGTGCTACCACAAGGTCACATGCATGTTGCCTGAAGGATTCTGATCCCCACTAGGAGATCACCGGAATCTCCCGTTCTGTATATTAGAGGGTCATACAGATCGCCGAAAAATAGTGGGAGTATAAATCAAGATTAAAAGTCCTAAATCTGATTTTAAGAACTATCTGCTCATTTTTATATATTTCCATGTAGGTCGCTATATCGTCACCTAACCCCTTTCGTTGCATACTTGATGCAAACAAACTCACGGGACCTAATTACATTGACTGGTTACGCAACCTGAAGATTGTCCTCAGGTGTGAAAAACTAGCCTACATCCTGGATCAACCAGATCCAGTGCAACCCGGTGATAATGCTAATGAAGATGAATTAATGATGTTTGAAAATTGGAAGGAGGACTCTGTCAAGGTCCAATGTTATATGCTTGGTTCAATGAACAATGAACTGCAACGACAGCATGATAACATGGAACCTAAGTCCATTTTGAATCACCTACAAGAGTTGTTTGGTGAACAATCCAGAACAGAAAGATATGAGATATCTAAGAAATTGTTCAGGACCAGAATGAGCGAGGGCACATCTGTGCAAACTCATGTGCTCAAGATGATAGAATGGATTGAGAGGCTTACTGTGCTTGGCTTTATTATGAACAATGACCTAAGCATCGACTTAATCCTACAGTCCCTTCCAGATTCATTTTCACAATTCATTATCAACTTCAATATGAACAAAATTGAAGTTACACTGGCTGAGCTGCTCAACATGTTGAAGACAGCAGAAGGCACTATCTAGAAAGATAAGCCACAAGTAATGCTTGTTGGTAAGACCAATAAGAAAAGAAAAGCTGGACAAACCTTTAAGAAAGGTAAGCCTAAGAAGCTAGTGAAAAGCAAACCGGCGGTTCAAAAGGACAAAGCTAAAGTCAATGATAAAGGTCAGTGTTTCCACTGCCATAAAGAAGGTCATTGGAAGAGAAACTGCAAGATTTATCTAGCAGAAAAAGCAAAGGAGAAGCTTGGTGAAGTTTCAGGTATTCACATGATCGATCTTAACTTGTCTTATAGAGAAACAACATCTTGGGTATTAGATACTGGATGTGTTTCTCATATCTGCAATAACTTGCAGGTGTTAACAAGTAAAAGAAGATTGAACTACGGAGACGTGGATCTGAGGCTTGGGAATGGAGCAAAAGTTGCTGCGTTAGCTGTGGGGACAGCAAGACTTCAGATGCCGTCAGGAGACTCATTGGAACTGATAGATTGTTATTATGTTCCGACCATTATTAGGAATATCATATCTATTTCATGTTTAGATAGACAAGGATATTCTATGAAACTAGAGAATAAAGGTTGTTCCATTTATCAAGGAGACAAATTGTTTGCTTCCGGATATTTATTGAATGTATTATATTTACTTGATATTTCATATGATGTTTGTCTGGTAAATAAATCTCTTGAACGCTTAGATAAAGATGTGAATAAATTGTACATATGGCATTGTAGGCTAGGTCATATAAATGAAAACAGAATCATAAGGTTGCAAAAGAATGGATATCTTGATCCATTTGATTATGAATCATTTGCAACCTGTGAAGTTTGTCTCATGGGAAAGATGACCAAAGCTCCATTCTCAGGACATGGAGACAGAGCTAAAGACATATTGGAACTAATACATAGTGATGTATGTGGTCCAATGTCCACTCATGCTATGGGTGGTTACTCATACTTTGTTTCATTTACAGATGATTTCTCAAGATATGGCTACATATATTTAATGAAATATAAGTTAGAAGTCTTTGAGAAATTTAAAGAGTTTAAAAACGAAGTTGAGAACCAGACTGGAAAGAGTATCAAAACTCTTCGATCAGATCGAGGGGGTGAATACTCAAGTACAGAATTCACACAATATCTTAAGGATAATGGTATTTTGTCTCAGTGGACTCCTCCCTATACACCTCAGTTAAATGGTGTATCGGAAAGGAGAAATCGTACTCTATTAGATATGGTACGATCAATGATGAGTTATGCCAAACTTCCAATCTCTTTATGGGGATATGCACTGTTGACTGCTGCATATCTGTTGGACAAAGTTCCGAGTAAGTCAGTATCTTCCACTCCTTATGAGATATGGAAAGGAAAGAAATCAGACTTTAAGCATGTTAGAGTTTGGGGTTGTCCTGCACATGTCAAAAGACATGATCCAGACAAACTGGATTCCAGGACAGAGAAATGTAGATTTGTGGGATATCCAAAAGAGACTTTTGGATATTATTTCTATCAGCCCAGCGATCAAAGGGTGTTTGTCACAAAAAGAACTGTCTTCTTAGAGAAAGAATATCTTTCAAAAGAAGACAGTGGGAGCAAGATAGAACTGGAAGAAATTCTAGACTCACAAATCAACACTAGTTCATCTACTGAACCAATGACTCAAGAACTTGTTCAAGATGATACACAAAAGGTTCGCAGATCAGGTAGAGTGCCTAAGCAGCCTGAGAGATATGTTGGACATATCGATGATGGCAAACCAAAAGTGCACTTAAATGAGGATGATGATCCTCAAACCTACTTAGAAGCCATAAATAGTCAAGAATCAGAAAAATGGCAAGAGGCAATGAATTCTGAAATTCAGTCCATGTATGCCAACCAAGTTTGGAACTTGGTTAATCTGCCAGAAGGTATAGTACCTATTGGCAGTAAATGGATCTTTAAAAGAAAGATCGGGGCAGATGGATAGATTGACACATACAAGACAAGGCTGGTAGCAAAAGGATATCGTCAAAGGCAAGGCATTGACTATGACGAAACCTTTTCTCCAGTTGCTATGATTAAGTCAATCAGAATACTTCTTGCTATTGCTGCATTCTATGATTATGAAATATGGCAAATGGATGTGAAAACAGTATTCCGTAACGGGAACCTTCAGGAAGAAGTGTATATGATACAACCTGAAGGATTCACTTCCAAAGAACATTCAAGCAAAGTATGCAAGCTGCAAAGATCCATTTATGGATTAAAGCAGGCATCCCGAACTTGGAACTTAAGATTTGATGAAGCAATCAAATCTTATGACTTCATTAAGAATGAAGATGAACCTTTTGTATACAAAAAGGCTAGTGGGAGCGCAGTTACCTTTTTGGTACTTTACGTTGATGACATTCTACTCATTGGGAATGATGTAGGAATGTTGTCATCAGTAAAGGCTTGGTTATCCAAAAACTTCTCAATGAAAGATTTGGGAGAAGCATCCTATATTCTGGGAATAAGGATCTATAGAGATAGGTCCAAAAGGATGCTTGGCTTGTCCCAATCTATGTACATAGATACCATAGTCAAAAGGTTTGGCATGGAAAATTCCAAGAGAGGCCTCGTTCCAATGAGGCATGGAATTTATCTCTCTAAAGAAATGTTTCTCAAGACACCTGAAGAGAGAGCATACATGGATAGTGCAAGGGACGACGCCTTTCAGACTGCGACCCTGGGTTGTCAGTGTACGGCGCCAGTCTTGTCGTCTGAACGGCGTCTTGGATGAACGACGCGTTTCAGACTTCTGTCAGAGCGGCCCGTCATGTCGACTGATAGGCGTCCGTACATCTCGATGCGTTTTAGCTAGTTTCTGGTTACCCCGCGGACCTTCCCTCCTTTCCCTCATTCTCACCCTCACACTCTCTCTCCTCACCCTCTCCACCCTCCGACTGTCCCCACTCTTCCCCTTCCTTTTTCCCCTTCTTCCTCTTCCACCTCTCCACCTCTCACCACTGCCACCACCACTTTTTTCGCGGCGTTCCATTCTCCGGACAGCGGCCGACGTCCCGGCGGAGTGGCGGCGTCTTCGGAGTACCGGCGGCGGTTTACGGTGCGACGGTTTGGCGGCAGAGCTAGGAGGAGTTCAAGAATCGGTAGGGTGACGATTCCCGTAGTGTTTTATTCTAAAACCATGTTCTCCCGCTTGAGGCATGCTACGGATCTCTGGTTTTTGGGTAGAATGAGCATGTTAGGAGCTTTTTCTTGATGGGAATGGGAGTTTCTGTGAATGTGGTTTTGTGATGGTTTAGATTGCCCCTCTTCCTCCTCCGTTTGGTTTGATTTTGGGGCATTTGGGGGTGAAAAGGGAGCCCTCAGACTGGGGACAGAACTCGGCTTCTGGCGCTAAAAGACGTCATGTATGGACGACGCCTTTTTCGAAGGACGTCGGGACATCATGACGCCCTTAAGGCAGAAATCGTTCCACCGAGTCTCTGTCAGTTCGGGAATCTGGCGCTAAAAGACGTCATGTATGGACGATGCCTTTTAGAAGGACGTCAGGCCATCATGACGCCATTTAGGCAGGAAATCACCCCGACTGAGGTCTCTGCAATCTCGGAATTTGTTGTGAATGGCGTCTGAGGACGCAGACGCCTTTTGAAAAGGCGGCTTCCCAGGATGACGCTTTTTAGGCCAGGTTCTGAGGCCGAGATTTTATGAACCAGTTTAGGATGCTTGAATAGCGTCGTCCTTGGGCGACGCGATTCAAGACAGAACCACACTAATCTATGCCAGTAAAATGTATTTACACTATTAGATAGTCGGTTAAATGCATGCCTTAAATCTACCCGATAATGATGGATTTATTCGTGACCGGATCACACTGTACCGTGTTTTGTGTTACTGTGGACCTAGAGTGACAGTTGTAGCGCTTTATCACCCTGTGCTGGTGTGGGTGGAGCACAGCGCCGGTGGGAGCAGTGGCGGGGTGATGCCTAGTGAGAGAGGGTCACCTGGTGAACCCCGGAGTTAGCTAGTACCGATGTCGGAGTGGTACCTGTGGAGTGTCACTTGTGCTGGGGGAAGGAGTAACCACCTGAGCCAGTTGGGCCGGAGTGGCTAGCGTGCTATCCGAGGGGTTACTGTTTGGTCTCAGCGGGTCGGTGTTTCCCACTTTCGTTGTGTGGCTGACGTGTTTTGAGAATACGCTGGTTACGGATTCCCCGGTAACTTGGAATTATGCATGTTAAATATACTTCGAATGCATGCGATTCATATCGAGATTTAGGTGTAATAATTACTGCTTTACTTGGTTACTGTATCTCTAGCTGTACCTTGCACTTGTGGGTGTGTGTGTGGGCAGTGGGGATCAAAGGATCCCTACTGAGTCTTTTCGTTGAGACTCACCCCTGCGGTTTTCAGGTGAGGGTTCCAGGCAGACTTAGCGAGGTGTATACTGCTGTGAGTTGCGCGCCTCCAGCTGTTGTTCCGGGGTATGCCCCGACATAGTTGTTATCTTTACTTCTGGCCTGTATGCTAATTATTCCTTTTCTGTTGGAGTATGTAATTATTTGCTGTATCGAGTCGCATTGTAATAACTTTTAATTTCTGCACTTTCCCTTCAGTCCAATGCGATGTGAATGTTTAGCTTAGTTTATTATTTATTTCCCAGACTTACTTAGATCCTGATTTGGTTCCAAATTAATGATTCGGTACCCATTTAGTAATCGGATCCCCGATTATAGGGTGGCGGGTCGTTACAGATAGAGTTCCTTATGCCTCGGCAATAGGATCTATCATGTATGCAATGCTATGTACTAGGCTTGATGTGGCACACCCACTAAGTGTCACTAGTAGATATCAGGCTGATCCAGGTGAGGAACACTGGAAGGCGGTGAAATGTATCCTTAGATACTTGAGAAGGACTAAGGATCTATTTCTCGTTTATGGAGGAAACGACTTGGAACTTCGAGGATTTACTGACTCGAGTTTCCAGTCGGATATGGATGACAGCAAATCCATGTCTGGATTTGTATTCATGTTAAATGGAGGTGCAGTAAGTTGGAAGAGTTCCAAACAAGAAACAACTGCAGATTCGACGACCGAAGCAGAATACATTGCTGCAGCTGAAGCGGCCAAGGAGGCGGTTTGGATGAAGAGGCACTTGGAGTAGTTCCAAGCATTTCAGATCCTGTTCTATTATTGTGTGACAACAATGGGGCAATAGCTCAAGCGAAGGAGCCAAGATCACATCAGAAGTCAAAGCACATTCTGAGACGATTTCATCTTATTCGTGAGATCATCGCCCGAGGAGATATAGTAGTTGAGAAAGTCTCATCTGAAGATAATGTAGCAAATCCCTTGATTAAGCCATTGTCTCAAAACAATTTAGAACGTCACCTTAAGTCTATGGGACTTAGACACATGGGTGATTGACTATAGTCCAAGTGGGAGAATGTTAGAATTGGGTGGCCTCAAAGCCAATCATTGTACATTCTAGTTCAAATTATTAATAAAGGCAATCATTTCTTCATTTAATAGTTCTCGCAAATTAACTATCGTAATGAAGGTCCATAGACAAATGTATGGGATATTGAATCATGATGAGATCATGATAGTGAGATCAATATCCTCAGTCAATTGTCTTAAACAGTTCTCGATCATAGGATATTTGAGATGGACATTAAATATCCGATAAGATCGACACAAGTTATGTCTGCTCATGTGATGAGGGTGAATGATCTCACATTCACTCGTGTGGTGACACTAAGACAAACAAGTGGGTGCTCATTAGAGAATGAGTTCACTGAACAGACCCAAATAAGAATTCCTGGATGGTAATTATACCTATTAGTCAACCAGGGAATTCAATCGTTGCATTAGAACAGTTGGTCCTTTGACCTGAGTCACCAATGATACCTTGTTTGTGGACCATTGTATCTTGATTATCTGACTAGTGGACTTTAACCATTAAGTCCACGATAGTCGGTCTCTCAGATACAGTGGAAAGCTTGCGAAGGTAATTGAGTGAACAACAAGGGATCACTTACTCTTGGTATAAGACTGGAGAGAGAATGTCCTATGGATGTGTACACAGAAATCCCTGGCCAGGGTCAAATGAAAGAGATGTCTTTCTAGATATTAACTGAGTACTGGAATCCATCTGGATAATGCGATAGAGGGTTTGACTATAGAACCATACCCTTGCGTTATTGGGACATTGCATGAGTGAAGGATTTTATCTGTGCGGTATCTACAGACAGAAAGGTTCAATTAAAGGGAACAGTATCCCTTATATCTTCTGGGATCATGAGGTAGTGTTTGGTGCTGTTCATGATCAGAAGGCCAAGTGATTTGATCATCAGATGATAATTCACTTGTTTATTAAATTAATCATTTAACATATGATGTTTAAATGTTAATTAATAAGTATTAAACTCAAGAAATAGTTCTAAGTTTAATGGGCCTGCAACCGGACTGATATATGGGCCTAGAGGGTCACACACATAAGAGTTCTCGTCAGACGGTGAGAGATGTTAAATTTCATGCTTATCTGGGTTTTTATGAAAAGCCGCAGGATAAACATGAAGATTTAATGGAGAATTATCCAAGGCCAAACTCTTGGATAATCATGAGGATTAATCCTTGTGTTTATCCTTATTTCTATATAAGGAGGGCCAAGGGGGAGGGGTAGAAAGTTAGTTGGACGAATTACTCACCCCAGATTCTCTCTCTCCTCTCTCTCTCTCCTTCTCTCTCTCTTGGAGTAGATCTGTCTCTCTCCGCGCATGGTGGATTTGAGATCTGGTCGGAGCACTCAAGTCGAGGAGGAAATCGCGTCTGCCATGGGAACTCGTGTGGATACCTCTAGAGATCGTGCGCGTGCGCGATTACCGAGTCGGCATCATCCACGGGAGATTCGAAACCCCGCAAAGGTGAAGAATCGTTCTTTCCGCGTTATTTTAATGTCCGTTTTACGATCCCAGCAACCGATACAATGGAATCGTTTTTATTCTCCGCTGCGTTCTCAACGATTCCTTACATCTTCTTCCCCAAACCAACGAAGCCCTAATCCTGCAAGCTTCATGGCGGCGGTGGAGGGGGGCTAGCAGCGCCGCCGCCGGCCGGCTCCGGCGTCGCCCGGCCCAGCCGGCGACGCCCCCGGCGCCGGCGACGTGCCCGGTGCTAGCGACGTGCCCGGCGCTGGCAAGGCTTCCGGGGAAGTCCAAAGGGAGCCGGTTCACACCTCCTTTTCACCCCAAAAAACTGGCTTTTCAGGTTTGAAAGCCGAATTAGGGCTCGATTTTTGCAGCTCTTCAAGGCCACTCCGGCGGCGGCAATGATACACGGTGGGCAGTGGTGACTATCACCTATGGATCTGGAGTCTCGGCCGGCCATCCCAATGCTTGGGAAGTTCGTATGAAGTCGCCGAAAAGCCCCGGTTCATCATCTCATGAAGAACACCATAACACCCCAAATAAAATCTGAAAAATCACAGAAAAATAATCTAATTATTTCTGTTCATCTTAAGAACACTAATTCGTCATTTTAATTGGATTAAATGCATGGAATAACTCATGGAAAAATGAATTTGGAGATCGAAACGGGACGAGAAACAGTGGAACCTGGCTCTGATACGACTGTTGGGATTTCTCGGATTTCTCCGGATCGCTTACGCAGCGGAAAATAAAACATTAAACGGCGATCCATTCCCGTTTCGAAAAACAAAAATTCGATTATCGGATAATCGAAGTTCTCACCATGTGCGGATTCGAATCCGCAACCGTTCGGTTCCGTCGGTGTGACACCGCAAGCCGCGCAAACGCCCGGCCTCTAGCGAAGTCCACGCGATCCTCCTCGCGACGGATATCCTCACGTTTCTTGTTCTTCGCAGCCCACGAAACCTCCGCCAGTCGCCGTAATGATCGCCGCAACGCGCGGACGATTTCCTGTCGAACGGGATTCGGAGAAGCGGCGGAGCAGATCTGGATCTATCTGGACGTCAGAGAGAGAGAGAAACAGAGGAGGGGCGGCTAGGGTTAGCAGCAGCTTGGCCTGCTCAGCCCATTCGCTATGTTTTATACTAACCGCACGATTTTTCATAAAAACCCCCGGTTTGTATAAAATCTATCGCCTTGAGAATCATTTGCGTGTGACCCTCTAGGCCCAAGTACCAGTCCAGTTAATGGCCCAACAAGCCCAGTGACTCCTCACTGGCTTTATTAATTAATTAATAACCCTTTATTAATTAATTAATCAATCGAATTGATGTCGCACATTGAATTCGACCGGGCCTCCGATCACGTTGGGTGCCAAGCAACACCGCGTGAACCCGAAAGGTATTGGGGTTAAGTAACCCACTCTTGGAACCTTTCCGCCGACAGTTACCGCGTGGATATAATCCTTCATTTGTACAATGCTCTCGAGTCAACTCAGGATATGGCGAGCTGTCAAACCCTAACCGGTCGACTCACTGGGATTGGATGCTGCTGATGAATATCGGAAAACTCCTTTCCCGATATTATCGTCCGCCCTGGCCAAGGACTTCCGCGCATCCTTCCTAGAGCATTCTCTCTAAGTACCGAGAGCGAATGATTCCTTATTTGACACACAATTCCCTTCGACGGTATTCCGCTGTACCCAATCCTTGGCGTATTAGAATCCCGTGGCTAGATATTCGTAAACCAAGGTCAAAGCACAGAAGTCCACCGACAAGGTGTCCTTAGTGTCTCAGGTCCGAGGACCATCCACGCAACTGCGACAATAGAATCAAGCTAGTTGACAGTGAGGTACAATACCATCCAGCGATTCAGTCGGATCAGTTCAGTGAACTTATTCTCCAATGAGCACCTACAGATTCGCCTTAGTGTCTCTACACAAGTGACTTATGAGATCAGTCACCCTCATCATATAAGCAGGAGTAATCTGTACTAGTCTAACCGGATATCCGATGTCCTTTTCGGATATCCTCTGAATAGGAACGATTAAGAATATGTGTGTTTAAGTGACCAGTCTCATTAGTATGATCTCATAATAATCTGATCACTATAGCACATTTTCACGGACTTCATTATGAAACGATAATTAATGCGATTTACACATAATGAATATTATGCCATTATATTAATAAATGAACGAGATTTACATAGTCAGATTGGCTTGTAGGCCACCTAAGACTAACAAGATTTTCATAACGTTGTGAGAGAAAGCCATAGAGTATTAACGGTGGAAATTGAACTGAAACTAGGATCCTACCCCTTGAGTGAATTTGTGATTAATTGAATCCAAATAACCCAACAAGGAATCCTGAAATAACGTTAAACATCCACTTGTTTTCTTAATCTCTGTGCAACTTGTCTGTAAATCTTTGAAAAAAAAATTCTAATATCATACTACTTCGATCAGGTAGGGATTTGAGCATGGCTCCAGATGCCCTAGTCAACTACGAGGGAGATGCTAATGCCCCTCTTGAGTCTGATTACCACTTTGAAAGCGGGGGAGATGTTGATGGCCCCCGTAATCCCCATTCTTGATCGGTTCGATACGAGGGAAATCAACAAACCCCTCTTCCTTGTGCTCATGATTAATATTCTGATCTTCCTCTGCATGTGCATACGATTCCTAATCCTATTTTCGAGGGGGGCATGAACCCGAATGATCCCTCATCTTCCGATCCCTCGGATCTAGTAAACGCTTTGGGAGTTCTTGCCTCCCGTCTGGATCCTCGACAGTTCGAAGTAATCCAGTCTATTTTGAAGGGGAAGACGCCCATGAAGTCTGCTAAGCCGAACCCTGCGACTCCCCCTATCATTCCTCAACCTCCTCCTCATCATACTTCCTTCATTCCCTAGGCCATGGAAGGCCATCAAGTGTCAACCTCTCGGCCAGCTGGGCCACAACTTTCTTCTTCGAGGCAACCGGTCAGGCCGCTGACGCCTACTTACCAAAATGCCCTCGGGCATGGCAGAAGCTCTGCCAGACCTCAACACTATTGTCCTCCTTGCCCTACGTACTCTAGGAAACATGCCTATCATATACCTCCACCTCCCCCTCCTCCCCAGGTTGATCCAACAGCACAAGTGCTGCTTGCAAAGATGGAGCGTATAGATGAACAGTTTAACAACCTTCAGAAGATGATGAGAGTTAAAGCTGCACCTGAGATTAACCTGCCAAGTCTGCCTGTATTCAATTTGTCACCCTTTGAAATGCCGGTATACCGAAAATATATCGGTACTGGTAACCCCTTCACTCATTTGACGGAGTTTATGTATGAGTCATCTTTCTGGCAAAACGATAAGAGGTCGTTGGCATTTTTGTTCAGGAAATCCTTGGAGGGACCAGCCCTCGAGTGGTTCTTTTCTTTAGAACCTACTGAAGTAGAGGACTACGGTATCGTATCACGAAAGTTAATTCAACGATACTAGGATAGAGTTGCCCCCTCTCTGTCCATTACTGATTTGATAGCAGAAAAAATGAAGCCCGACGAGGAGTTCGTCAGTTTTGCTGATAGATGGAAGGGCATGACAAAAAAAAGTGAAAGATCATCTGTCTGAGTCAGAGCAAGTAAAAATGTTAATTTCCAATACTACGCCTCAGTTTAAGTTAGTCCTCGCCCTGAACAACTTGACCAGTATGGCAGAGCTCTATGAAAGAGCACGGTATTACCAAAATGCTTTCAAGGATGCTACGTTCTCCAGTGTCTTTGATTCTTACCGACCTAGTAAGCCTCCACCTCGGAAGCTTGCCGTGCCAAATTCTCCTAGTACAGGTCCAACCACTGAGGGCACGCTCTCCCATGAGCAGGTTAGTAGCATGAACAACAACCAGCCCCAATTTGTGAGGAATTAGCAACCACAGTACCAGCGGCCGCAGCAGCCAAACCAGTAGGGTAACAGACAGCAGTAACCGAACCCACAGTATCAGCATCCTCAGTACCAGCGGCCTCAGCAGCCGAACCAACAGCCACAGCAGCAGCCACAACGGGAACTACAGTATCAACCCCCACAACTACAGTATCAGCCCCCGCAACTACAGTATCAGTCCCCACAACAGCAATATCAGTCCCCACAACAGCAGCAGTACCAGCCGCGCGCACCGCCGGCATACCACAATGTGCCTCCTCCTGCTGATTATAACCAGCAGAGGAAGCCTTCAGGTCCGAAAAGGGCAGAATATCCAGTTCTTCTAGAGTCCTTATCAGATATCTTCAGTGCTTTAATGGCAGCCAACGCGTTGGTTTTGCCAAGAGAAAAAGTAGTTTGGCCCCAACATGCCGACACTTCTAGGTATTGTTATTTCCACCGACAACCTGGACACACCATAGATACCTGTTTCCAATTTCGAGATTATATTCATGATCTCAACGAGCAGGGAGGCATTGATTGGGAAGAAATGAAGAAGTATATATCCGCCTTGAAGGCGAGAAGACCACAACAACAACAACAGCAGCAGCGGCAACAACCAAGAGCGCTGGCGCAGGCAGCAACGCCGCCAGACATGGGTATAGTGCAAAATCCACTCCCAGAGCACCAGAATCAGAATCAAGTCGCCCCTATTTTGACAAATAGCCGGTCTGAGACTAATCGAGGGCAACAGTGGAAGATAGAGGACTCTTCCTCTATTTATTCAACAAGCCACACTCTGAGCACCGCAGAGCAACCACCACGCTGCACCCTCCATATACCTAGACCACAATCCGTTACCATCACGCCAGTACCAACACCCGCATACCATTTACCCACGCCCATTAACCCGTCATCACCGCCCACTTTCCTTAAACCCACTAACTCATCACCACCACCCACTTTCCTCAAACCCATTATCCTCCACGCTAGTACGCCTCCATTAAACAACCCCCCGCAGGCTAATTACGCACCCCTCATGCCATCCAAACCACTGCTCCGCGTACCACTCCCTACATCACCCATTACCACCACCGCTTACCCAAACACCATACAACCATCTAAACCCCTACTCCGCATGCCATTCCCCACTTCATCCGCACTGACCAATTACCCTTACACCATCCAACCATCTAGGCCTCTCATCCGTACCATGCCACTACCAACTAATCCCACACCATCACCCGTATACCAACCCTCCACACCGTCTACACCATCCACTAGCCCTGCGGTGCTCTAGTTATCACCCGGCCCTTCCACAACTGAAGACGGCCCATTAATAAGGTCTTTCCTCAATCAACAGTCAGAGACGGCCCATCACAGCCGCCGGAAGAAGCACATAATGATGAGAGTGCACCAGGCACTCAATATGACCTGTTGAAACATCTTGACAGAACACCGGCACGAATCTCTGTGCTTGAATTGATAAAAAGATCGAAGACCCATCAAGAGGCTCTGATGGGGTATCTACAAAAAGTGATGGTCAACGAAGACGTGCTGGTAGAGAAGATCGCCGCACTAATAGTTCCTCAGGGGGATCATCCCTCTATCTCATTTCATGCCTCGGAACTAGCACCGCCAATAGCCAGGAGCGCTCTAAGTATTACGGTCAATATCTGCAAGAAGGCCGTAGATGCATGTCTGGTCGACACAGGGGCTTCAATTAATGTCCTGCCTCCGAAGACCCTTAAATTGTGCGGTGTACCCAAAGAAAAATGACTACCTAGCCCTATCTCTGTTACAGCTTATGTTAACTCCACCCGTTCCCCTCTGGGAATGGTCTATTTAAAAGTGAAGTTAGGCCCTGTATGTCATGCTGAGGTCGAATTTTACATTTTGGAAATCGATCCTTCCTTGAATGCTATTTTGGGTCGTCCTTATATGAAAATCCTCGAGGCGATTCCCTCTACGAATCATCAGTGCCTCAAATCTCCTTACAAAGGACGAATCATTAAAGTTACGAGCATGTCGATCCTTGCTGCTGCTCACTCCTTGAATATCATGCCAACTTCTTCACCTGGCCGACAACCTTTTCTATCGGTATTACAGGTCTACCATCCGGTGGCTGATCCTTTAAAGGCCGCCACTCTTACTCCTTATCTACTGAATGCCATAAAGCGAGGGAAGTGCATGAGTACCCCTGGATGGAAAATAATGATGAAGGGTGGTTATCAGCCTGGAAAGGGCCTGGGTACACAATTACAAGGCAGAACCACGCCCATCCAGGACAACCGAAGGATACCTGGAAATGGCCTGGGCTATAGGTCAGGAAAAGTGAAGCAGGACATTACTCAGCAGGAAGAAAATGAAGACGGCCAGAAGATATGGGAGACAATGTCTACACTATGCAAAGAAGGTCGGGACCCCTTAACATGGACCCTATACACACATTTCGTTAAGGGGCCCGTGATCAGTCATGATAACACAGTGGTCATCACTTCTTGTTTTGACCTCCATGATATATATGGAAGAGACTTGGCCAGACATTGTTCAGAGTTGCTCACGTACCATTCCTTGGAGGCTTTGCGGCTAATGAAAAGGAGGAAGTTCCAAGACCCTGAGTGTGAATGGTACAGATGGTTTGACTTGAGGGATATGTATATTGCATTGAATAGACTGTTTCTTGATCCCTCCGAACCTAAGTGGCCGCCACAAATAGATGAACTGATTGAAGGGCCTGGTGCCATTTTTGATAAAAGAATACTGTTGTCTGAGGAAACAGATGAAGGGGAGCCAGATGACCCCTATGAAGCTGGTTATACCACAGATCTTCTCTGGAGGGGGACTTATCCTTCTCACATTTTCACACTTCATACCTTGTTCCGCACTCTACTTCTGACCCCGACTTGGTCGCGGGTCATTACTGAAGATATTCCATGGGCTCCGCCCATCACGATCACTCTGTCCCCACGGGACTTTATTCCTCAACCTCCTTTCGATCCAGAGAGGATTTACGATTTGATATGGGACATATTACTGTATGATCCCCCCAATCCTTTGACCTTGGTGCCACTTCCTCCATCCCATTCTCCTCCTATTCACCTTCACTCTTGTTTTATGATTAATTCATCTTTTCTCCAAAAAAAAACGCCAATTTAGCAACAAGTTTCTCTCAGATCCTCATTAAGGAAACTTCTTACTTGTCCGATTGTACCCCATCGTGCGGGTCATTCGGTCAAGATTCTCTTCTAGATCTACTCTGCCCCTCCCATCGGGAGGATTCCCCTGTATTTCCTCATGTATCTTATAATTTTCATTCTACTTCGTCATCATTAGGTCAGGATAGGGAGTCTAGCGAAGTTAGGGAGTCTAGTTCTAGGCAGGTTAGGAAGTCTAGAAAATCTAAGGGTAAACAAATTCCAGATAGATACCTCTAGGATTTAGCTGATAAATGCCTTTCTTGCTCTATGATCCCTCAGCTATTAGAGAATCCTATTCAAATGCCAGAAGATTGTATAGATGATGAGTCAGTTAATGATGGATATGGGGTGTATGAATTGATACACGAAAAAGATCCCATTGTTGAATATGAAGAAGATGACGAGGACGCGGCTGAGGCATATGCCGGTGGAGTAAAGAGATTTGATGAACCCTCAGTTGCCATAGAAGAGCCCACCGAAGAAATCAATCTAGAGACTGAAGACAAACCTAAGGTTGTCCTCGTTAGGAAGAATCTTTCTGAAAAGGATGAGAAGGCAATGGTACAAGTTCTTAAGGATTATAAAGACACTTTCGCCTGGAGTTATGAGGATATGCTGGGGTTAGACTCACCACTAGTGGAACACAGGTTGACATTAAAGGATGGAGCTAGCCCAGTTAAACATAAGTTAAGGCGATTCCACCCACAAATAGCCTTGAAGATGAAGGAAGAGGTTGATAAGTTACATAAGGCCAAATTCATTAGAGTTGTCCTCCATCTATAATGGGTGGCCAACATAGTCCCGATTATGAAGAAAGACGAGAATGTCAAGATCTGTATTGACTTCCGAGATTTGAACCGGGCGTGTCCTAAAGATGATTTTCCATTGCCTTATATTGATGTACTCCTCGATAATACTGCTGGCTATGAAACTTTATCATTTATGGATGGATTTTCAAGATATAATCAGATTAAATTGGCAGAAGAAGATCAAGAAAAGACATCATTCACTACACCTTGGGGAACATATTCCTATGTCGTCATGCCATTTGGTTAAAGAATGTTGGATCCACTTATCAGAGGGCTATGATGGCAATATTTTATGACATGATGCATATCGATCTAGAAGTGTATGTGGATGACTTGTTGGTGAAATCTAAGACTAAGGCTGAACATGCCGAAGTTTTGGCAAGAGTATTAGAAAGATCAAGAGAATATCAGTTAAAGATGAACCTTAAAAAATGTGTATTCGGGGTATCCTCAGGGAAATTACTTGGATTCATTGTCAGTAAACGGGGAATTGAGATCGATCCCAACAAGGCGAAGGCTATCAGAGAGATGCCACCTCCCAAGAACTTGAAAGAGTTAAGAGGATTGATCGGGAGGTTGCAATTTATTCGCCGTTTTGTCTCCCAACACTCACAAAGGTGTAAGCTGTTCTACGAGCTTACCAAGCCGGGAGTCAAATTCGATTGAGACGATAAGTGTCAGGAGGCATTTGATAGATTAAAGAATTATTTGGCAAGTCCTCATGTTTTGAGACCACCATCTCCAGGCAAACCATTGATACTATATATTTCTGTCCTGGATGATGCAGTAGGGGCTGTCCTAGCGCAAGAGGATGAAGAAGGAAAGCAGAGGGCAGCCTACTATCTCTCTAAACTTCTCAACCCCGCTGAACAGAGATACACGGCGATGGAGAAAATATGTGCAACACTTGTATGGGTTGTTCAGAAATTGAAGCATTACTTTCTAGTCCATGAAGTCCATCTCATCACTAGGATGAATCCAATCAAGTTTCTTCTTGAGAAATATGTCCTTACTGATAGGTTAGCACGATGGCAAAGCTTTCTATCTCAATTTGATATCACTTACATTCAGTAGAAAGTGATCAAAGGCTATGCCATAGCAGAACATCTCGCTCATCACCCCCTTCCTCGTTTTGATCCAGTCCGATCGGAGTTTCCGGATGATGAACTGATGTCCATAGACCGAATCAAAGATGATATGTAGACTCTGCATTTTGACGGAGCTCTGAATTCCCATGGAAAGGGGATCGGCATTGTTCCGTTATCACCTGAAGGTGTCACCATTCCACAAGCCTTTCAGCTCGACTTTCCAGTCACTAACAATGTAGCTGAAAACGAGGCACTCCTTGCTGGCCTCGAGGCTGCTCATCTCCATAGTGCCACCAAACTCAGAATTGTAAGTGATAGCCAATTGATTCTTCGCCAGATGTTAACCAAATATCGAACTCTTGATCCCAAGCTCAAGCCTTATCAAGAACTTACTTCTGCTTATGCAAAGCTTTTCACAAAATTGATCTTCGTCCATGTTCCTAGGAATCAGAACATCTTAACTGACGCTCTAGCCTCACTTGCATCTTCTCTTAATTTTCCAATCACCAGACAATCCGAATCAATCATCGTTCATAGGCGTCTTTCACCCGTCGTGAAAGACCCTTCATTCCTTAGGACTAAGGAGAAGCTGTTGAAGAAGGTCAGAGTTGGAGATATTGTGGAAAAGAGGGAGATTATGTTAATGGAACTGTTATGAAAGATGGATGATGAACAGAAACCGTGGTACTACGAAATTGCTAAGTATTGTGAAGATCAATCATATCCTGAAGAAGCCACAACTGAGGAGAAAAGGGCTATTAGGAGAGTTGCTTAAAGATACATCATAGTTGGGGGAGCATTATACAAAAGAGGTTTTGATGGAGTTCTTCTAAGATGTTTAGACGAAGATGAGCTTTGAAAGGTTATGGAAGGAGCTCATGTTGGAGTTTGCGGTGGCCATGTTAATGGACAGATGTTAGCAAAGAAAATTCTTAGGTAATGATTCTATTGGCCAACCATATAAGAAGATTGTGTAGGATATGTCCGTAGGTGTGCTAAGTGTCAACTTCACGCCGATAAGATTCATTCTCCTGCATCTTCACTCTACCCTGTTTCCTCTGCATGGCCTTTCTCCATGTGGGCTTTCGATATCATTGGACCCCTTGACAATCCTGATTCCGGCATTAAGCAAAAGTCCTTCATCCTCACGGCAATGGAATACTTCACCAAGTGGGCAGAAGCTGAAGCATATACGGAAGTCAAAGCATCAACTGTCTGCAAGTTCATAATGAAGAACATCATCACCAGATTTGGAATTCCAAGCACCATCGTCACCGACAATGGACCGCAGTTCGTGTCACAAGAGCTGAAAGACCTCTGCAATAGGTACAAAATTGCATTGCATCATTCATCTCCTTATTATCCGCAAGGCAATAGCCAAGCAGAGGCAACTAACAAGACTTTGATAAAAATCATCAAAAAGATGTGCAAGTCTAATAAATTTATAGACTGGCCAGAAAAATTGATTGAGGCTCTATGGGCCTACCGAACTTCAATCCGCACGTCCACTGGGCGACTCCTTATTCCATAATATTTGGAATGGAGGCGGTATTTCCATACGAGATCCTTATACTATCATTAAGAGTACAATTGAATAAGGAATTTTCCATTGATGAACTCCGTTCAACACTCCTTGCTCAATTGGAACTCTTAGACGAGAAAAGATGGTCAGCTGCTAATCATGCAAGAGTTTATCAGAATAGATTAGCACGTTTTTATCAAAAGAAAGTCATTGAACGTAAAGTTCAAAGTTGGTGAAATGGTCGTTAAAAGAATTTTTGTAAAACCTGGTGGTCCGCGTTCTAATCTCCAACTCACTTGGGAAGGACCATATGTTGTATCACATGCTTTTCCTGGTAACGCTTACCGTCTAGTTAATGCAGAAGGGCAGGAGCAAACTCACCCTTGAAATAGTTTGTATATCAAGAAATATTATCCTTAGGTTAAAGAGTCGATCAGCAAGGTGCAAAGACCAGTGAAATCAGAAAATTTAGAAACTCAAACTCCCAAAATATATTACTACACACACTGACACGTTTGATGCGTGAGCAACAAAAGATGTGTAGTCCTAAGGAATACCGAAAGCTTGACTAAAAGTGTAAAGTGCAAATCATTCTTTTCAAACAAAGTTCTGTTTTTATACTCGGCCCATGATGTTGGAACGAGGCTTAGAATAGACTACCAAGAATACCCGCCATCTTAGTAGGAGGCCGTCAGAAAAAAAGGGGGAGATCCGTCCCAAGAAAAAGAAAATAAAAGCAAAAGCAAAAGGCAAAAGCCAAATGTCAAATCAAAAGGCCATTACACTATAAACGTCACATCAAGGCCATGAAATGAAATGAAAAGAGAACGCAAGGTCGATAAATACCTCGAAAAGAAAATGACCGAACCCCAACAGATATTAGGGTAAGAAAGAAACATATTTTTAGGTCTCCGGAACCTTCTCGTGGGCTTTCTAAACCAATTCTTCCCTTCTTTCTAAAGAGGCGTACTCCAAGCTTAAGGAATGACCTAGATTGACTAAGGATCAAATCATCAAATGTGATCACGAATGGAAACACAAGTTCAAACACGATGGGTCTAAATTAGATTATTGAAGAACAATATGGGAATTAAGTTAATAAATGAATATGATCTTTTGATCCGAGTACTATGCTGGTATTTTAATTAGCACAATATTCAAAAACCCAAAAAAATACATATTTCAAATTTTTTAAAAAAATACATATTTAAAAAAAAAAACCAAAAAAATACATATTTCAAAATAAAAAAAAGCACATATCTAAAAAAAAAAGATATTTCAAAAATTCAAAAAAATATATATCTTCCAAAACCCAAACAAAAATGAATATTTCAACACAACAAAAAATATTTCAATTAGCATCTGCTTATTGCATCTAGTGTGTTTCATTCATTTTATTTTCAGTGAGCATTTGTCTGCTTGCATGTTGCATTTTTGCTTACAATTCGATTATTCATATTACGTTTGTTAATAAAGGCTATGCCCTTTGACCCTTCTACTAAGGATATGATCAAATAGTCGGTTACTTAATCGGGCAAGGGGCTAAGCCTAAACAGATACTTAACATGTTTGCTAAGACATGTACAGGGCACAAGGTTAAAGACACAAGGCACAAAGCTGAAGTGCAGAAATCTATAAACTCAAAACTTTTATATACATGTGTGAAGAGAATTGGAATCCGGGTAGAAGTTAGCCAGAACCTATTTATGCGACTGAAAAGGCGTCGTTGAACAGCGACGCGTTTTAGTTAATCTTAATGGCGTCGGCTCGACACGACGCATTTCAGGGTTTTCTGTTATTTACCCGAAATTCAATGTTTATCTATATTTTGATACTTGCTTGAAGTTACTGATGAATTTTTGAATGCAGGTAATTCAGAAAAATCCAAATAAAGCTGAGAATATCAAGAACATCCCATTGTGGGAGTTTATGAGTCCTGTCCGTGGCTAAAAAGACGGTTATCTCTATCCCTTGTACTATTTCATGTGATTAATTTGCATTATCATCATTACTATATGACTATATCAAGGACCTTGTGGTTTTGATGAAACTGGAATTTGAGTTCCCCTTCAACAAAAACGGTGATAATTCTAGAGAATTCTTAATCGTACGGATAGGCCGTTGGATTGTTAATTAATGAGGACGATGGTTCTGCTTTTGTAAAACGGTGCGTGGATAAACGAGCTTTGGCTTAGTACTGAATTACAAGAATTGATATCTTGACTCATTAATGACAATTTAACAATATTATCCTTGATTAATTTATATTTTTATTTGACTTTATATTTTTCTTTTAGCCCAGCATGCATAATGTAGGACTTTGATATCATTGTGATAAGAATTAATTATTGATTAAATTTCAGACCATTGATCAAATAATTCAAACATGATATGAAGTATTTCATTCTGAATTGAGTATCTTGATTATCTTTGAGGTTCGTTTAAAGATATCTTTGGAATTCTATCCTTTCTTGGACTCTTTATCTAATATTTCTTATTTTCTTTTAAGATCCATCATGGCTGCAAGACATCCACATTGGCTAGCAATCGTTCCCCATGATGAAACCTGTAGTGTTTATGACTTGATGTACTTCCCCTTCTGTGGAAGTTGATCGACCTTATTTTATTTCCTTGTCTACCTCATCCAGATATGATTAATTTTATTGATCTCGTTAAGCTATCTTCATTGATGATTTTGAGAAAAATTCTAATCATGTGATATTAAGAGCGTGTCTCATCATACATCGGCATCATCTTTTCAGTATATTCCATTTCATTTCACTACCTTGCAAAGACAATGCTAAGGTGAGGCAGCTGTAGACATGCTAATTTTAACATTATTTTGAGTAAATTTCATATCATATAATAATGCCTCAAAATAGTCAGATATTTAATCATTAGTTAATTTTTATTAATCTTTCTGAATTAATTATCTAAATAGTATCGGGTCAAACATACATAATTTAAGTTAATTAATTAAATTAATTTTAACTCAAATTTTAATCAAATATGAAAAAGTCTAAAAGACGTCGACATGTATAGACGTTGTTTAGAGTTTATTCCTATTGTGATATTTAAGTTTGAATTTTAATTAATTGATTAATTAGCTAAAAAGACATCTGTCAGGCACGACGCCATTTAGGTCTCCTAAGCTGTTTCTGTCTCTTTTTCTGGATGTTTATCCTTATCTTAATTAGTCTAAAAGACGTCTCTCATGGACGACGCATTTTAGATAATTACAGATAATAATGAATTAATCTGTGTTTATCTGTTTGTTAGTTGGATAAACTTCAAATTCTTTCATGTTAATACATTAATAACCGCGGATGTAAAGCCTATAAATACATAACCCCTGGGTCATTGAAAAGGTTAGTGATAATTATTGAGAGTGATGATAGTGATAATTGAGTGAAATTTGAGCAAAGAATCTTGGCGACTACGTCCAGGCGCTGATTGATTGAGGTACTGCTACTTCTAAGAGTCTTGAAGCAAGCTACATCCTTTTTTCATCGTTTCTAGATCCTTTCAAAGACCAAGGCTTTCTAGGGGCTATCTAACTTAGTTCTTAATAATTTCTCATCTTTCTCATATTTTTTATCACATTAGCATCATATTTCCATCACATCACTCTATGCAACACACACTCACTAGTATAATTTCAAACCTATTTGTTTAAGGAGTTTAAAAGACCATCAAACAAGTGACTTCTTTGTTCAAGTTGCATGATTAAAATTTCTACTGAAATAGATACTATATCTATTTGAGTTCTTATTATTTTTCCCTCTCTCTTTCTTTCCACTTTCTTGTAAGGTACAAAAGGAGATAAAGAGGAGAGAATCATCAACAACAAGAAAAAGGAATCTAGATGATCCTCAAAGTCCGATAAGCAGCTGAAGCAAGAACAAAGTCGAAATGGCTCTCTTTCTTCAGCCGGCTGAAGGAGGGGAATCAAGGACTCAAAAATCTCCCAATTCCAAAACAGGTAGGCGATCAATCTTTTCTTTTAGAACTTTTTAGTTAAAAGTTTCTGGCGATCACATTCACTTAGTTTTTAATAGGATTATTTGTCACATAAACAACATAATTTTTCATGATAATCACACACCCCAATTTTAGCACTCACAGACGTAAGAGGGCAAAGAGTGTGTCAGACTTTATAATTTAAATTTCCGCTTTCTTGTAGCAAATGAAGGCTTTTTTGTCCTCTTGTATGTTAAGTTTGGTGTCAAAAAGAGTGTTAAGTTTGGTGTCAAAAAGAGTGTTAGTGCATAATTGTTAACAGCCAAGGTGCATACACTAATTCATTGTTTTTCTTTTTTTCTATTTCCTTTGTTTGGATATTGGTAGATTCTTTTCTTCGAAAGATATAACCCTTGTCAACGGCTAATCTTGGACATTGGACAGCTGATGTAAACAGATGAATCATAGTGAAAAAAGAGGAAGCAAGAACTGGTAATCGCCTTTCTCCTGAACCCTACTTGGCTTGCCCTTATAGATTAAGAATTGCAGGAGTTTCGGTCTATCTTGTACTCCATCGTAATGGGTCACCGCGTAAGAAACCCATTCTACAGGAATGTAGCAGATGCAGGCATTAATTCGATAGAGCCAAAAGTTCTTTTTCTTGTACAAGGCCCTCTACTGAGGATACTCATGCAAAAGTAATACTTGCTGCAAAGCCGAGACATTACAATCCTATCTAGATTACAATGTCTTCGGCATTGCCAGTTGACTGTTGACATTAGGTGGTAATGCAGCAAGCATAATTTCTTTTTTTCTAAAAGAGTTGTTGACCTCGATGAACATCAAAGTAATACTTCTTGTAATGCTGTAATCTTACATAAATTGTTATTTCCTCTCTACTACCATCTAATCATTAATTGTCATGGGCAACTAGGCATTTGTATGTTCTGGATGACCTAGACCATTGTGTGAACATAATAGCAAAGAAACCAAAAATAAAATTTATATAAATATATTACCATCTAATTAATAAAATAGATGATATAATCAATTAATGAAATAGTAAAATTAACATGTTGAAATACTTAACATATTACTGTAATTTTATAACTAAAGACATAGGATTATATAGTTTGATAGTCATAGCATGTGCCATATGATGCATAATTTTTTATGCCATAATAACATTATAATTGAAAAATTAAAATAAAGATCGGTAAAATAGAAAATTTAAGAACATAATAAAAGTAAACAAACATCATAGAATGATACAAAGGAAAGGATGATATAGAGTGCATAAATATAGGAACCACCGAAATCTCACTTTGAACTAACAAAAAAATTAGTTTGCCAAGTTACTATAGTTCTTGCTTGCTTTCTTGGTGAATGCAAACTTGCAGAGGCACGCTATTGAGAATAGGGATTCTTGTATGCATACTCTTCAAAACTAATATATTTGTATTCATACACCCAACTTTTATATATTCTTATAAGTTAGAGAGATTTTATGTTTGTGATAGTACTGATTGCAATGCTTAAATAAGTATATAATATAGTTTAAGTATTTAGTCTAAAAGCTTGAAGGGGTTAGGGTTAGAGGAATGTTTGGATAAGATGGGAGAATGTTTGAAGGTTCAAGATTCAGTCTTGAACGGGTGTGCCTGGATAGTTTAAATGTCTTCAAGATTCAGTTATATAGTTTAAATATATAACTTAAATAAGTACTTGGGTGTGCTTGGATAGAATTCTCAATATACTTTGAAAAAGCAAGATGGAATTCAGTGCTACAATGCATCATAATATATGTACCCAAGTTGGATCTGTATATTAACATAAGACTTAAGTAAGTAGAAAAATGAATCTCTATATAAACATAAGACTTAAGTATATAAGTTAACAATTATTTAAATTTATTAAGACTTAAGACAAACTGTGTGTTGTGCTTTGTGGGTGTCCTAAACACTGAGCCCCTTCGCAGTAGCTACTTTGTACCTCTTGCAGCAATAGGAAATCTTATAGGAAAAAATAGAATAGATTAGATTATACTTTCAAAAGAGAAACAACTATCGTAGGAGTTGAAGATCAAAAGAATAGTATATCTTATATAAGGTGTTCTATATTGGAGAAGGGTAGACATTGTCATAGACATTTTTTTCTCATTTTATCTAGTTCTTTCTTCATCTAGTTCGTGAAGTGAAAATTTAAAGAAGACTGTTTTTGTGTATGTAAATTGTGAACTTCCATAAATGTGTGTTTGTGTGTGTAATGCACCATAGAACTGTAGTGAGAACAACGTCCATAAATGTGCGATAGACTATACCAATTACAACCTCTTCCTATGTTGCAGGAAATAATGAAGAATAAAGATGTTTATCTTAACTTCAATGGAGTTCTCTTGCACGTTCTTGCAACAAGATTTGGATGTCCAAGCGTGAGGAGGAAGAAGAGGACTCTGCAGGCATGCAGACTCTGTTGAAGAAGAGGACAGTGGGCAAAGGAAGCTGTGGGCTGCAAAAGGTGTCACCCAAGCACAATCACGTAAGAAAACTTTTCATCTTAGAGTTTTTTTTTGGGGGGGCAAACAAGAATGATTTTAATTTTGTGATAGTATTGATTGCAATGCTTAAATAAGTATATGATATAGTTTAAATATTTAATCTAAAAGCTTGAAGGGGTTAGGGTTAGAGAAATGTTTGGATAAGAAGGGAGACAGTAGGAGAATATGTTTGGATAAGATGGGAGACAACAGGGAGAATATGTCTTCTATGGTTAGAGGAAATCTTGAAGGTTCAAGATTCAGTTTTGAACGGGTTCTAAGTAGGCTTTAAAAAAATAAAAGGACAATATGAGGAAATGTCTTCAAGATTCAGTTATATAGTTTAAATATATAACTTAAATAAGTACGTGGAGGGGGGTGTGCTTGGATAGAATTCACAATATACTTTGAAAAACCAAGATGGAATTCAGTGCTACGATGCTTCATAATATATGTACCCAAATTGGATCTATATATTAACATAAGACTTAAGTAGGTACCCAAGTTGGATCTCTATATTAACATAAGACTTAAGTATATAAGTTAACAATTATTTAAATTTATTAAGACTTAAGACAAACCTGTGTGTTGTGCTTTGTGGGTGTCCCAAACACTGAGCCCCTTCGCAGTAGCTACTTTGTACTTCTTGCAACAATAGGAAATCTTGCAGGAAAAAATAGAATAGATTAGATTATACTTTCAAAAGAGAAACAACTGTCATAGGAGTTGAAGATCAAAAGAATAGTATATCTTATATAAGGTGTTCTATATTGGAGATGGGTAGATATTGTCATAGACATTTTTTCCTCATTTCATCCAGTTCTTTCTTCATCCAGTTCATGAAGTGAAAATTTAAAGAAGATTGTTTTTGTGTATGTAAATAACATAAAAAAAACCTGTTGACATACGTTGTTTTATTCGTCTGGATTGTTTGGGTACTTCACTTTTCTGATGCTTTGTTTTGGTAGCTTTCCAAGTGTTGTGGTCGATTTGTGCAGGTCTATAATGTAGACCTGATTTTTTCTACCTCATTGTCATGCAGATGCCGCATAAAGATAAGTTACAGATATATAATGTACTATTTGTATATATACCAGATTTTAAATATCTTTGGTAACCCTTCTCAGAAAGCATTCCAAGAATTTCTGATGTTGGAAAACATTTGGGGCTTTATTTAGAACACGTTGCTAGATAAGTGGTAAATATCATTTTCTCCTACCCAACAACTAATACATTGTTAATATCTTAACAAGAAAATGGCATGCTTACAGAATTTGGATTGGCTGTGGAAGGTGTCACCCAAGCACAATCATGTAAGAAATTTTTTCATCTTACAATTTTTTTTTGGGAAAAACAACAGTGATTTTAAGTTTGTGATAGTACTGATTGCAATGCTTAAGTAAGTATATGATATAGTTTAAATATTTAGTCTAAAAGCTTGAAGGGGTTAGGGTTAGAGGAATGTTTGGATAAGATGGGACAACAGGGAGAATATGTTTGGATAAGATGGGAGACAACAGGGAGAATATGTTTTCTGTGGTTAGAGGAAATCTTGAAGGTTCAAGATTCAATCTTGAACGAGTTCTAAGTAGGCTTTAAAAAATAAAAGGACTATTTGAGGAAATGTCTTCAAGATTCAGTTATATAGCTTAAATATATAACTTAAATAAGTACTTGGAGGGGGGTGTGCTTGGATAGAATTCTCAATATACTTTGAAAAACCAAGATGGATTTTAGTGCTACAATGCATCATAATATATATATCCAAGTTGGATTTGTATATTAACATAAGACTTAAGTAGGTACCTAAGTTGGATCTCTATATTAACATAAGACTTAAGTATATAAGTTAACAATTATTTAAATTTATTAAGACTTAAGACAAACCTGTGTGTTGTGCTTTGTGGGTGTCCCAAACACTGAGCCCCTTCGCAGCAATTACTTTGTACCTCTTGCAGCAATAGGAAATCTTGCAGGAAAAAATAGAATAGATTAGATTATTCTTTCAAAAGAGAAACAACTGTCATACAATTTACCCTACCTAAACCCCACACTAGTGGGAGAGTCAAGGAGTATATATGTTCCATTTGCTGTGTATTTATTGTTTTTTTGATTCTGTAAATGTTTTACAGTCAGAGCAGGAATAGATCATGAGTCCTCATTTGGAAAGGCACGCCCAAATGATCATCTCCTTAATTTGCATGCTCAAGAAGCTCATAATTCTCCAACCTAACTCATGAGCTCCCGGCCAACTTCCTTTGGACCAAATGGCAGAATTGTTCCTAATTTTCCCTACACTCCAGCACTTGTAGCAATGCATTGTCAGGTGACATATGGAGGAGGAGATCACGGAATTAATAACCTAGTTAGAGTGGCTTGGAATTGATTAGACCCCACAGATCTTCGAAGCATATTCAAACTCATAGCATCAAACCAACAATAACTACCAATATCTAGGCTTCTTAATTTAATACTTATACATATAATTCATTAATAATAAATAATATTATTATATATCCATTAATGATTAATGTTTGCATTATGTAAAGCTTTTTTTAAAAGTACGACAATTCTTAGAAAAAGGAAGATGATGTAGTGAAAATAAAAATAGGTTCGTAATCCATGTATATTTACATCGCAGATAAGATCTCACTCAATGATCTTTTACTATAGGCTTCATGAGTTTTGGTATTATTGTAAGACAATGTTTTGACTATATGATGTCTTAATCATTTTTGATGTTCAATGAACTTACCTTTTGAAGTTTGAAGGTTATAATTATCTTAATTTTTTTATGCCAAGAACAAAGATGTTGACTAAGCACTACATGTTAGTGAACCTTATAATACAACTCTTTGAATTTTGATGATGAGTTATGGTTATGAGGATTTTGGAAAGCATTTATGGCTTTATTTAGAACATGTTGCTTGATAAGTGGTAAATATCCTTTTCTCCTACCCAACAACTAATTCCTTGTTAATATCTTAACAGGAAAATGGCATGCTTACAGAATTTGGATTGGGTGCGGAAGGTGTCACCCAAACACAATCACGTAAGAAAGTTTTTCATTTTAGAGTTTTTTTTTGGGCAAACAACAGTGATTTTAAGTTTGTGATAGTATTGATTGCAATGCTTAAATAAGTAAATTATATAGTTTAAATATTTAGTCTAAAAGCTTGAAGGGTTTAGGGTTAGAGGAATGTTTGGATAAGATGGGAGAATGTTTGAAGGTTCAAGGTTCAATCTTGAACGGGTGTGGTTGGATAATTTAAATGTCTTCAAGATTCAGTTATATGTTTTAAATATATAACTTAAATAAGTACTTGGAGGGAGGTGTGCTTGGATAGAATTCTCAATATACTTTGAAAACCAAGTTGGAATTCAGTGCTACAATGCATCATAATATATGTACCCAAGTTGGATCTGTATATTAACATAAGACTTAAGTAGGTACCCAAGTTGGATCTCTATATTAATATAAGACTTAAGTATATAAGTTAACAATTATTTAAATTTATTAAGACTTAAGACAAACCTGTGTGTTGTGCTTTGTGGGTGTCCCAAACATTGAGTCCCTTCGCAGCAGCTACTTTGTACCTCTTGCAGACAATAGGAAATCTTGCAGGAAAAAATAGAATAGATTAGATTATACTTTCAAAAGAGAAACAACTGTTGTAGGAGTTGAAGATCAAAATAATAGTATATCTTATATAGGGTGTTCTATATTGGAGAAGGGTAGACATTGTCATAGACATTTTTTCCTCATTTCATCAAGTTCTTTCTTCATCTAGTTCGTGAAGTGAAAATTTAAAGAAGATTGTTTTTGTGTATGTAAATTGTGAACTTCCATAAATGTGTGTTTGTGTGTATAATACACCATTGAACTGCAGTGAGAACAACGTCCATAAATGTGCGATAGACTATACTAATTACAACCTCTTTCTATGTTGCAGGAAATAATGAAGAATAAAGATGTTTATCTTAACCTCAATAGAGTACTCTTGCACGTTCTTGTAGTAAGATTTGGTGTGTAGGCGTCAAGAGGAAGAAGAGGACTGTGCAGGCGTGAGGACTCTGTTGAAGAAGAGGACAGTGGGCAGAGGAAGCAGTGGACTTTGTAGGATGTCCATCAGTTTTTATTTCCTTAAATCCTGCAGAAGACGTTTCCCAAGTGAGGTATTTAATGAACTTTATGGGAAAAATAAAAAGGGGTTCAGACTTTTTCCTGTGCCACGATCTTCTACGGTATATCTTTTGCAGGCTTTATATGTTGTGCAACTTTTATTCCCAGTAGTATTTAAAGAAAGATTTTTTTAGTATTTTTCCTGTGCAGTACGTCTTCTGCAGTACATCTTTGCAAGCTTTATATGTTGTGCAACTTTTATTCCTAGCAGTGTTTAAGAAAAGATTTTTTTAGTATTTTTCGCAGGATCTTCTGCTGGATTTATATGTTGCTGTAGAAGATGTCAAGTAACACAACATTAAGTATTTTTCCTATGCAGTACGTCTTTTGCAGGATCTTCTGAAGTAGGCAGATAGAAAGGGGTTCAGATCAGCTTTTATATCCCAATAGTTTTTAAAGAAAGTTAACAATTATGTGGGTTATGAGTTTAGTAAGATTTTTTTAGTAAATTTTTTTGGCGGGAAAGAATTACAATGTGCCACGTCAGCTGGTTTAGAAACTGCAGTTTATTAGTATAATATAGATACCCTCTTGAGGACTACAACTTGGGACAGTTTAGGTCAGGCTGAGGTCAACCTAAACCCAATTCATGTTAAGAAATCTTCAACTCTAAGCGAATTCTCAATCCATAGTTCTTCAACTCTAACCCAACCCACTCATTATCCTAATTTAATCCAACTCATATAGTCCAACCATCATTAGGTTGGTCTTGTTGGATTGTATCCTTAATGGTCTATATTCTTAACTTCGTTTTATCACAATTGAAATTCAATGTACAAATAGATGAATAAATTTATCAATTTTATCTTAACAAATAGCTAAAAAAGATACAACTTTAAGCACAAGGCTACTTGGGAACATCCTAATAGAACTGTTAAAATTTAAATTATTTTTTAAAAGTATAAATTAAATTGAATGTAATATGTTTTAGCAACATAAGTTATCATTTATTATATTAATGTCAAACTCAAGTTACGTTAGGTTGACTAACCCCTCAACCGAACCCAACTCATTTGAAGTTGGATTACGAAATCCCCCAACTCTAACTTAATTCAATTTAAGTTTAATTATATTTAACCAAACTTAACTATCATTGACCAGCTTACGTTCGAGTGGATCGTGTTGGAGTTGAACGGAGTACTAAGCGGAAGATGACGGTTGCCCATGATGGAGAAGAACACTAGATGGAGATTCTTATAACCCTGCAAGGTCTTCCTAGTTTCCTCTATCTATCTTCATGCGTGCACGTAACTGTATGGGGAGTTATGGCATCTCACTTATACATAGGAGGGGCCAGTTCAAAAAGATAGCTAAAATAGAATTTCCACACATAACAAGAAGCCCAAGGGCCATTATGAGTTGAGAATAACTTGTTGCACTGCCAGCATCACTTATGCCGCCTAACAGTGTAGCCAGGTTAAAAAAGAAAATGTTTTTGAAAACTTTTTTGAAACCCCCATGGTGTTCGACCCGACCATACAATCTCATCTTAGAGCAAATGAGCCAAAAAAAAAATGAAAAATAGAAAATCGACTCCAAATGATTTTTTACTATTCATTTGGGCTCAATTTTTGATTTTTCATATTTTTTTGACTTGTCTGATCCAAGATTAGATTATATGGTTGGGTTGGATCAGTTAGGGGGTTTCAAAAAAAGAAAATCATATTTTTTTTAGAACTTGGCTGCACCGCCATGCAGCATAATTGCCTCTGACAGTGCCACAAGTTGTTTATTTGTATTTCTTCAACCAGGTCCTATAGTGTACAACAATTGTACAACCCAATAACGTTTGATAAGTGGACCACCTAATATATCAGATCTAACAGATCCACCCAAAGTTTTTTGGGCAAAGAGTAAAACTTACATATTAAAAACATAACAATATCCACGTACGGACCGAGACCTTACCTACCACAGTATGGTCCAACTTGTTTACAAGAGAGGGGAGTGAACCACTACTGTGGAGATTACACAAAAGCATAGACATAGGTACACAATCTGCCAACAGGAAACCACACATCAAATGCACCAGCCAGGGCCAAGGTTGAACTCCTCGGAGATGTCGGCGAAGGAGGAGCCAGAAAGAACTGCTGCCATTGGCAGTTAAATGAAGGGGGGCTCGGAGACGTGCCTCGACAAGGAAACATGAGATACGCACCAGACTCGAGCACCACCACACATCTCTAAAGTCTCGTCTCGGGACCAGCTTGAGAACCGAAGCACCACAATAGCTGTTGAAGATGACCATGTCGAAACAAGCAAACAGAGGGGAACCTGGAGAAAGCACAGCACAATGCACAACAAAGACAAACCATATAATAAGCTGAGTCAAAAACAAGCGCCCTAATCCCCGATCACTAGACAACACCTTCGTAGAAGAAGTCAGACAAAAAGGGGATGATCCAGCAAAAAGCAGGGCACTAGACATGAAAAGAGGAAAAAGTTTATGGAGAAGGAGAGGGTGAGGGAAGGGAGATGATGGGCCACAAAACAATCTGGTGGGAGAAAGCAGGGGGAGGATATGGAGGAAAGTCGTGATTAGGTGAAAAATTGGAGGAGGAAGAAAGATACTAGATTGATGGTGAGTGATGGAAGGGGAGGAAACAGCGACGGGGGGGACTGGCGTCAAGGAAGGAGAAGAAGAAAACGAAGAAGGGAAGGCGAAACGAAGCAAGGAGAAGAGCGGGGAGGGGGGGAGCCACCGGAGGCGGGGACTCCCCCCTCCCACCAGTTTCACCGCCGAGACGAAGCTTGGGACCGGTGACGATTCCAGGAGGTGACGGAGCAAGCTCCAACCTACCCCAAAACTTTCTGCGAGACTCTTTTGGCTACTCTTCCTTCAACATAATAGACAAGTGTTCAGGCCTATATACTTGCAACTTATTAGAACAGATTCGTCCCTTATTCTAGTTGGAGTAAAATTTATTTCACATTCTCTTTTATGTTGCACGCATAAGAAAACATAAAATTCAAATATCTTTTCATATCTTGCTTTGAACTTATTTGGTTGTATCCAACTTTTAAGCACGTGATGTTTAGAATGCATAAAATACATGCATTTTGAATTGGAGGTGTTCACAGTTTGATTTGGTTTGATTTTGAGATTTTTTTAAAAAAATTAAATTAAACCAAACAAAATCTCAAATCAAACAAAATCAAATCAAACATTTTTAAACTAAAATCAAACCAAACTGAATAATTTAGTTTGGGCGGATTTGAGTTGGTGTAACCTTTATAATGAGCCCCTAGCTCTTAAATAAGCCTTCAACAATTTAATAACCTTTACAATGAATGATCAATCTATGTAGGCAAAGATTAGTAAAACTATTGCACGTACCTAATGAACTTTTTAATGGATGGTTTAGAGAAGTATTAAATAAAAATTTTACTACGACGACAAAGAATATTCAATTATTTTAAAATAAACAATAATATTGCTCTTTATACTTTAATTTAAATGAAGGAAACCAAATTACACCATAAATTAGTGAGAGGGTGATGTTTTTATTTTAACTAGAGAGGATTATATTACCCCATGATATGTTACGATTTAAATAAGTATACATAACCACCATTAAGAATTTGTGCTAAACTTATGTCCTTTAATGTAATTCGCTTCATTTAGTTTGGTTTAGTTTATGATGAATATAAATCAAATCAAACAAGGTTTATTATTCGATTTGCTTATAACCCAAACCATTTTTTTTTAATTTCGAATGAAATCGAACTGAATCGATTAAGTTGACTCAGTTTGGTTTTTTAATACAACTGAATACTTAGCACAACTATGTTGAATAGTGAACCAAATACTCCAATGTATGGGCCTGGCGCAATCTCCTAGCCCAACACCTGTGGTGTGCCCAACGCCAGACCCCGTAAACCTTTCTTCTAAAGAGTTATACTTGCTACACTGCTCGCGGTGCAGCAGCCATTCGATCAAGTTCGATCAGGTGAACTGATCGAACAGTTGTAGTAACACTTTTAAAACAACCTAGAGGGATAGGGGGAACCCTAAGGTTTCGTTTTTCATATGTTTTTTTTGAAATTTTCTAACCATCCAATCAATGATCGGACAGTACAAATGACTTCCCTTAGATTGCCTCCACCTTCTTGAATTTTCTAAAAACAATATTATTTAGTGCTATAGCCATTAGATCTAACTTTCCCACTGCTACTGGTGGTGCAATAAATATAACTCAACTATGTATGTTACTATTTTAAGAGTAATATATGCTACACTTAGTGCACATGGAGAAATGGAAGATCAGCTAAGTTCACTTATATAGCCAGTTTAGCAGCCTATTGTCTTTGTGAACGCTGGAAAAACAGAAATGAGTTAGTCTTCGGGAACAGTAGCAGTAAGCAAACTCTTTGACTTTGCTAAAAGTAACATTAAGCAACTCTTAATGGCCAATACACACAGCTTAGTGGCAAATAACAAAGAAGTAGATATTCTCAAGAATGGGGAATCAGTACAAGTGTGGAATACGTAGGGCTGCACTTTGAGTCGGATTAGGTCGGTTAGGGTTAACCCTAACTCAACCTATATTCAAGAGCCCTCAGTCTTAACCCAACCTAATCTAAGCCTCAACCTAATCTCTTCAACTTAACCCAACCAATCTAACAACGTCTCAACCCAACTCAACTCATGTAACCCAACCTTTATCAGGTTAGGTCAGGTTATGTCCTTAGTAGTCAATATTTTGAACTTCTCTTTTTTATTACCAAAAGTTCATGTACAAGGAGATCAGTGAATCGACCTATTTATGTTAACAAAATAATTAAAAAAATAAAGTACAAGTATAATTTCATGACTATTACTTGAAAAAATCTTTGTTCATGTTGTAATTTAAATTTTTTGTTCAAATATCAAAATTAAATAAAATATATTTTAATAATCTAAGTAGTCTTTTATATATATTAATGTCGATTTCAATGGGTTAGGTTGGGTTGGTTGACCCTCAACCCAATCCAATCCATTGAAAAGAACCCGTGCCCTTAACCCAATCTAATCCTAACTTGGTCGGATTCAACTCAACTCAGCTATTGGGTTGACCTGTTCGAGTTTAAGGTTGACCCACCCAAAGTTGCAACCTTAGGAATAAGTATTAGCTTGGAGAAACTGAAATCCACTTGAGAGGGATTGCCTTTAGATTAGCTGTGATGGAGCCAGGGATGATGTTTGCAATAAAGCAGGCATATGTTTTGTTAATAGAAATAGTACAAGTACTGTGCTTTGTGCAAGGAACATTTTTGTGGGAAATAGAGTGTGATTGAAGCAGAGGTTTTAGCCATCTAGGAAGGGCTGAGGGTGGGCTCAAACTTGCAACCAAACAAGCTTCAGGTGTGGTGACTCTGTAGTAGTAATTGA
This sequence comes from Zantedeschia hybrid cultivar, assembly GCA_030544215.1. Classification (NCBI taxonomy): domain Eukaryota; kingdom Viridiplantae; phylum Streptophyta; class Magnoliopsida; order Alismatales; family Araceae; genus Zantedeschia; species Zantedeschia hybrid cultivar. The sequence continues at coordinate 66,271,295 of JARZZO010000005.1, read as the reverse complement.
GTGGTCAAATGGAGGACAGAGAGCTCCACTGAGATTTTTCTCATCTCTTAAAATTGGAGGACAGAGAGCTCCATTGAGATTGAATGGTACAAATAAACTTCTTAAGATTGTTCTCATCTGTTAAAATTTTAATAAAAAAATTATGTCCTTCGTGCAACCATTAGATCGAGCCGATCAAAGGCACTGGGGAGGTCAGTGGGCCTCAATGCAGCAAGTATTACTCCTCTTTTAATTGTTTCAAGAATAAAACTAATGTTTTATTCTTCTATGGGATATAGAGATCTGTATACTCAAGTGCCAACATGCTAGTAGACCCTTAGGAGCGGATCCGTACCCATTTGGTTTCCATGTTTGTCGGTTTTACTCGTGTTTACTATATTACACCCAACTCTGATGTCCAGTTTCTTGCTCTTTTCCTCGTATTACTATTACAATTTGCCCCGTTTTATTTGTAGAATTAGAGAAGAATAAGGTCTCTTATTCTTAGAATAAAGTTAATTCTACTTTGATGAGCAAAACGACTTATACCGCGTTAGAATTACTTATGTTGGAATAAGGAGAATGAGAAATTCAATCTTAAACGTAAGAATTGCTTATCCGTCTTATTTCGCTAGTGGGTCCCACATAATTATCAAAACTAAATGCCTCTGATTCTAGTATGCGCTATTCCGAATAACTTATTCTATAAACAAATTGGGGCTTACTGTTTTATCATTCCACTAGGTTTCAAGTTTAACTGAGAACTTTGTTTTTTACTTTTGGCTTGCGTTTATTTGACGTAACTGACGTAACTAACAACCCCCCTCAAGAGCACATCCAACTTTTAAGTTTTTTTTTTCCTTTTGAACTAGATAAAGACATTTTATATTTCACATTTTTATTTTCAGAAATTTATTATTAGCTTACAATTGTAGAGTTCTCGTTTTACTGCAAATGAAATACATTACAAATATAAACAAAATTTCATACTTGGAAGTTGGAATCAACCTTTAGTGACATATGCACAAGGAACGGCTCTAAGGTTAGTGATGAGGCAGAATCCGATTCGGCCCATTAAAACAGGCCCAACAATGTGGACAGCCCAACAGCGGCAGTAAAAGGCCTCCTGGGAGCCTTCGGCCCGTTAGCGCCCCGGCGGCCCTCGGCCCAGTAAGCAGTCCAGTACTCTTCGGCCCGTCAGTAGCCCAATAGCCTTCGGCCTGTTAGCGGCTCAGCAGCTCTCGGCCCAGTAGGCTTCGGTCCATCAGCGGCCCAACCCCCTTCAGCCTAATAAGCCGTGTCCGGCCCACTCCGGTGGGAGGACTAGGCACTATGGCGATTTACCAATAAACCTAGAATATAGTCCTATATCGGCTACTACCGTTAAGCATCTTCTATCCTCCGCTATAAATACACCGCTATTTATTGCCAAAGGTATGTCTCCGTGACCCTCAAGGACCATAGTCCGAAAAGCATTAAAGCTACTTCTTCCACCTCCTAGACTTCTGAATCGAATCATCTTCAGAAGCTAACTTGGCCTTCGGAGGGGGTTCCTAAGGGCCAAAATCCGGGACTCCTACTGACCGGTTTCTTTTTCTTTCCCTCATGCAGGGCTCGGTTCGAATCTTCACCGACCTCTCCGACTCGGTCTCGGCCGCCGACCTCGGACTTCTCCCTCCGGTCTCGACGCCGTTCGCCGGCTGATCCTCCGCGACCGAAGGTGCCTCGGCTCCGCATTGTCTGCCCTTCGACCGGAGGGACTTCGGGCGCGCCTTCCGAAGGCTAGCCCACATCCGGCCGAGCAACCCTCGGCTTCGGGTCTTCGGCAGCGTCTCCGCCTCCATTGCCTTCCGGATCCCCGTTGGGCCTCTTCACCGATCCGACCCAGCTCCGGATCCCAAACTTCAGATTCCAGCCTCGGAATCCGGTCGTGATAGCTTCGGCTACATCACGTGGCGCTGTCTGTGGGAAACAAACAAAGAGTCATGTCTCATCATCCTGTAACCCGACGGTCCGGACAAGATGAAGCAGAGACACGGGCTACCCTGGTGCAGCCTCTCCACTCCGAGAGCGCCCCGTCTGCTCCACCGAGCACAGCTCTACCTGTCATACCAGAGTCCCTCACTGCAGGAGATGACCGGGTGGGAGTACTTCAGCAGCAGATGGCAACGCTAGCCGCTGCCGTTACCTCTCTCGCACCTCTGCAAGAGATGGTGTCTGCCATTGCCCAGCGCATGGGATTGCTGGGCCAGCTTCCCCAGCAAGTACCGCTTCCTCCACTCTATCCAGTCTAAGGTACAAGGTTCTGGTCGGCGCCTTCACCGGTTTCCCCCGACGAAACCGCCTCGGCGCGCAGCGAGCCCTCGGCACTGCCTACCCGAGCCCCTCTAGCCGACCGCCTGATGACGGAGCAAGGCTATGCTTCGTCCGAGTTTCGCCCAGCCGGAATCGGAGGACGCTCAGTCACCACCTCAACTGCCCCGGACCTGGACCGGCGGTTGACGGCGATGAGGAAAGAAATGCAGCAGATGGTGTCTCGGCCGTACGGGGCGCCCCTCGCCAGTACCATCCTGGAGCAAACCCCGTTTACGCCAAAACTCCTGGCTACCGAGGTACCTCCTAACTTCAAACTGCCGAAAGGCCCCCTCTACGACGGAATGACAGATCCGGTCTGCCACTTCCAGAGGTTCAATACCTACCTCTCTGTCCGAGGGGTTGCCGAAGCAGTCCGCTGCCATCTTTTCCCCCTCACCCTTGTGAAGACTGCCCTTACCTGGTTCGAGACATTGGCTCCCAACTCCATCCACTCCCTGGTCCAGTTGGGTCAGTTATTTATCGACCAGTTTTATGACGCCACCCGGCAGTGTAAGACTTCCGCCAGCCTACTACCATTCGGCAAGGCCCCACCGAGACTCTCCAGGAGTATTTTACCAAATTCCGGACCGAAGCCGCCCAAATCCCAAACCTTGACAGCTCGATTGCGGTTTCGGCCATAATCAGCGGGTGCCGGGATGATGGGCTCCTCGGCTCCATTGGGAAGCGCCATCCCCCTACCTTCTAGGACCTCGTGGCCCGGGCCCACAAGTATATCAACCGGGAGGCCCTGATGATGTCCAGAGGTAAAGGCGCGGCCGAAGCAGCATCGGCGCCTGCCCCCCAGGTGGTCCGCCCTCGGCCTGAAGATCAAGAGCTCTCCCGAAAGCGATATCGCAGGGATGAATGGGACCGAGAAAAGCGACGGGATCCGCAGCCGCGGTACCTACCGCTACCCGCTCCCCCTTCCCGAATGCTTATGGAGGTGAAGGGCATGATCCGGCGGCCGGAGCGCATCAAAACTGATTCTCGCCGAAGGGATCCTGGCAAATATTGCGAATATCATCGGGAGATCGGCCATTCAACTGATGAATGCCGGCACCTTTGGGAGGAGATCGACCGCCTCATCAAGGAGGGCAGACTGCCGCAGTTCTGGCGAGAGCAGCCCCAGCAGCAGCGGAGCCGGGATGTCCCCGAGCCGACCAGGCCTCAGCAACCCCCGGAGAAGGAAGCCGCTCCTCCGCCAAAGATTACCTCGGCCCCGGTGGAGACAACTCATCAAAGACCCAGCGCTGGGTCTATCATGATGATATCCGGCGGGCCGGGAGAAGGATCAAGGCGCCGACAGCACAGCTCTGCAACCATAGCGACGGTCGACGTCGAGCCGAAGCGGCCCCACCAAGAAGACATCACCTTCGGCTCTGAGGATCTGACTGATGTTCAGATCCCTCACGACGATGTTCTCGTTGTGAACGCTGTAATAAACAATTACCATGTTCATCGTATTTTTGTTGATAATGGAAGCGCTCCAAACATATTATTTTATGATTGCTTTGTAAAGATGGGATTGAATGAGGCTAATATGAAGCCTCACCGGGTCTCCCTATTCGGTTTTAATGGCTCGCCCTGCCGAGTAGAGGGCATTGTCCGGCTCCCCGTAACTATAGGTTCCGCTCCCCGGCAATTAACCGTAGAAACGGATTTTGCCATTGTAAAAGTCGATTCGGCTTACAACGCCATCTTTGGCAGAAGGCTAATCGGCGGGATCGGAGCTGTGCCTTCGTCTTTTCATCAGAAGCTGAAATTCCATACCAGTCATGGAATAGGCGAAGCTAAGGGGAATCAGGAGGCGGCTCGGCAATGTTATATGATTTCGGTCAAGGGAAAAGCTGCGGCTGAATCCCTATCGATCAAATCTTTAGCCGAAGCGTCCCCGGGAGAGGAACTCGTCGCCATCCCAGTTCCGGGAGGCGACGGACGAACCCTTATGATAGGCTCCGGCCTGGAAAAAACCGAAGCGGAGAGACTCGCCAAGTTCTTGAAAAAGAATATCGACGTCTTCGCCTAGTCTCCAATGGACATGCCCGGGGTTGACCCGGAAATAGCGGAGCATCAGCTACACACCGATCCTAACCAGCCCCCGGTCAAGCAGAAGCGGCGTACCTTCAATCAGGAAAGAAGAGCAGCCATTCAAGCCGAAGTTCAAAAGGGGCTGGACGCCGGGCACCTCCGAGAGGTACACCACCCGGACTGGATCGCCAACGTAGTAATGGTGCCGAAGAAAGATGGCAAATGGCGAATGTGCGTGGACTTCACCAACCTTAACAAAGCCTGTCCAATGGATAGCTTCCCGCTACCTCGGATAGATCAGGTGGTGGATGCGACCTCTGGCCACGAACTTCTGAGCTTCCTCGACGCCTATTCGGGCTACCATCAGATCCGAATGCATCCGGACGATGAAAGTAAGACCAGCTTCACAACCGATCTAGGTCTGTATTGCTATACCCGGATGCCCTTCGGCCTAAAGAATGCTGGCGCGACATATCAGCGCCTCGTCAACAAAGTGTTCGCCCCGCAGCTCGGCCACAACATGGAAGTCTACATCGACGATATGCTGGTAAAGAGCCGCGTCGCTGCAGACCATTTGGCCGACTTAGCCGAGACATTCTCCGCCCTGCGGCAATAAAAAATGAAGCTGAACCCAGCCAAATGTGCCTTCGGAGTGGCCTCCGGGAAGTTCCTCGGCTATATGGTCACTCATCGAGGGGTGGAAGCTAACCCCGAAAAGGTTTTGGCCATCGTTCAGATGCGCCATCCTGCTAACCTCCGAGAGGTTCAAAAGCTAAACGGAAGGATCGCCGCCCTAAGCCGCTTCATGTCCAGAGCGGCGGATTACTTCTTCCCCTTCTTCAAGCTACTGAAGAAGGCCAATAGCTTCTCCTGGACGGACGAGTGCCAGGCGGCCTTCGAGCAACTGAAGGTCTATCTCTCCAAAGTTCCCATACTGTCCAAGCCAGTCCACGGAGAGCCGCTATTCCTTTACCTCGCGGTATCTGAGGCAGCTATCAGCGCCGTCCTCGTTCGGGAGCAAGACGGCATCCAAAAGCCTGTCTACTATATAAGCCGAGCCCTCCAAGGAGCAGAGCTAAGATATCTTGCTCTTGAGAAACTGGCTTTGGCCCTCGTCTCATCTGCGAGGAGGCTCCGGCCTTACTTCCTCGCCCATTCGATAAAAATCCTCACCGACCAGCCTCTGAAGCAGGTCCTCTCCCGGCCGGAGGTATCCGGCAGATTGGCAAAATGGGCAATCGAACTGGGAGAATTCAACGTCTCCTATGCGCCTCGGATAGCGATAAAAGCTCAAGCGTTAGCCGATTTTATTGCCGAGCTCACCCCTGAAGCTCCCCCAGCACCTCAGCCGAAGGTCGACACATCCGAGGCCGAAGATACTTCGGCGCTCACACCGGCTGACGAGTGGCAGCTCTACGTAGACGGCTCCGCATGTTCCATGGGCAGCGGCGCCGGATGGATCTTGGCGTCCCCCGAAGGGGTCGTCACGGAGTACGCGCTGCGCTTCTCCTTTCCTGCCACCAATAACGCCGCCGAGTATGAAGCCCTCATTTCCGGCCTCCGGGCTGCTAGAAAGCTTGGCGTCCGGAACATAAAGGCTTTTAGCGATTCTCAGCTAATTGCCAGTCATGTTTCTGGGGAATACGAGGCGCGAGATGCAATAATGGCATCCTATCTCCAGGTAACTCGCAAGATCCTCGCCCACTTCAACTCCTATGAAATCGTGCGGATCCCGAGAGCCGAGAATGCTCGAGCAGACGCTCTTTCCCGGCTAGCATCAACTCAGGACGGGGGAGGAGGTCGGATGATTCTTGTAGAAGAACTTGCCGAGCCAAGCCTCGAAGAGCCCGAGGTCATGCAGGTGACCGAAGCCGAGGCCGAGACCTGGATGACTCTCCTAGTCGTTTTCCTCCTCCGAGGAGAAGTCCCACCCGATCCAAAGGAGGCGAAACATATTCGACAGCGTTCGTCTCACTTCCTTCTCTTGGACGGGCTGCTATATAAAAATTCCTTCGGCCGACCACTCTTGCGATGCCTCGGCCCGACCGAAGCTGACTACGCCATGCGGGAGGTACATGAAGGGGTATGCGGAGCACATGCGGGAGGAAGGGCCCTGGCTCACAAGCTTCTAAGGCAGGGATACTGGTGGCCGACGCTTCGAGAGGATGTAATAGCCCTCGTACGTCGCTGCGATCAGTGCCAGAGGTTCAGCTCCCTCATCCACCAGTCAGCAACCCTTCTAACTCCTTTGTCCGACGCCTGGCCCTTCGCCCAATGGGGAATCGACCTCTTAGGGCCCTTTTCCGTCGCCACCGGGCAAAGGAAGTTCCTCATCGTGGCGGTAGATTATTTTACTAAGTGGGTAGAAGCCGAACCCCTCGCATCCATAACCGATAGCAATGCTTGGAACTTCGTCTGGAAGTCCATCATCTGCCGGTACGGCATCCCCCGGGTCATCATCTCAGACAACGGCAAACAATTCGACAGCCGTCGGTTTAATGACAACTGCGCCAGCTTCGGCATCCTCCACAAGTTCACTTCGGTAGCACACCCCCGGGCAAACGGCCAGGTCGAGGTCACTAACCGAAGCCTGCTACAAGGACTGAAGACTCGCCTCGGCGAAGCCAAAGGCCGATGGGTGGAAGAGTTACCAAGTGTTCTCTGGGCATATCAGACTACAAGCCGAACCCCAACCGGCGAAACCCCATTTTGCATGGCATATGGGATAGAAGCCGTTTTCCCTATCGAAATCGGCCTTCCCTCGCCGAGAGTCCTTACTCATGATCCGGAAGCCAATAAGGAAGCCTTAAAGGATCATCTCGATCTCATAGAAGAAACTAGAGATAAAGCTCCCATTCGGCTAGCAGCTTATCAGCATCGCATGGCCAGATACCACAACACTCGAGTGAAGCCCCGAAGTTTTGAAACCGGGAGCCTCGTGTTGAGGAATGCTCATGCTTCTAAACCAGCCGAAGCTGCAGGGAAGCTTTCCCCCAACTAGGAAGGACCATATCGCATAAGGGAGGTAATTCGACGAGGGGCTTATCGGTTGGAAACCCTTTCGGGCAAACCTCTCCCTCGCACTTGGAATGTGGAGCGCCTCCGGCGTTATTTCATGTAAGTTACCACCCCCGGACTTTAGCCGGAAGGCATGAATAAATTTCTCCTATTAAGATGCCACGCATGGCATTTTCTCTAAGTCCGCATAAACCGTACCGGGAGTGGCTTCGGCCATGCAAACCGTATCGGGAGCGGCATGGTATTCTTTAAGTCCGTGTAAACCGTACCGGGAGTGGCTTCGGCCATGCAAACCGTATCGGGAGCGGCATGGTATTCTTTAAGTCCGCGTAAACCGTACCGGGAGTGGCTTTGGCCATGCAAACCGTATCGGGAGCGGCATGGTATTCTTTAAGTCCGCGTAAACCGTACCGGGAGTGGCTTCGGCCATGCAAACCGTATCGGGAGCGGCATGGTTTTCTATCTAAGTCCGTGTAAACCGTACCGGGAGTGGCTTCGGCCATGCAAACCGTATCGGGAGCGGCATGGTATTTTATCTAAGTCCGTGTAAACCGTACAGGGAATGGCTTCGGCCATGCAAACCGTATCGGGAGCGGCATGGTTTTCTATCTAAGTCCGTGTAAACCGTACCGGGAGTGGCTTCGGCCATGCAAACCGTATCGGGAGCGGCATGGTATTTTATCTAAGTCCGTGTAAACCGTACCGGGAATGGCTTCGGCCATGCAAACCGTATCGGGAGCGGCATGGTATTTTCTCTAAGTCCGCGTAAACCGTACCGGGAGTGGCTTCGGCCATGTAAACCGTATCGGGAGCGGCATGGTATTCTTTAAGTCCGCGTAAACCGTACCGGGAGTGGCTTCGGCCATGCAAACCGTATCGGGAGCGGCATGGTATTTTATCTAAGTCCGTGTAAATCGTACCGGGAGTGGCTTCGGCCATGCAAACCGTATCGGGAGCGGCATGGTATTTTCTCTAAGTCCGTGCAAACCGTACCGGGAGTGGCTTCGGCCATGCAAACCGTATCGGGAGCGGCATGGTATTTTCTCTAAGTCCGTATAAACCGTACCGGGAGTGGCTTCGGCCATGCAAACCGTATCGGGAGCGGCATGGTTTTCTATCTAAGTCCGTGTAAACCGTACCGGGAGTGGCTTCGGCCATGCAAACTGATGCGTATTTAAATGTCGTCGTTAAAACACAAATATCATCAATCTTAAATTCCGGATCTCAATAAGGATAATCAACTAATGACCAGAATTTATTCACACCTCTAACACACTATAAATGCCTAATTTTTATGAGGAAGAAGCTACTAAAATACTATTGATGAGATTAAATTAAATAGATGCACCTAACTAAATAATCTAAGTCTAGAAAACTAATAGAATTAACCACTAGCTTTAAAAGGAACATAATATGATCATTATTATTGCAATATGAAAGTTTACAATGATCCAAGAAAGTAGCAGAAATGCTAACTAATTTCTTAATAACTAAACAAGTTTAATTAGAAGCAATAACAAGGAGACAGGGGTTATGTGAGCCTTCTGTGGGCGCTTTGGCACAGTGGACCGACGCGGGGTACGTGGAAGCAGATGGGAGTGGCGGCGCTTTGGACCGGGCCCTGGCGCGTGGAGGGCGAGGCGTTGACCTCGTACGGCGCTGCAAACGAGGGTGCTGCAGGCGAGGCAGCGGCGCGGTAGGCGAGGCAGCGCGTCTGGCGAGCTTCCCGCCCACGCAGGGCTCGGTCGACGACGCAAAGCAGGCGGGGAGGCTCGTGGGCCGCCGCGTGGCAAGGCGGCGGCGGCTGTCGAGCGGGGCTGCTTCAGTCGTTGCCACGTGGAGCGGCGGTGGAGTCGAGGCGGGGCAGGAGCGGTCCGTGCAGGCACGGGCGACGATGGAGCGGCGGCCGAATCTGCTGGGGCCGCCACATGGATCCGTTGGGCCCAGGTGCTGCTGCGGCTGCCTGCGAACGACGACGCGTGGCGGGCGGGCTTCCTCGTACCGCGACAGACAACAGACAGAGAAAGGTGGAGGAGGAGAGAGGAGGAGAAAAGGAAGAGAGAGAAGGAGGGCGGCGATGCGTGACAGATAGAGAGAGGGAAGCTGAGGGAGAGAGATAGAGAGACTCAGACGGAGAGAGAAAGAGGAAAAAGCAAGGGCGAGGGCTGCGGCTGGGCACAAAGAGAAAAAGTAGGGGAGAGAGAGAAAAGCGGTAGAGAGAGAGGGAGACTGCGAGAGAGGGAGGCAGAGAGAGAGGAAAATCGAGAGAGAGGAGGAGAGGAACTGCGGCTGAGAGAGAGAATGGGAGTGCAGGGGAAGCCAGAGAACAGTGGGAGAGAGAAAGAGGTTTTTTAAAAATTCCTGAAAATTCCGGACCACCTCCCTTTGACCTCCTCCCTTGGTTTTATAGAAAAGAGGGGAGGGTTTGAATTTCAAAAAGAGATTTTAAAATCCTTTCATTAAGCTCCCCTTGATTAGGGGATCCTCTTTAAAACATTAATTGGTATTTTGAATTTCGAATTCTTTGAAATGGATCCTCCTTTCTTTGAATTTCAGAATTCCCTCCTCCTTTCTCTCTTAGTTGGCATGTGGGCCCCAGTTGATGCTAAAATACGAAAATAAAATGTTGTTTTTGCCAGGATTCGAACCCTGGTCGCTTCCTTGAAATCCAAGTGGTCCAACCACTATGCCATCTGCTTGTTCATGTCCTGCATTCACATAAAATAACAGTTCAGTTCACGTGGCAATAAATCATTCAACTGCACATTAAATAATTGTCGAGAAAATCTTATTTGAGAATGAAATTGCTACCCTTCTTCAATCTATGGAGTGATGATATTTGAAATTCAGATTTTTTTTTCAAAATTGATATGTTTGAATGCACAAATGATTTATCTATCATTCCATGTGATTTTGTTCATTAAATTGATAGCAAAGTATGTAAATTTCATCTGTTATTTATGTAAAATTGTGAACTTATCACAAACCATATCGGGAGCCGCATGGTATTCCAAGACCGTATCCAAATCTGAATTATGCTTCGGCCGCGCGAAGCCACATCTGAACAGAAATAAGGTCTCAGACTCAAGAAGAACCAGACTCGGTCGTTCATTCAGAACAGAAAGAAGAAGCAAAGTACTTTTTATATACATGAGAAACAAAGTACAAAATCGGCCCTACATCTGGCCAGTCTTTCAAAAGAAGTTAAAAACAAAAACCTGGACAAGCCCCCGTACTAGCCTTCGGTGTTCTCACCATTCACATCAACAGGGCTCTGGCCCGGAGATAGGGAGGGAGAATCATCGACCTGAACGGCCTCGGCAGCAGCAGCATCCACAGGAGTTGCCTCGTCAGGAACGGCCGCATCGCCTTCCGCCGAGGCCGAAGCTCTCTCGGCCTTGAGCTCCTTCCACCAAGACAGGAGCTCTTCACCCTCCTCGTCGGTCGGAAGGGTGATGCCGGTTAAGTCCACGGCCGGACAAACTTTTTGGGCGACGGCCAGCCCTATGGTAAACACTGAAGAAGCCGCTAGAAGCTGGGCCTGGATTATCTCCTTGGCATATTCTGGGCCAGCCTTGTAGCTGGCGACGGCTGTACGAGCGGCCTTTACGGCCTTAGCCTCCAGACTCAGCCTCAGAGCTGACATCTCCTCGGCACGGCGGCGGCGATCCGAGGTCCACTGGGCATCCTTGTCCTGGATCTCGGCTTTAAGAGCCTTATTTTCGGCCCGGACTGCCTCCAGCTCCTTCTCGGCCTTCGCCTTCTCCCGCTCGGCCTTCAGTTTGGCCTCGGAGGAAGCGCGAGTTGCCTCCTGCTGCTCCTCCAGCTTAGCCCGCATCCGGGCGTTCGCCTCCAGGAGCCGGTCGACGCTGTCCTCGAAGTCGCGTCGCGCCGGAGAGCCCTCGCCAGAAGCCGACGGGTCCGATGCCTGCTCGGCATCTTGGAGTTGTTGTTGGATGGCCGCCTGACGCCAAATCAGGATGCCACACGTAACTGCGGCCTGCAGCCAAAAGCAAATAGGGGTTGGCAACCCCAAAACCAGCTAAGGGAAATATCAGACCAAGGCGCGCGAAGAAGCCATGTACCTGGACCGACAGCCGGGCGCTTAACAGCGCCAACTCGTTGGCGGTCAGATCCTCTAGGTGATCCTAGGCCGTCGGGAGGGTCAGGCCTCGGAGCAAGCGCAGGCATGTCCGAGGGTCCTCCAAGGTCTCGTCCCTGTAGATCCCCAGGTCCGGGACCCACAGCTCGCGCTCGTGGTCGCCAGATGCCTGCGACCCGGAGCCTCCAAAATCCTCCGCCCCCGCCGTCACAACCGAAGGAGAATCGCCCCTCGGCGCTTCGGGAGGCGACGAGAGCGGGGCCCTTCGGGCGGCAGTTGGCCTCTTGACTGCCGGGGCAGGCTCTGTCTCGCCGGGCTCGTCCACCCGGCCTCGCTTCGATGGTCGGCCGCCCCTTCGGACGACCGACTTACCTTTTCTCTCTCTCTCGAGAGCAGCAGCAGTAGCGCGGCCCTCAACAGAAGCCGCTGTCGTTGTCGCGGCCTGGACACTCAGGGCCACGCCTCGTCCGGCCCCTCTCGCCGCTTGCGGTCGACCGGACTGCTGAGCCATCCGGCTAAGGAGGCCTTTAATCCCAGACATTTCTGCAAACAGAAGAAGGGATTAGTATCTTACGGCGCATAAACTCCGCGGTTGAAGATCGACTTACCCTCGGCCGAAGCCTCAGCACCCTTGGCGGTCGGAGGAGCTTCGGCCGGAGGTGCGACCTCGACAGCTCCTTCAGTCTCCCCCAGAACCTCCTCGGGAGGAAGATAAGGAGAGGCCCGCGGAGGATCCTTCGTCAGATCCGGCCATTCCCCAGCCCGCACGAGCTGCTCCGTTTTACTGAAAAGCTCCGCGATATTGTACGGAGCCGCGGCATCTATGAGGCTCACAATGTGAAGCTGATCGTAGTTAAGAGTGGGCGGATCGGAGAGGCCTTCGGCCAGTGGTGCCCACTCGGTGGGAAAGGGCTACACACTCTTCTCATTCTCCGGAAGAGAAACCAAGATGAAATTCCTCTTCCAATCATGAATGGACGAGGGCTTCCCGGAAAGGATACCCCGGCCGAGGCGAGGGACAAAACTATACCACTCGGATCTCCCCTGCCGTTGTATCTTGAAAAGATAGCGAAAGATGTTAACCGAAGGGGTAACTTCGATGAGGGTGAACACAGCCAAGAAGGCATAGACTGTGCGCCAGGAGTTAGGAAAAAATTGGGACGGGGCTAACCCGTAGAAGCACAGAAGATTGATGACGAAGGTGGAGAGAGGAAGGCGAAAACCCGCCCGGAAGCTTTCCTCATAAATGGAAAAGCTACCCGGACGAGGAGAATTGGCCCTGGTATTCGAACCAGGCCGATAGGGGGTCATCCACGATGGGAGTTGATAATAGGAGGCAAGGTAGAGCAAACCGCTTCCGAAGCGGTCTCGGGACGACGACGACCAGAGGAGGAAGCCTGGCCCGTGGTAAGAACCTCTTCGGACCCCTCGGCGCCAGACGATTCGGCCTCGTCCGCCATGAGAGAAGCGAGGGAATTCGAAGAAAGGGGAGATGATAAGGAGGATTCAGGAGACTGAGACGGAGTGTAGCCTTCGGCTGCAGAACTACTATCAGCCGAGGAGGAACTGTGGGACATGAATCGTGGGGATGGATAAAGGAAACTGAGGCTTACCCTCAAAGAAAGATCTCCTCGATCGAACATCGCTTCTCAAGCAATAGGAACTTCCCCGGCAACGACTCCGGGCGATGGAGAGCTCCTGGCGACAGGCAACGCGCTCGGAAGCACCTTCAAATGGCTAGCCCTTCGCCGGAGAAGCAGGAAAGCTCGTATGGTTGCAGGAAGACGCAGGCGCAGGAAGGAGGGAGCGGAACAGTACCCTGCAAAGGGTTCCTATTTATAGGCTAAGTTCGAAACACCCCCCGCCGAAATCAACGGCCAGGGTCATCTCCCTCAGTAACCTCACTTCACTCAGATACGCGCCACGTACACCGTCCTTCGGCAATGATGACGACCCTACTCCAGGAATCGAGGCAAGATAATCAATGGCCGAAAGCGGTCCGATCCTTCGGCTGATCACTCAGATGTCCGCCACGTGTTCCGATCCACATGCCAAGGAAGGAAGCGGCGACAATCCGAGTGAAGCCTCGGACAGAGAGCCGAGGTGACCCGCGATCCACGTACGGCCAGGATCCTTTTGTGTTTCTAACAGAGCGGCCGGATGCGCGACGCGTGTCCTGTGCTTCTTCGCGACGCGACCGTTCTGACGGAAAAATCGACGTCTATCCCGTCCGTCTGTCAGGCCTGACAGTCAGAAGGCTCGTCTCTTCGCGATTAAGGACGAAGGTATTCCGTCACTACATCCCGAGCAAAGACGATTAATGGCTACTAACCCTCGCCCGACCGAGGGCATTATTTCTTCTTAACAAAACAGAAAGCCTCGGATAGCGCCTGTTACGTTATTCCCCGAGAAGGCTTCAGACTATACTCTCGCCATCTCAACACTGAGGAAGACAAGAGTGGGGGGCTATGTGATGAGGCAGAATCCGATTTGGCCCATTAAAACAGGCCCAACACTGTGGACAGCCCAACAGCGGCAGTAAAAGGCCCCCTGGGAGCCTTCGGCCCGTTAGCGCCCCGGCGGCCCTCGGCCCAGTAAGTAGTCCAGTATTCTTTGGCCCGTCAGCGGCCCAATAGCCTTCGGCCTGTTAGCGGCTCAGCAGCCCTCGGCCCAGTAGGATTCGGTCCATCAGCGGCCCAACCCCCTTCAGCCCAATAAGCCGTGTCTGGCCCACTCCGGTGGGAGGACTAGGCACTATGGCGGTTTACCAATAAACCCAGAACATAGTCTTATATCGGCTACCACCGTTAAGCATCCTCTATCCTCCGCTATAAATACACCGTTATTTATTGCCAAAGGTATGTCTCTGTGACCCTCAAGGACCATAGTCCGAAAAGCATTAAAGCTACTTCTTCCACCTCCTAGACTTCTGAATCGAATCATCTTCAGAAGCTAACTTGGCTGTCGGAGGGGGTTCCTAAGGGCCAAAACCCGGGACTCTTACTGACCGGTTTCTTTTTCTTTCCCTCCTATAGGGCTCGGTTCTAATCTTCGCCGACCTCTCCGAGTCGGTCTCGGCCGCCGACCTCGGACTTCTCCCTCCGGTCTCGACGTCGGCTGATCCTCCGCGACCGAAGGCGCCTCGGCTCCGCATTGTCTGCCCTTCGACCGGAGGGACTTCGGACGCACCTTCCGAAGGCTAGCCCACATCCGGTCGAGCAACCCTCGGCTTCGGGTCTTCGGCAGCGTCTCCGCCTCCATCGCCTTCCGGATCCCCGTCGGGCCTCTTCACCGATCCGACCCAGCTCCGGATCCCAAACTTCGGATTCCAGCCTCGGAATCCGGTCGTGATAGCTTCGGCTACATCAGTTAGCATTCTTCTTTTTTTTTTTTTTGGAACGAAAAGTTTCTGTTGCATGTATAAAATGTAAATTGATGTTAGTTTTTCAAGTTATAAATGTAAAATATTTTATAAAAAATTTAATACAGCATTGGCATACAATTGACTTGGGGGTTTACTTCATAAATTAAACTATGTGTTACTTATGTTTGAAACTTCTTAAATGATTATTTTTCTAATGCTTATAATGCTGTAAATTATAGGATTTCCGAATAGATTAACCCATATGATATTATCTGATTTTAGTTTTCAGTCCAAAAACTATGAAATAAATCAAAGATTTTAAAATCACAGAATCTTGCCTTTGGTCATTTTAAAAGCATAATTTTTTAATTTTTATGGGGTTTTACACTAAATTGAAAGACCGTTTAGTGATTTGCACATTTTTTATATGCTAATAATCATGGCATTCATATATATTATTAGAAAAAGAGTCAAGATTTTTGCATCCTTAGCGGTATGTTTTCTGCCTTCTATCATAAAATCTCCTTTGGTCTAGTTAATAATTTAATTAATTCAGGTTGCCTTGGCCTCCCAAGTGACAAATCTTGGGTATGCCCCTGTTGGACAGCACTCGAAATTTCAACATTTTTTGTGCACATGAATGGAATTCGCGGTAAGTTATTTTTTTTTGTTTTTGGAGACTAGTTCATGAATTGAGGTAAGTTGCTGCTTGTGCCAAGGGTATGGTATGTCCACTACATCAAATTAATACAACCTTTAATTTAAACATAGATAAACGAATTCGTCCTAGACATCAAACTATGATAACCTTTAATTCGAACATAGTGAGATCAAAAGATTCAGGTTGCTCTGAGAACAAGTATGCACATTTTAGCATCTGCATTCGGATAGGAGTTTATACAATGCTAGGAACTAGTATTGTTGCACTTTGTTGGTGTGTGGCTTCTCATCTCGTAATATTGTTCTTGGGAAAGGAGATAGATTTGTTGGATAAGTACATGGTTAGGGATGTAATTTAGACGTATTGGACTAGGTTATGTGGTAATTTGAGTTTAATCTAAATTCAAAATAGTCCAACTTAATTTTAACCTAACTTATATTCAGCCAAAATTCAATCCAAAGTCAGTCCAAATTCAACCCAAATTCAATAGTGAGTGAGTTGGGTTGTCTTAGGTTGGTTCTATTTATAGTTTGTTAAAAATATTCTACCTTTTTTATAAAATAATGTAAAAGTCAATGGATCAAATTGGGCTAGCCCGTTTTCGGTCCAACCTAGTCCAAATTTGATTAATCTCAACCTAAATTTAGTCCAACTCAATTTAGATAATTTGGGTCAACCCAAATTACTATAATGTGAATTGAGTTGGACCACGGGCTGGTCCGCCCAATTGACACCCCTATACATAGTCATCGTTATTGAGAAATGATGTAAAATTAAATTGCGACTGCAACATAGTACCTTGGAGGTCAGCACTTGTTTGAATGTAAAATTATGTAATTCATCGGTTTTAAATTTTTTGATTTTAAAACAAGCGAAATTTTGTGGTTTTAAAATCAAAGCATGTGTTTGGTTACTTGTATATCAAAATAAGAGAATACTTTAATCGTCTTGGTTTGATTTATAGTGGATCTTTCTTATAAATCAAAACAAGGAAATTGGACACTCAAGTGGGTAGACAAGACCTAGACAAGATTTTATTTTGAGTAACACTTGCTGCACTGATCCCCAATGTTGCATTGAGGGTTAGTGGAGTGGGGTAAATTTCCTTTTTATGTTTAAAATTTTCTTAAGGTTGGCCCCAAGGTGCCCTACACGTCTATATAGGTTGATTTCCAATTAGACGATCCAAAAAAATCTGAAAAATAAAAAATCGAGACCCAATGAATAATAAAAAATAGTTTAATGTGCCATCCGCAATAACAATTTTTTATTTTCCATATTCCTTTGGATCGTCCGATTGGAGATAAGCATGTACGGATGTATAGGGCACCTTGGGGTAGACCTAAACAAATTCTAAAAATAAAAAATAATTAACCCACTCACTGACCCTCAGTGCAGGACAGTACTGGAGTCAGTACAACAAGTGTTATTCTTTTACTTTATATTTATTTTATATTATTCCAAACATCCAAAAATACCGTAAAATAAAAAAATATTTAAAATTACATTATTTTATATTGAAACAAACAACCCTGAAGAAAAGTTGAAAAGATGAAAAGATAATACTAACCAACATCTTGCCAATGTCTTGGATTTACAGGAAGGGGAAGACATCAGGGACCTCTAGGTTTGTTTGGGGGTAGGTGGAGGGGAAACCACTCCAGTGCTTTTAAGTCAGGGTGAGATCAATGTACCATGTTGATTCTGTTTATAATGTGAAAAGAAAACAGCTTCTAAGGATCCTGTAGAACAATTCCCGGCCCAGAACCTTATGGGCCGTGCCTTTCCAATGCTTATATGGGCCCTAGGTCATGTCATATGGCCCCAAGCGGTGGGGCTGTATCAAGACTGAGAACGATCGAGATGGGTGGTGTATGACCTTCTACGGAGGTATTGTTTCTAAGTTATATTCTTTTATAAAAAAATAGCCTTCGACAAGAAAATGCAGATGGACCTACCTTATAAGTATATGCCCATCGTTGCATGTGGGGCTAAGTTCCGACTAGAATAAGTTTAAACTGGTGTTTGATAAAGTATTAGTTTGTTATAAATTATTTCGTACTTTGTTTGACAACAGTGTAAGTTATTAAAATCATTAATTAATAAATATCTTTTTAGTGGTGTTATATATTATCCTTAATTTTTAGGTCAAACCTCTTGAAAAATAAGCAAACAATACACGGTATGTTTAATATGCCAAAGTTTTTAAAGCATGTAAATTCTTGATCTAATATTTCACCATATGATTTAATTTTTATTTTCTTAAAGATCTAAACGTGCATCTTCGCTGTATGAATAATACTGGCTGCAGCTGCAACGCCCCATGGCTGCACCAAAGGCTGCACCAATGGTTTTGTAGCACAGAAATTTGATATATGTCTGGTGTCAAATGTGTGTCCCAAACCTGTTTTCCTTTTGTTAATTATAAATCCCAACAGAAAGGGCCAATCTTAAGAAGTTTATCTGTACAATCATTAGAAAAGTTTAAGAAAAAGAGATAATATTTTACACAATTTGTTAACTCAGATCACATTAGGGATGTCAATGAGTCGGGCCCGGGTCGAACTTAGCTAAGCCCAAGCTCAAAAAGAAAAGTGTGGCTCAAGTCCATTTCTCTATACTTAAGTCCAAATCTAATCTAAGTCCAAAATAATTCAGATTTTGGGCTTAGACTTCGGACTTAAATGTAAAAAGCGTCGATTTTCTTATTTAAAATATTTAATCTATCAAGTTAACAAGAACTAGTGTCTACATGTAAGTCTCATCACTCGTTAAAAATGTGAGACCTTCATGATCATCATATTCAAGAACATGCATTAACAAGATCATTAAAATAATCATTTATATGTTGATATTTCATATTTAACTTAAAATAAAATCTCTAGATAACACATTTTTTTATAAAAGTAAAACTGAATATGGCACCTAGATCAAATATTGATTAACACGTATTAAAATATTACAATGATCTATGATGCATATGATGATTTTGAAGGCACCACAGAGACAGTGAATTCTACGAGTTAATTTTCACATGTCTAAGATTCTTTACTAAATACAAGCAAAAAGCACTCTTTTGAATTTAAGATAATTAGAACATTATTCTAGTAATCATACTTGACATAAATTAACATATAATATTTACGTGTAACTACATCTTCTTGTCATGTATACATTATATTCATTCAATTACTATTTTTTATATTTAATATTTATCAAACTTTTTAAACTTTTGGATTCGGTGACAAAGTCCTAGCTCAGACCATTCTAAGGGTCGAACTTAAACTTGAAGCTCTAAGTCCAATCCAAAAATAAAATGAACTTAATTTTTAATATCCAAACCCACTCATCAATTGGAATTTTAACGGGCCCAATCACGTGGTACACGATCCAATAGGTGGCCCACAGTCCAGACCAGCCGTCCTCTTCTAGAAGGCATTTGCCCATTTCCTCCGGGAAGGGGCAACATGGCACACGTTTCCAAAGAGTTGCCTTGTGTCGTGGCTCGTAGGTCATCTCTTCCCCTCTTTGAGACTAACAAGTAGACGAAGCTGGTCTTTCTTTAGTCTTTTTCAAATCACATGTATGCACACCAAACACCCAAACAACTCTTCTCAAGCGTACGTCTTTCAGAAGAAAAAAAAAACACAATTCTTCTCAAGCCTGTGCAAGAAGATTGGAAATGTCATGTGTTTTTTTATTAATAAAATTAGCGCCACTTTGATTGGAGAATAGAAAAAGAATAAAGACGAATAAGGAGAGAATACGTTTAATTTTGTTTTGACAAACGGAATGACTTATACCGTGCAGAATAGCGTATCCGAAGAATAAGGAGAATAAGCCATCCCATCTTAGACTTAAAAATTGCTTATTTTTTTTATTTCATCAACGGGTCTCACAAAACTATCAAACCGAAACATTCCTTATTCTAGTATACGCTATTCCGTCAGTAGACCCCACGTAATAACTTATTCTGCAAACAAAATGTGGCTTAAAGTCTAACTTATTGCACCTTAGACGGCTATTGAAAGCTTTGTTTAAAAGTTATTGAAAACGTGGGTGGAGGTTATCGTAGATGTGTTTGCTATGAACTATTTATAATGAACGCATTTTCTTTAAACCCGCATTTAGTTATCTTTTGTTAACACGATTGAGTTTTTTTTATCATGAACTCTGTTTGGTTGAAAATTAATAAATACAAATAGACAAGTTATGATTACCATAATAAGATTCCACCTCATTCTCACTTATTTTCTTTTCTTGTACCATTTTATCTGCTCTTTTGTTAATGTTTTTCTTTAATGCTACCTTAGTGGATTTGAACCGATAACCTCTTTTTTGCAAGGGAGTTCCAATACTGTTGAGCATAATCCGTAAAATATCTAAGAAAATAAAAATATAATCCATATAATATATAAGAAAAATAATAATCACTTTCAAACATTGCATCCGATTACACTAAAATTTATTTGTGACAAATAAATAGCAGCAACTAGAAGCAAATAAAATAAAAATCTAATCACAAGTTTTTTATGCTTCTTATCGTATAGTATATATCTGAAAAAAAAAAGCCAGGGGTAGAGAATTATAGTATAATTCGTATTATACCCAAGGAACCGGCAAAGACCAGAAGCAAATAAAATAAAAATCTTGTGAGCTTTGTGCTTACCTCTTCTCTTCCTGTGAGGACATGCTACTTGCACCTCCAGTTAGAAACTTGCCCATGAGTTCAAAGCCCTCATTGGGGCTGTTGCAATAGAAAATTGTTCCCATGCATACCCCTTTGAAACCAGCTAAGGTTTTAATAACCCCTGCAAAAAAAATTAATTGTTCTGCACGCATTTTGAAGAAGAGTGGGAAGAATCAACTGCCATGAATGTTCATCGACTTGGTAACCGGTAACCTCAAAAATCCCGTCTTTCTTTCCTTTTTGATGTTTGATACGTACGTATAGCTTTGCAGCAAGGTTTTTTCCCGCTGTGAAAGCAAAAACTGTGAAGAGCCCACAGTCTATTTGTAAAAATGCTTACATGGGAAATTAGAGAGGGCATGGCGGGAGCTGGCGTGCCTCACGGGTACCCTTCCGCCAAGCAGGCCTCCCAGAAGAGCCGGTCCTCCAACGCGGCCACCGGCTTCACGCTGGCGACCTCCTCCTCCTCCCCCCGGCCCACCTCCTCCCCGCCGCGCTCGCACCCAGCAGCATTCTGCACCAGCCACGCCCACCAGCACGCCGGCGATTCCTCGACGTCGCCGCGGCCTCCGTCGTCGTCGCAGGAGTCGTAGACATGGCAAGGGCGGCCGCACGGGTCGCAGTTGCAGGACTCGGCGTCGTCGTCGTCGTCGTCGTCCACCATCTGGTCGAGACCGCCGCGAGGTGGCAGCAGCGCCGCGTCCGACGTCCACTGCTCGGAGTCGGCGCTCTCCTCGGGGATGGGCGGAGGTGACAGTCCATCCCTGAGGGTGGGATCCATGGCAGACGCAGCCGAAGCGAGCTGCTGGGTGCCTTGGGCCACCACCTCCTTATCGCTAGCCCTCCACATGGAGGACGGCTGGAGGTGGAGGCAGCGGCGACACACACACATTTATATAATAATAAAATATGGGCGGGGGTGGGGCGGGTGTGATGGGCTGATGGCGAGGCGTGGCTGACCAGTTCTCGTCGGTGGCGACTCCGAAGTAGGCGGGGAGATGGGGGAAGGGTCGACGGAACCGCGCCTTTTCTTTTTCTAGAAGATTATCTCGTCAGCCGTCTGCTTTACCAGGATTCGCACATGGCGGGGAAATGTGGGAATGTGCTGGGAAAAGGACCTCCGTGCCCTTGAAGACTCTCAATAACAGTGCCCCTGCCCTTCAGAAAATGAGATTACTCTCCTACTCCACGGCAAGGTTCGCTGAGTCGACGAGTCGGGCCGACTCGGATCTTTCATGATCTGGTACGAGTCGAGTTGACTCGTGTCGATTCGTGTCGACTCGTACGGATCATATGGTCATATCGTACAGACTCGGTCGAGTCGCACCGACTCAAGTTCGTCCTAATACGATACGAGTCGTTCGAGTCGCCACGAGTCGAGTTGGTACGGCAAATCCTGCTCCGCGGCCAACCCCCACCTTGGTGTCTCTTTTTTTTATAAGTTATATGTTATTAGCCCTCAAAGAGGATATCTAGGGAACATACTTTAAATTAGTCTTTAGTCTTTATCTTTGAACAACATAAAATAAAAAAACCTCTCTTTTTCTCCTCACACTTCGGAGGTCAGCCACGTGACTGCAACCCATTTTCTCCCTTTCAACTAGGAGGTTGATCAACAGTATGCTTCTCTCTCTCTCTCTCTCTTTCACACACATGTGCACCGTGGGCATATGCAAACAAAATTACGTGGCTTGTTTTTCGGAGAATTGAGATCTTCACTCTAATTTTCTTGCACTATTCATACTTCACTCCTTATGGTTAGTGTTGGATCTTCAAAAATTAAAGAGATATCTCCTCTTTAGGTCCCACTTTGTTGCTCGGGTTATGGCTAAGTCAAAGGAGAGGTGAATGAGTTATTAAAAAAATGAACAGTGAGTAGTACATGTGTAAGATGTAAAGCCAGGAGCAATTAATCAAAGTTAGAGAAGAGATGGGAGAGGAAAATGAACACAATTACACAAGATAGGATTAAGAATATAGATATTTTTTTTATCCTGATTCAGCCTGCGACCAATGTGTAGTACCTAAGGCAACTGCACTTTGAGATTTCTACTAATGGCTAAAAGTTATATTCAGACACAAGTTGATCTTCTTCTCACAGAGGGTACTACTAGACACAAACCTCTAGTAGGTTATCCTCTAATCTGCAACAGGACTTCTCCCCTCAATAAGGCAACTAGGTATCTTATACCTCTTCTCCTTCACAGTAGAAGGGGGAACCAACCACGTATCCGAGATACCTCTTCTTCCTTCAAGAAGGCAATGAATCATAGTAAATGATTACACAACTTTGCCTCTTAATAGGCTAAAAGTGTATAATAAATGCAACACTTGAAAAACTATCAGAATTCAAGACATGCAAATGAGAGTGCAGAAGCTAGTATCTTGAATGCACAGAAGCCGTAAACTTTGAATGGGAGCATGGTGAAAGTTTTGTAGAAGAACTGTAGATAAAACAATCTTTGCATCAGATAAGACAAGCAGAAACGTGCACGGAGATGGATCACGGCGAGAGCATACCTTGACGGCAACATTCGTGGACGGATGATGACGGCTCCGAGAGAACGAGGAGGAGAACCACGAGACGGACTTCTTCTTAAGTTCCACGCTACAAATCCCAAGCCTATGGTGATAGTTTCTTTGGAGAGCAACTCGAGGAGAGAGAAAGAATTCCTTGCCAAAAAGTTCTTCTCCCGTACTCCCACTCCCCTTATTTATATCTCACCTTTAAACCTTTCAAAATAAGGGAGGGAACCGGTACTCCTTTGCAAAAAGGAGAAACTAAATGTCCCCACTCCTTTCTCAACTCTCTTCACCCACTCTATGCATGATGGCTACAACCCACGTAACCTCCTTTGCCATTACCAGCATGCTGTCCATGCTCCCATCTGGGCATGAAAAGTGGGGGCCTCAAACCCACGTTCAAGGCCATCCCCTACGTAACATCTCCCACTTGCCCACCATGGGCAAAGATTAATAAACAATCTTTCTTAGTTGCTACAATCCAACTGTCATACAGGAAATGAAGCGTGCGACCTCACGAGCATAACGCGATCAAGCGAGTAGTAATCTATTAAGTTATCACCAAAATTAACGGAACACAATATTTTTTAAAAGTCTCGTGGTACCCTAGACAATCTTATATTCATCTGATTTAACGCTCTGGATCTCTCAGTTGAATAACTGGCAACGTTAAATCCAAAATGTCATGTAATCAAAACTCTGTCTGTACATAACTACTAAGTTCCCCGGAGTATGATCTACATAGTATGATGTAATATATAGATGCCTTCCCTAAGCTCTCATGTCAATTTGATTAATCTCGGCAGCTTCCCTAGTCATATCTCGCTATACTATATCAACCTTAATCTTAAGGATCATGTAAAGTAGCAACGTCGAGCTTCCTCTCATGACATAGTTCTCATATCAAATAGGATACAGGTAGAATCAACAATATGATCCAAGAGCTCACACAGTGCTGAAGTAGAGATATATTCATCATTCTCATTTATCGGTCGTGAATTGCACATGCGGTATGAAACGCATGTTATGGTGTTCTTCCAAAAATGTGGGCGTATCATTTTATAAATTTATCATTAAATACCATACGGATCTTAGTTTAATCACTTCCACTGCGATTAATCTAAGCCTCATGACCCAGTCGCTCCACTTAGCGCCTTGTCTCAAGACTCACATCTAGCTTCTGCAGACTATACAGGATGAACTCAATTATTCCCATATTTAATTTTTAAAGATCTCATTTCGGCTCTTATCCAAGGTGATATAAATAAATATTTTAAGTGTATCTTATTCACTCTCCTAGCGCCATAGATACACAATGTCTCAGTTTGCTCGTTATATCAGCGCCAAGGCGAATTACCCGTGTGAGAAGGTCAATTCAAGTCTGATGACACTCATTGATGTGTAAACAAGCATTCCATTAAAATGTACTCAGTAAGAGAATGTATAAACATATTGAAGTCAACAATAACTGTTCTCACATTATAGTTTACATAAACCCATGTTTCTACTATGGGTCACGAAAACCTTTCTAGTGATCTGTTTAGTTAGCGGGTCCGCTACCATACGATCGGTAGAAATATGTCGAAGGGCTACTACTTCTTTTGTCAACAGATCTCGAATGAAGTGATATCTAATGTCAATGTGTTTGGTTCTTCTATGGTACCTAGGATCATTGGCGTAAGCTAGAACTGATGTACTATCAACATAAAGAAGTACACACTCCTCTGGATGAGGAGTGATAACAAATCGCCGTAGAAAATTTGTTAACCAAACCGCCTCTTGACAAGCTGCCGAACATGCCATGTTTTTCAATTCCATAGTGGATAGAGCGATGCACGTTTGTTTCTTACTGCACCAAGAAATGGCCGTGCTACTAAGTATGAACACATATCCTGACGTAGACTTTCTTTCGTCTTTGTCGTTGGTCCAATTAGCATCGTTATAACCTTTCAACCTCAGATCACCTCCTTTATAACATAATGCAAGGTTTGTTGTTCCATGTAAATATCGGAATATTCTTTTGACTGCCTTCTAGTGAGCAAGACCAGCGTTATTTTGATAATGGCTAGCTAAACCTACGACATAACTAATGTTGGGTCGAGTACACAACATAGCATACATCAGACTCCCAATAGCTGTCGCATATGGCATTTTATTCATTTGGTTCTTCTCTTCTTCAGTGTGTGGGCATTGGATTTAAAACACAACTTTCATCAACTGGAGTATCAATGGGCTTGGAGTGATTCATTCGGTATCGCTTTATAATCTTATTAATGTAGGTTTCCTGAGACATACTCAGAAACCTTCTAGAACGATCTCTGACAATTTTCACTCCAAGTACATAGTTTGATTCACCCATATCTTTGGTCTCGAAGACGGAAGATAACTACTGCTTAGTGGCATTGATAGACTCCATATTATTCCCAGCCAACAAAATGTCGTCAACATACAATGATAGGATTAGAATCTTCTCTTTGTTTCGTTTGACGTACACACAATGATCTTCCTCAATCGTCTCAAAACCGAATGAGGTGATTTCCCTATGAAATCTTAAATACCACTGTTTAAACGATTGTTTGAGGCCGTAGATGGAACGTTTTAGGCGGAAGACTTTGCGCTCTTGTTCCTTTACCTCGAAACCCTCTGGCTGAAATATGTAAATTTCCTCGTCTAGTTCTCCATTAAGAAATGTCGTCTTAACATCCATTTGAAAGAGTTCTAAATCTAAATATGCGGCAATAGCTAGGATCATGCGAACAGACGTAAATCTCACCACCAGAGAGAACGTCTCATCAAAGTCAATACCCTCCTTCTGGGTATACCCTTTCGCCACTAGTCGTACTTTGTATTTGTCTGATCCATCTGCCGTGCGTTTAATTTTGAAAATCCATTTGTTTCTAATAGCCTTACGTCCAGGCGGAAGATCAACTAACTCACAGACCTTATTCTTTTCCATTGAATCTATTTCGTCTAGTATGGCGGCTTCCCATTCTTTCTTTGATAATGATGAATATGCCTCTTTGACATTTTTAGGTTGTTCATCATCTGTAGGCTGACACATTAAAATCTCCTCTTCAATTTCAAAACGTCGACGAGGAGTGTGCCCGCGTTTACTTTGACATACCTGGGTGTCGGCATCTTCCGATTCTGATGGAGTACTCCCGCTCGATAAATTAATGGGTATACTCCCACTACCTTGATCATCTCTATTATCTCTAGTGATCATATGGTTATGAACTAATTCCCTCCCTTCGCTAGAAGATGGTAAGAGAGCACTCGTCTCATCCATTTCATGGAGATCAAAGTTTTTTCCTACATCGCCAAGTTTATGATATTCTTTCTCTAAGAATACAACGTCTCGGACCTCTTTCTCGGTCATTCCTCCATCTTGATATTGTCTATACATGACATATCCTTGTGAGCTATTAGGATATCTTATGAAGATAAGCTTTTTAGATTTAGGGCCCAATTTCCCATACTTGTGAGAAATGTCATGGACATATCTAGCTATCCCCCATGGGCGTAGGTTTCCCAAATTTGGCTTCTAGTCACGCCACAACTCATAAAGGGTAGAAGGAACTGACTGTGAAGGCACACTGTTAAGTATATAGGCGGCAGTCAACACAGCATCCCCCCAGAATGATATTGGGGGGTTGGCATGCGCTATCATAGACCTAACCATGTCTAACAACGTTCTATTCCTTCTCTCGGCAACACTATTTTGCTGCGGAGTGTATGGAATAGTGAGTTGTCTCTTAATTCCCTTCTCCTCACATAGAATCCTGAACTGATTAGACAAATATTCGCATCTTCAGTCTGTGCGTAGAGCTTTTACACTCTTACCGGTCTGATTCTCAACCTCAGCTAGGAAGCGTTAGAAACAATCCAATGCTTCATAGCAATAAGCGATTAGATAAACATAACCGTATCGTGAATAATCATCTATGAAGGTAAGGAAATATGATGCCCCATGACGAGCCTTCACACTCATAGGTCCACAAATATCAGAACGGATAAGCTGCAATACATCAGTAGCCCTTTTGGCCTTTCCGAAAGGCTTTTGGCATGCTTTTCCAGCCAAGCATGATTCACATACAAGTAAAGTAACCTTAGCGAGTGAACCTAAAAGGCCTTCTCAAGCTAACCTGGTCATTCTATCTTGTTTTATGTGACCTAGGCGAGCATGCTATGTCTCAGAATTAAGGTCTTTATCATCAACCACATACGACATAGAAGAAGTAGAATCATTGATATCAATATTTAATTTAAACAAACCACCACTTAATAAAGTATGTCCATCCAACACATCATTCAAATAAACGTCAATGTCAGTTCCTATCATAACAAGAGCAAACCCTAGGGATAATAAAGATGAAGCTGATAAAAGATTACGCTGAACTCCTGGCGCATAAAGGACATCATGCAATGTCAACACATGACCAGTTCTAAGTTTGAGCTGGTACACACCAACTCCAAAAACTTCTTCACTGGTCCCGTTGCCCATGTACACTCTTTGCGTTCCTTTTGGAATTCGGCGATAATCTTGATACCCATCTCGATCTCTAGTCACGTGCTTGGTCGCTCTTGAATCCACAATCCACTCAGGATAAGTTCGGGCGATTAAGACATGAGAATAAACATACACACAGAGAGAAGTTGGGTTTAGGGATACCTTTTTCAGCTCAGCGCACTCGCGAGCGAAATGTCCCATCTTCTCACAATTGTAGCATTTCACCTTCGACTTATCCCTTTTTCCACCGCGCTTGCCTCTGTGGTGGCGCTTCGGTGTCCGCTCTGCCTTGGACTTAGAGCTGGATGCAGTGTCACGATCTTTACGTTTGAAAAACTTTTTTGGGCCCTTCTTGCCTTGGTGTTTGCCTCCCTTAGCGACTAAGGCAGTGGTACGTACAGTTTCTTCGCGCTCAGCCTCTAACTCCACATGACGGAAAATATTAGAAAAATTCTTGATATTCTCATTGTGGGTGAGAATCTGCTTCCTGATAGAGATCGAATCACTGCTAGGACTTGCTGCTCGTCTGTGAGATCATGACCTGTCAACTTTAAGTCCCTAATCATGCCCGACATTACCCTAAGGTGTTCGGTCATGACCTGGCGTTGGTCTTTATGGTAGGTCTCAAACTTACAAGAGTGCGCAACCGCATAATCAATGTTCCACCAAATTGGAACTTCAGTTGATCCCACATGTCTTTGGCAGTTTGGAATTTCTCAAATTCTTCAATAAGATCGTCTTGCATGCTGCTTAACATAGTAAAGCGTGCGTTACGATCCTTATTGAACCAATGTCGATACGCTTCTTGATCTCGACGATACTGTGTTATATTGCCTTCCTTAGGCGGTGACATGACGGTGGTAAGATGTTACAACAGTTCCTGCTCGTTTAGCAGGTATTGTATCTTACGATTCCATCTGTCATAATTCATGCTCGTTAACTTGTCACCCTTAGTCAAATCAGCAATAACATTTTTCCTGGCCATTGCAAATCACTACACAAAAAAATTTAGAGAGTTGAGTTGACATTGTTTACACATCATAATTCGTTTCCAAAAAAATTAGATTAATAAATATTAAGTTAACTTAACAATCGAGATCGAAATATAAATTTAAGATACTATAATCATCTCCCGATTAATTCAAGGTAACATAATTTTAATAGAATGATTTTGAACGAACTATATAAGGAGAGGATACATTATCTCTCTCTCAATAGCCAATTATTTACATGCCTATGTTAATATCAGGGAAATATTGATATTCTCAAAATAAATCAAGAGCAATCTTATTAGATCCATGATACTTCATCAAAAAACTATTTAATCAAATTCCAACTCTCATGAGCATAAAAAATTCATAAGCATGATCATGTAAATATTTAATCATTAATTTTAGCATGATCATTTTAAATGGAATGATAGTTAATTGGCATGTAAATGGATTAAGTCATGACGCGCATATTTACAAACTATCATTTAAATAACTAATGAATTAGCGCCACAATTTCATGTGCAATCTTTAAATGATTTAATAAATATGCATGCACTCAATCATTTAATTGACTAATTCCGATGTAAATTTATCACTTTGCATGTTCTTAATTAATCATTCAATTGACTAATTTAAAAATTATACATATTATAAGTCTATATTTGTTAATTAATTTAATTGCCGCAGATTTGATATGCGCAATAAATTAATGACCTTTTAAATATGCATTTATCAAAATAATCATTTACTTAATTTGATTATTTAATGGACAAATTTTTCTTCACATGTGCAAGCAATTAAATCATTTTTCACACATTAATTTTAAAATCAAACTAAATGACTAAAATAAATTATATACGTGACAAATTAATTATCATTATGCATGACAAAAACAAATTTAATTTATTTGCGCAACATCATTTTATGATATTCATCATGAAAGATAATATTAATGATGATTAAACATTCATTAAGTAAATTGTCCATACTAATCAAATTACATCACAGTGAACTAATAAATTAACAATTCAAATTAAATGCTAATGCATCATATAAACATGAATTAACTAAATTAATACTCCCTAATCTCAAATTCAATTTCTCCGTTCATAATCATACGAAGAATTTGAAATGGATCCATACGTATGATCAAACGTTGAGTCTGACGACCCATTCTTCTCCGCGGATGGGTACGGCCACGACGAGATCGTGTTGCACCCAAAAAATCGCCGTGGCGACGTGCATGGACGGGAATCGCCCCTTGGACGTGAACCGGAGGAACCCATGCTGCATGGGGTGCTGTCGTCACGCCTGCCGCATATGGAGGCAACGGATGGGTCACCTCCATGTCCAAAGGAGTGAACGACACGCCCGACCAGTACAGGGACGCCGACGTGAACGCCCCCGTGTGTAGCGGCGTTGTTGCCGCGGTTGCCTCAAACGTAGACGCTGGTGTAGGCGCCCCCCTTGCGCTAGACGTAGGCACTATGCCAGCCCCACACGCGGGTGTGGGCGCCCCCCTACGCAAGGCGTGGGCGCTACGCCTGCCCCGCGCGCTGGCGCGGGCGTGGGCGCCACGCCCGTGCGGGGCACGAGCACCATGCCTACCCCGCGCGCGGGCACGAGCATGCCCCCCCCCCCCCCCCCCCGCTCAGGGGCGCCACGTCTGCCCCATGTATGGGCGCGGATGTTGGCTTCTCACCGGCGTGGGACGCGACCGTCGTCGTCTGGGTCTCTGGGGTCGTCTTCAGACCTCCCTCTGACGTCGTCCGCCGCGGCGGACTTCCTTCGTCATCTGTGTCGCCGTGGACTTCATTCTCTTCGTTGCAGCCCTCGTTCTCGGATGGGACGTGGTCGTGGTTCGGAATCGCGTCGCACTTGCCGCCGAGGTAGGCGCGGTACTCCAATGCTGTGAGACAGCGTTTGACTGGAGACCAACATGGGCGCACCGGGACTTTGGAAGACGATTCCTCATTGTAGTCCGTCAGCCCTTCGGGTTCGATCTCTAGTTCTTCATCACTCACGACAACCATTGGAGCTTGACTGCTTGACGAGGCCCCCGCGGGGTTAATGCGTTGGATGGGAAATCTCATCATGGTATTGCCGTAAACCTGGCTTTGATACCAATGTAGATAAAACAATCTCCATGCATCAAATAAGACAAGCGGAAGCGTGCACAGAGATGGATCACGGCGAGAGCATACCTTGATGGTGACGTTCGTGGACAGGTGACGATGGCTTCGAGAGGACGAGGAGGAGAACCACGAGATGGGCTTCTTCCTAAGTTCCACGCTGCAAATCCCAAGCCTATGATGATGGCTTCTTTGGAGAGCAACTCGAGGAGAGAGAAAGAATCCTTGAAGAGAGATGAGGAGTTTAGAGAGAGAGAGAGAGAGGGTTGCCAAAAAGTTCTTCTCCCGTACTCCCACTCCCCTTATTTATATCTCACATTTAAACCTTTCAAAATAAGGGAGGGAACCGGTACTCCTTTGCAAAAGGGAGAAACTAAATGTCCCCACTCCTTTCTCAACTCTCTTCACCCACTCCATGCATGATGGCCACAACCCACGTAACCTCCTTTGCCATTACTAGCATGCTATCCATGCTCTCATGTGGGCATGAAAAGTGGGGGCCTCAAACCCACGTTCAAGGCCATCCCCTACGTAACAAGAACAATGAGCACTCAAGACTTTGGAAGTAGCTCTTCCTTTTCACTATTGAATGCTTTACTTTTCTAGGATTGGAAGGCATTTAAGTGTTATCTTTATAAGCAATATATCTTGTATATCTAGTACTCTCACATAATTCTTTCCATTAGACTGATTAGGTGTTCGTTAAACTCAGTTTGTTTCTTGTGTCTAACGTTTTTAATCTTCAATCTCCTTTTTATCCAATGAGTCATTCCATCGCATAGTATGTTGTTCTTCTTCTATCTCTTTTGTTTGTATAGTTAGGGCTTACTTTCTTCATGCTCAAGTATTCCTCATATAGGCTTGTAGGCATAACTTACTGCACCACTGCTTTGCTTGTTATAAAACTAGGAAAGGAAAACTACTGAACTTTGACCAGTCAGGTCAGCATGAAGTAGGTAAAGATCTTGTATAGTAGAGATATGTATAAGAGACTATGTGGAATGTTGGAAAAAGTAGTAGCATCTAATGCATTCGAAATATGAACAATATTTGTTTAATAAATCTAAATATGATGTAATAGGTGGATGTTTTATACAATAAGGCACACTCAAAGATATTCGAATACAAGTTATCTGAAAGAGTTAATTGAATAAGATCTCGTAAATAACATAAGACATGGTAAGTTAATCAATTACGTCAGTCTTATGATAATCGAAGGATAGACAAGTTAATCAAATAACACAAATATATACAAAGTCAGAGACCCAGTAAGTTAAGCGAATGCATGACTCAAGAAGTTAGATAATTTACTATGTTAATTGATTATGTGAGTTCAACTTAATCGTAGTCACAACTAGTTAATAGAATAACACACATTACATATAGCTATTTATTATCGCTATGTTTTTTGAATAACCAGAGAAGTTAATTGAATATCTCAAGCTTTAAGGCAACTGTGGTTGATTCGATTAATTAAAAAAATCGACTAAGTTCCAGACTAATTCAAGAATAAATTGATTAACACAAGGAAAGTAGTAAGTGTGAGTGCTTAAAATGATTATGTGATTAACATAAAAAATCTATGTTGTTTAAGTACAAAATAAACCTATTAAAAACAGAAACTAAGTGCAGTGATCGCCAGAAACTTTTAACTAAAAAGTTCCAAAAGAAAGTTTTGATCGCCTACCTGTTTAAACGCGGAAGATATTGAGCTCTTGATTCCCCTCCTTCAGCCGGCTGAAGAAAGAGAGCCCTTTCTTTGTTCTTTGTTCTTCCTGTTGAATTTGAAGTTGAGGATTTGAGGATCGTCCAGAGATTCTTGTGATTTTGTGCTTGATTTACTCCTTTGATTCTCCTTTTTGCTCCATTACAAGAAAAATGGAAAAAGAAATGAAGAAACAATGGTGAGAATTTTAAGCAAAGGTAGTATCTATTCTAATCATGATTTTAAACATGAAACTAAACAGCAAACTTACTTGTTTAATGGCTTTTGAAACCCCTTAATCAAATAGGTTTTGAAAAGAATGATGTTGTGGTGTGTGTTGCATGAAGTGATGATGAAGAATGAGAGATTAATGAAATGAAAATGAAGATGCAGAAATGAAAAACTTATGCCGAATTAGATGAAGCCTTGAATTGGATGAAGAATGGACGCCGACTTCTGGAAACAGCAGCGCTTCGGCGTTTGGACGTCGTCGCTTCAATCTTCAATTACTAACTCTGATTCTAACTTCTCTCTCTCTTTTTTTTTTTTTTTTTTAACTTTCAAGATGTAAGGTATTTATAGACTTCTTCTGCGTCCGCAGATTTACATGGAAAAATTTGAGATTTATCTAACTTAACCAACAGATAAAT
Organism: Zantedeschia hybrid cultivar; assembly: GCA_030544215.1. NCBI lineage: Eukaryota > Viridiplantae > Streptophyta > Magnoliopsida > Alismatales > Araceae > Zantedeschia > Zantedeschia hybrid cultivar. The sequence goes on along the minus strand of JARZZO010000005.1, from coordinate 66,238,586 downwards.
ACAAATTAATTTATCTTTATCTGTAATTATCTAAAACGCGTCCAGAACGGCTGACGCCTTTCAGATTAATTAAGATAAGGATAAACATCCGGAAAACTTATCTTTATCTGTATTAGCTAAAACGCGTCTACATGTATAGACGTCTTTTACACTAATTAAGATAAGGATAAATATCCGAAAGAGAAGTAGAAATAGCTTAGGAAACCTAAAACACGTCGTACCTGACAGACGCCTTTTAGCTAATTAATCAATTGATTAAATTCAAATTTAAACGTTTAAAATAAGAATAAACTCTAAATGGCGTCCACACAGGTAGACGTCTTTTAGACTTCTTCATATTTTAACTGAAATTTGAGTTAAAATAAACTTAATTGATTAACTTAAACATGTCTGTTAAACCCGACACTCAAAAATATCAATAAAAATTAATCAATGATTAATTATCAGACCATTCTAAGGCATTATTATATGATATAAAATTTACTCGAAATGACGTCAAAATTAGCGTGTCTACAGCTGCCTCACCTTGGCATCGTCTTTGCAAGGGAGTAAAATGGAATGGAATGTACTGAAAAGGTGATGCCAAGGTGTGATGAGACACGCTCTTAACATCGCATGATTGGAATTTTTCTCAAAATCATCAATGAAGATAGCTTAATGAGATCAATGGAATCAATCCTGTCTGGATGAGGTAGACAAGGAAATAAAACAAAGTCGATCAACCTCCTCTGAGTGGGAAGTACCCCAGGTCATAGACACTGTAGGTTTCATCATGGGGAGCGTTTGCCAGCTAATGTGGACGTGCTGCAACCATGATGGATCTTAAAAGAAAAACAAGAAATATTGGATAAAGAATCCAAGAAAGGATAAAATTCCAATGATATCTTCAAGCGAACCTCAAAGATAATCAAGATACTCAATTCAGAGTGGAATATTTCATATCATGTTGAAATTATTTGATTTAATGGTCTGAAACTTAATCAGTAATTAATTCTTATCACAGTGATTTCAAAGTCCTATATGATGCATGCTGGGCTAAAAGAAAAATATAAAGTCAAATAAAATATAAATTAATCAAGGATAATATTGTTAAATTGTCATTAATGAGTCAAGATACCAATTCTTGTAATCCAGCGCTAAGCCGAAACTTGTTTATCCACGCACCGTTTTACAAAAGTGGAACCATCATCCTCACTAATTAACAATCCAACGGCCTATCCGTGCGATTAAGAATTCTCTGGAATTATCATTGTTTTTGTTGTAGGGGAACTCAAATTTCAGTTTCATCAAAACCACAAGGTCCTTGATATACTCTAATAAATACTTAACATATAGTAATGCAAATGAAAACTAATTACATGAAATAATACAAGGATAGAGATAACCGTCTTTTTAGCCACGGTCAAGACTTCTTAAACTCTACAGTGGGATCTTCTTGATATTTTCCAGCTTTACTTTCTTGAATTTCCTGTAATCAAAATCATTAATAATTCCAAACAAGTATAAAAAAGCACAGAATTTCGGGTAAATCATAGAAAAACTAAAACGCGTCGTGTCGTGCAGACGCCATTTACATGAACCAAAATACGTCGTTTGTTCAACGACGCCTTTCAATCGATGAAACAGGTTCTGGCTGTCTTCAATCCGTATTCTAACTCTCTTCGTGCCTTGTGTCCTATATATGACTTGAACAAACATGTTAAGTATCTATTCAGGCTTAGCCCCTTACCTGGTTAAGTAACCGACTACTTGATCCTATCCTTGGTAGAAGGGTCAAGGGGCATAGCCTTTATCAAAAAAGGTAATTGAACTGTAAGCAAAGATGCAACATACAAGCAGACAGATGCTCACTGAAAATAAAAGGAATGAAACATGCAATAAGCAAATGCTAATTGAAAATTTTTTGTTTGTTTTGAAATGTTCACTTTTGTTTGGGTTTTGAAATATGTATTTTTTTTTTTTGACTTTTGAAATATGTACTTTTTTTTTTGAATTTTTGGCATATGTATATATATATTTTTTTTGAAATATATATATATATATATATATATATATATATATATATATATATATATATATATATATATATATATATATTTGAAATATGTATTTTTTTTTGGATTTTGGAAATATGTTGTGAACTAAAAGACCAGTATGGTACTCAGATCAACAGATCATATTCATTTATGAACTTAATTTCCAAATTGTTCTTTAATAATTTAACTTAAACCCATCGTGTTTGAACTTGTGTGTCCATTCGTGATCCCATTTGATGATTTGACCCTCAGTCAATCTATGTCATTCCTTAAGTTTGGAGTACGCCTCTTTAGAAGGAAAAGATGAATAAGTTTAGAAAGCCCATGAGGAGGTTCCGGAGACTTAAAAAGATGTTCCTTTCCTACCCTAATATCCGTTGGGGTTCGGTCATTTTATTTCCGGGGTATTTATCGAGCTTGCGTTCCCTTTTATTTCATTTCATGGCCTTGATGTAATGTTTGTAATGTAATGGCCTTTTGATTTGACATTTGGCTTTTGCCCTTTTCCTTTTGCTTTTCTATTTTCTTTTTTTCTTTGGGACGGATCTCCCCCATTTTTTTATGACGGCCTCCTACTAAGATGGCGGGTATTCTTGGTAGTCTATTCTAAGCCTCGTTCCGACATCATGGGCCGAGTGTAAAACAGAATTTTTGCTTTAAAACGAATGACTTGTACTTTACACTTACAGTCAAGCTTTCGATATTCCTTTAGGACTTGGCATCTCTTGTTACTCACGAATCAAACGTGTCAGTGTGTATAGTAATGGGTTTGAAGTTAAATTGTTCAGACTAACAAAGAAATTTGAGTTTATAAATTTTCTGATTCCACTGGTCTTTGTACCATGCTGATCGACTCTTTAACCTAAGAGTAGTATTTCTTAAGATGTAAGTCATTCTAGGGATGATTTAGCTCTTCTCCTTCTGCATTAATAAGACGATAAGCATTACCAGGAAAAGCGTGCGATACAACATAAGGTCCTTCCCAGTTGGGTTGGAGCTTAGAACGCGGACCACCAGGTTTTACAAAAATTCTTTTGACGACCATTTCACCGACTTTGAACTTACGTTCAATGACTTTCTTTTGATAAAAACGTGCTAGTCTATTTTGATAAACTTTTACATGATTAGCGGCTGACCATCTTTTCTCGTCTAAAAGTTCCAATTGAACAAGGAGTGTTGAACGATGTTCATCAATGGAGAATTCCTTATTCAATAGTACTCTTAATGACGATATAAGGATCTCATATGGAACTACCGCCTCCATTCCAAATGTTAAGGAATAAGGAGTTTGCCCAGTAGGCGTGCGGATTGAAGTTCGGTAGGCCCATAGAGCCTCAACCAATTTTTCTGGCCAATCTGCAAATTTATTAAATTTGCACGTCTTTTTGATGATTTTTATCAAAGTCTTATTAGTTTCCTCTGCTTGGCCATTGCCTTGCGGATAATAAGGAGACAAATGATGCAATGCAATTCTATACCTGTTGCAGAGGTCCTTCAACTCTTGTGACACGAACTGCGGTCCGTTGTCGGTGACGATGGTACTTGGAATTCCAAATCGGGTGATGATGTTCTTCATGATGAACTTGCAGACGGTTGATGCTTTGATCTCCACGTACGCTTCAGCTTCTGCCCACTTGGTGAAGTATTTCGTTGCCGTGAGAATGAAAGATTTTTGCTTGATGTCGGAATCTGGATTACCAAGGGGTCCAATAATGTCGAAAGCCCACATGGAGAAAGGCCATGGGGAAGAAACATGATGGAGTGAAGATGCAAGAGAATGAATTTTGTCGGCGTGAAGTTGACACTTAGCACACCCACGGACATATCCTACACAGTCTTCTTCCATGGTTGGCCAATAAAATCCTTGTCTAAGGATCTTCTTTGTTAACATCTGTCTATTGACATGGCCGCCACAAACTCCACTATGAGCTCCTTCCATAACCTTCCAAAGCTCATCTTCGTCTAGACATCTTAGAAGAACTCCGTCAAAACCTCTTTTGTACAGTGCTCCTCCAACTAGGGTGTATCGTTGAGCAACTCTCCTGATAGCTCTCTTCTCCTCAGTTGTAGCTTCCTCAGGATACGATTGATCTTCACAATATTTGGCAATTTCATAATACCATGGCTTCTATTTATCATCCATCTCTTCCAACAGCTCCATTAACATAATTTCTCTCTTTTCCACGATATCTCCGTCTCTGACTTTCTTTAGCAACTTCTCCTTAGTTCTAAGAAATGAAGGGTCTTTCACGGCGGGTGAAAGACGCCTATGAACTATGATTGATTCGGATTGCTTGCTGATTGAAAAATTAAGAGAAGATGCCAATGAAGCTAGAGCATCAGCTAAGATGTTCTGATTCCTAGGGACATGGACAAAGATCAATTTCGTGAAAAGCTTTGAATAAGCAGAAGTAAGTTCTTGATAAGGCTTGAGTTTGAGATCAAGAGTTCGATACTTGGTCAGCACTTGGCGAAGAATTAATTGGCTATCACCTACAATCCTGAGTTTGGTGGCACCATGAAAATGAGCAGCCTCGAGGCCAGCAAGAAGTGCCTCGTATTCAGCTATATTGTTGGTGACTGGAAAATCAAGCTGAAAGGCTTGTGGAATGGTGACACCTTCAGGTGATAACAGAACGATACCGATCCCCTTTCCATGAAAATTCAGAGCTCCGTCAAAATGCAGAGTCCACATATCATCTCTGATTTGATTTACGGATATCAGTTCCTCATCCGGAAACTCTGATCGCACTGGATCAAAACGAGGAAGGGGATGATGAGCGAGATGTTCTGCTATGGCATAGCCCTTGATCGCTTTCTGCTGAATATAAATGATATCGAATTGAGATAGAAAGCTTTGCCATCGCGCTAACCTATCAGTAAGAACAGATTTCTCCAGAAGGAATTTGATCGGATTCATCCTAGCGATGAGATGGACTTCATGGGCCAGAAAATAATGCTTCAATTTCTACACAACCCAGACCAATGCTGCACATGTTTTCTCCATCGCTGTGTATCTCTGTTCAGTGGGGTTGAGAAGTTTAGAGAGATAATAGGCTGCCCTCTCTTTTCCTTCTTCATCCTCTTGTGTTAGGACAGCCCCCACTGCATCATCCAGGACTGAAATATAAAGTATCAATGGTTTGCCTGGAGATGGTGGTCTCAAAATAGGAGGACTTGCTAAATAGTTCTTTAATCCATCGAATGCCTCCTGACACTTATCGTCCCAATCAAATTTGACTCCCGGCTTGGTAAGCTCGTAAAACGGCTTACACCTTTGTGAGTGCTGGGAGACAAAACGGCGAATAAATTGTAACCTCCCGATTAATCCTCTTAGCTCCTTCAAGTTTTTGGGAGGTGGCATTTCTCTGATAGCCTTCGCCTTGTTGGGATCGATCTCAATTCCCCGTTTGCTGACGATGAATCCAAGCAATTTTCCTGAAGATACCCCGAATACACACTTCTTGGGGTTCATCTTTAACTGATACTCTCTCGATCTCTCTAATACCCTTGCCAAAACTTTGGCGTGCTCAGCCTTTGTCTTAGATTTAACCAATAAATCATCCACATACACTTCCAGATCTATGTGCATCATGTCATGAAATATTGCCATCATAGCCCTTTGATAAGTGGCTCCAGCATTCTTTAACCCAAATGGCATGACAACATAGCAGTATGTTCCCCAAGGTGTAGTGAATGACGTTTTCTCTTGATCTTCTTCTGCTAGCTTAATCTGATTGTATCTTGAAAATCCGTCCATAAACGATAAAGTTTCATAGCCAGCGGTATTATCAATGAGTACATCAATATGAGGCAATGGAAAATCATCTTTAGGACACGCCCGGTTCATATCGCGGAAGTCAATGCAAATTCTGACCTTCCCGTCCTTCTTCATAACTGGGACTATGTTGGCCACCCATTGTGGATAAAGGACAACTCTAATAAATTTGGCTTTATACAATTTGTCGACCTCTTCCTTCATCTTTAAAGCCATTTGTTGGTGGAATCGCCTTAATTTCTGCTTGACAGGGCTAGCTCCGTCTTTTAACGTCAACCTGTGTTCAACTAAAGATGAGTCTAACCCTGGCATATCTTCATAACTCCAGGCGAAAGTGTCCTTATAGTCCTTAAGTACTCGTACCATTGCCTTCTCATCCTCTATAGAAAGATTTTTGCTGACGAGGACAACCTTAGGTTCGTCTTCAGTCCCTAAATCGATTTCTTTGGTGGGCTCTTCTACGGCAGCTAAGGGTTCATCGAATCTCTTCACTCCACTGGCATATGCCTCAGCTGCGTCCTCGTCATCTTCCTCATCTTCAACAATGGAGTCCTTTTCATGTACTAACTCATACACCCCATACCCATCATTGACTGACTCATCATTCATACAGTCTTCTGGCACCTGAATTGGATTTTCTAAGAACTGAGGGATCAAAGAGCAAGAAAAGCATTTATCAGCCAAGTCCTGGAGGTATCTATCTAGAATTCGCCTACCCTTAGGCTTCCTAGACTTCCTAACTTGACTAACCTGCCTAAAAGTAGACTGCCTAACTTCACTAAACTCCCTATTATAACCTAATGAAGATGAAGCAGGATAGAAATCTTGGGATACAAGTTGAAATACAGAAGAATCCTCCCGAGGGGAGGGGCAGAGTAGATCTAAGAGAGAATCTTGACCGAAGGACCCGCGCAATGGGGTGTGATCGGACAAGTAGGAGGTTTTCTCAATGAGGATTTGGGAAGAATTTGTTGCCAAATTGGCATTTTTTTTTGGATAGTGGAGGAGTTAAGCATAAAACATGAATAAATACAAATAGAAAGAGAATTAGACGAAGGAAGTGGCACCAAGGCCAGAGGGTTAAGGGGATCATACAACAGTATGTCCCAGATCAAATCATACATCCTCTCTAGATCGAGAGGAGGTGAGGGAAGGAGGTCCCGAGGGGACAGAGTAATCATAACGGGCGGAGCCCGTAGAATATCTTCAATAATGACCCGCGACCAAGTCGGGGTCAAGAGCAGTGTACGAAATAGAGTGTGGAGCATGAAAACATGGGAAGGGTATGTCCCCCTCCAGAGCAGATCTGTAGTGTAGCCAGCTTCATAGGGGTCATCGGTCTCCCCTTCATCGGTCTCTTTAGACAGCAATATCCGCTTGTCAAAGATAGCACCAGGACTTTCAATCAGCTCATCAATCTGCGGCGGCCACTTGGGTTCTGCCGGATCTAGAAACAATCTGCTCAGTGCAATGTAAAGGTCTCTCAGATCGAACCACCTGTACCATTCGCATTCAGGATCATAGAATTTTCTCCTTTTCATAGGCCGCAGAGCCTCCAAGGATTGGTACGTAAGTAGTTCTGAGCAATGTCTGGCCAAGTCCCTCCCATATATGTCATGGAAGTCAAAACACGAAGTAATGACCACCGTGTTGTCGTGGCTAATTATGGGCCCTTTTACAAAGTGTGTATACAGGGTCCATGTTAGGGGATCTCGGCCTTCCTTGGGTGGTGTAGACATTGTCTCCCAGATTTTCTGACCTTCTTCATTTTCTGCTAGCTGAACCAGATCTTGCTTCAGTCTTCTTGGCCTATAGCCCAGACCACTTCCAGGTGCTGCTCGATGATCTTTAACAGGAGTGGTCCTGCCTTGCAATTGTGTGCCCAGACCTTTCCCAGGCTTATAGCCGTTCTTCATCATAATCCTCCATCCTGGGGTACTCATGCACTTCCCCCTTTTTATGGCATTTAACGGGTATGGAGAAATAGTGGCGGCTTTTAGAGGATCAGCCACTGGATGGTAGACCTGTAATACCGACAGAAAAGGTTGTCGGCCAGGTAAAGCAGTAGATTTAACATTCAAGGTATAAGCAGCAGCAAGGATCGGCATGCTCGTCACTTTAATAATTCGTCATTTGAAAGGGAATTTGAGGCATTGGTGATTCGTAGAGGAAATCACCTCAAGAGTTTTAATATAAGGACGACCCAAAATGACATTTATAGAAGGGTCGATTTCTAAAATGTGAAATTCGACCTCTGCATGACTTACAGGGCCTAGCTCTACTTTCAAATAAACCATTCCCACAGGGGAACGGGTAGAATTGTCATATGCTGTCATAGAGATGGGGCTAGGCAGCCATTTTTCTTTGGGCACACCGTACAGCTCTAGGGTCTTCGGTGGTAAAACATTGATCGAAGCGCCTGCGTCAACCAGGCATGCATCCACGGCCTTCTTACAGATGTTGACCGTGATGCTCAGAGCCATGCTTCTGACTGCTGGCGGTGCTAGTTCCGATGTGTGAAATGTAATGGAGGGCTGATCCCCCTGAGGAACTAGTAATGCTGCAATTTTTTCTACCGGCACGTCCTCGTTGACCATCACCTTCTGTAGATATTCCATCAAGGCTTCTTGGTGACTCTTCGATCTCTTGATCAGTTCAAGTATGGAGATCCGTGCCGGTGTTCGATCCAAATGTTTCAACAAATCATATTGAGTACCTGGTGCACTCTCTTCATTGTGGGCTTCCTCAGTCGGCTGCGATGGGCCGTCTCTAACTGTGGACTGAGGAAAGAGTTTGTTGAAAATTCTTCCACTCCGGAGCGCGTGTTCCTCAACCGTGGAAGATCCAGGCGACACCTTGAGTACCGCAGAGTTGGGTAGTGTAGATGATGCGTAGTGTTGGTATGTCGGTGATGGCGTTGGGTTAGGCGGTGGTGGCGTGGTGCGGATCAAAGGCCTGGATGGTTGGATGGTGGATGGGTAAGTGGTTGGCGAAGTGGGGAATGGCACGCGTAATAGCGGTCTGGATGGTTGAATGGTGTCTGGATAAGCGGTAGTGGTAGCGGGTAAAGTAGGAAATGGTACGCGTAATAGCGGTCTGGATGGTAGGAGGGGCACGTAGTTGGTTTGTGGTGGGTTATATGATGGAGGCGTAGGAGTATGGGGCGTAATGGGCTTAAGGAAGGCGGGTGGTGGTAATGGGTTGTGGCCTGGGTATGTGGAGGGTACGACGTGGCGGTCGTTCTGCGGTACTCTGAACGTGACCCGTTGAATAAAGAGAGGAAGAGTCCTCTATTCTCCACTGTTGCCCACGGTCAGCCTCAGACTGGCTGTTTGTCAAGATAGGGGCAACTTGGTTTTGGTTCTGGTGCTCCGGGAGTGGGTTCTGCACTATGCCCATGTTGGGTGGTGGTGCTGCTTGTGCTGGTGGTCTTGCTTGCTGCTGCTGCTGCTGCTGCTGTGGTCTTCTCGCCTTCAGGGCTGATATATACTTTTTCATCTCCTCCCAGTCTATGCCGCCCTGCTCGTTGAGATCGTGCATGTAATCTCTAAACTGGAAGCAGGTGTCAATGGTATGCCAAGGTTGCCTTTGGAAATAGCAATACCTGGACGTGTCGGCATTTTGAGGCCAGACGGCCTTTTCCCTTGGCAAAACTAAGGCATTGGCTGCCATTAGAGCACTGAAAATATCTGCCAAGGATTCTGGGAGGGTCGGGTATTCTGCCCTCTTTGGGCCTGGAGGTCTTCTCTGCTGATTATAGTCAGCAGGAGGAGGGACATTATGGTATGCCGGCGGTGCGCGCGGCTGGTACTGCTGCTGTTGCTGATATTGCTGTTGTTGGGGCTGCTGGTACTGCTGTTGCCGTTGTGGCGGCTGCTGTAGCTGTTGCTGGTTCTGGTTCGGCTGCTGGGGCCGCTGATACTGTTGTTGATAATGGGGGTTCTGCTGCTGTTTGTACCCTTGCTGGTTCGGCTGCGGTGGCCTCTGGTACTGTTGCTGACTCCTCGCAAACTGGGACGAGTTATTGTTTATGCTACTAACCTGCTCATGAGAGAGCGTGCCCTCAGTAGTCGGACCTATGCTAGGAGCATTTGGCACTGCAGGCTTCCGAGGCGGAGGCCTGCTAGGTCTGTGAGGATCAAAGACACTAGAGAACGTAGCATCCTTAAAGGCATTCTGGCAGTACCGTGCTCTTTCATAGAGCTCTGCCATGTTGGTCAGATTGTTCAAGGAGAGGACTAGCTTGAACTGGGGCATGGCGTTGGAAATCAACATCTTCACTTGCTCATATTCGGACAAGTGATCCTTCACCTTCTCGGCCAAGCCTCGCCACCTGTCAGCAAAACTGACAAACTCCGCATCAGGTTTCATTTTTTCTGCTATGAGGTCAGTGATGGACAAGGAGGGTGCAACTCTGTCTTGGTATCGTTGAATGAATTTACGAGAGACGATACCGTAGTCTTCTATTTCGGAGGGTTCCAAGAAAAAGAACCACTCGATGGCTGGTCCCTCTAGAGATCTCCTGAACAAAAAGGCCAACGACCTCTTGTCGTTCTGCCAGAAAGACGATTCGTACATAAACTCCTTCAAGTGTGTGAAGGGGTTACCAGTACCGTTGCACTTCCGGTACACTGGCATCTCAGAGGGTGATAGGTGGAACACTGGCAGGCTCGGTAAATTGATCTCTGGTGCAGCTTTGACCCCCATCATCTTCTGGAGGTTGTTGAATTGTTCATCCATGTGCTCCATCTTGGCCAGCAACGCTTGCGTGGTCAGATCTGCCTGGGGAGAAGGAGGAGGTGGAGGTACTTGATAGGCCTGTTGCCTAGAGTATGTCGGACAGGGAGGACAGTAAAGAGGAGGTCCGACAGAGCTTCCGCCATGCCCGAGGGTATTTTGATAAGTAGGCGTTAGCGGTCTGGCCGGTTGCCTAGAGGATGAAAGTTGCGGCCCAGCTGGCCGAGAAGTAATATGGAGGCCTTCCATGGCCTGATGGATGTAAGGAGGATGAAGAGGAGGTTGCTGAGGGACAACAGGGAGAGCCACAGGGTTCGGCTCAGCAGGCTGCATGGGTGCCTTCCCCTTCAGAATGGACTGGATCGCCTCGAACTGCTGAGGGTCTAGACGGGAGGCAAGAACTCCCAAAGCGTTGACGAGATCCGAAGGATCAAAGGATGAGGGATCATTCTGATTCATGTCCCCCTCAAGATTGGGATTAAGAATCGCATATTCATGCGGGGGAAGATCAGGATATCGATCATGGGGATGAAAGAGAGGTGTCCGGACATCCCATCTTGTCGATATGGAATGGGGACAGAATTACGGGAGGCATCAGCATCTCTCCCATTCTCATAGTTGTAGTCCGAATCGCGAGGGGCATTAGCATCTCCCTCGTAGTTGATGATAGCGTCTTGAGCCATACTCAAGTCCCTGCCTGATCGCAGCAGCATGATGTTAGATTCTTTTTCCAAAGATTTGACAAACAAGTTGCACAAAGATTAATCAATCAAGTGGATGCTTAACGTGATTTTAAGATTCTTTGTTGAGTTATTTGGATTCAATTAAACCACAAATTCGCTCAGGGAAAGGATCCTAGTTTCAGTTCAATATCCACCGTTATTCTCTATGGTTTCCTCTCACAACGTTTATGGAATCTAACCGGGACTTCAACTGGTACAACCAGCCCGATGATCAAGGAGGAGTACCTTGATTTTGGGGACTTATGGAGGCCTCAACGTCAACTTCTCTAGTCTGATCAAGGGACCAACCTAATCAGAGAGAGTTGCTGACGTCAAGTAGTGCGTTCCTAAGAAAAGGAGGGTATTCGCCTCAATGCGTATGACCTATGGCCTGGATGGCTTCTAATGCTTAATAATAATAGGTAGTAGCACTCAAGTCACAAAAATCCGAGAACTGGGGAAAAATTAAAAAACTGTCTGAATTGCGTCGAGTTTAGTCGACGCAATTCAAACAAAATCTTAATTTTTCGCAGAAACTCAGATTGCAGACAGCAGAGAATGAAGACTGAAAGGCGTCTGGGTGTATTGACGCAGTTTGAAACGCGTCAGTGCTCCTAGACGCTTTTCAAGTCGCAGAAACAGTTTTGCAGGAGGAATTTCTGGGTTGATTCCTCCTCAAACAGGATAAAAACAGTAAATAATCAGTTCATGCAAAAAAAAATTTAGTTCCAGATTTTAACAGGATTATTTTACTAACTAAACAACCAAGATGCCAATCAATCACACAGCATTTTCATCACAAAAACAGCTTTTTTTTAATTAATCAACGGGGAGGGCAAGATCTTGCCACAGGGGTGTGCACGTGGTGCACGAGGGAAATTAACTAAACTAAAACACTCATCAATTGGTGATGACGTGTCGAGAGACACAAGTGGTGCACCGTGGGTGCCCGATTGATGATAGCAAGAACAAAAAACTAAAAGATGGCGAGACCAAGTCCTACCGTGATCGCCAAAAAAAGCTGTGAGTGCTTAGAATGATTGTGTGATTAACATGAAAAATCTATGTTGTTTAAGTGCAAAATAAACCTATTAAAACAGAGACTAAGTGCAGTGATCGCCAGAAACTTTTGACATTAAAGTTCCAAAAAGAAAGTTTTGATCGCCTACCTGTTTGAATGCGGAAGATATTGAGCTCTTGATTCCCCTCCTTCAGCTGGCTGAAGAAAGAGAGCCATTTCTTTGTTCTTTGTTCTTATTGTTGAATTTGAAGTTGAGGATTTGAGGATCGTCCAGAGATTCTTGTGATTTTGTGCTTGATTTACTCCTTTGATTCTCCTTTTTGCTCCATTACAAGAAAAATGGAAAAAGAAATGAAGAAACAATGGTGAGAATTTTAAGCAAAGGTAGTATCTATTCTAATCATGGTTTTAAACATGAAACTAAACAGCAAACTTACTTGTTTAATGGCTTTTGAAACCTCTTAATCAAATAGGTTTTGAAAAGAATGATGTTGTGGTGTGTGTTGCATGAAGTGATGATGAAGAATGAGATATTAATGAAATGAAAATGAAGATACATAAATGAAAAACTTATGCCGAATTAGATGAAGCCTTGAATTGGATGAAGAATGGACGCCGACTTATGGAAACAGCAGCGCTTCGGCGTTTGGACGTCGTCGCTTCAATCTTCAATTACTAACTCTGATTCTAACTTCTTTCTCTTCTTTTTTTTTTTTTTTTTAAACTTTCAAGATGCAAGGCATTTATAGACTTCTTCTGCGTCTGCGGATTTACATGGAAAAATTTGGGATTTATCCAACTTAACCAACAGATAAATACATATTAATTTATCTTTATCTGTAATTATCTAAAATGCGTCCAGAACGCCTGACGCCTTTCAGATTAATTAAGATAAGGATAAACATCCGTAAAACTTATCTTTATCTGTATTAGTTAAAACGCGTCTACATGTATAGACGTCTTTTACACTAATTAAGATAAGGATAAATATCCGGAAGAGAAGTAGAAATAGCTTAGGAAACCTAAAACATGTCGTACCTGACAGACGCCTTTTAGCTAATTAATCAATTGATTAAAATTCAAATTTAAACGTTTAAAATAAGAATAAACTCTAAATGGCGTCCACACAGGTAGACGTCTTTTAGACTTCTTCATATTTTAACTGAAATTTAAGTTAAAATCAACTTAATTGATTAACTTAAACATGTCTGTTAAACTCGATACTCAAAAAGATCAATAAAAATTAATCAATGATTAATTATCAGACCATTCTGAGGCATTATTATATGATATAAAATTTACTCGAAATGACGTCAAAATTAGCGTGTCTACAGTAAGGAGATCAACTAATTAATTGTAAGACAAATTTGATTAACAAGACAAATCAATTCCTTAAGACTTCAAATTAGAGTTTTGTTATTATCAAAATGTGAGAGTTAAGTAGTAGGGACTCAACATTCTATACACTTTTCTCTTGCCATGATAAATGAACCAATGGGATGAAAGTGGAGTACCAAGAGTGTAGGAAAAGTGGAGTAGAGGATATGAATCGAAATTTTGGTGGCACTCTAACTCTATTCTCACCCCTACCATGTGCCACCAACAAGAATACCAAGTGTCCCACATGCGTAGGCCTTAGGGTTTAGGTGTCACACTTAGAAATAAGAACAATTAAATATCTAGGCTTTTTAAAACAAGCATTCACTCCTGTCACATGCCACCAACAAACACCTAGCCCATTTTAGAATATACTTGATAACTTAACTTCAATTATAAGATTGATTACTAGACTTTAGTCATCGATTACATTGCTTCAGTTAATCGATTGCTTAAATGGTCTACTTCAGTTAGTGAATAGATTACATAGTTCACTTAATCGATTATTGGTCAACTTATCTTCGGTTAGTGAATCGATTACATAGTTCACTTAACCAATTATTAATCAACTTATGTTCAGTTAATGCATCGATTACTTAGCTCACTTAATCGATTACTGGTCAACTTATCTTCAATTATTAGATAGTTCACTTAAGCAATTACTGGTCAACTTATCTTTAGTTAGTGAATCGATTACATAATTCACTTAATCGATTATTAATCAACTTATCTTCAATTAGTGAATCGATTGTTTAATTCACTTAATCAATTAAATGATAACTTATTCTTCTATTACTGAATCGATTACAAGACTACTTGCTGAACCTAACTTCAGTTATTGGTTAAACTTATCTTTGATTACATAATGACTTAACTTCAATTACATGTTAAACTTAACTTTGGTTACCTGTTAAATCAAACTTCGATTACATAATGACTTAACTTCGTTATCTATTCAACTTGGCTTCGGTTACATAATTTATATCACTTCAATTTAATCAATTTTTGGTGACCTAGATTAGTTAATTGAGCCTTCATTAGCCTATCTAATCGATTGTTTGGGACTTAGCCAATTTCCTGAGTTTCTCCTCCTGGGTCTGCTATATTCGAATGGGCATAACTACTCTCTTAGCTAATTAAAAATACATTCTAACTAGATTAGTTAAACTAATAGGGCTTCTTAAGATCTGGGATGTTATAGCTTATTATTAATATCTTTCTTTGGTCTATGTAATATGTACAGAGATTAAGGAAAAGTTGTTTAGTCAGATTTATTATGAGATTTTGTCTATTCATTATATGGTGGGCATATTATTGGTTTTTATGCCAACTAAGTTTTTAGGAATTACACATCTGATTGTTAACTTTTTTACGCGACTCTAGTGAACCTTGACCCGAGGAGGTGGTGAAGGATGGAGTTAGACTTGAAGGGCTTTTGTATTTTCTATTGTGCAGAAAGTATGATTAGTTCTTGTTCATATCAATATGTTATGTAACTTTTGAATTAAAATATACAGTTGGAATGATGTAAATTAATTTTTGTTATGTGCATGGATTTGGTATGATTATGCTCTTGGATTTGTGGATGGTTGGACATTCTTGCCATACACATTTTCTCATATTACAATGATTTCATTTGAAGTGACATTCCCAGAAGGGGATGTCACATGTTGACACCATGACTATGGGTGTCGACACCTAGGAAGCTACATAAGTAGCAACATAAGATAGCTTTGGGAATGTCAACACCTATAGTCACGATTTCAATAACCTGGACACTCTCTTAAGGGCCAAAGACTTGGGGGCATTGACACCCCCATTGAGGGTGTTAACACCACCCCGATGTGTTCTGGTTCGAGGGTATTTTAGGGCTTTGCTTTAGGGGATTACTTATATTATAACTTGAAAAATTGTGCCCTAGAGGTTGGAAACATATGAGGACAGTTGGATGATCCTTCTAGAGTTGTGTTCTTATACTTGTGTTCTTGGAGAGAATAGTGCAGGGTGGTGATGAAGGTGTCGAGCTCTGTGGATATAGGTACATTGTCAAACTAATGTAATCTCTGCTCTCTCTCTCTCTCTTTATGGTTTGTGTGTGTTTACTTGATTCTGGCGTATGTCTGATCAGGCCAATGAGGTGAGCAAGAACAATTCTCTACAACAGTGGGACTTAGTGCGTTCTCCTTGCTTTTGCCATGCATTTGACCACCTAGCTAAAATCGAATGGCTGACATTGAGTAATTTTTTTATCTCAAAAACTACTTGAACTTGACACCCTATATTGGACTAATCTTTCATCGGATATCTACATTAAAAAAAAAAAATAGTAAAGGAATTGAGAGGAGAACTGGCTGTCACCTTTCTCCTAGATCCTCCAAGCACATGTGATACATACAGAATGGAGACTATAAGAATTTCCTCCATATGTACAAGGTGATCCTCGTCTCAAGAGGGGGACATACTTGGTTTTCCATTGAGAGTTGAGGTCAAAAATGAAACTAGAAGAAAGTGCTTGACACTTTAATTGAGTATTATTAACCATGGATATGAAACAATTTTGCCTCACTAGTCGGTTGCACTATCATGTTCAACTCAACAACTGAATTTGTCCAAAATTTTTGATTTGATTGAGTTTGAAAAAACAAAGTCACACAAATGTCAAATCAAACCAAAAATCCAGTTTCAACAAATTTTAAAATTAAATCAAACAAGGAAATCAAATAAGTTGAAAAACATATTCACATATTTATAACTCTAATATGTAACTATGTGGTTGTGTTATCATAAAACTCCTTTGTTTTTCTAATGGCTATGTTAATGTCTTATAATAAATGTCAATTTTAATTTGATATTAAGAATATTTAAAAAATAGAATCAAAAAATAATTTGCTTTATAAACCAGACCAAAGCACTTACTATTCTATTCGCTTCAGTTTATTTGATGTCAGAAAATTTCTCCTAAATTGGACAAAAGTAAATCATCACATTCTCATTAATTTGGATTTGTCTCATCTTTAATTCTTATCCTAGGAGACATGCTATTTCCTCCCTTTCGTCAAGGAGACATGGACAACAGTTTAACAAATTTCAGCCTCTTTTTCCTTTTTCATTTTTATAAATTTGTGTAAATAATTTTGATGAATATTTATTTACACAAAAGTACTTGTTATAGTCATAATGTTGAAGATACCTTCCTTAGAATTTTTTTTTTTGGCATTACTTGAGGAACATATATGTAAACAATGCTATTATAATTAAGAGAAGTAGTATTCATCATGGTATTAAGAAAAGATTCATAATATTAGTATTTTAAGAGATGTTTTTGTTCATGCAAATATCTTGTTTTCTTCTTCAAAATCGACTTCATGTAAAACACTGAATTCTTTTGTGCCACCATGATTTTATACACCTTGTATACATAATATTGACTAATGTAGAATAGGTGAAAAGAAAATAACATAGATTCCTCACATCATAAACGTTCTTTTGATTTTAAATTCCAAAATATATATCTATAATAAAAGCAAAAGTAACTTTTTTACAATAACAAAATATAAAACATAATGTTTTATATTTGATCTTTACTCGTCCTAATAATCAACAATCCATGAATTTACCTATCCCAAGTCAGTCTTACGGATTACGGATCTCTTTAAGCAAGTCTACTTCTCCCAGTGATGGCTCCTCTCTTAACTAATAATGTTGGAGCACGATGTGTAAAATGAATACTAAACCCTTTTTTTTTTTCCTTTCCTTGATCAATAGGTCAGTGAATGGGTATGGATTTTCTTGTCCCAAAAAATAATAAAGAACCAGTTCCGCTAATGAATAAGATTATAACTAGAGTGCCTTACTAGATTAGATGTTGAAACGTTGCCCAAATCAAAGGAAGAAACAGTCGCCTAAATCAAAAGAAGAAACGGCCAGGAATCAAAGATGAAGGTGATTATTCAGATCGGTAACATCTGGCGGAGGTGGGAGATGGAGATTGCTCTCGAAGAGATGAATCCACCTCTATAAAAAAGGGTTTTCTCCCTGTTTGCAAGACACAAGAAGTCTTACCTTGTGAGAGAGCAACTCAAGTCTCCAATCCAAAATCTCTCTTATTTATTTTCTTCAATGAGTGCACTAAATTTCTGCCCTCAAATATTGTTCATTCCTCCACTCTCAAAGGCTCAAAGTGCAAGAGTTTCGGAAACGAACTTCCGCATGTGCCTTACTTGGTCAAGATTCTCGGCTTTGGATAGGAAATATGCTCATTGAGCAATGCGTCCGAGACAGCACTGAGTTCCTCTTATTGACGTACTTAAGTGTTTCTTGATCTTTTAATCAAAATCCCAAGCCTAACTCTTCTAGTAGTTAAGTATCTATTAATCTGTCTACGTCAGTCATATTACAAGTTTGGTTGGTGAAGTCCGGCGCCTGTGGCGCAACGGACACGTTCCTCGCCGTTGGCGGGGAGATCAAGATTCAAATCCTGCGAGGGAGTCTCTCGTAGATAACTTTTCCTTTTTCCACGCTTAATCCGACATAATACTGAGTTTCGAAGTCGGGATCTTAGATAAGAATCCCCCTCCTCCCGTAACCACTAATCTATTCGTTCAAAAAAAAAAAGAAAAAAAAGAAGAAATAGTTGGTGAAAGCTAGAGTCAAGTAATGACGACAATAAACAATTCAGAGCATGATTTCTAATTTCTGCACGCGCCACTTTGATTGGAGAATGGGAGAAGAATAAGAGATAATAAGGGAAGAATAAACTTAATTTAACTTTGATAAGCGGAATGACTTATAACGGTGCAAAATAGCCTATTCGGAGAATAAGGAAAATAAGTCATCCCACCCTAGGTCCAAAAATTATTTATTCTTCTTATTCCGTCAGCGGGTCCCACGAAACTATCAAATCAAAACACTCCTTATTCTAGTATACGTAGACCCCACATAATAACTTATTCTCCAAACAAAGTGAGGCGCAAAGTATGCATTTCACAATCGATCCTTTTCCACCTTATAGTACAAGTACTTCTAACGGTCGCAATGCCGGCTTCGTCTGCCTGCATCTGGAAGGGTGGGTGATTAACTTAAAGTCCAACGCATGCAAATTGTGGAACAGGCCATCCAGGGTAGGTAAATTATGGCGCAGGAGCCTCCAATCTTTTTTTTTTTTTGAACTGCAAATACTTAAATGAAGAACTAAGCAGTAATAGAATACAAAGCAGCAGAGTCAGCAATACAAGCACTCAATACATTGAGCCAGTGGACTCATAATTTTATGGTCCCTATGTCCCTTTTCCAAAGGAGATATAAAGAGACCCAATCTTACTCTTAACTACAAGTGGAGATGAGATCCATTAATCCTCAACTCATAGGGGACTATGCATCTTCTCCAGTGACGGGGGGATCCATAAGGTCCTCCCTTATATTTGAAACTTTGGATCTGGAGTGCTTGCAAAATGAAAAATGATGGCAGCGAGAAAAAAAAAAAAAAAAAAAAAAAAAAAAAAAAAAAAAAAAAAAAAAAAAAAAAAAATCTTCTACTAAATTTTAACATATTTGTACTGTCTACTACGAAGACTTTGTAAACACATCAATATATATATATATATATATATATATATATATATATATATATATAATTATTTATTTTTTATAGAATTACAAGATTGTATTAATGAAAATTATTTTATATAGTGAGTAATAAGTTTTAATTGTTAGTTGATGAAGGGACCGAGAGTTGGGCCCCCGAAGCTAGCCCAGAAATAGGGCCGGACCAGAACCAAGTCGATCACCCAAGGTTAATGGTTGATGGGCCTTTGGCCCTTGCGCCTATAGGTGTTGACGTTACAGCTGAAGAAGGCAGAATATTCCTCGAAATAATCCTACATCGGCTGTAATAAAGAAGGGCACAAGTCTTTCTTCCTATGAAAATGTGAGATTACTTTAGAAAACGATATTTTTTGGGACCAGTATCACTCTCTTTAATGTTCTTATTCCACTCCCTTTCTTAAACAGCCACGTACTGACTTAGACGTCGGAGGGACTTACACTGGGACCATACCTTCCGACACCTGTGAGCACCAATCAGGCTGCATCACTAGTTATTTTAGAATTCTTGTTTAGACAGTTCATATCATCCATACATAGTATTTTAATTAAAGGCTGAAATTGTTCCATGTTTCACCAGTAACATATTGTTCCATAGAGCTAAAAGTCAAAACTATAAAACAAAATAAAGTTTTGAATGGACACAGTGACTACATGTGTGCATTCACATTTGTTAGTGTTTCAACAACAGTGGATGTATAATATTTCAGGACTAACTTTACCAGCCATATGATAAACAAGTACCTTGCCACCTCCCTTAGAATTGTGTTGGTAACATGTACTTGGGGTGGCAGATTGCACGTCGTCAAAAACTATGGGTGGGTTGTGGGTGACAGAAAGTAGGAAAAGGTCACAACTCTGAGCACCGGTCATTGTGGTTGAAGGAAGGATGAGAATATTAATTTCTCTACCTGATGGTGATGATGCCACCTGTCAATTTCACTGACCAGCGAGAGTTAGATGGTGATGTTGAAATCCTGAACAACCCAAAGTTGATACTTGCAAGATATATACTGAATAAATTAATAAAATCTGTGGGATGTGAGTCATCAATTTGATTGATGTATGAGTCAGAATGAGAAGAAACAATTGCACAGAAACTCCACTAGGGAATGAGATGGTAGGAGTCCAATTCCTAACATTCTTTGCTTTCATTTTTATTTACTGTTGGTTTGGTTTAACTGCATTTTTAGGATAAATGGAATTTATTTAGATTAATTTAATATAATAAATTTAAATATTTGAAAGATAATGCCCTTGCATTTTCCGCAAAAGTACGCCATACTAAAATATTTTAATATTCCATATTAATCTTTATAAATTTTATATTTATTTAAAACTTTCTACAATCTTTCAATTTTTCTTAAAAGGAAAAAAAAACCCTCCGATTAGCAATTGTAAGAAAAAAGAGAAGATTCACAGAATATTTATATTAAACTATACTATAAACATTCCTAGCAAATTCTTTTTGAGCGCAGATCTGTTGGAGCAGCAGCTATATAATAGTCTTACATCGGATAATTTCAGTTGTGACCAATGCTTATGATCTTGAGTCCCTTCAAATTCAACATCCGAGTTTTGTGGTTTGTAAGAAGATCGCCTACGGTCCTTCACACATAAGAAAGCCAAGATCCATCGTCCATGGAGGTAAGCTAGCCATCCTAACTTGGACTATAGAGTCCACATGATTAGCTTCAGTTACGTTTGTGTATTGATATAGGCATCGGTTTAAGCTTCAAAATATATATATATATATATATATATATATATATATATATATATATATATAGGCATCGGTGGACCAAACCTGGGAGTACCTATCTAATCCTTCTATTTGTCTAGTGTTTGTAGGTCCTTTCCCACCGTACCTATCACGTTTTGCCAGGTCTATTTGAGAGTAGGAGATCATGACACGGTCAATAGCCCAACCCATTTTGGAAATCCTTCACAGGCCCCTCATCTAGAAGAAACCTCTCCCCTTGTCCGCCCTTCTTTTCCCCTAAGTTCCTCACTGCTCTCCCAGCTCCCTTCTCTCTTCCTTCCTGCTCATTTTTCAAATTTTCCCTTGCTTCGCAATAATTACTATAGAGTTAGACTATAGTTTGTTGTATCGGATCGACTTATGGTGATTCAGACGACTCGTATTGTATCAAGGCACAAATCAATACGACTCGATCGAGTCTATACGATTTAAAAGAATTTTCTCATGTGACTCGATCGAGTCGGCACGAGTCATCCTGACTCGCACCGGATCATGAAATATCCGAATTAGTCCGACGCTTCGAGTCGACGAATCTTAAACTTGCTGCATCTCTTGTGATACGGTGCATCATGCACTGCAAGTGGGCAGTTGATTAGACGGCAAGAGATGCAGCATAGTATGTTGCTACACATGCCTGCTCAGACCCTACTATTGCTATCAACCAACCACCCAGCTTGCTTCCATCGCTACTCCACACGGTGCTACACTGAGAAAGAGGAGAGTCATGCCATGCCAGAGAAAGCCCAAACATTCTAGGGTAGGCGAAGGAGCGATCTATACAGTGCAAGCGTGCAGACAACAATCTTTCTTCTGCTCACGGGCTCATTTGATGCACTGTAAAATGTCGTAAAACTTCGAGTTTAGAAGTCATTGATTTTAAAATCAGTAAAAATAAAATCTCTCATTTTAAAATCATCGATTTTAATTTACGGTGATTTTAAATTAAAAATTAAAATCAAGTATATTTTAGTTGATTTTGAAATACGATAATTTATAATGCACCAAATATATAAAAAAATACTGTAAAATAATTTACATAATTTAAAATATAAAAACACATTCATAGTTTTTTGACACACCAAATGACACCTTAGTATGTATGCACGCATCTCTTGTGTCGAAATTAATATGTTTGTGTTGAAACTTTAGCCACCACATGAACCATGCATTTGTATTATGTAATCGCCGGCGTGCACGACGCATAAAGCCCCCAACGGGCAAGTAAGCTCCATGGCGAGACCTCGCAACTCGCAAGCAAGCGAACGAGGGGGCTTTCCTAATTTCAGTGACAGACATCAAAATTTGGTTCAGTAAGGTCATTTGAATGTTAAGTTGTAAATATAGTTAGGTCAGTAGGATCTTAGACTAGGTCATATGAGATCCTAAGTTGGATCAATGGGATTTCGAGTTGAGTTAGTAAAATTTCATATTAGACTGTTTTATATTGAGCCAATAGATTTAGCAAAATTCGGTGAAATCCCAAGACCCCTAGATTCATGCAGGATCCACCGCTGTTTGATTCGCTGGCTTCTAGAAGGAGATCAAAAGCCGGATCGGGATGCAATGTAGGCAGATTGAGATCAAAACTTTTTAGAAACGAAAAAAAAAAAACTCTACCTGAGGTAATTTCTTAAAATAATTCTCTCTCAGCATTGGCCGAATCTGGTTAGGTTAGTAACTGTGCGGAGACGATCTCAATTCGGCTAAGAAACCAGTAAGTTGGGTGCACGTAGCTAT
Organism: Zantedeschia hybrid cultivar; assembly: GCA_030544215.1. Taxonomy (NCBI): domain Eukaryota; kingdom Viridiplantae; phylum Streptophyta; class Magnoliopsida; order Alismatales; family Araceae; genus Zantedeschia; species Zantedeschia hybrid cultivar. Next base: position 66,215,815 of record JARZZO010000005.1, on the reverse strand, counting down.
TCGCTGCTGTCCCATCTTGACTTTAAAGAAAAGGTCAATGACTAGGGATTAAGATGCACTAGAAGTCTAGAAGATTAGTTTATGCATGCCTCTTGATGAGGTAGAATCCGATTCGGCCCATTAAAACAAGCCCAACACAGATCAGCCCAGCAGCGGCAGTAAGAGGCCCCCTTGCAGCCTTCGGCCCGTAAGCGGCCCAGCGGCCCTCGGCCCAGCAAGCAGCCCAATGGTCCTCGGCACGTCCGCGGCCTAAGCAACCTTTGACCCGTTAGCGGCCCAATAGCCTTCGGCCCGTTACGGGCACAGCAGCCCTCGGCCCAATAGGCTTCGGCCCGTCAGCGGCCCAACCTCCTTCGGCCCAATAGCCGTGTCCGGTCCACTCCGGTGGAGGACTAGGCACTATGGCGGTTTACCAGTAAGCCCGGAACATAGTCCTATATCGGCTACCACTGTTAACCATCCTCTATCCTCCGGTGGAGGACCCAGCTCCGGATCCCAAACTTCGGATTCCAGTTTCGGAATCCGGTCGTGATAGCTTCGGCTACATCACGTGGCGCCATCTGTGGGAAGCAAACAAACAAGTCATGTCTCAACGTCCTGTAACCCGGCGATCCGGACAGAGCGAGGCAGAGACACGGGAAGCCTCAGCACAGCTACTGCACTCCGAAGGCGCCCCGTCTGTTCCGCCAAGCGCAGCACTGCCAGTCATACCAGAGTCCCTCGCTGTAGGAGAAGACCGGGTGGGAATGCTCCAATAACAGATGGCGACGCTAGCCGCAGCCGTCACCTCTCTTGCACCTCTGCAGGAGATGGTGTCTGCCATCGCCCAGCGCATGGGATTGCTAGGCCAGCTTCCCCAGCAAATGCCGCTCCCTCCACTCTACCCGGTCCAACACACAAGGTTCCGGCCGGCGCCCTCACCGGTCTCCCCCGACGAAACCGCTACAGCGCGCAGCGAGCCCTCGGCACTACCTGCCCGAGTCCCTCGCGCCGACCGCATAACGGAGCAACGCTATGTTTCGTCCGAGTTTCGCCCGACCGGTACCGGAGGACAATCGATCGTCACCTCAACCGCCCCAGACCTGGACCGGCGGCTGACGGCGATAAGGAAGGAAATGCAACAGATGGTATCTCGGCCTTACAGGGCGCCCTAGCCAGTACCATCTTGGAGCAAACCCCGTTCACGCCTGAGCTCCTAGCTACCGAGGTGCCTCCCAACTTCAAACTGCCGAAGGGCCCCCTCTACGACGGAATGACAGATCCGGTCTGTCACTTCCAGAGGTTCAACACTTACCTCTCGGTCCGAGGGGTCACTGAAGCAGTCCGCTGCCGTCTTTTCCCCCTCACCCTTGAGAAGACTGCCTTAACCTGGTTTGAAACACTGGCCCCCAACTCTATCCACCCCTTAGTCCAGTTGGACCAGCTATTTATCGACCAGTTCTATGACGCCACCCGGCAGTGTAAGACTTCCGCCAGCCTACTAGCCATCCGGCAAGGCTCCACCGAAACTCTCCAAGAGTATTTCACTAAATTCCGGACCGAAGCCGCCCAAATCCCAAACCTTGACAGCTCGATTGCGGTTTCGGCCGTGATCAACGGGTGCCGGGATGAAGGGCTCCTCGGCTCCATTGGGAAGCGCCATCCCCCCACCTTCCAGGACCTCGTAGCCCGGGCCCACAAGTATATCAACCGGGAGGCCCTGATGATGTCCAAAGGCAAAGGCGCCGCAGAAGCAGCTTCGGCGCCTGCCCCCCAGGTGGTCCGCCCTCGGCCCGAAGATCAAGAGCCCTCCCGAAAGCGATATCGCAGGGAGGAGTGGGACCGAGAAAGGCGACGGGATCCGCAGCCGCGGTACCTACCGCTACCCGCTCCCCCTTCCCGAATGCTTATGGAGGTGAAGGGCATGATCCGACGGCCAGAGCGCATCAAGACGGATCCTCGCCGAAGGAACCCCGGCAAATACTGCGAGTATCATCGGGAGATCGGCCATACAACTGACGAGTGTCGACACCTTCGGGAGGAGATCGACCGCCTCATCAGGGAGGGCAGACTGCCGCACTTCCGGCGAGAGCAACCCCAGCAACAGCGGAACCGGGACGTCCCTGAGACGCCCAGGCCGCAGCAACCTCCGAAGAAGGAAGCCGCTCCTCCGCCGAAGATTACCTCGGCCCCGGTGGAAACATCTCATCAAAGACCCAGCTCTGGGTCTATCATGATGATATCCGGAGGGCCGGGAGAAGGATTAAGGCGCCGATAGCACAGCTCCGCAACAATAGCAACGGTCGACGTCGAGGCGAAGCGGCCTCGCCAAGAAGACATTACCTTCGGCTCAGAGGACCTGACCGACGTTCAGGTCCCTCACGACGACGCCCTCGTCATAAACGCTGTAATAAACAGTTACGATGTACATCGTCTCTTTGTTGATAATGGAAGCGTCCCGAACATCTTATTCTATGATTGCTTTGAAAAAATGGGATTGAATGAGGCTAATATGAAGCCTCACCGGGGTCCCCTATTCGGTTTCAATGGCTCGCCCTGCCGAGTAGAGGGCATTGTTCAGCTCCCCGTAACCATAGGCTCCACCCCCCGGCAATTAACCGTAGAAACGGATTTTGCCGTTGTAAAAATCGACTCAGCCTACAACGTCATCTTTGGTCGAAGGCTAATCGGCGGAGTCGGAGCTGTGCCTTCGTCTTTCCATCAAAAGCTAAAGTTCCATACTAGCCACGGAATAGGCGAAGCTAGGGGAAATCAAGAAGCGGCTCGGCAATGTTACATGATTTCGGTCAAGGGGAAAGCTGCAGCCGAGTCCCTGTCAATTGAATCGTCAGTCGAAGCATCCCCGGGAGAAGAACTCATAGCCATCCCGGTTCCGGAAGGCGAAGGACGAACCCTGATGATAGGCTCCGGCCTGGAGAAAACTGAAGCAGAGAAGCTCACCGAGTTCTTGAAGAAGAATCTCGACGTCTTCGCTTGGACTCCAACAGATGTGCCCGGGGTCGACCCAGAAATAGCAGAACACCGCCTACATACCGATCATAACCAGCCCCCGGTCAAGCAGAAGTGGCGTACCTTCAATCAAGAAAGGAGAGCCGCCATTCAAGCCGAAGTTCAAAAGGGGTTGGACGCCGGGCACCTCCGAGAGGTACACCACCCGGACTGGGTCGCCAACGTAGTAATGGTGCCCAAGAAGGACGGCAAATGGCGAATGTGCGTGGACTTCACCGATCTTAACAAAGTCTGTCCGATGGATAGCTTCCCGCTACCTCGGATAGATCAGGTGGTAGACGCGACTTCCGGCCACGAGCTTCTGAGCTTCCTCGACGCCTATTCAGGCTACCATCAGATCCGAATGCGTCCGGACGATGAAAGCAAGACCAGCTTCACGACTGATCTGGGTCTATATTGCTATACCCGGATGCCCTTCGGCCTGAAGAATGCTGGCGCAACATATCAGCGCTTTGTTAACAAAGTGTTCGCCCCACAGCTCGGCCGCAACATGGAAGTCTACATCGACGATATGCTGGTTAAAAGCCGCGTCGCTGCAAACTATTTGGTCGACTTAGCCGAGACATTCTCCGCCCTGCGGCAATACAAAATGAAGCTAAACCCGGCCAAATGCGCCTTCGGAGTGGCCTCCGGGAAGTTCCTCGGCTATATGGTCACTCACCGAGGGGTGGAAGCTAACCCCGAAAAGGTCTCGGCCATCATTCAGATGCGCCCTCCGGCTAACCTCCGAGAGGTTCAAAAGCTAAACGGAAGGATAGCCGTCCTAAGCCGCTTCATGTCCAGAGCGGCGGATTACTGCTTCCCCTTCTTCAAGCTACTGAAGAAGGCCAATAGCTTCGCCTGGACGGACGAGTGCCAGACAACCTTCGAGCAACTGAAGGCCTATCTCTCCAAGGTTCCTATTCTGTCCAAGCTAGTCCACGGAGAGTTGCTGTGCCTTTACCTCGCGGTATCCGAGGCAGCTATCAGCGTCGTCCTCGTCCGGGAGCAAGACGGCATCCAGAAGCCCGTCTATTATATAAGTCGAGCCCTTCAAGGAGCAGAACTCCGATATCTTACTCTTGAAAAGCTGGCTTTGGCCCTCGTCACATCCGCGAGGAGGCTCCGGCTTTACTTCCTCGCCCATTCGATAAAAATCCTTACCGACCAGCCTCTGAAGCAGGTCCTCTCCCGGCCGGAGGTATCCAGCAGACTGGCAAAATAGGCGATCGAACTGGGAGAGTTCGACATCTCCTACGCACCTCGGATGGCGATAAAAGCCCAGGCGTTAGCTGACTTCATTGCCGAGCTCACTCCCGAAGCTCCCTTAGCACCTCCGCCGGAGGCCAACACATCCGAGGCCGAGGACACTTCGGCTCGCACATCAGCGGATGAGTGGCAGCTTTATGTAGACGACTCCGCATGCTCCACGGGCAGCGGCGCCGGATGGATCTTGGCGTCTCCCGAAGGGGTCGTCATGGAGTACGCGCTACGCTTCTCCTTTCCAGCCACCAATAATGCCGCCGAGTATGAAGCCCTCATCTCCGGCCTCCGGGCCGCAAGAAAGTTTGGCGTCCGGAACCTAAAGGCTTTTAGCGATTCTCAGCTAATCGCCAGTCACGTTTCCGGGGAGTATGAAGCTCGGGATGCGATGATGGCATCTTATCTCCAGGTGACTTGCAAGATCCTTGCTCAATTTAATTCTTGCGAAATTGTGCGGATCCCGAGAGCCGAGAATGCCCGAGCCGATGCTCCTTCTCGGCTGGCATCAACCCAAGACGGGGGAGGAGGCCGAAGGATCCTTGTAGAAGAACTCGCCGAGCCTAGCCTCGAAGAGACTAAGGTCATGCAAGTGACCGAATCCGAGACCGAGACCTGGATGGCTCCCCTCGTCACTTTCCTCCTCCGAGGAGAAGTCCCGCCCGATCCGAAGGAAGCAAAACATGTTCGGCAGCGTTCATCTCACTTCCTTCTCCTAGACGGGCTGCTGTATAAAAAATCCTTCGGCCGACCGCTTTTGCGATGCCTCGGCCCGGTTGAAGCCGACTACGCCATGCGAGAGGTGCACGAAGGGGTATGCGGAGCGCATGCGGGAGGAAGGGCCCTGGCTCACAAGCTTCTAAGACAGGGATACTGGTGGCCGACGCTCCGAGAAGACGCAATAGCCCTCGTACGTCGCTGCGATCAGTGCCAGAGGTTCAGCTCCCTCATCCACCAGTCAGCAACCCTTCTAACTCCTTTATCCGACCCCTGGCCTTTCGCCTAATGGGGAATCGATCTCCTAGGGCCCTTTCCTGTCGCCACCGGCCAAAGGAAGTTTCTCATCGTAGCAGTAGACTACTTCACCAAATGGGTAGAAGTCGAACCCCTTGCGTCCATAACCGACAGTAATGCTTGGAACTTCGTCTGAAAGTCCATCATCTGCCGGTACGGCATCCCCCGGGCCATTATTTCAGACAACGGCAAGCAGTTCGACAGCCGTCGGTTCAATGATAATTGCGCCAGCTTCGGCATCCTCCACAAGTTCACTTCAGTGGCACACCCCCGGGCAAACAGCTAGGTTGAGGTCACCAACCGAAGTCTGCTGCAAGGACTGAAAACTCAACTCGGTGAAGCCAAAGGCCGATGGGTAGAAGAGCTACCAAGCGTTCTCTGGGCGTATCGGACTACAAGCCGAACCCCAACCGGCGAAACTCCGTTTCGCATGGCTTATGGGATAGAAGCCGTTATTCCTGTAGAAATCGGCCTTCCCTCTCCGAGAGTCCTTACTTATGATCCGGAAGCCAATGAGGAAGCCTTAAAGGATCATCTTGCTCTCATAGAAGAAACCAGGGATAGAGCTCGCATTCGGCTAGCAGCTTATCAGCAGCGCATGGCCAGGTACCATAACACTCGAGTAAAGCCCCGAAGCTTCGAAATCGGGAGCCTCGTGTTAAGAAATGCTCATGCATCTAAGCCAGCCGAAGCCGCAGGGAAGCTTGCCCCCAACTGGGAAGGGCCATATCGTGTAAAGGAAGTAATCAGACGAGGGGCCTATCGGTTGGAAACCCTTTCGGGCCAACCTCTCCCTCGCACCTGGAATGTAGAACGCCTTCGGCGTTATTTCATGTAAGTTACTTCCCCCAGGATTTAGCCGGAAGGCATAAATAAAATTCTCCTTCTTTAGAGCGGCATGGTTTTCTATCCAAGTCCGCGTAAACCGTACCGGGAGTGGCTTCGGCCATGCAAACCGTATCGGGAGCGGCATGGTGTTCTCTAAAGTCCGCGTAAACCGTACCGGGAGTGGCTTCGGCCATGCAAACTGTATCAGGAGCGCCATGGTGTTCTCTAAAGTCCGCGTAAACCGTACCGGGAGTGGCTTCGGCCATGCAAACCGTATCGGGAGCGGCATGGTTTTCTCTTAGTCCGCGTAAACCGTACCGGGAGTGGCTTCGGCCATGCAAACCGTATCAGGAGCGGCATGGTTTTCTCTAAGTCCGCGTAAACCGTACCGGGAGTGGCTTCGGCCATGCAAACCGTATCGGGAGCGGCATGGTTTTCTATCCAAGTCCGCGTAAACCGTACCGGGAGTGGCTTCGGCCATGCAAACCGTATCGGGAGCGGCATGGTGTTCTCTAAAGTCCGCGTAAACCGTACCGGGAGTGGCTTCGGCCATGCAAACCGTATCGGGAGCGGCATGGTTTTCTCTAAGTCCGCGTAAACCGTACCGGGAGTGGCTTCGGCCATGCAAACCGTATCGGGAGCGGCATGGTGTTCTCTAAAGTCCGCGTAAACTGTACCGGGAGTGGCTTCGGCCATGCAAACCGTATCGGGAGCGGCATGGTTTTCTCTAAGTCCGCATAAACCGTACCGGGAGTGGCTTCGGCCATGCAAACCGTATCGGGAGCGGCATGGTTTTCTATCCAAGTCCGCGTAAACCGTACCGGGAGTGGCTTCGGCCATGCAAACCGTATCGGGAGCGGCATGGTGTTCTCTAAAGTCCGCGTAAACCGTACCGGGAGTGGCTTCGGCCATGCAAACCGTATCGGGAGCGGCATGGTTTTCTCTAAGTCCGCGTAAACCGTACCAGGAGTGGCTTCGGCCATGCAAACCGTATCGGGAGCGGCATGGTGTTCTCTAAAGTCCGCGTAAACCGTACCGGAGTGGCTTCGGCCATGCAAACCGTATCGGGAGCGGCATGGTTTTCTCTAAGTCCGCGTAAACCGTACCGGGAGTGGCTTCGGCCATGCAAACCGCATCGGAAGCGGCATGGTATTCTCTTGTCCGCGTAAACCGTATTGGTAGTGGCCTCGGCCACGTAAGCCACATCGGGAGCGACATTATTCTCCAACTCCATATCCGAATATGGATTGGGTTTTGGCCATGCAAACCGTATCGGGAGTGGCTTCGGCCATACAAACCGTATCGGGAGCGGCATGGTTTTCTATCGAAGACCGCGTAAACCGTACCGGGAGTGGCTTCGGCCATGCAAACCGTATCGGGAGCGGCATGGTTTTCTATCTAAGTCCGCGTAAACCGTACCGGGAGTGGCTTCGGCCATACAAACCGCATCGGGAGCGGCATGGTATTCTCTTGTCCGCGTGAACCATATTGGTAATGGCCTTGGCCACGAGAGCCAAATCGGGAGTGACATTATTCTCAAAACTCCATATCCGAATCTGGATTGAGTTTCGGCCGTGCGAGCCGCAACTAAACGACAATAAGGTCTCGAACACAAGAAGAGCCGGACTCAGTCATTCATTCAGAACACAAAAATGAAGCAAAATACTTTCTATACATATAAGAAAGGAAGTACAAAATCGGCCGTCCATCTGGCCGCGGGCTTACAAGAAGAGTCAAAGCAAAAACCGGGACAAGCCCCCATATTAGCCCTCGGTATTCTCCCCATCCACATCAACTGGGCTCCGGCCAGGAGATGGGGAGGGAGAATCGTCGATCTGCATGGCCTCGGAAGGGGCAGCTTCAACAGGAGCAGCCTCGGCAGGGAGGGCCTCGACGCCTTCAGCTGAAGCTGGGGCCCTCTCAGCCATAAGCCCCTTCCACCAGGATAAGAGCTCTTCGCCCTCCTCGTCTGTTGGAAGGGCGATCCCGGTTAAATCCACGGCCGGGCAGACCTTTTGGGCGGCGGCCAGCCCGATGGTGAATACCGAGGAAGCCGCTAGAAGCTGCGCCTGGATTATCTCCTCGGCGTAGTCCGGGCCAGCCTTATAATCGGCGACGGCTCTACGGACAGCCTCTTCGGCTTTGGCCTCCAGATCCAGCTTCACGGCCGACAGCTCCTCAGCATGATGGCGGCGATCTGAGGCCCGTTGGGCGTCCTTGTCCTGGATCTCGGCCTTAAGGGCCCGGTTTTCGGCCCGGACCGCCTCCAGCTCCCGCTCGGCTTTCTCCTTCTCCCATTCGGCCTTCGCCTTGGCCTCGGAGGAAGCACGAGTCGCCGCCGCCTGCTCCTCCAGCTTGGCCCGCATCCGGGCGTTCGCCTCCAGGAGCCGGTCGACGCAGTCCTCGAAGTCGCGTCGCGCCGGAGAACCCTCGCCGGAAGCCGGCGGGTCCGACGCCTGTTCGGCCTCCTAGAGTTGCTGTTGAACGGCCACCTGACGCCGAATCAGGATGCCGCACGTAACTGCGGCCTACAGCCAAAAGCAAACAGGGGTTAGTAACCCTAAAAATAGTTAAGGGAAGTATCAGACCAAGGCATGCAGAGAAGCCTTTTACCTGGATCGACAGCCGGGAGCTTAACAGCGCCAACTCGCTGGCGGTCAGTTCCTTCAAGTGATCCTCGGCCGTCGGGAGGGTCAGGCCACGGAGCAAGCGCAGGCATGTCCGAGGGTCCTCTAGGGTCTCGTCCCTGTAGATCCCTAGATCCGGGACCCACAGCTCGTGCTTCGGTTCGCGAGACCCCTATGACCCGGCGCCTTCCAGGTCTTCCGCCCCCGCCGTCGTGGCCGAAGGAGAATCGCCCCTCGGCGCTTGGGTGCGACGGTAGCGGGGCCCTTCGGGCAGCGGCCGGCTTCTTAGCTGCCGGGGCGGGCTCTGTTTGGCCAGGCTCGTCCGCCCGGCCCCACTTCCACAGTCGGCCGCCTCTTCGGACGACCGACTTACCTTTCCGCTCCCTCTCGAGAGCTGTAGCAGCGGCGCGGCCCTCGAAGGAAGCCGCCGTCATCGTTATCCCGGCCCGGACACTCGGGGCCACGACGTCGCGTTCGGCCCCTCCCGCCACCTGCGGACGGGACGACTGAGGTCGGCCGCCCTGCTGAGCTATCCGGCTGAGAAGGCCTTTAATCCCCGACATTGCTGCAAACGGAAGAAGAAATGTTAATAACTTATAACGCGCAAAATCCGCAACTCAAGACCGACTTACCCTCGGCCGAAGCCTTAGCACCCTCTGCGGCCGGAGGCGCGACCTCGGCGTTTCCTTCAGTCTCCCCCGAAGTCTCCCCGGGGGGAAGATAAGGAAAAGCCCGCAGAGGATCCTTCGTCGGGTCCGGCCACGCCCCAGCACACACAAGCAGCTCCGCCTCATGGAAGAGCTCCGCGATATCATACGGAGCCGAGGCTTCAATAAGGCCCACAATGTGACGCTGAGCGGAGTTGAGGGTGGGCGGATCAGAGAGGCCTTCGGCCAGCGGTGCCCACTTAGTAGGAAAGGGCCACATGCTCTTCTCATTCTCCGGGAGAGAAACCAAGATGAAGTTCCTCTTCCAATCATGAATGGACGAGGGCTTCCCGGAAAAGATACCCCGGCCGAGGCGAGGGACAAAGTTGTACCACTCGGATCTCCCCTGCCGTTGAATCTTGAAGAGATAGCGAAATATATTGACCGAGGGGATGACTTTGATATGGGCGAACACAACTAAGAAGGCGTAGACTGTGCGCCAAGAATTGGGAAAGAATTGAGACGGGGCCAGCCCGTAGAAGCATAGAAGGTTGATGACGAAGGTGGAAAGAGGAAGGCGAAAGCCCGCCCGGAAGCTCTCCTCATAAATGGAAAAACTACCCGGACGAGGAGTATTTGCCCTGGTATTTGAACCGGGCCGATAGGGGGTCATCCACGAAGGAAATTGGTAGTAGGAAGCAAGGTATCTGACCCCATCATTAGTAAGGGAGCAGACTGCTTCCGAAGCGGTCTCGGGACGACGGCGACCCGAAGAGGAAGCCTGGCTCGGAGCAAGAACCTCCTCGGCCCCTTCGGCACCGGAGGATTCGGCCTCGTCCGCCATAGCAGAAGCAAGGGAATTCGAAGAAAGGGGAGATGATAAGGAAGAATCAGGAGATTGGGACAGAGTGTAGTCTTCGTCTGAAGGACTGCTATCAGCCGAAGAAGAGCTATGGGACATGAGATCGTGGAGGTGGAGAAAGGAGATTGAGGCTTACCCTCAAAGAAAAAGATCTCCTCGATCGAGCACCGCCTCTCAAGCAAAAAGAACTTCCCCGGCGACGACTCCGGGCGATGGAGAGTTCCCGGCGACAGGCAATGCACTTGGAAGCACCTTCAAATGACTAGCCCTTCGCCGGAGAAGAAGGAGAGCTCGGATGCTCGCAGAGAAACGCAGGCGCAGGAAGGAGGAAGCGGAACAGTGCCCTGCGAAGGGTCCCTATTTATAGGCTAAGATTCGAAACCTCCCCCGCCGAAATCAACGGCTAAGATCATCTCCTTCATCTTACCGCCTCTCCCGGATAAGCGCTACGTGCCCCGTCCTTCGGTAATGATGACGGCCCGACTCCGGGAATCGAAGCAGGGTGATCGGTGGCCGAAAGCGGTCCGACCCTTCGGCTGACCACTCGGATGCCCGTCACATGTTCCAATCCGTGTATCAAGGAGAAAAGAGGTGGCAATCCGAGTAGAGCCTCGGACAGAGAGTCGAGGTGACCCGCGATCCGCGAGCGGCCAGGATCTTTTTGTGTTTCTAATGGAGCGACCGGATGCGCGACGCGTGTCCTGTATTTCTTCGCGACGCCACCGTTCTGACAGAAAACTCGACGACTATCCCGTCCATTTATTGAGCCTGGCACAAGCCAGCAGCTTCAGCCCTTCGCAATCAAGAGCGAAGGCCTTCGTCACTGCATCCCGAATAAGGGCAATTAAATGCCTACTAATAAGGGCAATTAAATGGCTACTGACCCTCGGCCGACCGAGGGCATCATTTCTTCTTAGCAGAACAGAAAGCCTCGGATAGCGCCTGTTACGTTATCCCCCGAGGCTACAGGCTATGCTCTCGCCATCTCAAAACTGAGGAAGATAAGAGTGGGGGGCTATGTGATGAGGCAGAATCCGATTCGGCCAATTAAAACAAGCCCAACACAGATCAGCCCAGCAGTGGCAGTAAGAGGCCCCCTGGCAGCCTTCGGCCCGTAAGCGGCCCAGCGGCCCTCGGCCCAGCAAGCAGCCCAATGGTCCTCGGCCCGTCCGGGGCCTAAGCAACCTTTGGCCCGTCAGCGGCCCAATAGCCTTCGGCCCGTTACCGGCACAGTAGCCTTCGGCCCAGTAGGTTTCGGCCCGTGAGCGGCCCAACCTCCTTCGGCCCAATAGCCGTGTCCGGTCCACTCAGGTGGAGGACTAGGCACTATGGCGGTTTATCAGTAAGCCCGGAACATAGTCCTATATCGGCTACCACCGTTAACCATCCTCTATCCTCCGCTATAAATACACCGCTATTTATTGCCAAAGGTATGTCTTCGTGACCCTAAAGGACTACAGTCCACAAAGTATTAAAGCTATTTCTCCCATCTCTTTGACTTCCGAATCGAATCATCTTCGGAAGCTAACTTAACCGTCGGAGGGGGTTCCTAAGGGCCAAAGCCCGGGACTCCTACTGACCGGTTTCTTCTTCTTTCCCTCCTGCAGGGGCTCGGTTCGATTCATCGCCGACCTCCCCGAGTCGGTCTCGGCCGCCGACCTCAGACTTCTCCCTCCCATCTCGACGCCGTTCGCCGGCTGACTCTCCTCGCCCGAAGGTGCCTCGGCACCGCACTCGCTGCCCTTCGACCAGAGAGACTTCGGCCGCGCCTTCCGGAGGCTAGCCGACATCCGACCGAGCGACCCTCGGCCTCGGATCTTCGACCGCGTCTCTGCCTCCATCGCCCTCCGGATCCCCGTCGAGCCTCTTGACCGATCCGACCCAGCTTCGGATCCCAAACTTCGGATTCCAGCTTCGGAATCCGATCGTGATAGCTTCGGCTACATCACCCCTCTATACTTGTTTTTTTTTTTTCAAAGTTTAAACAAGGACGTTTCTTTTGAACTTTCTGTTAAAAGCAAAAAAAAATATTCTTATCAACTGCCTAATGCAGTTAGTTCATCTGTTATCTTTCAATTGGGAGATCTCAAGTTTTATTCTTGGTTAGAGTCTAAAAATTCTTTATGGAATACTTATTTTAGGTCCGTACGATTACATCCTCCGGTGATCAGGTGGACTTCAATTTTTTACATAATTAGACAGAATTATCGACCGGTTCAAAATTATCTCTAGTTCTTGAAGATCCCTTAGACTTTGCTCCTGATCACCTGTAAACATCTGTACCTGTTCAAAAAAAAAATATCCTTACCTAAATTTTTTTAAAGAAGGATGCACTGATTCCTAATTCTATTTTACCACCTCAGTTTGCTCTTCTTAAGTATTGATCATGGCGCTTGTTTTTACTTGTTCACAGATAAAATCTTAATTGTGCAACCATTTGGGCAATATTATTCCTAATCAATCCTATGTCTTCCTCTCCCCTTATTCTTTATTCCTCATTCATTTATAATTAGAATTCATTTTGCCACATACTAAATAATTGACAAGTAGAAATTGTATAAACATCAGTTTGAAAGAACCTTTCTATAGTTGCTAGAGAAGTTGATCATATCTACTGTTGATTTCTTTCTCCCGAGATTTTCAAATTAAGAAATAAAAAAGCATTTCAATATTCTACATATTAATTTTAAACTCCACACTATCTTTTGAGGTTAGGAAAAGGACTGCACTATGTGCATTAGCCCTCTTTCCTCCTCAAAGTCTCCTCACAAGTAACTCCTCTTTCCCATCTTTTAAACTAGTTAGCCGTCACAAATCTCTTGCAGCAACGTTGAACGCCTGAAAGAACAAAACACCCACCCTCTTGCAGCAATTGACCTTCCTTCCATCATCTACTTACCCTGAAGTCCGTACACAATCTTGCTGTATGTGGGTAGAAGTGGGTCTCTTGCAGGGATGAAGCTGTTAGATATTGCAGTGCATTAAATGCGCTGCAAGCACTGTTTTAAAACTGTGCTTTAAGCTTTCTTCAATTAGACGAATACTTCTGTTGAAAGAAATGGAGAAGCGTCCATCACATACGGACGCATCTTCCTAATGGATTTCCGTTACTTTGGTTTGAAAACGTATTGTTTTAGACAAATATCTTGGCACTATAAATTGACCACCCTGGGTAGTCATTCGGTACACTTTTTGCAACGCGTTCAAATTCTTCTTTTCTCTTGTTCTTACTTCCCACATGTTCTTTTTGTTGAGTATTTAAGAACAAGATCGAGATTCGTAAAATTCTCTTTGAGGACGTGCTGACATGAGAGAGGAGATCGTCTACCTGAGAGTCGTCCTATCTCTAAAAAGCCGTTACTGTGAGAACTGCACGGCGGGTGGCAATAGAACTCTTAATTCTAATGACTACGCGCTTCGACCAAATAGGTTACGCTTCTAACTTTATTTCATTACTAATTATTGGTCGTGATTATTTTATTTTCAACAATATCAGATCAACAGAAGTGACATTAGAAGGAGTGGGGGCTACAGCCCCCGGTGAAATTTAAGACCTTTTATAGATTTTATTTTACCGATTAATAGTTGAAATATATATTTTTAAATGCGCCCGCTAAACAGCATTAATTTGGGCCTCTCCTACGGTTACTCGTAATCCCTTTTTACACGCCATCCAATGTCCTATCATTATCTGGTGAATGTGAAACTGTTCTCCTAACGTGAGCTCAAGTCTTATATACGATTAATTTCCAATGATGCATTAAGTTTGTCTTCACTAACAATTTTTTTTGACTTCATCCTTAGTCTCTTGTATGAACGGACGATTACCTCATTGCAACTCTAGTTAGTCAGCTTGTCTACATGGCTGTACCCAGTCAACAGCTCTTCAATTCAAAGAGTGACTTCAACAAATGACTCTAGCAAAATGTGATTTTAGCTCAAATGGCCAACTTGTTCACCCTGTCGGGCTTGGTTTCTTTTTCTCATGGAATCTACTGTATCTGATAGTTCGTCTTCAAACAAAGCACAGTACAATAAATATTACTCTTGGCACATATATTTTAATAAGCAATTGTATATGTATATATATTTTAATGAGGTCATTGAATGCAAGCAGTGGGCACGATGTCGAGCTTCTGCTCTACACCTTGCCAGCCACTTCTAGTGCCAGTGCAAGTGAGCATATGCTGAGTATTCACTTCACAAAGTGAAAAAGGCTCAAGAACCTCCTCTTAAGTGGTTCTTGGAAAAGGAATTATGTGATGGACACCACCATATATAGTCTGTTTCATTCTTATTTTAGAGAAACTTATCGTTGAACGTCCGATGTCAATAAACGCCGTACAAAAATATTTCAGAAAAAAAATAATGATTGAAATTTATATTAGAAGTATCTCTAAACAGTACTTAATTATACTTCTCAAACAATTCCCACCCAGCTTGCATCTATGGCGGTTTCACATCCTTAATTGATATGTTACTACTTTACTGATTGATATTGGCGGAGATAATGTAATTACCATGTTATATATCACGTTAACACGATGATCCATTATTAATAATTAAGAAGAGAGGTTGCAAAAATGAAAACCATAATCTGAACTGTCAATGAAAAATGATAAAAGGTTAAAAAAATAATGTCAAACTTTTGACATAAAAGTTTAACTAATTTTTTTAATAAATAATAAGTTTGTTTCTAACTTGCATGAAGAGAGTTGTAAAGATGCACATCTTCCCAAGATGTAGAAGAGCTTGTTCTTCTTATAGGCGGATCCAACATTGATCTAGTGGAGTCTTTGGGATCTCACTGAATTTCGCCAAGTTTATTGACTCAGTCCAATATAATATAACATGAGATTCCACTGACCCAGTTCAGAACCTCACTGACTTAACTCAATATCCTATATAATCCAATCCAAAATTTCAGTAACCCAGTCATACTTAAGACTTAACGTCCGAGTGATTCTACTGGATAAGATTTTTACATCCGCCAGTGACTTCCTCTATTTCTATATGTCAAGCTATTAAAAGGGTGTAGAACGCCTCGGTGTATAGGAAGAGGGCACTCTGAAGTGTTCTAACTTCAGAGGCAAATGGTGCTGCCAATTTCCTCCCGATCCTACCACGAGGTGGTTGATCGGTTAAGTTAGAGTCGGCCATCTAATAAATTAGATGGCTAACATTGAGATTATTTTATGTTTTAAAATAAAAAATATCAATCTCAAATATTAATAGATGTTGATATTTGTACCATCTAACTTTTATCAAATAATTTAAAAAAATGAAAAAATAGTGCAAAGAGAAACTTGAAATATTCTTGAATCAGTACAGATATTTACAAGTAACCAAAGGCAAAGCCTGAGAGATCTTGCAAAATTAGAGATAATTTCCAAGGTCAATAATTGTACTTAATTATGTGAGAAATCTAAATCCACATGATCATCCGAGAAAGTAATCTTATGGACCAAAGCAATTGAAATATGAGAGATGAACTAATTACATTCGACAGCAGATTGAAAGAGTTAAACGTTATATGTTCATAGGCCCACCTGTTTAAATGAATCCACTTGTGCAATGACGAACGTGGACTGACCTGCATAAGGACACACAAGGCTTGACAGCAGCAGATAAGACCTACTTTCCTTCACATAAAAAAAATTATGATTTTTTATTATTATTATTTTGACATATTTTTTATGAACAAATCTCGATTTATACAAAGAAATATTTTAAATTTTATAAATTCAAAAATAAAAGAACTCGCTTATTTTTATAATATATATTCTTAAATCTTCATATTATATTTAAAATTATATTTTATCTATTAAAAAATTAATATACTTTTCAGAATTTTTTTCACTAATTTTTTTTTAAAATTACCTTTTTGACTTTTTCTCTCAAATCTAATGTTTTCCGAATGCCAACTTGGTGACATTACCTGTATCTGGGGTTAGCTTCATGGACGGCCAGGTGTCACAGGCCGTAGAAGGAGAAAGGGCTTTCATCAGTCTCAGATGGGTTGTTTGCTGATCGGCGATTCGTGCTGGGTGGCAGCGCCGGCCATCTGTCACGACCGAAATTGTGACATAGACTTTTTACTAAGTCTTGACTACTCGGGGGTGCTGGGAGGGACGACTTAGTTGGTGAAGTTTTTAAATTGCGAGTTGATGATGAAGCCGGACAATGTCTGAAGGGTGGTAGGTTGCGGCCTTGTTCGACCAGACCCCCTCAACTACACTTCGATTGTGTGGCCGCCGCGTTTAGGTGTGACCTAGCGTACTGGTGAGTTCTTTCGTGGAAGGAGTTGAACTTAGTAATGGCAGAGGGCCACGCTAAGTGTGAGGGGATTCATCGAGGAGGCCGCCCCCTAGGGTCCATTGGCTGTAGGCTATGTTGCGCCGGTTAGCCGAAGGCAAGTCCCGCCAGATAGTAGCCGCCTCCCTTGGTATGTGCAGGGCTAGGCGCATACTTTGTATGCTTCAACGAAAGTATGAAGTTGATGCTGTTTGTTCGTGCGCATCTCCGGCAAGACAACAATGACTTTGAACACAGAGTGGCCCGTGAAACAAGATGTACATCGAAGGAGATCTGTTCGTGCAGAACTAAGTCCCGTAAGACAGCAAAGGCCGTGAACTTCATAGCAACCGTTGAAATAAACACGTGCAAAGGCGATGGACCCAATATGCAAGTTCTCTCTCTATCTCTCTCTCCCTTTCTCCCTCTCTATCTCTCTCCTCTCTCACGTCGACCCACCGCTGTACGGAGCCCTGCGGCGACTCCATGAGGTTCGCGCACCTACGACCTAGTCGCCCATGCCTGCGGGCGGGAACCGGGCTGCGCCGCCTCGCTGCCACGTGGTGACTTCAAAGCACCCCTCGCGCCCCAGCCTCAGCCACGTGCCGCGTCCACCATGCGTCCTACCTGGCCAGCCGCCCGTACACCCCTGCTGTGCCCATGTACCCTTCGAAGCGCGATGCCAGAGGCCAAGCACACAACGCCCTAGGAACCCATGCCGCCCCTGCCAACTGTACGTGTCAGACTAGTGCGCTGATGTTCTCCTGCTGCACCAAGACCCGCTGCCATTCTCTCTCTTATTTCAGTTTATTTATTCTGGTTAATTCTCAGTTGGATATTTTCACTGTATATTTAGGGTGCATTGTAGGCGTTAATTTCATGTCGTGTAGGCTTTGAATTATTTAAACTTTGATGTAATTTTTCATATTAGTACAAGAACTAGTGGAGTACTATTCTACCAGGGCTTTTTAGTGTTGTTAGCTTCCTATTTGCTAATATTTCTTCTCTCAATCTATCTCTTTCTTCTATTAATTTTGCTTAGTTAGGCATAC
Organism: Zantedeschia hybrid cultivar; assembly: GCA_030544215.1. Classification (NCBI taxonomy): domain Eukaryota; kingdom Viridiplantae; phylum Streptophyta; class Magnoliopsida; order Alismatales; family Araceae; genus Zantedeschia; species Zantedeschia hybrid cultivar. The sequence continues at coordinate 66,198,243 of JARZZO010000005.1, read as the reverse complement.
ACGGTGCGGTTAACTACTTGATTGCATTGATAGCATTAGTGGGGTAATTTATAATAGATTTAAGTTATGCACTTAAACCCTTTTAAATTGTTTAATTAGTGTATTAATCTTAAGTTCAACTAGTTGCAAGTCTTTAACTTTAATCTATTCGCCTCCGACTGACTAGCTTCTACCCAATGTCATCAATCACATGAAATCATACTGCACATCCTTCGTGGGAAATGCACTCGCGTTTACACTCCTACACATCTCTTCCGTATGCTCGAGAGTGGGTGGGGGAGGGGAAGGTGAGGGGACCAGATTCGTACTTGGCCCAATACAAATACATGTCTAGCCCATTTAGCCGAGAGGGCCACGCATGGTGCAGCAAGGCCTGGAGACTGCAACTCGAGGCCCAGGAGTATATAGAGCAGAGAAACTGCAATTTCACCCTACTCCCAAGAGGTTTGTCTAGTCCTCCAGGAACCCTTTACAAGCATATTCTGAGGTCAAGATCTTAATAGAGCCAAGTCGAGCTCGATGGATCTTGCTAAGGCAAGAGGGCCATTAAGGGTAAGTCAAAAGTGGGAAATCCCACCTTCCTTTAGTTTGCACTTCTCTAATCAAAGAATCAAATTTCCTCCTTTCCAAGAATGGATGGCACTTGTTTCCTTCCCAAAACTGCAATTTAACCCTTGCTGTAATGTTCTCCCTAATCTTCAAGGGGGCATTGCAGTGGGTAAAGGAAAGAAAAAATTAAATTTTTTTTAAAGTCGGCTTCAAAGTGTCCTACTCAGCCATACAGTACAATGCTCGATTGGGCAATAAAAAAAAAATTCGAAAAATAAAAAATCGACCTAATGAACAGTGAAAAATGCCTGTTAATGGGTCAAATTCAATAACAATTTTTTATTTTTTAAATTTTTTTAAGTCGCTCTACGGACATTACACTATATGAATGATTAGGACATTTCGGAGGGGACCTAGAAAAAAATACCCAACAAGCGCGCTCAATGGATGCGCATCGGGACACCTGATCGTGGGTCCAAATCTGAAACGATCATTGCATTGTTATTATTTTAAAGCCAAGGTGCCGTGGGGATCATGGATTCATGGATCTCAGGCTTCGCCTTTTCATGGAGATGCCATTGCTATCATTTACCTTTGCCCACCACCTTTCTTTCCTTCCCATGTTCTTATCTATTTAGTGTGGCAACTTCAAACCTTTCAGGTGCATCAGATACAAGTGGAAGATGACGTAAAATATCAGAAAATAATATAAACGTAAGACACAAAATGTAATATTTTATGATAAGTAATTTGCATATATGGTGTATGTTAAATCATATGACCTTTAAATATAAAGTTCAAAATTTATCTTTTGTAATATAATAATTAGAAAATTTTACTGTCTCTTGCATGGATAAGAGCAAACAAAAAGTGTAGTAGATCTTTACATATACAGGATACGTTTGTTTTCAAATGGGGAATCCTTAGCTAGCATGTCAAGCTAGACAAGAGTTGGATTTTCTCCGTATTCATTTTTTATTAGATTCTCCTAAAATCTAAGAGAGGAGAATATCAAATGAGAGTGTATATAAGTGTTCTGTTTTTAAATTTTCAACTTTTGGAACTGTTGGAAACAAAGGATGATAGTAGCTTTTGAAATGGGTAAGACTTGAAGGGTTTCACCATGGTGCATGTTCAAGTGTGTTTGTATAAGGAATTTAGTTCTATATTGGAAACCACAAGAATGTAGAGGTGGTTATAACTCGATGCATTCTTTGATAACTTCTTTAAAGGAGCAAGAGTGAATTATGCTAGACCACACACGCATGCGCCTTGAATCCTGCTGTGGTAGTTGTCTCGTGGGGGAAGAATGTCTGCTCCCATCACACCTTCTTAGTGGAGGCAATTTCTTCTCTAAGGAGAGTCTCTTTGAGGCGCCTCTAGTGTTTATTTCATATTTAATAGTGTCATTATTATTATTATGTTAATCATGTTGAATATATTTATGTATTTGATCCTATTATTTTGTTGGTCGCTGTTGGGTATGTGTTCTTCTGAATGCCTATTAAAATTAATATGGCTTGCACTATTTTGTCTACTGTCCCCTACATGTATCCATGTGTATTTACTACTGCCCTGTTTGTCGATAACAGGAACATCCAAAAGTTTGATGGGATTGTTTTTAATACTCCTATTTTTAACTTTCCCCAAAATTGAAAATTTTGAAATCTTCCCCTTATTGAAGATAAATGGGCCCATAATACAGGGTGCTAGTCCGACTTGATGTACCGTCGGGGTTATTACAGACCATGGTAACATCTCTTAGCGGTACAACAAGTTAAAAAGAAAAATTCTTCTTTTTTTGGAAGACCCCAACCCATCCTACTCCATCGTACAAATCAATCTTGGATCGGATAATCCGAAAAAAAGATAAAAAATTGAAAATCGATCTTAAGTGAACAGTAAAATTCTAATTGTACGGTTGGGTAGGGCGTAGGGCACCACGAGACTTCTCTAATTAACTTGCTGCACCGCGAAAGACGTAATAGCCACAAGTAAAACTCATCAATGAATTGACAAGCATGTAATGAGACATTGTGATCAGAATATATCAGTTGATTGTTACGAGAAAAGGGCCTTATTAAGGTGCCTTATCTACACATAAAAAATATCATTCTCCATATTCTATATATTTTCTTTGATTAAAAGGGATGAAATGATGTAAATAATCGAACAAGGGAAAAGCAACATTTTCTATTGCCATGCTGAGGATGACCGGTGATGACATATGTAAAGTAGGTTAGTCCATTAAGACATGACATTATTGTTTTTTCTTTGTTTTCAGTTTTCTCAATTTTTTGAAACAATGCAAACACTTAAAAACACCCAAGGCATAATACTACAACTATATTTTAAATACACCCCAATAGACCTAGATACAACTCAAACTACTATATCAATATACATCATAATGCATGTAAATACAACTCAGATCACATGAATACTAATTGACCAGGCGAAATTGGTCCGGCCCAATTTGGCCCATTAAGTCCGCATGTCCAAAGGTCAACGGCCCTCCGAAGACGGCGCGAGAGGCCACGTGGCACTCAGAACCCCGACCCATGTGATAGAGGCAAGATTTTGAGCCCATCAAGCCCAAGTCGTTGGATCTCCTGGCCTGACGTCCAACCACTACTTTCGAGACCTCCTAGGATCTCGACAAAGCCCCCCAGGGGAGACTCATCGTGTCTCAGGACCATCAGGCGGATCCTACGGACCCAACCACCCACTTATGGCAGGTTCGCAGGATCCGCCCCATACAGCTGCGGGTGAATCCTAGTTGTCCAGTATTTCACGATCTCCCTAGATCAGGGGGATGCGATCGTGGGCAAATCACCCCCCATAAGAAACTGTTCCCGAGACGCCTCGAGGGGGGAAAACTATATAATCACCAGATCTTCTCCGGTGCAAGGTACGCCATTCTGAGCACAAAAATCATTAGCAAGGTCTCATCTTCTAGCACCTAACTTAGGTATCAGAGAGTTTTGCTCCCCATCAGACTGGGAAGCCCCCCTTGACGCCTCTGATTATCCGATCTTCGATTGGACGGTCATCGTAGTCCAACCAGTTTTCGACTGCTATACGATTGGTGCCATATGTGGGAAACGCGCAAAAAGTCATGGCAAGAGGCAACAAGAATAACCGTCATGCCGGAGCAGCATCGCAGATCAACAAAGCCAGAGTCGACCCCAGTGTAAACTGATCGCAGAGCACAACCTCCAGGCCGTCGAGGAATGGCAACGATCCCATGGGAGTAGTTGCCCAGCAATTGGGCGCTCTGCTCACCCTGATGTAGGAGCGTCTCCCCGCGCGGCCAGCAATTTCGAAACCTCGCCTGGGGGCCTCCCCCCAGGAACAACCTCAAAAGGAGGTCCGGTGACCTCCAGCCATCGTGGGGAGGCGCAAAGGCGTCCAGAGCGCCGATGGTCATTTCCACATCTTCGACAAGGAGATCAGGCGCAACAACCTCCAGTCGGTAGCCTCTAGAGTTGCCGGTTGAAACTGATCCTCTCTGAGAAGAAGGAGCGGCCTGAAAGGCTAATCTCACCGATCTCGAACGTCGAGATCTCACTCTCCGCAAATGAGTCCCGTCGTACATCGGCGGATCGACGAGTTGGAGAAAAGGCTCGGCGAGCGGGAACTTCGCCTGGAGTGCCGCGAGAAGCACATCGAAAGCCTCCTCCAGAGGTGACGCTCCCCTTCCCTCTCCAACGCGGAAGGAGATAACTCCCCTTTCGCCACCGAGATCCTAGACGTCCCGGTCCCCAAGAAGTTGTCCATCAATAACCTCAATACCTACAATGGGCAAGAGGACTCGGAGACTTACTTCAACAACTTCTAGTTTCACATGAGGCTGCATGGAGTCCACGACGCCATGCTCATTGTTATATGTTAAATTGCAAAAAGCATGATGTTTTATATTTACAGCATTTTATGTAAAACCAAACAAGTCCTTTATAACCTTTTTGACAATAAAAAATCATATTACTAATCAAGTACCATTACATTCTATTCAAATATCATAAAAATATTTATCTTAATTGTAAGGATCGAGACTTTCGGATCCGGTTTTCGGGTCGGACCCCCGTTGTTCTAGCCCTTGTGAGGGGCGGAGGTTCTGAGTCAAATCGCGTCAGGACCTCGAGACGCGTTTTAAACGGCGTCCACCGTGGCAGACGCGTTTCAGGTTCTGCCACGTGGGTGCCACGTGGACTGACCTTGGGCCGCGAGAGTACGGCCCTGTCAGGTCGTCTGAACGGCGTCCATGTGGGTCGACGCCTTTCAGACTGCGACTCTGGGTGTGTCAGAGTACGGCCCTGACAAGTTGTCTGAATGGCGTCTGTGTAGGACGACGCGTTTCAGAATCTTGTCAGAGCGGCCGTCATGTCACCTGATGGGCGTCCGTGCATGTCGACGCGTTTTAGCCAGTTTCTGGTTAACCCCGCGAGCCCTCCTTCTTTCCCTCATTTTCTCCTACTCTCCTTCTCTCCTTCTCCTCCGGCGACTGGCGGCGACCCTCCTCCTCCTCCTCCCTCTTTTCCTCACACCATTTCGTCCCTCCCTCCACTCCATCCTCTACCTGGCTCCTACCCCTACCACCTCCACTTCCACTGCGGCGTTCTACTCTCCGGACGGCGGCCGACGTCACGGTGGGGCTAGGACGACCTCGGCGGTACCGGCGGCGGCGTGGGGCGAGACAGGCAGACGGCTTGAAGCTCGGAGGCGTTCGAGTGTTCGGTAGGGTGACGGTTCCCACGACTTTGTGTTTAAACTATGTTTTCCCCCGTTTATGCATGTTGTGGATCCTTGGTTTTGGGGGGTAGAATGAGCATGTTTAGGAGTTCTTTTGATGATATGGGGGATTTGCTATGATTGAGATTTCCTATGGATTGTGTGCCCCTCCTTCTCCTCCGTTTTTGGGTATTTTGGGGCTGTTTGGGTTGAAAAGGGGAGCCCTCGGGCTCATGGCAACTCTGGTTCCTGGGGTTGAAAGACGTCGTGCATGGACGACGCCTTTTCAAAGGGCGTCGGGCCATCACGACGCCTTTTAGACAGGAATCGCCTGACTGAGAGTCTGCCAGTTTGGGATTATGGGACTAAAAGACGTCATGGGTGGTCGACGCGTTTTGAATAGCGTCGGGTAGCCATGACGCCTTTTAAGGCAGAAATCCCCTGTTTAAAGATTTCGGAAAATCCTGGTTTTTTTATGCTGAATGACGTCTGAGGATGTCGACGCTTTTTGAAACGGCGACCACTGGTGTCGACGCGTTTTAAAAGGCCTGATTCTGAGGACTGATTTATGTAAACCTGTACACGGAGCTTGAATGGCGTCGGCCTTGGGCGACGCGATTCAAGACAGAACCCCACTAATTCATGCCAGTAAAATGTGTTCATACTGTTAGACGATGGTTAGTGCATGTTTTAGTGTGCCCGGTGGAGATGGATTCTTCATGACCGGATGGTGTCACATGTGTGTTATACGATCGAGGACTTTTCACGTGACCGGATCGTACAGTGCTGAGTTTTGGTGATTTTGTGTTACTGTGGACCTGGAGTGACATTGTAGCGTTTTATCACCCTGTGCTGGTGGGGGCGTGAGCACAGCGCCGGTGGGGGCGTGGGCGGGGTGACGCCTAGTGAGAGAGGGTCACCTGGTGAACCCCGGGGTCAGCTAGTACCGGTGTCGGAGTGGTACATTCGGAGAGTCACTCATGCTGAGGGAAGGGGTAGTCACCTGAGCCGGTTGGGCCGGAGTAGCGAGCGTGCTATCCGAGGGGCTACTCCTTGGTCTCAGCGGGTCGAGGTTTTTCCCACCGTTGTTTGTACGGTCGGCGAGTTCTATCGAGACGGCAGTTGTGGGTTTTCTAACGGTTGGCTTAGAATGTACATGATTATTATATTTCGACCGCATGTGTTCTCACGTAGAGAATTAGATATCGTACCTGCCACTACACTTGTTACTCTACTGTTAGCTGTACTTTACACTTGTGGGTGTGTGCGTGGGCAGTGGGGATCGAAGGATCCCTACTGAGTCTTGTCTTGAGACTCACCCCTGCGGTTTTCAGGTGAGGACTCCCAGCAGACTTAGAGCGGCGTGTGCGGCCGGGTGTGGTGTGCCTTCAGCAGTTGTTCCGGGGTATGCCCCGATGTAGTTGTTATTTATCTTTAGCCTGTATGTTTAATTATTTCCTTCTGTTGGAGAATGTAATTATTTGCTGTATCGAGTCGCATTGTAATAATTTTAATTCCTGCACTTTTATTTCAATTCAATGCGATGTGAATGTTTAGCTTAGTTTATTATTTATTTCCCAGACTCACTAGATCCTGGTTTGGTCCCAAATTAATGATTCGGTACCCATTTAGTAATCGGATCCCCGATTATAGGGTGGCGGGTCGTTACATTAATAATCATGTAATTAGGATTTAAGACTAACATCTTAAGCATATGATTAAAACTTGCAACTGAAAACGAAGGATGGTTGTGCTAGGGATAACCTAGAGATGAAAATTTGTCAATGAAGTATACGAAGAATTAAGGCGAAGATTTGAGAACATAGCATATTGAGAATTGAGATTTAAACTTAACATGGTTATTACGAAAAGTCATGGCATGCTTCAAGTAAGGTATGGAAACAATTATAATTCTAGTAGAGTATTTTATGATTGAATATTATAGAAAGTTAAGTACATAATTAACTTTTAATCTTCTTTAATTTATGTAATATCAAAGTTTAGTAGGGAGGCAATTTCACTAAAGACCTTCAGAAAAAAAAAAAAAAACTAACAACACACCTTCTAAATAATCTCGTTAAGACCATCAGAAGGAACTACGACATCCTCTTAAACTAATTGTATATGTTCTCAACAACAGCTCTAAATCTTTCCATTCATTGCCATGTAGCTGTAGTTTAGATTATAGTTTACCGTACATGATTGACTCGTACCGTATCAGGTCAAATTTGAATCAGTACGGGTCGACTAAATTTATATGATTTAAAAGATCTTTTCTATGTGACTCGATCGTCGAATATGTGTAAGTCGGCCCGACTCGTATTGAATGATGGAAGATCCAAATTAATTTGATTCTTCAATTCGACGAACTCTAGTACCATATCAGGTCAAATCTGAGCCGGTACAGTTTGACTCAATTTATACAATTTAAAAGGTCTTTTCTACATGACTCGATCGAATATGTGTAAGTCGACCCGACTCGTACCGAATGATGAATGATACGAACACTACAAGAAAAACAGGATTTGTCAGCGGCTAAAAGCCGCTGACAAATCTTAAAAAGCCGCTGACAAATGCTTATGTCGACAGCTTCACAGCCGCTGACAAAGCCGTGGACAAAAGTCCCGTTGGCATATATTTGTCAACGGCTACATAGAGCCGTTGACATATACTATATATGTCTACGCACGGAAGCCGCTGACATATAACACATATGTCAGCGGCTTCTTAAAGCCGCTGACATATACATTATATGTCTACACACAGTAGCCGCTGACATATAATACATATGTCAGCGGCTTTAACTAGCCGCTGACATATGCAACCTATGTCCACGGACATTAGCCGCTGACAAATAGGGTATATGTCCACGGCTAGTGGTAGCCGTCGACAAATAGTTTTGTCAGCGGCCTAAGCCGTTGACAAATAGTTTTGTCAGCGGCTAAAGCCGCTGACAAATACTATTTGTCGACGACTTTAAAGCCGCTGACAAAAAGTTTTCCCTGAGAGAGGCCGCTGACAATACTATTTGTCGACGGCTATAAAGTCGCTGACAAATAGTTACTAAGAAAAAAATATATATATATTAAATTAATAAATTATATATTTTTCCTGTATATACAGATTACAGATTTGTACTTACAAAGATATACAAAAACACATCAACATGTACAAATAAACACATTCACACTTTCAAATAAACACAGTCATAAAATCACAAAAAAAATACATCCACATACATAAATAAGCATTCACATAACATTAAAAAACACATCCATGAAAAATTCACATTACACATCCCCGAAAAATTCAGATTACACATCCACAACTAAATGTATCAATTATCATCGGCTCACTGTTCGTCATCACCATCAAAATCATCTCCCTCATCATTTGATTCGTTTTGGGCGTCGTCCTCATTCACAGTAGGATTGTGCATTTTTTGAAATTGACTCATAAATGCGCTCATGTCTGCCATTTGTTTGCGCATCCACTCCATCTCCTTCCCTTGGGCTTTGATTTTTTCTTTCATGTTTTGCATCTCCACAATCTGCTCCTCAAATTTCTGTTGATAGGAAGAGCTCGATCCTTCTCCCGGTCCATACCATGTACGTAACGTCTCTCGACTTCCTGCACAACGAACACGGCCAGATCGATCTTTTCCCATAACCGAAATGAATGCATCCTCAGCAGAAATGGGAGTACTCCCAACATCACTCTCTAAAGAAGAAGTGGTTAATTGAGTCATCTTCTCCTAAAAAAAAATAAAAAAAATTTGTTATTAGTGATACATATTAAATTTAATAAGAATGATTAAAAATAATAATTCAAATGATAGAATAACTTACATATCGACTCCTACTCTCCTCATCTACCCATTGCTCACTGCCATCTGGAAGATCCTTACATCTACCCATCTTGAACATCTCAAGGCGCTCGGGATCACGTTCATGAAGATGATGCTGTTCAAATTATATTAAAAAGAATAAGTAATAAAAAGTTAACAATATAGAAACACTACTAATAAACACATAAATCTTATGAAGTCATCCTTCAATTGATAATGACTCGTTCGGCCCCGCCTATATGGCATAGACTGATGGGAGCGATTTTCTCTATTACGATCAACAATTTTCTGCAGAAAAAAAATTATTAGTTGTCAAATTTGTATCGAACAAATCAACATAAATTATCAAACTACATTATTATTTTACCTGTTCATCTGACGTGTTCCATTTCTCGCACATCGTCCGCCAATCAGGCGGATCAACACCCGCCGGCACGGAAACAATTGCATCCGCCAAAGTCTTTCCCGTATAATGCTATGAAATGATTTCATTTTGACTTCATTATACATGAACATAAGAAAAAATAATACAAAAATAGATTATAAATGAACATAAAAAATTTTCATTTACTCTTTTCTTCAAAACACCGCGCCAACTGCGATGCATTGAGGTCATGTGCACAAGCATCTCCCTATCTGTCTCGGGAGTTCGGTCCCACTGATACATTAACTGCACATTATCGTTAACTTAATTAGTCATACAAATTTGACAAACATATAATTAACTTTAAATATTGTTACCTCGAGATCTCTAAACATTGCAGCTTGTTTCGCTGCAGGAAGAGTAACAAAATTTTTCTGCCATATCTTGCAATGAAGTTTTGCTACAACACCCATGCGGGATACAAAACTGCTTCCCTTCTCACCAACGCCGTAACCGCTGATCACCCGCACGTTCCATCGTTGACCCTGCTCCAATCTCCCATCGGTGACACCTCTGGTGGGACCCCGACGGCCATGTCCCCGACCCCAAGGCTGCGTAGAAGATGGACCTGTTTAAACATACATGATAAAGATATTTATGTGAAATTATAAACATAAGAGTATCAATTTAATGAACGACTAAAATTAAAATTCATACCTATTGCAGATGAAGATGTGGATACAGATGTAGATGTCTGAGCCGCAGCGGCCTGAGAGGCAACAGGCTGAGAGGCAAGAGCCTGATATGTAGAAAGAGCCTGAGAGGTGGGAAGTTCGGGAATAAGTTGCTGAGAGGCAATGGCCTGAGAGGTTGAATGCTCAGGGATAGACTGCTGAGAGGCAATGGCCTGAGAGGTCGAATGCTCAGGGATAGACTGCTGAGAGGCATTCCGCTTCTTGCGGAGTGTGAAACCACTACCTGAGCCACGAGCGCCGCTACCTGAAGCCATCTGTTCAAATCCTAATGTATTATATTAGAGTTAGAAGTAAAAATAGATAAAAAATAAACGTCGTTGAAAGTTACCTTCACCTAAACCTCCAAGTATTCGCCTACTCTTATGCTAATTCCTTCACTAATATCCACATCAATGGTTTCTCCCCTAATAGGAATATCAATTAAGTTTTCTTGATAAACTTCTTCAACATATAATTCATCATCTTCAGTTGTTTCACCTTGCATGTTATAATAATCTCGCGGTTGTGCTCTAACAGGAATGATCCACCCTGCTGTTGTATTATCATTTACATAGAACACTTGTTCTACTTGATTTGCAAGAGCAAATGGCTCATTTGTGTTGAGTTTAAAACGTGTATTCAGACTGACAATTCCATACTTATCAATCTTAAATCCCCTGTCTTTTTTATAAACATCCCACCAATCACATTTAAACAGTACAATATGACTTTCATGATCAAAAGATATTTCGAGGACATCAATCAAAAGTCCATAATATCCATCACATCCAGATTCAAGTTCCGCATTCACAATAACTCCAGACAATTGAGTCAATTTAGTATCATCAATGTCTTTGATACGAAATCTAAAACCATTTACTATGTAACCTGAATGTGAATATGCAAGTCTTGATGGTCTCTGTGACAAAACTTCAATCTCATGAGTACAACGAGGATCATTTGCTTCTTTCAGTTCTTCAACATAACTTTGAAACCATTTCAGAAAGTCTTTCTCCACTACATTTGAAGTTTACACTTGTTGTTTGTGTTCAGAAAAAAATTGATCTATTTGTTCAATCTGTTTCAAAATGTATGTATGGGCCAAATCTCTTTCTTCTTCAGATAGTAAACGAGATTCTACTTTTCCTTTGAGAAAACGTCCAGGAGATTTGAAAATCGAACAACTTTCATTATTAGTCTCATTAACAGTTCCATCATAATTCATTTCTCTCCGATTAAATCGAGTGTCAATGTCATCCATATACATCGAACAAAATGACATCGTTTCTTCAACAAGATAACCTTCTGCAATTGAACCTTCTGGACTGTTGGTTTGATATCTGAACATATCAGTTAATGGTGCCTCTCCATGACACACCCAATTTGTATAATGCACCCATACTCCGTCCACCTTAAGATGGGTTTCAACATCTATCCAGGTCGACTTTACTCCGTTAAGGCAATTCCGACATGGACACTGTATCAATTCATTGTTTTGTCCATGCCTAAAACTTATTCTATCTTCATAAAAAGCAAAGTCCAAAAACTCAGCTACCCCTCTCTCATATCTAGGATCTCCTCGATTATGAACAAACTTCATCCAACTCTTGTCAAGTCCAGCCATTTCTATGTATCCTCTAACCTACATATTAACAAATGTGATCGATTAATAACTTCTATATTATCCACGCATGCAAAACACAAAGACACACAGTGGTCTCTCCATAAAATTTAAGAGAGGGAAGACCGGAGGCTCAGATAGAAAATGTTTTTAACCCATAGGGGCTTCCGTATGCTTCAGCGATCCGCACAAAACGGCTGCAACTCGGTTGCCCAGTAGGACCATCCAGAGTTGCCGTGCCGTTAGCAGATGGCTTGCAGTAGCTGTAAAGTCAAGTGTATCATCATCGCCTCACATACAATACCAAGGACATACACACAAAGAACCTGTAAAGATAAACACATCGTCATCATATTCAATTAATTCAAAAGTGCTACTAACAAAAGTTAAATAGATAAATATATAGATAAATATATTTATAAATATAGATATATATATTTCTAAAAAAAATTCAGCAGCATCTCCCCTAAAAGTTGTACATTTTTCACATTTGTACACCTGTCTGGTTTCATACAATCTCATAAAAAAATAATATCTACATTACACATCCACATCCACATACGCATTCACATCCAATAAACACATCCACATCCACATCCGTACCTATCAGGAAAGTTACTTGTACACATTTCTAAACAAAATTCAGCAGCATCTTCCCTGAAAGTTGTACATTTTTCAAACCTGTACACCTGTCTGATTTCATACAATCTCATAAACAAAGGGTACCTACATCACATAACATGTCCATCCATGTATATTTGATCATCTAATGTTCTTTAATATATGTGCTTCATGATTATCTTAAAATTTCGGCAGCATCTCCCCACACTTCTCCAATATACCACCATTATTTACTAATTTTAACTTTTTCTCAAAAAGTCACTTGTATGAAATACAAATGACAAAAAGAGCAGTCAAAATTAACAGGTATATTGGAGAAGAGTGAGAAGATACTGTCGAAAATTTAAGATGATCATGAAGCACATATAATAAAGAACATTAGATGATCAAATATCCACAGACTGTCCAACAGGACAATTCAAGACTTTATGATCGATATATGTCATTACTGTCAAAAGACAGTAAAAACATATATCATAACAAAAGTCTTGAACGGACAAAAAAAAAAAAAGGTCAACCACATCCATATATACAACTGCATTTACATATGCACAGCCACATCCACATCCACATCCACATACACGTACACATACATGTACACATTTACATCATCATCTGTACCTGCAAGAAAACTTATTTGTATCTACATGTAAATATCAAATCACATCCACATTCATACATATCACATCCACATTCACATATATAGTACAAAAATTATATTCTAATTCGCATGCGCATCCACAACTATATATTACCCTTTGGTACTAGGCGGAGGTAAACCTCTACGCACTGGGGTTGCCAGTTTAATATACCAAAGCAGTAATATAGTCTGCCAAAAAAAAATATATATCTACCAAACGGACCCTAAATGTAAAACTATATCAGAGGAAGATAACTTCTAAATAGAACTTGAGATCACTAAACCCTTGTGATCTCTTAGAACTATCCCAATAGAACTACCCGAATCATGTGTGGTTCCATCAAAGTTAATCTTGAGTGACCCTGAAGGTGGTGGGCACGAGGTAATGTCTCTGCTGGGTGTGGATGCTAAAGAAGTTTTTCAAATTTGGACCAGATTTCAAATTCGAATAGAGTTTTTCACAGAATGATCATCATAGGATTAAGGGCTTTCCCTTCGATAACATGCTTAATTACAACGGTCCTTCCATATTTGCCAAAGAATGGAGAAACACATGACAAGGTGAGATTTATCATCAGTTGAACTGGAGAAAGGAGGACTAACCCAATCAATCAACCTGTCTCTTAATTGAATTTGGACTAAATTATTGAATTTGGACTGAATTTAGGCTGAATTTGAGTTAAACTTGGACTAAACTGGGTGATCCGGGGGGGAACATGTTCTGGTTTTGTAGTCATGGAACAGAATGCTAAACTACATGTGACAGGCAAGATCATAATTACACCCAACTGAATGTGGCTTTTGAGCTTTCAGCAGTTATAAGTGGGAGGCTTTTCCTCTGCCAATTCGCTGAGATGTGCCTGATTTTCCAACAATGTGGCTAAAACATAACTGATTGGAATTTCTTATCTGTTTTATTAAGCTTTGAGCTTAAGGTAAGCTTGTCGTAAATTTTGAAATGTGGATAAGGACTTCGGAGCCAAAATTATTACCATTTAAGAGTGCATGATCATAAACATGTCCTAGGGTGTCATACGCAAAACCTTCACTTACGTTTGCCTTCCTCCATTGGGACGAGCCTACTACATTATGTACAAATAGCGCCTTATTTGGTGGCTAACTGTGTGACAGTCGGCTGAGGGTAGGAGGTGTAACACAGATGTTTGTCTATCTATCTATCTATCTGTCTGTCTGTCTGTGTGTTATATCTGTATCTATCTATCTATCTAACATGTTTTGGGGGGATGGGCTGGAGACAGGATGATTTTCATTTTTGTTTTTCTTATGTTTTTAGGGGATGGGCTGGAGAGAGGATGTATAATAGGAAGAAATGGTAGAGGAGTTGGGACATAAAGTATGGTGCCAGACTAAGGTGTCATCATTGCAAGAAAGCAAGCAAGAGTTTGTGAGTAAGGACTGAGTGGATGTATGGAGGGTTCCAGAATGGGAAGACATTAAGAGGAAGAATCTTACATCTTTCCAACTTTTGAATTTTATATTTGTGATTAACTCATTATTATTCGCGTGATTGATGAGGCCCATCTTTGGCCCATTAAGCAATGCTTGGATGTGACTGTTGACTCAATGGAACCTGACCAATTAGCCTGCATCCATTGGGACGAGCCTATGACTGACTTGCTCTATGCAGAAGTCAGAAGATGACTGCGGATCCCTCTCAACGTGGCTCTAACTGCAGATTGGAATAGGGGTACTAGATTTACCTAACAAGTTAGTGATAAGGCAGATCAGATCTGACCTCTTATCCATCTTCAGATCTGCCACACATCAAGCTTAAAGTAGCTTCTATGTCCCTCCAAGGAGTAACCTCAAACCAGCTTTCAGAAATAGCTGCTTCAATGCCTCTTACTATACCATCTAACTAACTACTGGAGTTTGGACTAGGTACTGTACAATCCAGTCAACTCATGTGCTCTTACTTATCATGGACCTTTTGCTGACTTAAGCATCAGTGGGTTTTCCCTAGGGTCACTATGAGGGACATTTCACCTTGTCTTGTGAAGTCCAAATGCTTTTAGGATCTAGCCTTTCATGATTTGCAAGTTAGGATTAGGCCACATCAGCTCAGCTAATTCTGACCTCGTTTTTGGTGTCATCCACTGGAATCGAGTTAGAGACCATGGTTTAACGAAGCAATCAAATTGAACTCATACTGAACCTAAGGAGATCAATGAGACCATTGCCTTTGAGCAATTACACTGGGCCTGGTAGGGGCCTCATTGATGACTGTTTCAATCGTCTACCTTGGCGCATTGTTGAGCTGCATGAGATCATGTTAGGCTGGATAGTAGGGTCAACAATATCCCCCAGAGATAGTCCAGGTAGCTCCTCCTCCAGCTGCCCGAGCCAAGCCAATGCATTACATGTGACGTAGCATCGATTCGATGCTGGGAATTATCTTTGGGAAGCAGGGAATTAGCAGGAAGTGTTCCATGTACAACCTATCTTCACTTTTTCCACAAGCCTTCAACTAAATGTATCTTTCCTCCAATATCAGGCTAATTTCTCCCATCTGTATCTTTTTTTTTTTTTGGTTGGGGGGGTGGGGGGGACGTGTTCCTTCCATATGGAACCAATTTCTTCTGGTGTAGACTAAAAAGATAAACCAACATAAAAGCATAACGTATCTCTGTAGAAAACATGCAAGATTATCGTATGCTTTTTTTTCGAGCCTGCTTGCTTCTTATTCACACCATTCTGAGATTTTTACAAAATTATACCTACGAGCATCTAGATTTTTAAAAAATTATACCTGCAGTGGGCCGTGGAAACGAGGATGGCCAGTGGCCGTGGAAAGGAGAATGGCCGGTGGCCAGTGGGCGAGCACAATGGCGGGCCGAGCGGACGAGACCGGCGACAATGGCGGGTGGGACCGATGACTACGGCGGGCCGAGCGGACGGCGACGATGGCGGGCAGAGCACGCGACCGGCGACGATGGCGGGCAGAGCGGAGGCGACCGGCGACGATGGCGGGCAGAGCGGCGGAGGCGACCGGCGACGATGGCGGGCAGAGCGGAGGCGACCGGCAGTGGCTAGGGCTAGGAGAGGGGAAAAGATGGAGACAGGGAGCTAGGGCTCGGGAGGGAGACAGGAAAAGGGGGGCGGTCTTTTGTCAGCGGCTATTAGCCGCTGACATATAGTATATATGTCAACGGCTATAAGTGTAGCCGTTGACATATATCAGATATATCAACGGCTACAGTTTAGCCGCTGACATATAGTATATATGTCAACGGCTATATGTGTAGCCGCTGACATATATTATATATGTCAACGGCTACAGATATAGCCGTTGACTTATACTTTTTACTGTTATTTTTTTTTTAATTTATTACATATGTCGACGGCTATATTAAAACCGTCGACATATATTCTCTTTGTCGACAAGTATCTATAGCCGTTGACATATATTCGCTGACAAAACCTGCCTCCCTTGTAGTGGAATCGATCCGACTCTTCAATTCGGCGAACTCTGGTTTAGACTCACAACTAGCGTAACTATATAATAACACCGTGATCTTCCACCTTCTAATGTTGCAGGGAGAAGGAATAGGAGGTGACGCTTGGAAGAAGTATATATAAATGCTGCATGCCTTACAAACATCGAAACAACGATTAATACTGCCGTTGGGCATGTAGTAACATCATGCCTGAATCATAATGTGACATCAAACATCAGGGAGGCTGCCAACGTAGTAGGAGAACTAAAGTTGTTTAGGGCAGTTGGCTTGATTCCTTGTATCTCATATGGGAGGTCTCATATTCGAATCTGGTTGAAACCTAAAAACTCTTCAACAATGCGGCTTTAGGCGCTGATAGATGCTGATCCAAAGGATTATGTCCCCAGATAATCAGACGGACTTGAAATTCTTGTCTAATGAGGCAGACCTATAAACTTGTTTCCTCTGGAGGATATCTCGGGTTCTGTTCGGATTGAAACTCCGGTCGTTTGTATATACTTGTACATATCTGGCTACTGTGCCATCCTTCAAAAAAAACTAATGTGGTGTACATCTAGATTAAATTCGGTCTTTTCTGATTTTAAGTTCTATTTAATAACAAAAGATATAAATGTAGAAATAAGTCTTCACATTTGGATGAGATTTTGAATTTAATCATTTACTCTCTTATTTTTATTCGACTTTTAACATGGATGTGACACATGTACAAGTCATCTCCGACTCTCCGTTCTTATTTCTAAAAAATCTTTAATTGTGTTAAATAATGAAAAAGCAAATAAATTCTCCGATCAATCGTTTCTTGTTTTTAAATAAATTATTAACAATAAAGCTTTTTGTTTGTCCCTTTACGTACAAATGAGCAGACAAATTAAAATGGAAGATTTAATAAACGTTTACGGTACATAACGCAATATTATTGATGAACTGAAACAGATGTGATGAGACAATGTGATCAGAAAACGTATTGCTGCATGGAATCAAATGTGATATTAATTCTCACCTTTTATCCGAAAAATTATTTTTGAAAGCACCCACAGCCCATGCAGCATGTTAAACTCAAACAGAATATAATTAGTCCCCAAAAAAGAATGAAAACAGAATATAAGATGTTACAATCTCCAATATTAGATGAATTAAATTTAATCCATAACTATTCAGGTGAACCACGACTTTCATTTATGTGAGAGAGGTTAATGACTTTTGTTTAAAAATAGTTTTAAATTAAATTTACTATATAAAAATATAATCTTTATATAATAAAAAATGTAACTTAACCTTAGATCAATATCAACTAAATTCAATTTAATCGGTTCAAAAGATATAAATGATACTGTGCATAGACAATATGCGCGCTTGCATGAACCATCAATATGGGCTTTTTCTTTGAGTTCTGCTGAAAAAATATTAGATAAACGTGATTATAGCTAATTTTAGGTACTTATAAAAGTCGAGTCTTATCATATAATTTAATTTTTTCTCTAATCTTAAAAAGCTTCAATTTAGAATTTTTAGTCGGATGCTAAAAAATAACCAAAATACTGTATAAGTTGCTTTTGACACCTTTTTTTTTTTTGTCTCAAAGTAAGTAGATAAAAGTTTAAAAATATTTCTAATTGGAAGCTATGTCAAACATGGCCTTAGACCTTTACCTAGTTATTTTAAGAGGAAGAAAGTTGATGTTTGAACCTCCTTATATAACATTTTAGTTGTTTTTAGAATTCTAACTAAGAATTTTATTTTCCTAAATTGCATAAAAGATTTTATTTTTATTTTGGTCCTTATAATATTTTAATATTTTGTATTGGTCCCTACAATCTTCATGTTAATTTAAACCCTCCATATTAAAATACTCCCTAAAAAGGCTCTCTAATTAGCAACTGTTAAAAAGGAAATATAGAAGAAAAATTTGCAGAATATTCCTAATGTGTTCCGATAGAAATATGGTACACAGAAGGAATGTTCCATGAATGTTATTTTTTTAATGAGGACTGTTAATCTATGGGAGTTTTTAAGGAGGGATTAAAGATTGTAGAAGCTTTGATACAAAAATGAAGATTGCAATATCTAACATGAATATTAAAGGATTATTAGGACGAAAAACTAAAAAGCTTTTGCAAAAAAACATAAAATTGTTAGAAACAAATTGATTTCTATAATTGGAGGAGGAAGAACTCATTTATCCCGTTAAGGGCCCAATTATGAGGCATCCCAAAGAGCCCATAATCGTGGGCGGCCCAAAAAGGTCTATGTCATCCAAACCTCGTACTAAAGGCCTCCTAAAGTCAATAAGTCTTGCAAGGCCCAAAGCTCCAAACATAGAAGGTCTAAGTCAACCGATCTTTCTTAGAAGCCCCAATGGGAGCTCCCCAAAACAAGTAGAGGCCTCATTCAAGGTCTAGAGTACGTTTCCCTTGACCCTGGACGGCCTTCAAGGCTCCTAGAATAAGGTTAAGGTCTATACCAATCACAAGTCTACACAATAGGACTCGCTCTAATACTTTGGAAAGCCTACAAAACTTCGCAAGAGCCGAGGTTCACTCCTAAGTAGGGTTGTGCATAATTCGGCTCAAATCAAAAATCGAACTGAACCAAGTGATTTGGTTCGGTTCGGTTCGGTTTGACAAAATTGTGAAACCGAATCGAACCGAAAAATCAAATAAATTAATTTAAATAAATAAATATCTTATATTAATATTATATATATAAATATTTTAATATTTTAGTATCATATACATATTTATGTGTAAATATGTATTTTTAAAATTTAATTTTAATATTAAATACACATATACATATACATATATATTTAATATGAATAAAACATAATATTTCGGTTTGAACTGAACCGAGCCGGTTCGATTTGAAAAAATTTTCTCCAAAATCAAACTGAACCGAACCGTGCACACCCCTACTTCTAAGGTCGGGAGCCAACTTTCCTCCACCATTCTAATGGCCACTCTATGTCTGCACTGAAACATGAACCCTTTGATACCCTCAGGACAATGGAAGGTCAAGAGAAAAAGTCCTACCACTAGGAGTCTTTCTGTCAACCACTGAGAGCACTCATTTATTTTTCTCTCACCCAACAACAGGGGTGACCATCATGATTCCTAATACCTTAGGCCTACGCCTTTTCTTATCCGCCATATGAGGAAGCGCACACCATTAAAAAACATCTAATCTCACATTAGTATGATGGTGTAGAATAGGTATCTTGCATGGATATGGGTCTCCCTCCATTGCCACTACAAAGGCCACACTAGCTAAGTGCTCTGCGACCCAATCAACATACAGATACTCAGTACATGACATGTATCCCTCCCTTCCCTACTTAGAGAGCACTTCAAATATTTGATCTAGGCCTCCAAAAAAGGGAGGAGTACTTCACTTCACACCTAATGGACTCTCTGCATCTCTCACTTTTTAATCCCACTCATTTGCAAGCTCAAAACTCACAACTGACCTAGGCATCAGAGAATTATCCCTCTCCCTGAGAGTGGGGAGGGGCATCTTAACATTATTCTCTTTTATGGGTCTAAGTGATCTATACCATCAGTTAACACACAGTGAGGGGCTTGTTAACATTATTCTCTTTCGACCACTACAATATATAGGTACTTAAAATTAATTATAATTACTTTTATGTAATACTTTTTATGTTGAAAGATAAAGTCAAAAATGACATCCAACTAAAAGTTATCCCTGAACACGTCTTTCTTATCTGTTGGAAACTTGAGACCCAGTCTTGGTTTGGACCCGTTGGTGGTGGTCGCGAACTTTAGAAGGAACAACAATCGTACATCCTCACAAGTGGGTAGCCTCTCTGGTCCCAAAGTTAGCATCAACACCTTTATTTAGGAGAACGAGATCCTATGCTCTCTTGTACCTTTAGATAAAGGAAGATGTGATGAGTTACAATTTCATCATTTTAAGATCAAATGATCATTCACCTTTTCCGCGCGCATATGGGAGCACATAGGGCATAGAAGGCGGCCTAGAGAATCTCATTTCTTATTAATTAATTGGATGGAAAATCTCTTCGGTCTCATAGTTCAAACCAATGCGTCTATCTAGGATTTTTTTCATGTGTTCACTATGTCACTAGCTCCAATTCCCATATCACCAGATATAACTGTCACTGAGGTTGGATCCTTGGATGCTATCTTCTGTTTAGAAAGTTCAAAAATAAATTAGATATTTAATCACAAAATTATAAAAAATTATTTCTAATCTTCGTGAATAAGAGTACATGTGAATTCGTGGGATGAAATTCAAAAGATCTCATCTTACACTTTCTGTCTCAATGTCTAGTCATATCTCAAACATATAAGTGCATAGAGAGAACAGTACACCGTCCTCTCGGCTCCTATCCAAAATGAGAAAAAAAAAAGAAAAAAAGAGATTTCTTAATTTTTAATTCATCTAATCTACTTAGTTTTGAAAAAATTTTATGATTACTTTGCTTAGTAATCTATATAATCTCACCTTTATTTAAAAATATCTCATTTTTGAAGAGTTTTTACAAAATATTCGAAGGTGTTTTTTTCTAACCATATGAGGTATGTTTTCCAAATAACTGGTCAAGATTTTGAGGAGTGATAATTTAATAACAAGAATAAAAAAAATCTTATTACCAAATAAGATTACATGCACGGGTTGGAAACTAAAAACACAAACGAAAAACATATTCTCTCTCTTTCTTTCCCCTTACTATTTAATCTTGAGTAATACTTGTTGCACTGATACTAGTGCAACAAGTTTTAGTCCTCTTGTAATGCAAGATGTCATTAGTCTCATTAGGTACACATAAGTTAGACTTTTTCAACAGGTAGATTCTAAGCATGACGCATATATATACGTATGACAGATATTCCGTGAGCATGACAAATAGTATTTATCATGTCTACAGAATATTTGTCACACGTAAAAAATATTTATCATACTTATAAATCTATACATATATGTGTAGAAATGATAAATATTTTTTAGACATGGCAAATATTTTGTATTTACGAATTGTTTTCATGTCTGTAAAATATTTGTTATGTTAAAAAAATTGTAAATAAATACGTAAAGATGAAATATATTTTTTAGACATAATAAATATTTTATAGACATTACAAATAGTATTTATTATGCCCACGAAATATTTATTATTCATACATATCTTTATCACATTCAGAATCTTGCACTTTTATTTAATGTTTATGTGATCCACATGTTGAAAAAAAAGTTGCTTAACTCATATGCCTCCTATTCAGCTATATCAATGACATCTTTAGTTAAAAAATGACTCAACTTAGTCTAAGTATTACTCTTTTAACCTTTTAAAAGACGTTGATCATGATGGTGGCCGGGATCATGGTAGCGTCTCTCTATCTCTCCATCACTGTCGCCTTTACTATGGCCATTAAAAGATGTTCATCAGGGATTTTAGGGTGGTGGTCGGATGATGTTGGCCTCTCTCTATTACACACATACATACAAATCGCTGCTTTCGTTTATTAACCAAGGCTCTAAAGATGCTGGTTTGCAGAGCAATCACGTTCTACTCCGGCTGGCACCTTGGAATTTTTCTCCACTGATTACCTCCAACGATCGATTTGCAGTCTACTCTCCAAGGACCTGCGAAGAGATAGGCCAACATCTCAACACTTCGTACCGTAATTAATTAGAGTCCAAGTCTTCTTTTGGAGGACTCGGTCAGTAAAGAAGAGGGGAGAAGGGTGGATTTTGCAATCACACGGCGTGTAGGTGAAGTGGATTTTTGTATTGTTCTACCCCTTCCTCCCTTTCTGCATCGATTGAGTCTCCTCCAAAAAAAGACGCAGAAGATCTGCATTCAATTAATTATATACTACCCTACACCACCCAATGTTAGATCTCTTCAGATTTCATCAAACATAAGAGTCATCTAACACATCCAACCACAGCTCCCCATCCTAGAGAAGGACAACAGGCCTTCTAAATACTCTAGTTAAGGGATCTTTAAACATCCATGATCTTTAAGTGGCCCTTCTATACTCATCACAAGGTACTACAACATCCTCCGAAAGTAACCTAATTATATAAAAACACAAGGATCTAGCCCTTTGTAATGTTGTAGGGAGAGAAGGGAGAAGGGGACTCTTGGAAAATGTACATATAAATGCTGCATGCCTTACAAACAAAGTTTAATACTGCCGTTGGGGTTTCAATCACATCATGCTTGCATTCATAATATTGTTTGGGAGGCTGGTTCATGGATACCCAGATTGCAAACAGGTCTCCCAGAATATCCTGCTCCTCTCGGCCTCGTCCAAGTCCGAAGACTCCGACTTGAGGGCCATGCCACGGCCACGGGCAGCAGGCTGCCACGCCATGGCCCCTTCATGGTGGTCCTGGCTGTCCTCTTCTTGCTCCTCCTCATTCTGATCACCTCCGCCGTCGCTCTCACTATCGTCGAGCCTGACGCCACGGTTGTCGCCGCTGCAAGATTCCGTGTCATCGTCGTCGACGCTGCCAACCAGGCTGAGGCTTTCTGATGGCTGCAATGAGTCGAAGCCCTCCTCCGAATCCCCACTCGCCTCGACAGGCGATGGTGGAGAAGGAGGAGAGTTTAGTATTGGAGAGGAAATCTTGGTGTCGACGCAGGCCATCATCGTACAGAAGCAACAGTACTAGGCGTAATAGCTCCTTATATCAAAAGGAAACAGGTCCACACACTCTAT
This sequence comes from Zantedeschia hybrid cultivar, assembly GCA_030544215.1. Lineage (NCBI taxonomy): Eukaryota > Viridiplantae > Streptophyta > Magnoliopsida > Alismatales > Araceae > Zantedeschia > Zantedeschia hybrid cultivar. Next base: position 66,174,947 of record JARZZO010000005.1, on the reverse strand, counting down.
TTATATGGATGTGTATACTACTACAACGTATGTGCACATGTGAATTGTGGAGATTTATTTCGGGCATGCAAGCTTCTAACATTACTATCTTTAGTTTCCTGGCCAATGAAAGGTAGAGGTTAATTGGTAATTGCGATGGTGGGTGGCTATAGGATCGTCCATTCTTCGACTGCTCATAGTGGTTACACATGCTTTGTGTACAGTTGGACGAGAGAACGTGCTACAGAAATTAGGTTAGATTCCCCCTCCCCACACCATTCTGAGCGGAAGTGAGCGGTGGAGAAGGAGGGGGACAACTTGGTCTTCTAGAAGAAACACAGGGATGAATTAAAAGAGACGTACGTTAAAGATGTGGTGTGACAGGGAGAGGTGAAGGCCCCACGCATTAATTGAAGGAATCACTAACTTGGAAGAATAGTATGATAGGATTCTTTGAGAAGGGGATTGGATCACCCCAGAGTGCACGGAAGGAGAAAATTCCTCCCCTTAGATTCATCAAGCATTGGTGATGCCGAAGTAGTAACCCTCTTAGATTCGTCAAGCATATCTGATACCGGAGTATTGAAGACTAAGGAAGTTTTCTTTCCTCTCATGTATATATTAAGAGAAGAGATCCTCTACAGTCCTCGTTGGACCGTAGAGCATCAATGAGGGGGGGGAGCTTCTACAGCATTGGTCATTCGATTTTGATCACTCCAACTGTGACCAATGCTACCATGTCTCTCTCACACGACGTCTCATCTCACCTATTTGTAGATGGAGACTTTTTTCAATACTAATATAATTTTAAATTGATTCTACATATGCTATAGATAATTTATAACCATCTATAAGAAGGGGGAGTTCTTCGTTTTCGTCCGGTTCGGTCCGGTCCAATCATCCCATCCAAAGTCTATCTATGTCCCTCTCTCTCTCTATAATGTCTCTCTCTACGACGGACCCTCCAGTCCAAGTATGCCCTCTCTCTCTCTCTCTCTCTCTCTCTCTCTCTCTCTCTCTCTCTCTCTCACACACACACACACAATCAATCTCCCTTTCTGCAACGGCTCTCTCTCTCTCTCAATCAATCTCCCTTTCTGTAATGTCTCTCTCTCTCTCTGCGATGGAGATCCAGATTTAAATCTCCCTCCTTGCTAATCCCATCACTCTCACGGAGTCTGCACATATGATGATTCTATAGTCCTATTTGGAACAAGTATTCATGTCATATTTTTTACAGACTATACAAGCGATGATGCATACCCGCCAGTGTTAATCTCTATTCTGGATGGAGATCTAGAAACATGATGGTCAAGGATATCAAATTCCTTTCATATATATGGGTGATGTACTCTATTTTTTCTCAATTAATAGTAGCACCAGGTCATCCGCTGGTAGGTTTTTTCCCTTTTTCTATTCCTATTCACAACTTAATTTCAGTTCACGATTACAATATTCTTCCCCTTTCTGTGCTTAATGATTTATCTTTTTCTTTATCCCATCGTTATGCAGTGACTGCCTCAGACTCTATTCGCAAGTCTTTCCTGACCATCTGCTAGTTTGGTGCATGGGAATATAATTCATTCATGTTATGATTTACTGACGTTAATATCAATTTCATATTAACAAGAAGATTGTTATGAAAAAAAAATCAAAAAACATGTTCAAGGATTACGTAAGTTTAAAGGAAATGTCAATTCATAAATAAGAAATAGAAACTTTAAAAGATATAAAGTTATTTTTTGAAAGCATGGAGAAAGATATTTCTAATTACGATTTGTCATTCTCAATTTCAGAGAACGAAGAAGAACCAAGCATATCAAAAGAATTATTAGATGAACTATTTATCTAAACACCACAACATGACATTGAAACAATATGCACTCAATTGAATGAAGATCAACAACGGGCATTCAATATCATTATGAAACAAGTAGAATGTGAGAATGAAAGAATATTTTTTATAAATGGTCCAGGAGGAACATGGAAGACATTTTTATATCGTGCGCCACTAGCACAAGTTAAGTCTTTTAAGAATACAACATTAGCTACAGTAACATGTAGTATCGTTGTATCTATTTTACTTGGAGGAAGGACAACACATTTAAGATTTAAAATACCACTGGCTATTAATCAATTATCAGCGTGCGGCATTAAAAAATAAAGTGGCTTAGCAAGTTTAATTAAGAAAGCTAAATTGATCATATAGGATGAAGCACCCATGTCAAAGAAATTTGCAATTGAAGCATTGGATAGGACACTACAAGATATAATGAATTCTGAGTTACCAATCGGTGGAAAGGTTATCATATTTGGAGGAGATTTCAATAAGTCCTTCCTATAATACCAAAAGCAACAAGAAAATAATTAAACAATAGAAGCATGTCTTGTTACGTCTTATTTATGGCTAATAATGAAAAAATTATCTCTCAAACAAAATATGCGTGTAAGAGAAGACAGACAAAGAGTTCTCTCACTACTTATTACGCATCGGTAATGGAGTTAAAGAAATAATAAACAAAGATTTGATCATCTACAGCATTGGTCATTCGATTTCAATCACCCCAACTGTGGCCAATGCCACCATGTCTCTCCCACACGATGTCTCATCTCACCTATTTGTAGATGGAGACTTCTTTCAATACTAATATAATTTTAAATTGATTCTATATATGCCATAGATAATTTATAACCATCTATAAGAAGGGGGAGTTCTTCGTTTTCGTCCGGTTCGGTCCGGTCCAATCATCCCATCCAAAGTCTATCTATGTCCCTCTCTCTCTCTCTCTATAATGTCCCTCTCTGCGACGGACCCTCCAGTCCAGGTATGCCCTCTCTCTCTCTCTCTCTCTCTCTCTCTCTCTCTCACACACACACACACACACAATCAATCTCCCTTTCTGCAACGGCTCTCTCTCTCTCAATAAATCTCCCTCTCTGCAACGTGTCTCTCTCTCTGCGATGGAGATCCAGATTCAAATCCCCCTCCTTGCTAATCCCATCACTCTCACGGAGTCTGCACATATGATGATTCTATAGTCCTATTTGGAACAAGTATTCATGTCATATTTTTTATAGACTATACAGGCGATGATGCACACCCGCCAGTGTTAATCTCTATTCTGGATGGAGATCCGGAAACATGATGGTCAAGGATATCAAATTCCTTTCATATATACGGGTGATGTATTCCATTTTTCCTCAATTAATTATAGCACCGGGTCATCCGCTGGTAGGTTTTTTTCCCTTTTCCATTCCTCTTCACAACTTAATTTCAATTCACGATTACAATATTCTTCCCCTTTCCGTGCCTAATAATTTACCTTTTTCTTTATCCCATCGTTATGCAGTGACTGCCTCAGACTCTATTCGCAAGTCTTTCTTGACCATCTGCTGGTTTGGTGCATGGGAATATAATTCATTCATGTTATGATTTACTGACGTTAATATCAATTTCATATTGACAAGAAGATTGTTATGAAAAAAAAAATTCAAAAAACATGTTCAAGGATTATGTAAGTTTAAAGGAAATGTCAATTCATGAATAAGAAATAGAAACTTTAAAAGATATAAAGTTATTTTTTGAAAGCATGGAGAAAGATATTTCTAATTATGATTTGTCATTCTCAATTTCAGAGAACGAAGAAGAACCAAGCATATCAAAAGAATTATTAGATGAACTATTATCTAAACACCACAACATGACATTGAAACAATATGCACTCAATTGAATGAAGATCAACAACAGGCATTCAATATCATTATGAAACAAGTAGAATGTGAGAATGAAAGAATATTTTTTATAGATGGTCCAAGAGGAACATGGAAGATATTTTTATATCGTGCGCCACTAGCACAAGTTAGGTCTTTTAAGAATACAGCATTAGCTACAGTAACATGTAGTATCGTTGTATCTCTTTTACTTGGAGGAAGGACAACACATTTAAGATTTAAAATACCACTGGATATTAATCAGTTATCAGCGTGCGACATCAAAAAATAAAGTGGCTTAGCAAGTTTAATTAGGAAAGCTAAATTGATCATATAGGATGAAGCACCCATGTCAAAGAAGTTTGCAATTGAAGCATTGGATAGGACATTACAAGATATAATGAATTCTGAGTTACCATTCGGTGGAAAGGTTATCATATTTGGAGGAGATTTCAATAGGTCCTTCCTATAATACCAAAAGCAACAAGAAAATAAACAATAGAAGCATGTCTTATTACGTCTTATTTATGGCTAATAATGAAAAAATTATCTCTCAAACAAAATATGCGTGTAAGAGAGGACAGACAAAGAGTTCTCTGACTACTTATTACGCATCGGTAATGGAGTTAAAGAAATAATAAACAAAGATTTGATATACATTCCCAAGGACATGCTCATTGAATATGACATAGAACAAGAATCAAATAATAGATTAGTAGATACCATCTATTAATCTTTAATTGAATAATACAAGAGTTCATATTATATCCCAAGTAGGGCTATACGGGTGACAAAAAATAAATATGTTGATGATTTAAATGAATTGATCATCAACAAATTTTCAAGAGAAGAACATATATATATCATAGTTTTGACAGTGCAATGGATTAAACAGAACTGCATCTTCTCTCATGGGCAGCTACATGTGGCAATGTCTATGGCAAAGCACCTAAGAGTGATATGTTCAATGATCAAAGAGTTAAAGAGTTAAAGATAACTGAAACTAAGCTATCTAATGAACAATTTTCTTGTGAGCACATGAAATTGTATAAATGCATAATGAGAGTATTAATATTTTTAGTGACATTCTATGTCATCATGAGCTTGAAGCAGACTGCAAAAAGGAAACTAGTCATAATGCGTTAGTCTCTGATGCAAATGAGCATAAGGGAAAGAGGCACTGATGCAACTAGAACAAGAAGCAAAATATACAGCAAAAGACTAGTTAAAAGAAAGGACCTGACAACAACATGAAATGGTAAGCGTGGAAAGAAAAATCTAAGCAAGGTCTAATACTTCAACTATCAGAAGATGGGATACTATGCTAGTAACTGCATTGACCAGGGAAGTTTCATCTCTAATTAATATGTATATATGTGTTGAAATGTGTTTATTCCTGACTTAATCTCTCATTAGATTGTGGACTTAGGAGGAACATAGTACATAGCTTAGGAGTGAGCCAAATTTCTATATCATTGTCAAGTACTAACTTACAACTAGTATATCACCATAAGGGATAATGCTCATAAATAAGTTAGAGATGGTTTGTACTAGTTATTCATGTGTCTGGATGCACTCTTCTGTTACATGATGTGTTATATGCACTTAATGTTCAATATAATCTATTTTTTCATTTTTAGTACTCCCTCATTTAGTTTTCTAGGAACTATAGTGTCTTTTTACTTTGGTCAAATACTTGGTGGTCGTGGTCACTTAAGTAACAACTAATTTGTTGTAGATGTAGAATATAATGATTCTCTTTCTATCATTACATATTCTTGTGACCTTATTGTTGCTTCCGTGAGATGGCATGCAATTGGGGCATATCGGTCAGGAGAGAATGATCTGATTGGCTAGAGAGGGACTATTAGTGTCTCTCATTAAGGTGAACCTACTTGTATGCGAACCATGCTTAACAAAGAAAGACTACAAAAAATCTTTTGCAAAGGACAAGAAGGCCTCTTCCCTATTTGAGATAATCTACTTAGACAAATGTGTTCTTTCCTTGAGATGTTTCATCTATCGGGGAGATCTGACAGAAAATACAGTTGTACATACAAGAAGATCCTAAAAGAAACACTTCATCTTTATGCAATAACAAAGAGATGTGTCTTCCTCCATAAATTGTTGAAGATATTCTAATAAATAGTAGGCGTGAACCACTTACTATTTTAGACAGTATACTTCTATGGACGCTAACGAATCTACATCTAACGAGAAAGTAATGACCTCATTTAAGAGGAAAATGATATCGAGTTAATTAGAATTCCACAAGAATGGCTATCCTCCATTTTTAATTAAAGGACTTAAGCGAGACAGATTACATACTGGGTGCAAAGAATCAGAGGGATCAATCCAAGAGATTTTTAAGTTTGTTTTAAGAAAATTACATCAAGAAGATCTTCGAATCCTTCTAGATGCATCATGCCAAGCTTGTTGATACTCTAATCTAGAAAGGGTTGTTTCTTAACATTGAATCATGACTCAAGACAGAGAAAGAGAAAGCATAGTATTTTTTATGCAAAGTATTGAAAGCCTTACTATTTACTATTATGTAGAAGCCTTAAGATGATTGGATAGTTTGATGTTAGTTGCGTAGGGATTGGTGGTCCTTGGATATCTTTACTACTGAGATGAATGTATATCATTATTACTATATTTATATGAGAATGCCACTAGACTGTGATTAATTCACCCACTTAGCGAGCGTAATGAGATAAACTCTATAGACTTCACGTTCAATAGAGATGTGATAAGAGTCATAAATCACTTTAACAAATGTTTAAGATGAGATTGATAGAAATGGTCGAATAGAGAATTAATCTTTTATATGTAGTGTTATAGCCGAATCTAAAGTGCCATATAGGTAACATAGAAATCTTTATAGGAGCGCAGGGTTACAGATTCTTATGGTATATAAACATGGCGTATCCTAGTTTTAGCTCCACCATAGCATATAAATCATATTGTATATGTTATTTTGATGACCATTAGAGAAGTGACTAAAACTGTGTCACTATGTGAGCCTGCACTATTTCCTGTATCATTTGAAACTATGTATCTTGTCATGAAATAAGTACTTGATGATACTACTTTAGCATGTTATCCAAAAGTCATGACTTATGTAATCTAGTGGAGCATGTCTACGTAAGCAATCAAATCTAAGCAAATTTGACATATGTAGAGTAAGAAAAACTAACTTGTATCATACTTATGTTGATATTACTCTTTACTATAACAGTTATGTTGAATGTGTCTAACATAATCATGTGTGTAAACACATAATTTGAGAGGTCAATATAGTGATCTAAGAGGGATTAGATCAATTTGATCTAGTATGAGCTTGTAATTTAGGATATGAAACAAGACTTAATGTTGCAGTGTTACATTAGTCAAGTAGTGACTTAATGCAACATTCCTTACTTATAGATCTTCCTTGTTCGATCATTCGTGTTGAGAGAATATTGGTGAGATATTTGAGAGAAAATTTGATGATCGATATATCGAAGTGGAAGATGATGAATGTGACCCAGTCAGATTGTTATTCTACATCCACAACTAAGAGGGATTAGGTCAGCTTGTAAGCTTATAATTTAGAGAGTATGAGACGAGAGTTAAAATTATAGTGTTACGTTAGTCAAGTAGTGACTTAATGCAACATTCATTACTTGTAGATATGTCTTGTCCAATCGGACATGTTAAGAGAATATTTGATGAGATATTTGAGAGAATATTTGACGATCAATATGTCTGAGTGGAAGATGTTGAATGTGACCCAATTAGATTGTGACTCTACTTCCACATTAGTTGTGGATACGACAAGAGTCCCTCTTCTTATGACAATAGGAATATAGAAGCTCTAGAGTCTATACAAAACCCGCACCTATATATGCATCAGTATATGAAAGAGGAGATGTACGGCTTGAGATCTATCTCTTCCCTCCACACCTAGCCCCCATCAAAGCTTCAGGCCTCTATTTCTCTCGCTCTCTTTAGGGTATCACTTGCGACCTCGAGAACTTGCCGTGTGAAATGAGTAATTAAGTGACTTTGACAAGCACCCACTAGGCAAGTATGATCCCCCTCTGATTTTGTGAAATCTGCCAACAACATGAAACTGGCACTAGATATCTAAATTGAACAAAAGCATACATCAGTCTTAATTCACTTTATTTTGATGGTGGTCGCTGAGATATGCAAGGGACCAAACCAACGAATTATTCCTCCACGTGAATGTAAGGAGAGAACCTTTTTTTATTTTTTTTTGTGATTTAAGTTCTCAGAAGAAAAAAAAAAAAGGATGTTTCATCTGCTTGGTTTAATTGGGGTGCACATACCCGAAGCACAGGCTGTCGAATCTAATTGTAGCATCTCTTATTCTATCAATAATCATATAAAAACACCAAAAATATTGCACATACTTCTTCTCCTGTCTCATTTCCCCTTTCCTTCTCCTCCCTCCTCTGCAACCATAACTCTCAGAACTCCTGCTCTCCTTCTTCTTGTTGGACCTCTTCCTCCTCCGTTTCTTATCACCAGATGTTGCTTCCTTCAACCCCGCCTCCCACCGGCAAACTTGTTTTTCCTTCCTTGTTCCCCTCCACTTCCATCTCGTCTTCGGCCCCCCCTTCGTCATCCCCCTTATTCTCTCTCTCCCTCACTCGACCGGTTTCCCCCCAAATGTTGGCAACCCTCCTCGCCCCCGACCACCCTGCTTCCCCTCCCCACCATTCTTCCTCTGGCCTTGATCCACCAACCCTAGTATTTCCCATCCGTTCCTTCACCGTCACCGACCGACCCCCCATTCCCTGGCCTTCAGCCTCCCCGATAGCTCACCTCCCTCCCCCAGCCACCTACTTCCTCCCAGCCATCCACCCCCTGTCTTTTTGCCTTTCTCTTCCCTCCCCTCACCCTTTTCCTCTCTTGCTTTAGATCGCCCCCTTTCTCCTCCCCTTGGCCGTTTCCCCCAACCGTCCCTTAGGGTTTTCCCTAGTTTTGCCCCTGCCCTGGTGGGACTTTTGCTGGGGGGTTGGGGATCGGTGTTTCTTCTCGGCTCCGGCTTAGTATTGCTCTCCCTTTGTTGTGTGTTTTTTCTTTTTGTGCAGATCGGAGATCCTGGATCTGACTACTTCGTCGGTATGTTTCAAGCTGTTCTTGCTTGCTTTGGGTTGATTCTCGGGACCTTGGTCCCTTCTTGGCGGTGCTCGAGATATTGTGCGTATTCCGTGTGTCCGTTTTCGACATACGTCACCGAGCCCCCAGTTCCACCTGCATCAAGTTGCAGATTTGTTCGGCGTTGCTTCGCCAGCGCTACTATGGAAGTCCGCTCTCCTCCTAGTGAGCCACAATTCTGGATGCTCCGACGACAGTTCTCCTCCATACGACGTCGATGTCTGACGGCTTCTCCAGCTAGAGTTTTACCTCTTATGTTTAATTATGTTTACTCCAATCTTCTAGAGTTTCATATCTACTTTGGATTTACGTGTGCTTTGTGCTTTGGAATGGTGGTTGTACCTGTTAGTTTTAGGTGGCCTACAAGCCAATCTAACTATGTAAATCTCGTTCATTTATTAATATAATGACATAATATTCATTATGTGTAAATCGCATTAATTATCGTTTCATAATGAAGTCCGTGAATATGTGCTATAGTGATTAGATTATGATGAGATCATACTAATGAGACTGATCACTTAAAAACACATATTATTAATCTTTCATAGTCGAAGGATATTCGAGAAGGACATCGGATATCCGGTTAGACTAGTACAGATTACTCCTGCTCATATGATGAGGGTGACTGATCTCATAAGTCACTTGTGTGGAGACACTAAGGCGAATCTGTAGGTGCTCATTGGAGAATGAGTTCACTGAATTGATCCGACTGAATCGCTGGATGGTATTGTACCTCACTGTCAACCAGCTTGATTCTATTGTTGCAGTTGCGTGGATGATCTTCGGACCTGAGACACCAAAGACACCTTGTCGGTGGACTTCTGTGCTTTGACCTTGGTTTATGAATCTCTAGCCACGGGATTCTAATACGCCAAGGATTGGGTACAACGGAATACCGTCGAAGGGAATTGTGTGTCAATAAGGAATCATTCGCTCTCGGTACTTAGAGAGAGAATGCTCTAGGAAAGATGCACGGAAGTCCCTGGCCAGCGCAGACGATAATATCCGGAAAGGAGTTTTTCGATATTTATCAGCGGCATCCAATCCAAGTGAGTCGACCGGTTAGGGTTTGACAGCTCGCCATACCCTGAGTTGACTCGAGAGCATTGTACGAATGAAGGATTATATCCACGCGGTAACTGTCGGCGGAAAGGTTCCAAGAGTGGGTTACTTAACCCCAATACCTTCCGGGTTCACGCGGTGTTGCTTGGCACCCAACGTGATCGGAGGCCCAGTCGAATTCGATGTGCGACATCAATTCGATTGATTAATTAATTAATAAAGGATTATTAATTGATTAATAAAGCCAGTGAGGAGTCACTGGACTTGTTGGGCCATTAACTAGACTGGTACTTGGGCCTAGAGGGTCACACGCACATGATTCTCAAGGCGATGGATAAATAAGTGGGTTTTATACAAACCGGAATTTTTATGAAAAACCGCGCGGTTAGTATAAAACATAGCGAACGGGCTGAGCAGGCCAAGCTGCTGCTAACCCTAGCCGCCCCTCCTCAGTTTCTCTCTCTCTCTGGCGTCCAGACAGATCTAGATCTGCTCCGCCGCTTCTCCGAATCCCGTTCGACGGGAAATCGTCCGCGCGTTGCGGCGATCGTTGCGGCGACTGGCAGAGGCTTCATGTGCTGCGAAGAACGAGGAACGTGAGGATATCCATCGCAAGGAGGATCGCGTGGACTTCGCTAGAGGCTGGGCACTTGCGCGGCTTGCAGTGTCGCACTGATGGAACCGAACGGTTGCGGATTCGAATCCGCACACGGTGAGAATCGATTATCTGATAATCGTAGTTTTAGTTTTTTTGAAACGGAAAAACGGATCGCTGTTTTATTTTATTTTCCGCTGCGTGAGCGATCCGGAGAAACCCGAGAAACCCAACAGTGGTATGAGAGCCAGGTTCCACTGTTTTTCGTCCCGTTTCGATCTCTAAATTAATTTTTTCATGAGTTATTCCATGTGTTTAATCCGATTAAAATGATGAAATAGTGTTCATAAGATGAACACAAATAATTAGATTATTTTTCTGTGATTTTTCGGACTTTATTTGGGGTGTTATGGTGTTCTTCATTAGATGATAAACCGGGGTTTTTCGGCAACTTCATACGAGCTTCCTAAGCGTTGGGATGGCCGGCCGAGACTCCGGATCCATAGGTGATAGTCACCACTGCCCACCGGGTATCATTGCCGCCGCTGGAGTGCCCATGGAGGGCTATAAATTCAAGCCCTAAGTCGGGTTTTTTGAAACCTGAAAAACCAGTTTTTTGGGTTTTTGGGGCTTGGACTGCTCCCCAAGCAGAGGTCACCGGCGGCCCTGCCGGCGCCGGGCACGTCGCTGGCGCCGGGGGCATCGCCGGCCGGGGCCGGGCAGGGCCGGGGGCGGCTACTGGCGCCGCCTGCAACTCCAGCCGCCGCCGCCTACCTGCGTTTAGGGCGTCGGGTATTTGCAGGAAGGAGCCAAGCGGGCTGGTCCCGAGCCGGTTCGGAGCGGCTCGGCCGGACCCGGTTGGGGCCAGGGACAGTTGAGCCATGGCTGCACCCTGGTCCAGACCCTGGCTAAGCCAGGGTCCGAACCCATGGCTGGGCTGAACCATTTTTTTTCTATTGTCCTATTTATAAACCCCAATTAAAACCCCAATGCCCATTTAAAATAAAATTGGAAATAAGTTTTAAAATTCAAAACAGTTTTGAAATTTAAATTTATTATTCAATTATTTTATGGACTTAAAATGATTTTGAATCATTATCAAAATATTAACAATTAGATTGATTAATTAAGGGTTAAATATTAATTTAATTGTTAAATTAATAATTAACCTTAATTTAACTAATTTAAATGTTAAATTAGTTATTAATAGTTATTAGTCTAATTATTAGATTATTAACTATTACCTCAACTAATTGTTAATTAATATTTGAGTTAGTTATTAATTTAATTGTTAAATTAATAATTAACTTAAATGACTGATTTAAATGTTAAATTAGTAGTCCTTGATTAATTACTGTTAGTCATTAATTTAATGGTTAAATTAATGATAACTTTAATTAAATAATCTAAGAGTTAGATTAATTAATTATTAATTAGTTAGTGTTAATTATTGGTTTAAGAGTTAAATTAATAATTAACATTAATTGGCTAATTTAAGTATTAGGTTAGTAGTTAATAATTAATTTGATTGATTATTAATTTAAGTGTTAAATTATTAATTAACTTTGTTGGATTAATCTAAGAGTTAGATTAATCTTTAATAGTCTAATTGTTAGATTATTAATGGGGTTTAATCTAAGTATTATATTATTAGAATTGTTCTAATTTGCATAGAATAATCTGGAATTATTAATTCGGAGTGTGTGCACATGTGATGTGTGTTTAATGCTTTTAAATTAGATTTGATTGCATGTTAAGTTAATTAAAAAGTATTTTCGAAATTCAAACACCAATTTTGATTGGATCCCAGCTTTTTGAAGGCCAAAATTATATATTTTAAAAACTCTTTTATTTTAGCCATGTGATGCGCTGAATCATGTGTGGGATGTTTAAAACACACCGTCGTCATAGATATGCACTTATTTAATTGTTCATGTGATGAATGATGTGTTTGTGTGGATCGTGGATGAATGATGGATGTTTATTAATTGTTAATAAATAGAGATCTGCGTATCTCTCCCTCTCTCATTCTCTGATGTATTTCTACCTCCCTCACTCTTGTACTCGCCATAAGGCCTTCTTCAATTTACCTGTAAATTCAAGAATTTATTGTAATATGATCGAGGCAACCAAGGAAGGAGCGAGGACGATCCACAACTGCAACCAGGAAGGCGAAAAGATGAAGATCCTTTGCCTATGTTTTTGCAGGTTTATCTAATGTAAATGTTATGTTAGATTGTGTGTGTGTTTGACTGTTGGCTCCATTCAAACCCACTGTGCTATCCATGACCACACTAGACATGTATGTGATGCATTATTTTTCTTTTGATTATGAATCAAAGCAGATATAGTATTTAGTAAATATATACGATATATTTATGTACTATCACCTAGGAGAGACCAAGATAAAAGTTATCTAAATACCCTCAGATAAACTCTAAGCCGTAACGCGAGTAGTTGAGAACTTACCGCGTGGTCCACCATCGTTATAGTCATAGGATTCGAATCACTTTAGGCAGGTTTGTTATGCTATCTACAAGGCCTGCTTAATTGGGAGGAGAAACTGTGGCTATGGCATTAGATGCCTATATGATCGGGGTAGAGGAACCATGTAGCTTTGTTGTGCTATCCACAAGGGCTGCATGCAAATCTATGCTCGTCGCGTAACGATGGTTAGCTTAGACCAGAATTAGTAGTTTGTTGTGCTATCCACAAGGCCATTAAATCTCTGGGGACCGAAGCTATGATCAGATATTGCAAGGAGTTGCAAGTCCCATGAGTTGGGTGCTCTTTGATTGTATTACAGTTTGTTGTGCTATCCACAAGGTTGTAGTGCAAGTCAATGAGATTCTGATCCCCACTAGGAGACTGTCGGCGTCTCCCGTTCTATATAACTAAGAGTTATACAGTCCGTCGAAAATTAGTGGGAGTTAAACTTGAACAAAGACCATGTCTTATTTTAAATTTTAATAATTGAACATCTGTTAAATGGATTTTACTTATCTCCTGTAGGGAATTATGTCGTCGAATAACCCACTCCGTGGCATACTTGATGCCCTTTTGACTTACTTGATCTACTCGGATTGGTTCAGAAACCTGAAGAATGTCTTCATATCTGAGCACAATAACTTTGTCCCTGGAGCAGATCCTCCTGCTAAATCGGCATTGGATGCCCCTGAAACAAAGATGATTGCTAACGATAAAAGATCGAAGGACAAAGACGAAAGAGTAGTAAATGGTGACTGCTTCTATTATAAGCAGTATGGTCACTGGAAAAGGAACTGCAAAGAGTTCCTTCATGATAAAGCTCATGGAAAGGTGAAGCTATCTAAAGCTTCAGATATCTATATGATAGATATCAACTTGTCAGTTAGAGATTCCACATCTTGGGTATTAGATACCGGATGTGCTTCTCATATCTGTCATGATGCATAGATGCTGACAAGTAAGCGCAAGCTGAGACAAGGCGAGGTGGAATTGATGCTAGGAAATGGCGCAAAAGTTGCGGCGATTGCTGTTGGGACAGCAAACCTCAGACTTCCATCAGGAGACGCCTTACTTTTAGACGATTGTTATTATGTTCCTAGCATAATAAAGAACATCATATCAATATCTTGTTTGGACAAGATAGGATATAGGTTGACTATTGAGAATAGAAGTTGTTCGATTTATTATGGTAATAAATCAATAGCTTCAGCATCTTTAGTCAACGGTCTATATCTCTTAGATGTTTCTTATTACAATTTTCAAATTGATAATGCTCTTAAGAAGAGTAAGAATTGTATAAACCAAGCTTACATGTGGCATTGTAGACTTGGGCACATTGGCGAAAGCAAGTTGCAAAAGTTGCACAAGCATGGTTACTTAACTGTATTCGATTATGAATCGTTTGCAACATGTGAATCCTGCCTTATGGGAAAGATGGCAAAATCTCCATTTATTAGACATGGAGAACGTGCCAAGGACATTTTGGAACTAATACATTCGGATGTATGTGGTCCAATGTCTACCCAAGCCAAAGGTGGCTTTTCTTACTTCATCACGTTCACCGATGACTTATCAAGATTCGGCTATGTGTACTTAATGAAGTACAAGTCGGAAGCATTTGAGAAGTTCAAGGAGTTCAAGAATGAGGTAGAGAAGCAGTTAGGAAAGAGTATTAAAACTCTTCGATCAGATCGAGGAGGAGAATACTTGAGTACTAATTTCACACAATTTTTAAAGGATAATGGTATCCTTTCTCAGCTGACCCCTCTATATACACCACAAATGAATGGTGTATCAGAAAGGAGGAATCGCACCTTGTTGGACATGGTGCGATCCATGATGAGTTTTTCGGGATTACCAGTGTCCCTCTGGGGGTATGCTCTAGAGTCAGCAGCATACCTACTGAACAGAGTACCCAGCAAGTCTGTAGCTTCTACTCCATATGAGATATGGAAAGGCAGGAAACCAGAATTTAAACATGTTAAAGTCTGGGGTTGTCCTGCTCATGTAAAGAGGCATGATCCAGACAAGCTGGAATCACGAACTGATAAATACAGGTTTGTGGGATATCCAAAGGAAACCTTTGGATACTATTTTTTTCATCCTGGTGAATAAAAGGTGTTTGTCGCCAGGAAAGCTGTCTTCCTGGAAGAAGAATACCTTCTCCATGAGGACAGTGGGAGTAAAATAGTACTGGAAGAGGTTCCAGATCCCCAAACAGTTGCATCATCATCGGATGAGATATCAGTTCCTGAATCTGTTCAGGTACACACATATGAGCCTCGTAGATATGGTAGATTACCTAGACTACCCGAACGATATGTGGGACATATCGCTGAAGGTGAGTCTAAGGTAGAATATAATGAGGATGATGATCCTAAAACCTACCAGGAGGCTATAGAAAGCCCAGAAGCCGGGAAATGGCGAGAAGCCATGAACTCATAAATCCAGTCCATGTACACCAACTAAGTTTAGAACTTGGAGGACTTGCCCGAGGGTATTGTACCCATCGGTTGCAAGTGGATCTTTAAGAGAAAGATCGGTGCTGATGGACAGATCGACACTTATAAGGCAAGGTTAGTGGCAAAGGGATATCGTTAAAGGCAAGGAACTGACTATGACGAGACTTTCTCACCAGTTGCCATGATAAAGTCGATCAGAGTTCTACTCGCCATTGCTGCACATTTTGATTATGATATCTGGCAGATGGATGTGAAGACTGCCTTCCTCAATGGTAACCTTGAGGAAGAAGTGTATATGATACAACCAGAAGGTTTCACATCCAAAGAATCTCCAGATAAAGTGTGCAAGTTTCAGAAGTCCATTTATGGACTGAAGCAAGCTTCTCGGAGCTAGAACATAAGATTTGACGAGGCTGTCAAGTCTTATGACTTCATTAAGAATGAAGATGACTTTTGTGTGTACAAAAAGACCAGTGGGAGTGCAGTCACCTTCTTAGTTCTTTACGTAGATGACATACTACTCATTGGGAATGATGTAGCTATAATGTCATCAGCAAAGATCTGGCTGTCGAAAAACTTCTCCATAAAGGATTTGGGAGAAGCATCCTACGTGTTGGGAATACGGATTTATAGAGATAGATCAAAGAGGATGCTTGGAATGACCCAATCCTTGTACATAGATACCATAGTCAAAAGGTTTGACACGAAAAATTCCAAGAGAGGTCTCATACCGATGAGACATGGAATTAATCTCTCAAAGGAGCAGTCTCCTAAGACTCCTAATGAGAGGGCATTCATGGATAGAATACCATATGCCTATGCCATAAGATCTATCATGTATGCCATGTTATATACACGGCCTGATGTTGCATTTGCTTTAAGTGTTACGAGCAGATTTCAAGCTGATCCAGGCGAAGAGCACTGGAAGGCAGTGAAATGCATCCTTAAGTACTTGAGAAGAACTAAGGATATATTTCTTGTGTATGGAGGAGGTGACTTGAAACTGCGAGGCTTTACTGACTCGAGTTTCCAGTCAGATCCAGATGATAGTAAGTCTACATCTGGATTCGTGTTTACTTTGAACGGAGGTGCAGTGTGCTGGAAGAGTTCTAAACAAGTAACCACTGCAGATTCGACGACTGAAGCTGAGTACATCGTTGCAGCTAAAGCTGCCAAGGAAGCAGTGTGGTTGAAGAAATTCATCACCGATCTCGGCGTAGTTCCCAGCATCTCTGAGCCTGTTCCACTGTTGTGCGACAACAATGGAGCGATTGCGCAAGCAAAAGAGCCGCGGTCTCATCAGAAATCAAAGCATATTCTGAGGCGCTTTCATCTTATCAGAGAGATCATATCCAGAGGAGATGTAGTAGTGGAAAGAGTTCCATCCGTCGACAATGTAGCAGATCCACTGACGAAGTCGTTGACTCAAATTGTGTTTGAGCGTCACCTAGAGTCTATAGGCTTATTGTATAAAGGTGATTGGCTTTAGTCCAAGTGGGAGATTGTTAGTTTTAGGTGGCCTACAAGCCAATCTAACTATATAAATCTCGTTCATTTATTAATATAATGACATAATATTCATTATGTGTAAATCGCATTAATTATCGTTTCATAATGAAGTCCGTAAATATGTGCTATAGTGATCAGATTATGATGAGATCATACTAATGAGACTGATCACTTAAACACACATATTCTTAATCGTTCCTAGTCGGAGGATATCCGAGAAGGACATCGGATATCCGGTTAGACTACTACAAATTACTCTTGCTCATATGATGAAGGTGACTGATCTCATAAGTCACTTGTGTGGAGACACTAAGGCGAATATGTAGGTGCTCATTGGAGAATGAGTTCACTGAATTGATCCGACTGAATCGCTGGATGGTATTGTACCTCACTGTCAACCAGCTTGATTCTATTGTTGCAGTTGCGTAGATGGTCCTCGGACCTGAGACACCAAGGACACCTTGTCGGTGGACTTCTGTGCTTTGACCTTGGTTTACGAATCTCTAGCCACTGGATTCTAATACACCAAGGATTGGGTACAGCGGAATACTGTCGAAGGGAATTGTGTGTCAATAAGGAATCATTCGCTCTCGGTACTTAGAGAGAGAATGCTCTAGGAAGGATGCGTGGAAGTCCCTGGCCAGGGCGGACGATAATATCCGGAAAGGAATTTTCCGATATTTATCAGCAGCATCCAATCCAAGTGAGTCGACCAGTTAGGGTTTGACAGCTCGCCATACCCTGAGTTGACTCGAGAGCATTGTACGAATGAAGGATTATATCCACGCGGTAACTATCGGCGGAAAGGTTCTAAGAGTGGGTTACTTAACCCCAATACCTTCTGGGTTCACGCGGTGTTGCTTGACACCCAACGTGATCGGAGGTCCGGTCGAATTCGATGTGCGACATCAATTCGATTGATTAATTAATTAATAAATAGTTATTAATTGATTAATAAAGCCAGTGAGGAGTCACTGGACTTGTTGGGCCATTAACTAGACTGGTACTTGGGCCTAGAGGGTCACACGCACATGATTCTCAAGGCGATGGATAAATAAGTAGGTTTTATACAAACCGGAATTTTTATGAAAAACCGCGCGGTTAGTATAAAACATAGCGAACGGGCTGAGCAGGCCAAACTGCTGCTAACCCTAACCGCTCCTCCTCAGTTTCTCTCTCTCTCTGGCGTCCAGACAGATCTAGATCTGCTCCGTCGCTTCTCCGAATCCCGTTCGACGGGAAATCGTCCGCGCGTTGCGGCGATCGTTGCAGCGACTGGCGGAGGCTTCGTAGGCTGCGAAGAACGAGGAACGTGAGGATATCCATCGCGAGGAGGATCGCGTGGACTTCGCTAGAGGCTGGGCACTTGCGCGGCTTACGGTGTCGCACCGACGGAACCGAACGGTTGCGGATTCGAATCCGCACACGGTGAGAATCGATTATCTGATAATCGTAGTTTTAGTTTTTTCGAAACGGAAAAACGGATCGCTGTTTTATTTTATTTTCCGCTGCGTGAGCGATCCGGAGAAACCCGAGAAACCCAACAGTACCATCCTGCAGGGACTTGTCTAGCTTCTCTGTCCAGTTGGCGGATCGCCCTTGTTGTACGCTTTCTTTCTTATGTTAATGAAATGGGAGCTTTTAATGTTCAAAAAAAAAGAAATAACACTGGTCAAGTGGTGGGCAGTCCCTTCAAGAATAAAATTTGGCAAGTGTTGCCCAAAGTGGGGATGCATAATAATGGACATTGGCCACTCATTTGAGTGCAGAAGTGGGAGGCGTCAGGGAGGAAGTTTCTTGGACAAGTTGATGTTTCATTATTCTGGGTCTTGGTGTTGCACTCCTGCCTTTCTTGCTTGGGCAGGTCAACTTATGTTTTTTGATGTTTCATTATTCTGGGTCTTGGTGTTGCACTCCTGCCTTTCTTGCTTGGGCAGGTCAACTTATGTTTGAGGAAGCAAACATCTATGCCGTAGCACACAGCACCTGGTTGAGAGGGTAACACCACGGCCCCTGTTAACCAGTGCTTTGCCAACTAATGGGTAGGAGATCTAGGAGATCCTCTCAATACGTGATTGGATTGGAGTTCAGCAATATTGAGAAAAAGAAGTAAGTTAAATAGTGCGAAATTTGTGATCATGTGGGAGGTGGCTTTGCATTGTTTGGCTTCCCTCTCCCTCTCAATACTTATGGACTCTAATCTAAGCATGTACTAAGAAGATCTCTTCTTAATGACTAGTCATGTTTTGTCTTAAAGAATACAATATTTTATAATATTTTATATCAAATCAAATAAAAGATGAGATTTTCTAGATCTCTTTGTAAACTTCTTTATATCCCTCTCACACAGGGACGACAGTATACAAGTTATTTGCTGTGAAAAATTGAGAAAGTATAAGATTAATATGAGCGGAAATATAATAAAAATAAATAAAAAATCATCAAATAACACCGTGCGTTAATTTATAGCCTGGCACACTGCGCCCGGCCACAGGGAATCTGGTTCCATGTTCAGAGGTGATGTCAGCTTTTGACCAAAGACAGCTTTGGCCAGCCGAACTTGATTCTCAGAGTGGATATTAATTTCTTGGAAAAGAAAGTGAGGTTTCGAGTACATAGATTTTCTGGTCAAAAAAAAAAAAAAAAAAAAAGAGTACATAGATTTAGTACTGCACGTAGAAACTGAGGCTTCTGAAAGTTCTGGCTGAGATGTTTGAGTGTGTAACTCTAATGTATGTTAATTTATATGAAAATGCCTCTTAGAATTGTAATGTAATAAGTACTTTTCTTAGAGGTAAGAATATCATGAATGTCCTTTTAAATAAATTGAGTATTCTTTGATAGTAACATTTATGCCCTTTGGGCAATTAGGAATGTCGAAAATGGTATTTATAACATTAATTATGATCTTAGGAGAGATACCTTTACATAAGCAAAAATTTATCAAAATAATAAATGCAAAAATCTCTTTTGTTTTAATTTCTTAGACTTCTTAATTGCAATGACTTTAAATTTAGAGATAAGGTGCATGGGACATCTCCTTCAATGGTATTTCAATTTCCAGTAAATAACATACCCTGTCTAAAGGCTTGCTTAAGAAAATGATGTACAAAGCAATTAATGAGTAATTTCTGCTTAATAAGTAGCTATTGTAGATTGCGCGTGCATGTAAGATATGGAATAAATTGCTCTTATACACCTCCATATATATTACATCTTTTGTTTAACTATCATCTTTCTAAATGTTTTACCACAATAAATAAAGCATGTTTTTAGTCTTTAGTTTTCTGACCTACTTAATTTAAGAAAAACTCCCTATAATTTTGATGTTTAGTAGAAACTCTCTGTAACCTTATTTCTATTAGTAAAACATTCCAAAAAACTTCAAAAAGTATCCCTAAGTATTATATAATATTTCACGACCGGATTCCGAAGCTATCACGACCGGATTCCGAAGCTGGAATCCGAAGTTATGGATCCGGAGCTGGGTCGGATCGGTGCAAAAAGGCCCGACGGGGATCCGGAAGGCGATGGAGGCAGAGGCGAAGCCGAAGGTCCGAGGCCGAAGGTGGCTTGGACGGATGCTGGCTTGTCTTCGGAAGGCGGGACCGAGGCTCCTTCGGTGGGGGATGCAGCCGGCGTACGGCGTCAAGACCGGTGGGAGAAGTCCGAGGTCGGCGGCCGAGACCGACTCGGGGAGGTCGGCGATGATTCGAACCGAGCCCCTGCAGGAGGGAAAGAAGAAGAAACCGGTCAGCAGGAGTCCCGGGCTTCGGCCCTTAGGAACCCCCTCCGACGGTCAAGTTAGCTTCTGAAGAAGATTCGATTCAGAAGGCAAATAGTAGCTTTAATGCTTTTTGGACTATAGTCCTTGAGGGTCTCGGAGGCATAGAATTGCATACCTTTGGCAATAAATAGCGGTGTATTTATAGCAGAGGATAGAGGATGGTTTAACGGTGACAGCCGATATAGGACTATGTTCGGGCTTACTGGTAAACCGCCATAGTGCCTAGTCCTCCACCGGAGTGGGCCGGACTCGACTATCGGGCCGAAGGGGGTTGGGCCGCTGATGGGCCGAAGCCTGCTGGGCCTGGGGCTGCCGGGCTGCTACCGGGCCGAGGGCTGTTGGGCCGAAGGGGGGCCGAAGGCTCCCTGAGGGCCTTGTACTGCTGCTGCTGGGCTGAACTAGGTTTGGGCTTGTTTTAATGGGCCGAATCGGATTCTGCCTCATCACATAGCCCCCCACTCTCGTCTTCCTCAGTTCTGAAATGGCGAGAGTAAAATCCGAAGCCTCCTCGGAAGAATAATACGGTACCTGCGGACTCAGAAGAACCATGCCGCGTCCTGATCCGGAAGTACGTGGCCGAAACCATTCGTCGGATCGAAGGAGGCGCGGACTTTAGAACCATGCCGCGTCCTGATCCGGATTACATGGCCGAGAGCCATTCGTCGGATCGAAGGAGGCGCGGACTTTAGAACCATGCCGCGTCCTGATCCGGATTACATGGCCGAGAGCCATTTGTCGGATCGAAGGAGGCGCGGACTTAGAAGAACCATGCCGCGTCCTGATCCGGATTACATGGCCGAGAGCCATTCGTCGGATCGAAGGACCCGCGGACTTAGAAGAACCATGCCGCGTCCTGATCCGGAAGTACGTGGCCGAAACCATTCGTCAGATCGAAGGACCTGTGGACTTTAGAACCATGCCGCGTCTTGATCCGGATTACATGGCCAAGAGCCATTCGTCGGATCGAAGGAGGCGCGGACTTTAGAACCATGCCGCGTCCTGATCCGGATTACATGGCCGAGAGCCATTCGTCGGATCGAAGGAGGCGCGGACTTTAGAACCATGCCGCGTCCTGATCCGGATTACATGGCCGAGACCATTCGTCGGATCGAAGGACCCGCGGACTTAGAGAAAAATATCATGCCGATCCGATACTAATGGCCGGAGCCGCCCTCGGATCGGGTTGACGCGGTCTTTGAATAATGCCGCTCCGATCCGATACTAATGGCCGTAGCCGCCCTCGGATCGGGTTGACGCGGTCTTTGAATAATGCCGCTCCGATCCGATACTAATGGCCGGAGCCGCCCTCGGATCGGGTTGACGCGGTCCTTGAATAATGCCGCTCCGATCCGATACTAATGGCCGGAGCCGCCCTCGGATCGGATTGACGCGGTCCTTGAATAATGCCGCTCCGATCCAATACTAATGGCCGGAGCCGCCCTCGGATCGGGTTGACGCGGTCTTTGAATAATGCCGCCCTGGTCGTCGGATCAAGCCCTTCATCTTCATGAGTATTTGGGAAGGGGGAGCAGGCAAGGGCAGATGCCGCTATTGCGGGTCCCGTCGCCTCTCAGTCCCATTCCTCCCTGCGATACCGCTTTCGGGGGGACTGCTGGTTTTCGGGCCGAGGGAGGAACACCTGGGGGGCAGGTGCCGAAGCTGCGTCGGCTACGCCTTTACCTTTAGATATCATCAGGGCCTCCCGGTTGACATACTTGTGTGCCCGGGCTACGAGGTCCTGGAAGGTAGGGGGATGGCGTTTCCCGATGGAGCCGAGGAGCCCTTCGTCCCGACACCCACTGATCACGGCTGAGACCGCGATCGAGCTATCAAGGTTTGGGATTTGGGCGGCCTTGGTCCGAAACCTGGTGAAATACTCCTGGAGAGTTTCGGTGGAGCCTTGCCGGATGGCTAATAGGCTGGCCGATGTCTTACACTGCCGGGTGGCATCATAGAACTGGTCGATGAACAGCTGGCCCAACTGGACTAGGGAGTGGATGGAGTTGGGGGCCAGTGGTTCGAACCAGGTCAGAGCAGTCTTCTCGAGGGTGAGGGGGAAGAGTCGGTAGCGGACTGCCTCGGTGACCCCTCGGACCGAGAGATATGCGCTGAACCTCTGGAGATGACAGACCGGATCTGTCATTCCGTTGTAGAGAGGGCCCTTCGGCAGCTTGAAATTGGGAGGCACCTCGGTAGCCAGGAGCTCCGCCGTGAACGGGGTCTGCTCCAGGATGTTGCTAGCAAGAGGTGCCCCGTATGGCCGAGACACCATCTGCTGTATTTCCTTGCGCATCGCCATTAGCCGCCGATCCAGGTCCGGGGCGGTTGAGGTGGCGACTGACTGTCCACCGGTTCTGACCGGACGGAATTCGGACGAAGCAAAGCCTTGCTTTGTCAGGCGATTGACGCGAGGGGCTCGGGCAGGTAGCGCCGAGGGTTTGCTGTACGCTAAGGCGGTTTCGTCAGGGGAAACCGGTGCGGGTGCTGGACGGAGCCTCGCATCTTGAATCGGGTAAAGTGGAGGGAGCGGTGCTTGTTGAGGAAGCTGTCCCATCAGTCCCATGCGCTGGGCGATGGCGGATACCATCTCCTGAAGAGGCGCTAGGGATTCGACGGCAGTTGCCAGCGTTGCTATCTGCTGCTGGAGTACTCCCACCCAGTTGTCTTCCGCGACAAGGGACTCTGGTATGACTGGCAGAGTCGCGCTTGTCGGAGCACAAGGGGCGCCTTCGGACGGCAGTAGCTGTGCCGAGGCTTCCCGTGCCTCTGCTTCGCTCTGTCCGGATCGTCGGGTGACAGGTCGTTGTGACATGACTTGTTTGTTTGCTTCCCACAGACGGCGCCACGTGATGTAGCCGAAGCTATCACGACCGGATTTCGAAGCTGGAATCCGAAGTTATGGATCCGGAGCTGGGTCGGATCGGTGCAAAAAGGCCCGACGGGGATCCGGAAGGCGATGGAGGCAAAGGCAAAGCCGAAGGTCCGAGGCCGAGGGTGGCTTGGACGGATGCTGGCTTGTCTTCGGAAGGCGGGGCCGAGGCTCCTTCGGTGGGGGATGCAGCCGGCGCACGGCGTCGAGACCGGTGGGAGAAGTCCGAGGTCGGCGGCCGAGACCGAATCGGGGAGGTCGGCGATGATTCGAACCGAGCCCCTGCAGGAGGGAAAGAAGAAGAAACCGGTCAGCAGGAGTCCCGGGCTTCGGCCCTTAGGAACCCCCTCCGACGGTCAAGTCAGCTTATGAAGAAGATTCGATTCATAAGGCAAATAGTAGCTTTAATGCTTTTTGGACTATAGTCCTTGAGGGTCTCGGAGGCATAGAATTGCATACCTTTGGCAATAAATAGCGGTGTATTTATAGCAGATGATAGAGGATGGTTTAACGGTGACAGCCGATATAGGACTATGTTCGGGCTTACTGGTAAACCGCCATAGTGCCTAGTCCTCTACCGGAGTGGGCCGGACTCGACTATCGGGCCGAAGGGGGTTGGGCCGCTGATGGGTCGAAGCCTGCTGGGCCTGGGACTGCCGGGCTACTACCGGGCCGAGGGCTGTTGGGCCGAAGGGGGGCCGAAGGCTCCCTGAGGGCCTTGTACTGCTGCTGCTGGACTGAACTAGGTTTGGGCTTGTTTTAATGGGCCGAATCGGATTCTGCCTCATCAATCATCTTTCTAAATGTTTTACCACAATAAATAAAGGATGTTTTTAGTCTTTAGTTTTCTGACCTACTTAATTTAAGAAAAACTCCCTATAATTTTGATGTTTAGTAGAAACTCTCTGTAACCTTATTTCTATTAGTAAAACATTCCAAAAAACTTCAAAAACTATCCCTAAGTATTATATAATATTTCAAAAAACCTTTAAAAAGAGTATTTTTCAAATAAAAGTGAGATTAAAAGAAACTTTTACTAAATATAGAGGTTGTAGAAAATCTTTCCCAAGTTAGGTGAGATTAGACAGGCTAAAAGGTAAAAAGTTCTAAATAAGTTAAGATGAACAATCATGGTATGAGAAAGATATAAGATAGTACAGATTGGTATTTCTCTTTTGACCCATCAACTGTTGACTCCTAGCTGACTCACTTTGAACAAGAAGAACAAATTAGAGCTAAACCAGACAAATTAACTCATCAGTTTGTACAGATTTTGCTTTCATACTGGTGCACATAGGGTGCCCTCCCATGCTTGGCGGAAGAACCCTAAAGAGCTTCAAGGATGTGAATCTGTGAAGCTCCTGTCATGGGTACCCAGACGCCAAGCAAGTCTCCCAGAACCGCCTGTCCCTCTCTCGTTCGTCCTCCGCCCGATCACCGCTGATCCCTCTATCGTCTCCTTCTTCCTCCATCGGTTCATATCTGTGGCCGACCTCCGGCGCCGACCACCATCTCATACTGATCCCCTCCTTGTCGCCGCCACCTTCATCGTCGTCGTTATTGTGCTCGTTCTCGTCGACCGCTACGTCATCGTCTCGGCCATCTTCACCGCCATTCATATCGCTTCCGACTTCGATAACCGACTCCTTATCATCGGCGTCGAGGCCGCCGCACTCGCCATGAAGCGTCACCTCCCGGCCATCCGCGCCGGCAACTGCGGCAGCAGCGCCGACGACTGAGTCAGACTCCGAGTCACCACTCACTTCCTCACCTAAAAAGTTGATGGCGAGGTTGATGAAGTCCATCGGTACTGCTCCGGGGAAAACAACTACTGAAGCAGGTGGGCTACCTGTTCCCTTGCAAGCAAATTCCCACGGCCAACCTCTCATGCAGATGTGATCACCATCCTCATGGACATGCTGCACCCACAGACATACATATATATATATATATATATATAAAGAGAGAGAGAGAGAGAGAGATGGATGAGGCGAGCAAACACAGGTGAGAGCCCAGATCACCGTGTGTTTGCGTGCGCAGCTGATTACGGCGTGCTGAGTACGTGGTGGGGAGGGTCGCAGTGGTACGTATATTGCGTGCTACTAGAAGGAAGGAGAAGGGGGTGGAGATAAGGTTGCGTCGTGAAGTGTGATCCCTCCCCACGACGGCGACGGTGGCCCCCCGCCCACACATGGCCGAACCAGGGTGGCGACATGGCAGCTCTCTGATGTGCTTCCCCGTGATTAAAAATGGCACTGTTAACTGTACGTAAATAAGAAGACAACTTGCTGTGTGGCGTTCTAGAAGGAGGATGACCTCTGGTTCTTCTAGAAGAAGGTAGGTGTTGTAACTGCATAGGTGGCTGTGACTTGTGAGCGCGGTGTTGGACTCTCTTAATTAAAGCGCACGGATTTTTTGCGGTGAGGAAGGGAAAACGGCCGGAGTTTCCAAGTCGGTAGTGTGATTTGCTTCTTCCTTTTGTTGTTTTTTATTGTTTTTAGGGATTTTTGTGTAAATATCATTGGAAACTATCACGTTTGCATATGTACTCCTAACTCTCACATATTGTCGTAAATTTCTCTTACATCCTCAAAAAGTTATAGTTATACTCCTCCTGTCAAAATGTCATGAGTTCTAGAATATATAGAGATCCTCTTAGTACAGCTATTGGACTCGATCAATGCTGGGAGAGATGAGAAGTTCTTCAAAAAAAAATCCCTCATCAAAAATAAAAAAGGTTATCATGAGGGAGGTATTTGAAACACTCCCCGCTCAATACCAATCAAGTCCAATCAGTAGTTGTACTGAGAGGATCTTTATTCTAAATTTTCACTTTGATTGCAGAATAAGTTATTCGGAATTACTTATCTGGAATAGCGTATACTAGAATAAGGAGTGTTTCGGTTTGATAGTTTTGTGGGGCTTACTGATGAAATAAGAAGAATAAGCAATTCTTGGGTCTAAGGTGGAATGACTTATTCTCCTTATTCTGGTATAAGTAATTCTGACGCGGTATAAGCCATTCCGTCTGTCAAATTAGAATTAGTCTTATTCTAAGAATAAGAGGCCTTATTCTTCTCCTATTCTCCAATCAAAGTGGCGCTCTAGAATGCTGAAAAAATGCATATATCTTTGATGTATAACCCTAAATTCGTCAGAATGTTTTACAAGGTCTTTGACTTCACTAGAATGTATGAAGTCTGTCTTGACATATTCATTTGAAGCTCACAATATTTCGATAGAAGGATATAACTGCAACCATTTTAAAGATGTCAAGGATATCTATAATAATATATAGGAGTATAAGATATATAGATACAAATATGGTAGTTTAAATAAGTATAAATATACAAAACCTTATTATTTTATTGCACATGAAATTTAAGTATCTATGAAATAGTTGGAGTATTGATTTTTCTTATAGTTTTAAGGTTGATACTAATTAATAGGGATATTGCATGTACACCTCTAAAAGTTTTGCTATTTTGTTCTATACTCACGTAAACTTTATATTGTCATATATCTTCTCATTGTAAGTAACATCATTTCATGAATTATATTCCTCACGTTCTAATACAGCGAGACTTGAATAAGTATTCCATTAAAAATATAACTAAGGTGTAGAACGTAATATTTGAAGGGGTATATACTAGAAATAAAAGAATTTAGGAGCATATATGTAGTCACTTCAATTATGTGAGGAAGTTAGACAATAGAAAGTTAGTCTTTTTCTCTTAAACCAAACATGAGATGACAATGGAGGTATAAATAACGGAGTACAATTTATTATGGGGCATACAAGATGTATGAGAATAGAAAGAATGAAGATGTATATAATATAATGTAATAGATTTAAAGGTATATATGTAGGTATCCATATAAATTAGTATTTAGAAAGTCTAGAATATTAATATTGTAATTCATATGAGATGAATGTGGAATGCTTTGACTGAAGAGGAAAAATATAGTTACAAGTGCAATAGTGAGAGAAGAGGTAGCCTTTTAACATATATCTAGGAATACATTGAATTCATTATGACAATAGTTTTTCTTAGTACATAAATATCAAAATTATTGGAACATAATAAAAACCTGCTATTAATAGTAATATACATCAAAATTAATATTAATACATATATTCAATATGTAGGATTTTTCCAAATAATCTCTATAATTTGTCTAATTTTAGATATGCCACTAGAATCTTCGTTATTCAAAAATATCCAAAATCCTCTATTGTTCAAAAATAAGTATCTGTAGGTAAGCTCTATCTTGTAAAAAGAAATTGAAAAAGGATATTTTGGTCTTTCGCAATGTACAACTTTAAGATGCAATATCTCGGAAGCCACCAACTGATATGTTGCATCTTCCTGTTGTAGGTGCTTAGAATGACCGTGTGATTAACATGAAATATCTATGTTGTTTAGTGTAAACTAACCTATTAAAAACAGCAACTAAAGTACAGTGATCGCCAGAAACTTTTAACTTAAAAAGTTTCAAAAGAGAGTATGATCGCCTACCTTTCAAAACGCGGAAGATTGAGTCCTTGGTTCCCCTTCCTCAGCCGGCTGAAGAAAGAGAGCCCTTTTCTTTGCCTCTTTGTTCTTGCTATTGAATTTGAGGTTGAGGATCGTCCAGAAGTTGTGCTTAATTTCCCCTTTTTGATCTTTTTTTTAATGGCTTTGAAACCCCTTAAATCAAGTAGGTTTTGAAAGATTATGCTGTGGTGTGTGTTTGCATGAAGTGAATGAAGAATGAAATTAATGAAGATGAATGCAGTAATGAAAAACTTATGCCCAATCGGTTGAAGCTTTGAAAGGGATGCCGACTTCTGGAAATGGCAGCGCTCCGGCGTTACGACGTTGTTGCTTCGATCTTCAACTCACTATAACGCTATAGCTCAACTCAATTCAATTCTGTTCTCTCTTTTCTTTTTTTTAACTCCTCAATATGCAGGGTATTTATAGGCATTCCTTGCGTTCGAGATTAACATTAGAAAACTCCGAATTTATCTATCTTAACCGACAGATAAATACTGATTAATTCATCTTTATCTGTAATTATCTAAAACGCGTCCACCTTGGCTGACGCCTTTCAGACTAATTAAGATAAGGATAAATATCCGGGAAAACTTATCTTTATCTTTATTAGGTAAAAAGCGTCCACTTGTGTAGACGTCTTTTAGACTAATTAAGATAAGGATAAACATCCGGAGGGGAAGTTAAAATCACTTAGGAAACCTAAAACGCGTCGACCTTACAAGACGCCGTTTAGTTAATTAATTAATTAATTAAAATTCAAATTTAATCGTTAAAACAGGAATAAACTAGAAATGGCGTCCACACAGGTCGACGTCTTTTAGAATTCTTCATATTTTAACTCAAATTTGAGCTAAAATCAATTCAATTGATTAACTTAAACACATCTGTTAAATCCGACACTCAAAAAGATTAATAAAAATTAATTAATGATTAATTATCAGACCATTTTGAGGCATTATTGTGTGATATAAAATTTACTCGAAATGACGTCAAAATTAGCGTGTCTACAGCTGCCTCACCTTGGCATCGTCTTTGCAAGGGAGTGAAATGGAATGGAATGTACTGAAAAGGTGATGCCAAGGTGTGATGAGACACGCTCTTAACATCACATGACTGGAATTTTTCTCAAAATTATCAACGAAGATAGCTCAAAGAAAATCAATGGAATTAATCCTGTTTGGATGAAGTAGACAAGGAAATAAAATAAAGTCGATCAACCTCCTCGGAGTGGGAAGTACCCCAGGTCGTAGACACTGTAGGTTTCATCATGGGGAGCGTTTGCCAGCTAATGTGGACGTGCTGCAGCCATGATGGATCTTAAAAGAAAACAAGAATATTGGATAAAGAATCCAATCAAGGATAGAATTCCAAGGATATCTTCAAGCGAACCTCAAAGATAATCAAGATACTCAATTCGGAATGGAATATTTCACATCATGTTGAGATTATTTTGATTTATGGTCTGAAACTTAATCAGTAATTAATTCTTATTTCAATGATTTCAAAGTCCTACATGATGCATGCTGGGCTAAAAGAAAAATATAAAGTTAAATAAAATATAAATTAATCAAGGATAATATTGTTAAATTGTTACTAATGAGTCAAGACACCAATTCTTGTAATTCAGTGCTAAGCCGAAGCTCGTTTATCCACGCACCGTTTCACAAAAGTGGAACCATCGTCCTCACTAATTAACAATCCAACGGCCTATCCGTGCGATTAAGAATTCTCTGGAATTATCACTGTTTTTGTTGTAGAGGAACTCAAATTCCAGTTTCATCAAAATCACAAGGTCCTTGATATAATCTAATAAATACTTAACATATAGTAATGATGATGCAAATAATTACATGGAATAATACAAGAATAGAAATAACCGTCTTTTTAGCCACGGTCGGGACTTCTTGAATTCCACAATAAGATCTTCTTGACATTTCCAGCTTCGCTCAGAATTTTTCTGCAATCAAAATTATTAGTTCCAAACAAATATTCAATTAAACATTAAAATCCACAGAATTTCGGGAAAATAGCAGATTTGATAAAACGCGTCGTGTCGGGAAGACGCCATTTAAGTTTGAAACGCGTCAGGTATCATAGACGCCTTTTACTCACAGAAACAGATTTCTGGTTGTTCTCTATTCGAACTCCAACTCTATCAATGCACATCCCTTTTCCAATCCGGAAAAGGTCTACTTAGGATCGCGATTCCTCTTATATAAACACCCTTAGGTTATTCCTAAGTAATCCTATCATAATCCAAAGATCCAAAGGAGAGTTTTCTTCCAAATTTTCAAGGTTTCTTCAAGGTTTTCAAGCTTCCCAAGCTTCAAGAAGGAGAAACTCCGAAAAAGAGAGATGGATTCCTCAAACAAGAAGATGAAGATGTCTCTAGAGATGTTTGCAGATATAGAGAATCATCTTAATGGAAGAAATCCCAATCTTCAAGTAAGTTCAATCAACTTTCTTTCATGTTCTTCATGTCTTCCATCAAACTTCATCATGCTCCTCATCAAGCTTCCTTTTTATCTTTCTTTCAGAATTACCCCATGTTTCCTGGCCCAAGAAAGTTCACGTCTCTCCCTTGGATTCGTAAACTTGCAAAAAGTGTCAAGCTTTCTATGCAAGTGTTCATATCCAAGTGGGATCTTCAAGGACTTGTAGTGCTCGCTAAGAATTACAAGAGTGCGAACGTAGACTGGGCGGCTATGGGCGCCTTGATCGAGTGGTGGCATCCCCAAACTCATACGTTTTTCTTCCAAGACTTCGAGTGCACAATCCTTTTAGAAGAGGCGGAACTTCTATTAGGTCTCCCAAAAACCAGAGATAACAGAGACAAGATAGCCTTGACAAAAGAGAGAATCACCGGTCAACAGCTATTGACATCTATCATGAAGGATCCTTCAGAAGCTAAAGGATGCCTTACCAAAAAGGGGATCAATCTTGCAAAACTAGTCGAGTGGACTCTTTATGAAATCGAAGATCTAAGGGAAGATGAGGCGGAAGATGTAACGAAAGCTCTCGTTACATGCCTTGCTGGTGCCTTATTCTTTCCTGCACAGGATAACATCTTGGAAGACGATCAAATTAGTGCTATTTGCGCAATTTTCGAAGGTAAATCCATTAGCACTGCTCTCTTAGCATATCTCTACAGCGGACTTTCTGCAGCTTCTGTGGGTCGTCCTCCATATGGATGCATGCTACTCTTTGCCTTATGGGTAGAACTTCACTTCAAATTCGAGCATAGCAAGAAAAGGCCTCTGAATCCATCTCAGATCTTCTTGAATAGTCCAATTCATTGCATTGCTAATATTGTAAAGTTCAATGAGTACATGGTCAACAAGGTTCCAAAACTCAAGACCCGAGCCGATTGGAGAGAGTATTTGAAACTCATGACATCCGATATATTCGACTCGTCTCCGCTTGCTCTCGTTGGAAAACCAGTTTGGGTGCGCCGCACAGCAGGAGCAGACCTCAAGTTAATTGGAGCTACTGAGTTTGTGTTATATAATCCATACCGGTGCCTTACTCAACTTAGCTTGGCTCGTCGCGAGTTCCCTGAATTCTCTCATACACTTCCAATCAAGAAGCGTGACCTGGAGTCCGATGAAGATTATGAAGCCATACAAATCATTATTACTCTATGGAATCTTGGCTTTAGCTATCGTGTAAGATCCTCTAAAGACAGAGATAAAGGATTGAAATTTCCTTATCTTAAAGGTCTTCATGATATTCTCCCTTGAATGTCCTTTGTCTCCCTTTGATTTTGATGTAATAAAAATTGATTCTATTGAATAAAGAACGACTTTTCATGCCTTAGAATCTTTCCTCAACCTTCTGTGATGTGCACATGATTTTTCCTTAAGTAAAAACCTGATTTTTCCTGAAAATTCAACAGTTCGGGTTCTGTAAAATGAAAAATGCGTCCACTCAGAAAGACGCCTTTCAAACTATATTCTTTTCCAGAAATTGAATTTAATCCTCAAAAACCCGATTTAAGCTTAAAACGCGTCTACATAACTAGACGCCTTTCAACTCTCTCTCCTACTTTTCCCAGGATTCTGCCATTAATTCCATGATTAATTCCCTAAAACGCGTCCCGTAGACAAGACGCCTTTCATGATTTTCCTGTGTACGGCTCTGAACAGAACCTGAAACACGTCTACCTATGTGGACGTTTTTCAACCAATTCAAATAGCTGTCCTTTACCGCCTCAACTTATGCGCGCTAAAAAGCGTCTTTCTGAGTCGACGCCTTTCACTCTTTTCATTACAGACCCGCGAAGGCCCTCCTTTCTTCCTCACTTTCTAAAAATTCCTTCTCTCCACCCGAGCTCCGGCGATTCCGGTGATCTCTCTCTCAAAACTCCTTCTCTAGAGCCATGGAACACGGCGAAGGTTCAAGGAAGAAGAAGACCTTGGCCAAGAGGAGGCGAAGGCAAGAAGAAGAGGTTCCCGAGGAGGTGCCGGCGGCGTTAGCCGAGGCGGCGGCCTTCTTGGAGGAAGAGCTCCCTCCACCGGCGCCCATGGCGGTGGAAGAGGAAGAGGAGGGCGACCTCCACACGGTAAGTCCCTTATGGTTTGAATGGGCAAGGAAAAGAAGGGAAGAAAGGGGTTCTTCCAAGAACCCGAAATCTGGACTTGAAAGGCGTCCAGACCAGGTGACGCCTTTCAAAAGGCGTCGCCCTTGGTAGACGTCTTTTAAGTCAAATTTCGAATTTTTTAAAATAGGTAGAAAATATTTTTGAATTGCGTCAATGTATGTGGACGTGTTTTAAAACACGTCTGTGTATTCTGACGCCTTTCAAAACAGAGTGAATTTTCCTGTTTTTTTTATTACTGACCCTATTTTTTGCTGTTTTTATTTGCAGGGAGTGATGAGGGCTAGGATCTCTTGGGACCTAGTCATAGGGGCTTACAGAGGGCTCCCAGACTTCCAGAAGGTGCGCCTGCGCCGGATGGGGTTTGGTGAGATACTAGACATCGAGCCATTTTGGCTCGATCTAGTCTTGTTACAGGCGCTCAGGGAGCGTTGGCATGCGGAAAGCCGGGCTTTCCTAATGCCGTGGGGACATATGGTCCCCACCCTAGAGGATGTGGCCAGGATCACTGGCCTCCGGGTAGAAGGCCGACCAGTTAGTGGGGTGACTTACCCCAACTATCAGGGATTAGCAGAGGCCTTATTAGGGATAGAGGTATCTAGCATAGGTAGGGACTCTAGGATGCTTCCCAGGGTAGAAGTAGAGGCTGCCCTTGGATTAGATGAGCCCCGGCGTCGGTCTGACGAGACCCGGGAGGAGTTTAGGGATAGACTAGCAGAGTCGTCCTCTGCCATCTACTGTAGGGACCCTAGCCAGGTAGAGGAGGTAGACCGACAGCTTAGGGTCTTTCTTGTCTTTTTCTTCGGTCGGTTGCTCTTTGGTACGAAGGGCGACCATATCCACTGTAGATTTTTGTATTTTTTAGATGACCTAGATAGCTTAGGTGAGTATGCCTGGGGTGCGGCCCTCCTGGCCCACCTGTTTGCAGATCTATCCGCGGTCATTCCGGACCGCGAGACTACTGTCAGCGGCTTCTCGCCGTTCCTCCAGGTATTAAATGTGTTATTATTTATTCATGATATGCAATATGATATGATGCTTTTTCTAACTTATATGTTTATAAATGCAGGTGTGGAGCTACTATTATTTCCCGCTCGGCAGAGCGAGGATCGTTCGTCCAGATGCTGTCCCCTTGGCCTGCAGTTGGCAGCCAATTGTGGACACAGCTCCACAGCACCATCAGCTGACGGCCCTCCGCCGTCAGTTCTTGGACTATCCAGAGCTTTTGGTAAGTTTTTAACTTATTCAAAAATTTTATTAAATGCAATTCTTTTATTGTTTAAATGCAATTTATTTATGAATGCATCTAACCTATATGCAGGTGATCTGGCGCCCGTACCTTGGTATGGGCGAGGAGGGTCAGCCGTGGGTGACGGCTGGCAGGAGGAGGTTCGGGAGGCAAATGTGGCTACATTGCCTCAACGAAATTGAGCCCCTCCGCCTCCGGCTTGTGATGAGGACCCTGGGCCTCCACCAGGAATGGATCGACGAGGAGGTCCCGGAGGACGTCGGGAGAAGCATGAGGGGCAAGCAAGCCCTCACAGATTGGCGTGCGAAATTCCCCGAGCAGTACGAGGATTGGCACCGCCGCGGCGTACGGGTGGAGTCCCGTGTGGAGAGTAGCGAGGGCTACCTCCAGCATTACCGGGCCCATTACGCCGATCAACTGCGGCTCCTCCGACCACTCGATGTAAGTATGCATTCATGCATCTTTAATTTTATTATTATCTTGATTTATGTTGGTGAATGAATGTATGAATGCGTGACTTGCAGGATGCACGTGATGCGGTCATCATCGACCTCCGGGCCCGCCTACATGATGCGGAGGCCCAGCTAGAACAAGTCCAAAAAGAATTGTTCGATCTGGTATGTATGAATGCATGTTTTAATTAATTATTTGTTTTGGCAATTAATCACTGACAGTGTTCTTTTGGCGCAGCGAGTCATCTACACCCAGGCGGCTCCTCCTTCCTTCGGGGCTTCATCATCCACTTCTTCCGCCCACGATGCTGCCTTGGCTGACCTCCAAAGCCAGCTCGCCTCCGCCATCCACCGGGCTTCTCTCGCGGAGGAGGATCGTGCTGCTCGGGTAAGTTCTTCAACTTTTCATTTCTGAATTTGATTTTAATTACTTGATTGCCTTGAACTAACAATGACTTTTATTCAGGTTGCCGAGCTTCAGGAAGCCCTTCAGAGAGCTGAAGCGGAGCTGGAGCATGCCCGTACTGCAGCGGCTCGCGCCGAAGCTGATGCTGCGCGGATCCGGGCTCTAGAGGAGCAGGTGGCGCGTCTCTCCGCTGGAGATTTTGCACGCCTCCAGATTCTCTTGGAGATCCTGACGGAGGAGAGGGACCGCGACCGTCTTCGGATGGAGAGCCTTCAGGGACGTCTGTCAGTCGCAGAGCATGAGCGCAAGATGGTGGAGGAGAGATACCAGCGAGCCCGCCAGCGGGCTATCGATCGAGGTCAGGCGAGTGCCTTTACCGCCAGCATAGCCATATCATCTGGCCAGGCAGGGCCAAGTGCGATGGGACCGCCTCCAGCTCCTAGAGCTCCACCGCCAGATGCCCAGGACGAGGCCCAGAGCCAATTGGATGAGGGCGGAGGGGAGAGCCAGCCTTGAGGGCTTTTGTACTTCTTTTCCTTTTCATGTATCATGTACAAAATACTTTTGATATATACATGAAACTTTTGGGCTCCAATCTCGTGTTCTTGTACTTATTTTGCATCCTGTACAACACTTAACAAACAGGTTAAGTATCTATTTAGGCTTAGCCCCTTGCCTGACCAAATAAATGGTCAATTAATCTTTTCCTTGAATAAATAGTCAAGGGGCATAGCCTTTATTAACAAAGGTAATAAGAATAATCAGACTTAAGCAAAATGCAACATGCAAGCAAACATATGCTCACCGAAAAATAAAATGAATGAAACACACTAAATGCCACAAGCAAATGCTAATTGAAATATTTTTGTGGTTTTGAAATATTCATTTTTGTTTGGGTTTTGAGATGTATATTTTTTTTTAGATTTTGAAAAATGTATATTTTTTTTTGAATTTTTGACTATGCAATTTTTTTTGAATTTTGACATATACATTTTTTTTTGAATTTTTGACATATACATTTTTTATGAATTTTTGACATATGCAATTTTTTTTGAATTTTGACACATATATTTTTTTTTAATTTTTGACATATACATTTTTTTTGAATTTTGACTATAAGACCAGTATGGTACTTAGATCAAAAGATCATATTCATTTATTAACTTAATTTCCAAATTGTTCTTTAACAACTTAACTTAAAACCCATCGTGTTTGAACTCGTGTTTCCATTCGTGATCCCATTTGATGATTTGACCCTTAGTCAATCTAAGCCATCCTTTAAGCTTGAAGTACACCTCTTTAGAAAGAAAAGAAGAACAGATTTAAAAAGCCCATGAGAAGGTTCCGGAGACTTAAAAAGACGTCCCTTTCTAACCCTAATATCTGTTGGGGTTCGGTCATTTTCTTTCCGGGGTATTTATCGACCTTGCGTTCCCTTTTGTTTCATTTCATGGCCTTGATGTAACGTTTGTAGTGTAATGGCCTTTTGATTTGACATTTGGCTTTTTGCCTTGCTTTTGCTTTTCTATTTTTCTTTTCTTTCTTTGCTTTGCTTTGGAACGGATCTCCCCCATTTTTTTTATGACGGCCTCCTACTAAGATGGCGGGTATTCTTGGTAGTCTATTTTAAGCCTCGTTCCGACATCATGGGCCGAGTGTAAAACAGAATTTTATTTAAAATGAATGATTTGTACTTTATACTCTTAGTCAAGCTTTTGATATTCTTAAGGACTTGACATCTCTTGTTACTCACGAATCAAACGTGTCAGTGTGTGCAGTAATGGGTTTGAAGTTAAATTATTAAAACTAACAAAGAAATTTGAGTTTATAAACTTTCTGATTCCACTGGTCTTTGTACCATACTGATCGACTCTTTACTTAAGGGTAGTATTTCTTAAGATGTAAACCATTCCAGGGATGATTTAGCTCTTCTCCTTCTGCATTAACCAAACGATAAGCATTACCAGGATAAGCGTGCGATACAACATAAGGTCCTTCCCAGTTGGGTTGGAGCTTAGAACGCGGACCACCAGGTTTTACAAAAATTCTTTTAACGACCATTTCACCGACTTTGAACTTTCGTTCAATGACTTTCTTTTGATAAAAACGTGCTAATCTGTTTTGATAAACTTTTGCATGATTAGCAGCTGACCATCTTTTCTCGTCTAAAAGTTCCAATTGAGTAAGGAGTGCTGAACGATGTTCATCAATGGAAAATTCCTTGTTCAATTGTACCCTTAATGACGGTATAAGGATCTCATATGGAATTACCGCCTCCATTCCAAATGTTAAGGAATAAGGAGTCTGTCCAGTAGGCGTGCGGATTGAAGTTCGGTAGGCCCATAGAGCCTCAACCAATTTTTCTGGCCAATCTGCGAATTTGTTAGATTTACACGTCTTTTTGATAATTTTTATCAAAGTCTTATTAGTTGCCTCTGCTTGGCCATTGCCTTGCGGATAATAAGGAGATGAATGATGCAATGCAATTTTGTACCTGTTGCAGAGGTCCTTCAATTCCTGTGACACGAACTGCGGTCCGTTGTCGGTGACGATGGTACTTGGAATCCCGAATCTTGTGATGATGTTCTTCATGATGAATTTGCAGACGGTTGATGCTTTGATCTCCATGTATGCTTCAGCTTCTGCCCACTTGGTGAAGTATTCCGTTGCCGTGAGAATTAAAGATTTTTGCTTGATGCCGGAATCTGGGTTACCAAGGGGTCCAATAATGTCGAAAGCCCACATGGAGAAAGGCCATGGGGAAGAAACAGGATGGAGTGAAGATGCAGGGGAATGAATTTTGTCGGCGTGAAGTTGACACTTGGCACACCTACGGACATATCCTACACAATCTTCTTCCATGGTTGGCCAATAAAATCCTTGTCTAAGGATCTTCTTTGCTAGCATCTGTCCATTGACATGGCCACCACAAACTCCACTATGAGCTCCTTCCATAACCTTCCAAAGCTCATCTTCGTCTAGACATCTCAGAAGAACTCCATCAAAACCTCTCTTATATAATGCTCCCCCAACTAGGGTGTATCGTTGAGAAACTCTCCTGATAGCTCTTTTTTCCTCAGTTGTAGCTTCTTCAGGATACGATTGATCTTCACAATATTTTGCAATTTCATAATACCATGGCTTCTGTTCATCATCCATCTCTTCTAACAACTCCATCAACATGATTTCTCTTTTCTCCACGATACTTCCATCTTTGAATTTCTTCAGCAACTTCTCCTTAGTTCTAAGAAATGAAGGATCTTTCACGGCGGGTGAAAGACGCCTATGAACTATGATCGATTCAGATTGCTTGCTGATAGGAAAATCAAGAGAAGATGCAAGTGAAGCTAGAGCGTCAGCTAAGATGTTTTGATTTCTAGGGACATGGACAAAGATCAATTTTGTGAAAAGCTTTGAGTAAGCAGAAGTAAGTTCTTGATATGGCTTAAGCTTGGGATCAAGAGTTCGATACTTGGTCAGCACTTGGCGAAGAATTAATTGGCTATCACCTACAATCCTGAGTTTGGTTGCACCATGGAAATGAGCAGCCTCGAGACCAGCAAGAAGTGCCTCGTATTCAGCTATGTTATTGGTGACTGGAAAATCAAGCTGAAAGGCTTGTGGAATGGTGACACCTTCAGGTGATAACAGAACGATACCGATACCCTTTCCATGAGAATTCAGAGCTCCGTCAAAATGCAGAGTCCACATATCATCTCTGATTTGATTTACGGACATCAGTTCCTCATCCGGAAACTCTGATCGTACTGGATCAAATCGAGGAAGGGGATGATGAGCGAGATGTTCTGCTATGGCATAGCCCTTGATTGCTTTCTGTTGAATATAAATGATATCGAATTGAGATAGAAAGCTTTGCCATCGCGCTAACCTATCAGTAAGAACAGATTTCTCCAGAAGGAACTTGATCGGATTCATCCTAGCGATGAGGTGGACTTCATGGGCCAGAAAATAATGCTTCAATTTCTGGACAACCCAAACCAATGCTGCACATGTTTTCTCCATCGCCGTGTATCTCTGTTCAGCGGGGTTGAGAAGTTTAGAGAGATAGTAGGCTGCCCTCTCCTTTCCTTCTTCATCCTCTTGTGCTAGGACAGCCCCCACTGTATCATCCAGGACAGAAATATAAAGTATCAATGGTCTGCCTAGAGATGGTGGTCTCAAAACAGGAGGACTTGCCAAATAGTCCTTTAGTCCATCAAATGCCTCCTGACACTTATCGTCCCAATTGAATTTGACTCCTGGCTTAGTAAGCTCGTAAAACGGCTTACACCTTTGTGAGTGCTGGGAGACAAAGCGGCGAATAAATTGTAACCTCCCGTTTAATCCTCTTAACTCTTTCAAGTTTTTGGGAGGTGGCATTTCTCTGATAGCCTTCGCCTTATTGGGATCGATCTCAATTCCCCGTTTGCTGACAATGAATCCAAGCAATTTCCCTGAAGATACCCCGAATACACATTTCTTGGGGTTCATCTTCAACTGATATTCTCTCGATCTCTCTAATACCCTTGCCAAAACTCTGGCGTGCTCAGCCTTCGTTTTAGACTTAACCAATAAGTCATCCACATACACTTCCAAATCTATATGCATCATGTCATGAAATATTGCCATCATAGCCCTTTGATAAGTGGCTCCAGCGTTCTTCAATCCAAATGGCATGACGACATAACAATATGTTCCCCAAGGTGTTGTGAATGAAGTCTTTTCTTGATCCTGTTCTGCCAGCTTAATCTGGTTGTATCCTGAAAATCCATCCATAAACGATAACGTTTCATAGCCAGCAGTGTTATCGATGAGTACATCAATATGAGGCAATGGAAAATCATCTTTAGGACACGCCCGGTTTAGATCGCGGAAGTCAATGCAAATTCTGACCTTCCCGTCCTTTTTCATAACCGGGACTATATTGGCCACCCATTGTGGATAAAGGACAACTCTAATGAATTTGGCTTTGTGTAATTTGTCGACCTCTTCCTTCATCTTTAAAGCCATTTGTGAGTGGAATCGCCTTAATTTCTGCTTGACCGGACTAGCTCCATCCTTTAATGTTAACCTGTGTTCAACCAAAGATGAGTCTAACCCCGGCATATCCTCATAACTCCAGGCGAAAGTGTCCTTATAATCCTTAAGCACTTGTACCATTGCCTTCTCATCCTCTGTAGAAAGATTTTTACTGACGAGGACAACCTTAGGTTCGTCTTCAGTCCCTAAGTTTATTTCTTTGGTGGGCTCTTCTACGGCAGCTGAAGGTTCATCAAATCTCTTCACTCCACTGGCATATGCCTCAGCTGCGTCCTCATCATCTTCCTCATCTTCAACAATGGGGTCCTTTTCATGTACTAACTCATATACCCCGTACCCATCATTGACTGACTCATCATCTGTACAATCTTCTGGCATCTGAATTGGATCTTCTAAAAGCTGAGGGATTAAAGAGCAAAAAGAACATTTATCAGCCAAATCCTGGAGGTATCTTTCTGGAATTTGCCTACCCTTAGGCTTCCTAGACTTCCTAACCTGACTAACCTGCCTAAAACTAGACTTCCTAACTTCACTAAACTGCCTATCATAACCTAAGGAAGATGAAGCAGGATGAAAATCCTGGGATACAAGTGGAAATACAGGGGAATCCTCCCGTGGGGAGGGACAGAGTAGATCTAGGAGAGAATCTTGACCGACGGACCCGCGCGATGGGGTGTAATCGGACAAGTAAGATGTTTCCTCGATAATGATTTGGGAAGAATTTGTTGCCAAATTGGCGTTTTTTTTTGGACAATGAAAGAATTAAACATAAAGCAAGAATGAATACAAATGGGAGGAGAATCGGACGGAGGAAGCGGCACCAAGGCCAGAGGATTAGGGGGATCATATAGCAATATGTCCCAGATCAGATCACACATCCTCTCTAGGTCGAGAGGAGATTGTGGAATAAAGTCCCGAGGGGACAGAGTTATCATAATGGGCGGAGCCCGTGGAATATCTTCAATTATGACCCGCGACCAAGTCGGGGTCAAGAGTAGTGTACGAAAAAGAGTATGGAGCATGAAGACATGTGAAGGATATGTCCCCCTCCATAGCAGATCTGTTGTGTAACCAGCTTCATAGGGGTCATCTGGCTCCCCTTCATCAGTTTGTTCGGACAGCAGTACCCGCTTGTCAAAGATTGCGCCAGGGCTCTCAATTAGCTCGTCGATCTGCGGTATCCACTTGGGTTCTGCAGGATCCAGGAATAATCTATTCAGTGCTATGTATAGGTCCCTCAGGTCGAACCATCTGTACCATTCGCATTCGCGGTCATGGAATTTCCTCCTTTTCATAGGCCGCAGAGCCTCCAAGGATTGATACGTAAGTAATTCGGAACAATGTCTGGCTAAATCCCTCCCATATATGTCATGGAAGTCAAAACATGAAGTAATGACCACCATGTTGTCGTGACTAAGTATGGGCCCTTTCACAAAGTGTGTATATAGAGTCCATGTTAAGGGATCTCGGCCTTCTTTCAGTGGTGTGGACATTGTTTCCAAGATTTATTGACCATCTTCTTGCTGAACCCTGTCTTGCTTCAGTTTCCTCGGCCTATAGCCCAGACCGCTTCCAGGTACTGCCCGATGATCTTTAACAGGAGTGGTCCTGCCTTGCAATTGTGTGCCCAGACCTTTCCCAGGCTTGTAGCCGTTCTTCATCATGATTCTCCATCCCGGGGTACTCATGCACTTCCCCCTTTTGATAGCATTTAATGGGTATGGAGAAATGGTAGCGGCTTTCAAAGGATCAGCCACTGGACGGTAGACCTGTAATACCGACAGAAAAGGTTGTCGGCCAGGTAAAACAGCAGATTTAATATTCAATGTATGAGCAGCAGCAAGGATCGGCATGCTCGTCACTTTAATAATTCGTCCTTTATGAGGGAATTTGAGGCATTGGTGATTCGTAGAAGGAATCGCCTCAAGAGTTTTGATATAAGGACGTCCAAGAATGACATTTATGGAAGGGTCGATTTCTAGAATATGAAATTCGACCTCTGCATGACTTACTGGACCTAACTCTACCTTTAAATAAACCATTCCCAGAGGGGAACGGGTAGAATTGTCATATGCCGTAACTGAGATGGGGCTAGGCAGCCATTTCTCCTTGGGCACACCGCATAGCTCCAGGGTCTTCGGAGGTAGAACATTAATTGAAGCCCCTGTATCAACCAGGCATGCATTCACGGCCTTTTTGCAGATATTGACCGTGATGCTCAGAGCCATGCTTCTGGCGGCTGGCGGTGCTAGTTCCGATGTGTGGAATGTAATTGAGGGCTGATCCCCCTGAGGAACTAGTAGTGCTGCAATTTTCTCTACCGGCACGTCTTCATTGACCATCACCTTCTGTAGGTATTCCATTAAAGCTTCTTGGTGAATCTTGGACCTTTTAATCAATTCCAGTACAGTGATCCGTGCCGGTGTTCTGTCCAGATGTTTCAACAAGTCATATTGAGTGCCTGGTGCACTCTCTTCATTATGGGCTTCCTCAGTCGGCTGTGATGGACCGTCTCTGACTGTGGACTGAGGAAAGACCTTGTTGAAAATCCTTCCACTCCGGAGCGCATGTTCCTCGACCGTGGAGGATCCGGGTGACACCTTGAGTACCGCAGAGTCGGGTGGCGTAAGTGGTGCGGAGGGTTGATGCGTAGGTGGTGGCGTTGGGTTAGGTGGTGATGGCGCGGTGCGGATTAAAGGCCTAGATGGTTGGATGGTAGATGGGTAAGTGGTTGGCGAAGTGGGGAATGGTACGCGTAGTAACGGTTTGGATGGTTGGGGCATATCTGGGTAGGTGGTAGCGGTAATGGGTGAAGTAGGAAATGGTACGCGTAATAGTGGCCTAGATGGTAAAAGGGGTGCGTTATTGGTTTGCGGTGGGGTATATGATGGAGGCGTAGGAGTGCGGGGCGCAATGGGTCTAAGGAAGGTGGGTAGTGGTAGTGGGTTATTGGATGCGGGCGAATGATATGTGGGTGTGGGTAGAGGGGTGATGGTGACGGGTTGTGGTCTGGGTATGTGGATGGTGCGGCGTGGTAGTCGCTCTGCGGTACTTTGAACGTGACCCGTTGAGTAGAGAGAGGAAGAGTCCTCTATCCTCCATTGTTGCCCACGACCAGCCTCAAACTGGCTGTTCGTTAGAATGGGAGCAACCTGGTTCTGATTCTGGTGCTCCGGGAGCGGATTCTGCACTATGCCCATGTTG
This sequence comes from Zantedeschia hybrid cultivar, assembly GCA_030544215.1. Classification (NCBI taxonomy): domain Eukaryota; kingdom Viridiplantae; phylum Streptophyta; class Magnoliopsida; order Alismatales; family Araceae; genus Zantedeschia; species Zantedeschia hybrid cultivar. The sequence continues at coordinate 66,131,822 of JARZZO010000005.1, read as the reverse complement.
GGTGGTGCTGCTGCTTGTGCTGGTGGTCTTGCTTGCTGCTGTTGTTGCTGCTGTTGCGGTCTCCTCGCCTTCAGGGCTGTTATGTATTTCTTCATTTCCTCCCAGTCTATGCCGCCCTGCTCGTTGAGATCATGAATGTAATCTCTGAATTGGAAGCAGGTGTCAATGGTATGCCCAGGTTGCCTATGGAAGTAGCAATACCTAGACGTATCGGCATTTTGAGGCCAGACGGCCTTTTCCCTTGGCAAAACTAAGGCATTGGCTGCCATTAAAGCACTAAAGATATCGGCCAAGGATTCTGGGAGTGCCGGATATTCTGCCCTTTTCGGGCCTGGAGGTCTCCTCTGCTGGTTGTAGTCACCAGGAGGAGGGACATTGTGGTACGCCGGCGGTGCGCGTGGCTGGTACTGTGGCTGTTGTTGCTGATACTGCTGTTGCTGGGGTTGCTGGTACTGCTGTTGCCGTTGCGGCTGTTGCTGTAGCTGTTGCTGGTTTTGATTCTGATTCGGCTGCTGGGGCCGCTGATACTGCTGTTGGTACTGGGGGTTCTGCTGCTGTCTGTACCTTTGCTGCTGTGGCCTCTGGTACTGCTGCTGACTCCTCACGAACTGGGGCGAGTTATTGTTCATGGTGCTCACTTGCTCATGAGAGAGCGTGCCCTCGGTAGTCGGACCTGTGCTGGGAGAGTTCGGCACTGCAGGCTTCCGAGGCGGAGGCCTGCTAGGTCTATGAGGATCAAAGATGCTAGAGAATGTAGCGTCCTTGAAAGCATTCTGGCAGTACCGTGCTCTTTCATAGAGCTCTGCCATGTTAGTCAAATTGTTCAAAGAGAGGACGAGCTTGAACTGGGGGGTGGCATTGGAAATTAACATTTTCACTTGTTCGGACTCGGACAAGTGATCCTTCACCTTTTCAGCCAGACCCCGCCACCTGTCAGCAAAACTGACAAACTCCTCATCAGGTTTCATCTTTTCTGCAATGAGGTCCGTGATAGACAAGGAGGGTGCAACTCTGTCCTGGTATCGTTGAATGAATTTGCGTGAAACGATACCGTAATCTTCTACTTCTGAGGGTTCCAGGGAAAAGAACCACTCGAGGGCTGGTCCCTCTAGAGATCTCCTGAACAAGAAGGCCAACGACCTCTTATCATTCTGCCAGAAAGAGGATTCATACATGAACTCCTTCAGATGTGTGAAGGGGTTACCAGTACCGTTGTACTTTCGGTACACTGGCATCTCAGAGGGTGGCAGATGGAATACTGGCAGACTCGGTAGACTGATTTCTGGCACAGCTTTGACCCCCATCATTTTCTGGAGGTTATTAAATTGCTCATCCATACGCTCCATTTTGGCCAGCAGCGTTTGTGTGGTCAGATCTGCTTGAGGAGGAGGAGGAGGAGGTACTTGGTAGGCCTGTTGCCTAGAGTACGTTGGGCAGGGTGGACAATAGAGGGGAGGTCCGGCAGCGCTTCCGCCATGCCCGAGGGCATTTTGATAAGTAGGCGTTTGCGGTCTAGCCGGTTGCCTAGATGATGAAAGCTGCGGCCCAGCTGGCCGAGAAGTAATATGAAGGCCCTCCAAGGCCTGATGGATGTAAGGAGGAGGAAAAGAAGGTTGCTGAGGAACAGCAGGGGGAGCCACAGGGTTCGGATCGGCAGGCTGCATAGGTGCCTTCCCCTTCAAAATAGATTGGATCGCCTCGAACTGCTGAGGGTCCAGTCGGGAGGCAAGAACTCCCAGAGCATTGATGAGATCCGTAGGATCAGAGGATGAGGGATCATTCTGATTCATGTCCCCCTCAAGATCAGGATTAGGGATCGCATATTCATGCGGAAGAGGATCAGGATATTGATCACGTGGAGGCAAAAGAGGTGTCCGAACATTCCCATCTAGACGATACGGAATGGGGATAGAACTACGGGAGGCATCAGCATCTCTCCCACTCTCATAGTTGTACTCAGGATCCCGAGGGGCATTAGCATCTCCCTCGTAATTAACCATGGCGTCTGGAGCCACACTCAAGTCCCTACCTGATCGTAGCAACATGATGTTAGATTCCCTTTTCAAAGATTTAATCAAACAAGTTGTACAGAGATTAATCAAACAAGTGGATGCTTAACGTGATTTTAGGATTCCTTGTTGAGTTATTTGAATTGGATTAAACCACAATTTCGCTCAGGGAAAGGATCCTAGTTTCAGTTCGATTTCCACCGTTATTCTCTAGGGCTTTCTCTCACAACGCTTTCAGAATCTAACCGGGACTTCAATTGGTACAACCAGCCCGATGATCAAGGAGGAATACCTTGATTTTGGGGACTTATGGAGGTCTCAACGTCAACTTCTCTAGTCTGATCAAGGGACCAACCCAATCAGAGAGAGTTGCTGACGTCGAGTAATGTGTTCCTAAGAAGAGGAGGGATTAGCCTCAATGCGTATGTCCTGTGGCCTGGACGGCCTCTAATGCTTAGTAAGTAATGGGTAGCTAGCACTCAAAACACAGAAATCTGGAAACTGAAAAAGATTAAGAAACTGTCTGAATCGCGTCGATGTTAGTCGACGCTATTCAAAACAGAACTTAATTTTTCGCAGAAGCAGATGCAGACAGCAGAGAAACTGTGAAGCCTGAAAGGCGTCTAGGTAGGTTGACGCGGTTTTGAAACGCGTCAGCTATCCTGGACGCTTTTCAGTTCGCAGAAACAATTTTCCAGGAGGATTTTCTGGGTTGAATCCTCCTCAAACAAGGTAAAAAGCAGTAAACAATCGACTCATGCAAAATTTTTAGTTCCAGATTTTAAACAGGATGATTTACTAACTAACAACTAGAAAAACAATCAATCACACATCATTTTTATCACAAAAACAGCTTTTTGAGTTAATCAAGGGGGGGGGGCAAGATCTTGCCACTGGGGTGTGCACGTGGTGCACGAGGGAAATTAATTAAACTAAATACTCACCAATTGGTGAGGACGTGTCCAGAGACACAAGTGGTACACCGTGGGTGCCCGATATGATGATAGCAAGAACAAAAAGAAACTAAAAGATGGCGAGACTAAGTCCCACCGTGATCGCCAAAAAAGCTGTAGGTGCTTAGAATGACCGTGTGATTAACATGAAATATCTATGTTGTTTAGTGTAAACTAACCTATTAAAAACAGCAACTAAAGTGCAGTGATCGCCAGAAACTTTTAACTTAAAAAGTTTCAAAAGAGAGTATGATCGCCTACCTTTCAAAACGCGGAAGATTGAGTCCTTGGTTCCCCTTCCTCAGCCGGCTGAAGAAAGAGAGCCCTTTTCTTTGCCTCTTTGTTCTTGCTATTGAATTTGAGGTTGAGGATCGTCCAGAAGTTGTGCTTAATTTCCCCTTTTTGATCTTTTTTTTAATGGCTTTGAAACCCCTTAAATCAAGTAGGTTTTGAAAGATTATGCTGTGGTGTGTGTTTGCATGAAGTGAATGAAGAATGAAATTAATGAAGATGAATGCAGTAATGAAAAACTTATGCCCAATCGGTTGAAGCTTTGAAAGGATGAAGATCTTGAAAGGGATGCCGACTTCTGGAAATGGCAGCGCTCCGGCGTTACGACGTTGTTGCTTCGATCTTCAACTCACTATAACGCTATGGCTCAACTCAATTCAATTATGTTCTCTCTTTTCTTTTTTTTAACTCCTCAATATGCAGGGTATTTATAGGCATTCCTTGCGTTCGAGATTAACATTAGAAAACTCCGAATTTATCTATCTTAACCGACAGATAAATACTGATTAATTCATCTTTATCTGTAATTATCTAAAACGCGTCCACCTTGGCTGACGCCTTTCAGACTAATTAAGATAAGGATAAATATCCGGGAAAACTTATCTTTATCTTTATTAGGTAAAAAGCGTCCACTTGTGTAGACGTCTTTTAGACTAATTAAGATAAGGATAAACATCCGGAGGGGAAGTTAAAATCACTTAGGAAACCTAAAACGCGTCGACCTTACAAGACGCCGTTTAGTTAATTAATTAATTAATTAAAATTCAAATTTAATCGTTAAAACAGGAATAAACTAGAAATGGCGTCCACACAGGTCGACGTCTTTTAGAATTCTTCATATTTTAACTCAAATTTGAGCTAAAATCAATTCAATTGATTAACTTAAACACATCTGTTAAATCCGACACTCAAAAAGATTAATAAAAATTAATTAATGATTAATTATCAGACCATTTTGAGGCATTATTGTGTGATATAAAATTTACTCGAAATGACGTCAAAATTAGCGTGTCTACACCTGTGTCTGGCAATCTCAAGACTTGAGCCCATGCACTCCGAATTCCCGCCTTCAGCCTATCAGTAGGAATACTGAGAGAGCCTACGTGGCATCCTCGCGCTAGTTCCCGCTGACTGTAGGCCCTTGGGCCTCTAGGCTAAATGGGCATGTTTCGGTCGAATCCAAATCGCCCTTCATCACTGGCCCCCTCACTCCTAAATTCGAATTTCAAATATGGGAAAGCCCGAAGGAGGGTTGCCTTCATCAACAGGCGTGGGACATGTAGCATTAGTTGCCCTTCAAAAGGACGTCTACTCATCGAAGGAAACGACGTTCTTTCACTTTTCGCGATCTCTGAGTGATCCTTAGCATGTCGGTTGTACTTCAAAAGGATGCCCATTTATAGAAAGGGATGACGTCCTTTTGCTTTTTGCGATCCCCAAACACCCCTCACATCCGAGCTCTCTTCGTGTCTTCACAGTACGACTTTGCCACTTTTTTTGATAAAAAAAATACACAAGCACTTCCATTAAAAATTGTGTTTTTCAACGATTAAATGTTTGGACAAAAATACCTTACAAAAGTTTGTTTTGGCAAAGAGAGTTGAGCAAAGAAAAAAGATATTTTAGATATTTTAAACTTTGTTTTAAATGAGCGAAGAATAAGGGTTATTTAAATACGCAAAGAATAAGCTTGGATATGTAATTAAATACCCAAAGAAATGGACCAAATTTTATATTGATTTGATCAACTTCAAATTCTTAAAACATTCTTAAAAATTAATGTGATTTTATGATACATGACTTTGGATTGTCTACCAACAAATAAAGTAGATTTCAAAACTCAAATTTCATAGATTACAAGAATTTAGATAAATTAAAACTTTATTGGTTTGAAATTTTCAATCATTACAAAAAAAAAATCAATCAAAATTGAGTAGTAATATTAATTTAAAATAGCAAAAATTGTATGCAAAAGCGAAAGAACTCATTTATGTTTCTATTTTCGCTTTTGTCTATGATAAACCTTATATCAAATGGAGGCGGAAGGTGCTATTTCTATTTTATAGGAAGTAAAGTTGTGACACAACTTTAATTTTTTTACTGCCCGAGGTCTAACATCTTGTACCTTGGGTACTGACATCGTCATCCTTAGAAGTCATGAAACTATTTCACAACTTCATTTTTTAAAATTCAAAAGAAAAACTTGCGCCAACACGACGTCTTATGTGGCGGGACCATGCTGATGAGGATATTTGACCAATCAAAAGTGTGCTAGATTTGTAATTAATTTTAAAAGTGTGATAAATTTAAAAATCATTTTTTTAAATAGTGCTTCTTTAATAAAAAACCATAAAGGAAAATAGGAAAAAATCAAGGGGGGAAGCAGGAAAAGAAGGAAGGAGGAGACAAGGGAAAGTGAGAAAGGGGGGGAGGGGGGGAGGGGGGGAGGGATGGGGGTGGATAAGGAAAGGAGGGAAAGGGGTTCATGCATAAGGGAAGAGGGTCCATGCCTAGTTACAAGGCCAAGAATAAAGTTGTGCTATATTTGTAAATTAATTTTCAATTTTTCTATTTTAAAAATAATTTTTTAGATTTTGTTATTTTTTAAAAATAGCATGTTCACATCACCTGTAGCTCCTTCTCCACTACGTTAATTGGTACCTCCACTATACTTAGAATCTAAAGCTAGTTAAATATAAATTGGTTGAAATAATGACATAAAAGAATGTACAATGCCATAATAGAATGCACAATCAAGAGAGACCCACACCTATCTCCTATCTTTCACACCTTATACTACATACTCATCTTCCACTTCTAAACCTTGAAAAAGTAAAAGATAAGAAGTAAACCTGATGCTAATGAAAGTTTAGTAAAAGTTAATGGAATCTTCACTGCATTGGTTCTTCAAGGGGCCGCTTTTATCATATCTTGTTGTTTAATCCATGTTTAAATGGCTGATTGCCTAGAATAAACACTGATATCCTCAAAGGACGACCAATATCTACAGTGACACATTTAAGCAACTAGGTAGCTTAAAACAAAGTTTTGTTGATAATGTATTATATGAATTCCCTTCTAGGAATCTAAAGGATTGTAGATAAATTTGAAGAATTGTAGAACCCCATTGGTTGGAAGACAACTTTTAACCTAAATTCAAATATTCTAACTGATATAGGAGGAATGTAGAAGGTGATGATTGAAGGAGAAAAAGTGAAATAGGGTTCAGAAGAGAGAGGAGAGTGAGTCTCGAGGCTACGCTAAAATTATAGAATTCTAATATAAGTTTAGACATTATTTTTAGTGAGGACTGGGTTAGTTAACATAAATCTGCAATTTTTTGAAAAATCACAATTTAAGCACATATTTTCATTTTAATATATTTTTTGTGAATAAATCATGATTTATTGAAAGAATCTTTAAAATATTTACAAACTCAAAAAGTACCGATTTAATCATGTTTTAATCACCTATTTTTAAAAAATATATACCTCCTTAGAAGAAACTCACTCATTTGTATGCTGGATGTTTTTAATTTCTATATTATATATTAAATTATATTATATATATAATATTAACATTTCTTACATGATTTTTTCACAAAGTTTTCAGATTTTTGCCAACTTGAAATCTTTTTTCTCAAGCCAATTTTTTCCCAAATCCTGACTTGGTGACATTGGACACAGATGACAAGACATTATCAATTGCAAAGGTGACCAGCAGGTTGCCTATTTGACCATGGACAAAAGATGCTTACCTTGGCATACATTCGAATGTCTTATAATCTTGGTTGGCACCTTAGTTGCTTCAAAATGGTTCCTTGTAATGCTTTTACTAGGTGAAAGCATCTTAAATTTCTACCTAGTGATGCTATATAGACGTATAAGAAGTCCAACATGAGTCCATTCACTTGTCCTTCCAAGCCTGACAATTTTCTACAGTTTGTTACTTCAACCTTTGAAAGGAGAGGATAAGGAAAAGGGAAGAGGAAGAACAAGTAATTATTTCTATCTTATCTTAATGTTATTGTTATATCGATTCTCCTTCCATTTTTTGATGAAGCAATTTAAACTTCTTGGTTCTTCTATCGCATCATCCCTATTTTTCTCACTTTCTTTGCAATGATTTAAAATTGGAGGGAAGGTGTTGAGGATACCCTCTTGCATATTTCAAAAGTCACTTTAAAATTAAGATTTCAATCCATCCAACAACAATTTCCACTCTCCAATAAATGAACAAACATTACACAAAGTAAAAAATAAACTGAATCTGCCGAGTAATATGATAAGAATTTAAGTATTGTTTAACCATTCTTAAAAATACACGAATTTAAGTATTGTTTAACCATATTTCATATGTCGCCTTTCTCCAGTTAAACATGCATCTTATATGAAGAATTAATATCTAATAGAATTCTACATAGCCAGCATATAGATTATAGCTTATGAGAACAATGTGAATTTTGTGAGAAGTTGGTAAACCCCTATAATTCGTCGGTAATGAAAGGGAACTTACAAGGACTTTCAGTTTTGGTTTGTGAACTATTATGGCATTAACAAATCTTGAGGGAGTACAAAGGTCACTTTTTTACTGCCTCTTTAGGTTTAGTCCAGCGCTCTGGCCTTCAAGGAGAGGCAAACCAAGCCTCCAGTCTTCTTGAAGGAACCATGAGCTCAGAATTCATTAGATTCGGAGACTAGAAGAGATCTGCTTCAATTCCGAGTGATGCCGGAATCCCACCGCTTACAAGGTAGCTAATTTCTTGGTGAACTTGGGTGAAGGCATGATGAGATCCTCTACTCGGTTTTTTCAGCCAGATTCGCCTTCCCAAGGATGTAGTTGGCAGATATGAGGTTGGATGTCTGAACTAAGATCGGAGACGATATGCATGATCTGCCATGGCATCTGGAGTTACTGATCTACTGCACCATCTCTGCTGTATTCCCATCAGAACGTCCTGTCTTAGAGGTAGGGATGTCAACCGGGTGGACCAGCCCATGGTCCAACCCAACTCATATTAAAAGAAATTAGATTGGCTCAAGTTATATAAATTGAGTTGGATTAAATTTGAGTTGAAATTAGTTAAATCTATACTGGGTTGGATGGAAAATGGATTGGGCCAATTTAATATATTGATTTTTACAATAATTCATACAAAAAGCATAATACTTTAACAAATCATTTATAAATAGGGTCAGTCCAACCCAACCCACTCACTATTGAATTGGAATTGAATTTGGACTGGACTAAAATTAGATTGAGTTATTTTGAATTTAGATTAGACCTAAATTATCATATAACTCAACCAAATTTACATCCCCACTCACAGGGAAGGTAGCCAGCTTCGGCCTGCATGGAATGCCATTATGCCAGCACTTCTGTGACGACAGGACGTCCGTGTCAGGGCCGGATCTTCCTTTTCCACAGTCGGCCAATCAAAGACCAGTCAGCTTAAGGGCCAACTTTGGATGGTTCTGAAGGGGGATTTTGAAGTCCAAGCTACCCGTTTGGTGATACAGACATGCATAAAGGAAAAGGAGAAAGATCCTGCCCCGACATGATCTTGAGCATGGAAGCAGATTCCGAAAACTGCGGCCGCACTGGTGCAGCAGCAAGTATTATTCTGGTACAAGAGGACTGAACTTTCCTGATTCCTGTAGGTAACAATGCCTACGGGGCCTCCCTCAGAAGGATTAGTAGCCCCATCGTCCATTTTGAAAGTTGGGGTGGCTTCCACTTGGCTTGTAGAGAGTGGCCAGTTGGGTGAGAATTTTTCTTAGACACATCCAGCATGACCAGACCTATGCAGATCTCCTGTCGGATTGAGGTATGTCTATATGCGTAGCAGCAACATTCGAGAGAAGGGCCGTATGCAGTAGCGTGACGGATCCCACCTTCCCCGGCGCAGGCTGGTGATGGGGTTTCAAACCGGGGGTTTCGCCGTAGAAAAAAAAAAAAAATGTTCTCCCCACCCCAACATCATCTTCGGATCGATCTTTCATCTTCGTGACCGGACTCTCGCAAAATTGAGCAGGAAAATCTCCAGATGCAGCCAGCCTCGATCTCCTGACCTCTGAGTTGGGAGCCTAGTGCCCATCCACTGGGCTACTTGAACCAAAAAGTTGAAAAAAAATCCAAGAAAGGTTTCTTTTGGGAAAGTAGACTGACAGTGAGAGACCTACCAGCTATCTTAAATGATTTAAATAGATGAGCCTACGGCTAAACATTAAAAAGTCGAAAAGTTTCGGCTATTGACCAGCAGAAAGAAGAAAACAAACCGAAACAGATGCACGAGTGTTTGACTATTCAGTTTTTGTGGTGCAACAAAAACGTTAGTTGAACGAGCTTAATTATGATGATCTTATTTTAAAAACATATTGATGGAGGGAGTTTCAGGTTAGAAATAATCTTCAATGGAGCGTTGACAGGACTAGTAATAGGTTGGCCACCTCATCATCACCTTCTACCATCCTATTATTCGGTGCTCAAGACTTGATAAATAGTACAAGAAAGATAAACAGAAAAAGGCAGCCCAGCACCATGAGGCTTCTACCACTGTGGTTCTGCTCCTGGATTTGAACCCGTGACCTCCAGGTCCCAATTGAGCAACGTTACTGTTGCACAAAAACTCACCTCCAAGTTAAAGAAGAGAAACAAAAACAATCCATTTCTTGAATAAAACATAAGTTATATCACCAATTTGTAAGCCATACCCAGAGATGAGACATCTGGTATTAGTGGAGTTATTTCCATGACCTAAGAACAAGACAAGAACATTAAAAGATAAAAGAAAGAAGCAAGCACAAATTTGAGAAACAGAAGAAAAAAAAATCCCGGAGAATATAAATCCTGGCGAAGGCATAGAGTTAGTAAGATGATTCCACTAAACATGATAACAGCAGATTGGCAATTGTCACTGCAGCCACACTTCAAATAAGCACAATTGATAGCATCTAGAATACAGGAAATTTTTTGATATGTCAGTCGAGGAAATTTCAACATCAAGAAGTCAAGAACATTAATTACAAATTATCCATAGAACTTCAACTACAAAAATCGTTTTAGCAGACCAGCAATGGAGTTACTCGTCAGAACAGCTAATGAGTTCGGGGAAATGAAGAACTTGAGAATGTTAGATCACAAACTTAATAGTCTTAGCAATGACAAGTGTAGGTTCAGTTATATCATATCCCACTTTAGGTGCCATGACACAACAGAAAAAAGGGATAAGGGGAAGTAATGATTATTCCATTAGTCACTACTGTAAAAATTCTAAAAAGCTTTTCCGGTTCATTAGTGTAGTACAGATTCTGGAAATCAGAAAATTTTCTACAACACTCTTGTGAAATTTGGTTTATAGTTTTGATGCCTCCCCATTACTATATAACAACTGATTAGTAGATTCTCCAAGAATGAATGTGACATTTCAAAACTCAGGTGCCTGTATGTGTTAATCATTCAGGGAAAATTCCCAAAAACCCTCTTTCCCTTGAGTCGTAAGCTAGATCTACCACATAGCAATACAACTGAACTAACCAAATCCTAATTTCTTGCATATTTCAAAAAAAAAGTGGCATCCTAAACATTGTGAACTTTAATATGTCGGATGGTATGAGACATGAAAATCCACCAAACTCGATGTCATTAAGTTTTTCAGTTTTGCTGCCTAACCATGTAGAAAATTTTCTTTCCCCTGTTTGTGAAACTCAGACAGAAGCACTTGAAAGGTTACTCTACAGTACAATCCGATGTTTTAATGGATTTAGGGGCCAACCCAAGATATGAAGGGGAAAGGAGAGAAAAAATAAAAAAGAGGGGAAGAAAGAAAAGAAGAGATGAGAAAAATGATTAACTACCATGAGTTTTTCTTTACAATGGTATTCGACTTTCAACCAGCTTGTGAACAGCCTTACACATGAATTTCCTACGGTACCGAAAGAAAGCCAAATTCACCCGGAACATTAACGGAGGAAAATGTTCAAAAATATTACCATATTCACCAGGATCTGAGCCAAATCTTCCGTTTGCAGCCAGGTTAGCGTTAGCCAATATTAAAAACATGGCCCACACAAGCCATGTCAAAACTTTCCACATTGACATCAACCTCCCAGGCTGCCATCAGTTGTGCTTCAGCAGAATCCTAGAGCCAGTAGCTACACCTTTCACATAGGCCATTGTCAATGTTCTGACCGAAGTTGCCCGCTTTCATGGATACAGAATCTTCTTTGCTCTTAGACAATCTTTTCCTCGTGAACATCATGACACTGTTAGCATTCTCAACCACAGAATTTCCACTCAATATTAAAACAAATGCAGAAACAAAATCTCTCAAATTTTGGGACACCCAGAATCATCTGAAAAGGGCATGCCAAAGAAAATCCTCTATACTTTCATGCTTAGAGAATAATAATAAAGATTTCATTATTTTTATTAGATATCAAGAGTAAACACTCATTTAAATTATACATACAAAGTTTAGCACTTTTTAACATCAACCTCGGATGCAAAACTTCTTAGCCAAAACAGTTTTGGGGTCATGGTTTGTAGGATCAGGTACCCAGTTTTTTATTAGCTGATTCAGTCTGGGCTCAGGGTATAACTGTCAATCACAATATTTAGGGATTTCATTAATGTTTTCAAGCAATTTCTCTAGAATAATAGCCAAAAAAGGAACTAGGATTGAATTTTCACTTAAGCATGGTAACTACTACATTTCAACTATAATTCTAAAAGAAAAGCACCCTTATCCAAAGAGTGAAATATAACTAGACATCATATGTGCTCTGAACATATCAATCACATGTAGCAAGCCTCATGAAAAACTCCAAGCATGAACTCTTTGCCTAACATGCTAAACCTGACCACTTCATTAGGATTTTGTCCTCCTTTGGCTTCTAGAGCTGCAAGCATTTTTTTCCAGGTTTTGGCTTTACAATATCACTCAATGAAGGATGAAGATCCTGAGAACAACTAATCTGCTTGTCTGTAATGCCACTTTCCAAATTAGTCCTCCATTCATCGAAATTGACCAGGGTTTTTGTGTATTTGTATTCCCAATGCAGAAGTATTGGCTAAAAGTTCTTCATCACTCCAATTACTAAGAAAATCTGCATGCGTATCTTCCCCAATAACAGTTACGTCAGAATCATGGTTGTGCAGTCCCTCCTTTTTCTGCTGGCAGCTGGATGCCTGCGTTATTTCCCAAAAAACAGCTACTGGAAAAGTTTATCGGCTACTCTCATGGGGTCCCCTCCAGCCGTAATATCATTGGATGTCAAAGTAGATAGTTCGTCAACTGTGTCATGTCTCTGAACTGCATGCCACTTCCCCCGCCGATAAACACATATTAGTCCTTGATTATGGCTGCCAAGATAATTTTTCTTTAATCCTGCTATGATTTGGGATGTCAATTGTGATATGGTGTCTTTCAAGGCACTATCCGTGGATTGAATATGTGTGTCCCTGCTATTTTTATACTTGTGGAGATTTAACAGGTTTAGAGTTGGACATTCCACCACACGTCTGCATAGGTGGCTAACCCTCTTTAGAAGTTGCCAAATATCCCCATGATTATGCACTGCATCTCCTGAAATAGACACCCAATTTACTGCCTCCTTCCAACTGAATTGACTAAGCTGACTCATTGGCGATCAGGTTGGTGAACATCATTTTCAACTCAGCCGCCTTCCTCATATTGTTGGAATGTTGCAGATCCTTATCGGACCTATAGGAACGATAAGGCTGCACTACCTCCTTCTATGTCCAACTAGAACCAGATGAAGGTGATTCAACTTCTATATCAACACAGCAACAATTGGAACCCCAGCCCAGTTTTATGGTTTTGTGAACTTTCAAATGGTCTTCAACCTCCACCAGTACTTTTGCAAAAGCCAGATTATTCCATCCTTTGGGGCATGTTTGGCATAACTTTTGATTGGAAGCCACTTTTGGCTTCCTCTTATAGCATAAAAAATAATGGATGGAAGTGGTTACAACTAATTTCAAGATGTTATAAAAGCTAGACCTCCCCTAACAACTGCACTTTTTCTCCAATTGAGGAAGCTCCAATTGAAGCTTTTGATTGGAAGTGCCCAAAAACCACCTAAATGCTACGTAAGTGCCTCCCCATACCTACCTTTTTTTCTCGTAAGATAACTAGATAAAAATTTAAAAGTACTTCTCAGAAGTTGTGCCAAACATGCCCTTGGTATCATCATCATCTTCCTTCAAAGCTCCAAAACTGTTAGTAATGCTTCAAAACACCTCGATATTTTATAGATGAAGTGGCACTCCTTTGAGACGACACCAAACTCGCTGCTTTGAAGAAGCTTCACAAGCATGGATAGCAGTTTCGGCCGGTACCGGTACGTATCGGTACCGGCCCGGACCGGTACCGATACCCCCATTTAGGGCCGGTACCGTAAAAAAATATATATATATATTGTACCGGCCCGGTACCGGTCCGGTTTCGGCCGATACGCCCGAAACCGGACCGGTAAAATGGTGTTTCACTGTCCCCTCTCACAGAAACAGATCTGTGAGAGGGGAAGCTCGGTTTTTGCAGTGGGAGGGGAAGGGAAGGAGGGGAAAGAACCACCGCCGCCACCCGCTACCGCCGCCGCCACCTGCCACCGCCGTCGGAGACGTTTTCACCCTTTTCCGGAGACGTTTTCACCGTTTTGGATGGAAGAAAAAAAGAAGGTATGATTTATATTTTAATGTAGTGATTATTTTTTAGTTGGTAACTATTTCTTAGATTATTTACGTTCATTTTCTTGATAAAATAGATAACCCCCAATTTTGGCCCTAATTAGCGGTTAAAAATTAGGACTTTTGTCTAATTATTTAAATTAAACATCAATTGGAGTCTAATTAAGCTTCATAGTATGTTTTAAACTAGGAGTGTGCTGTCAATTGCGTTGATCGACGGTTAATTATGGGAAATCTCCAATTTTGGCCCTAATTAGCGGTTAAAAATTGGAGTTTTGTTTAATTACTTAAATTAAACATCATTTGAAGCTTAATTAAACTTCATTGCATGTTTTAAAGTATGAGCATAATGCCAAATGTTCTTATAATTGTTTCTACTTTTTTTTTATGTGTTGTAGGAATATGGCTGAATAGCAAGAGCAAGACCCAGGGTGGGCCTATATCACTTTAGTTAATAGTGCAAAGAGGAGAGTGAAATGCAAATATTGTGGCAAAGAGATGGGTGGTGGAATCACTCGAGGGAAAGAACATTTAGCAGGGAAGACAGGACAGGTGACAAGGTGTACTGTCTGTCCCCGACAAGTTGCCAACGAGATGCGTGAATTGTTGCGTGGCCAGACAGCACAAAAAGAGCAAAGGAATGAAGAGGAGGTTGAAATCCAAAACGAAATTTCAGGTAGACATAATACAAAAGGCAAAGGGATGTATACTGCGGCCAGTGGCATTTCTATACATGAGAAGCAAAGGGCTGAACAAATTGTAGACTCTAGTGATGATGATGATGAAGATCCTGAGATGGCTGCAGCTACAAGAGAGAGTTTGTGGCATCAACAAGAAGACGAAGCCCGAAGGAGAGGTGATGGACCATCAACAAGAGGCACAAGTCAACCTACAGGCCAAGTGGGTCCGATGGACAGTTATCTTTTTAGAAGACAGAGTTCTACACAGCCAAAAATCAAGCAAGTAATGAGAGGAGTAAGAAAGTCAGCTGAAGCGGCAGGACATACTTTTAAAAGCATCCGCAAATAGTTTTTGCATGCAGGTGTTCCCTCACATGCTGCTCAGTCTCCTTATTTTCAACCTATGATTGATGCGATAGCAGATCATGGTCGTGGGTTCAAAGCCCCCACACGTCGAGACATATATGGGCGGGGGCCTGATAGAGAATACAAGGAACTTCAACAGTAGGTTAAAAGTTTTAAAGCAGTATGGAAGGAGAGAGGATGCACAATTATGTGCGATGGCTGGACTGGTACCACGAAGAAGTCCATGATTAATTTTCTTGTTTATTGCACAGAAGGGACAGTTTTTATGAAATCTGTTGATGCATCAAACTATTCAAAGAGCGCAAAATATTTATTTAGTTTAATGGATCAGATGGTGCAGGAAATTGGAGAGGAAAATGTTGTGTAGGTGGTCACCGATAATGAACCAAATTATAAAGCTGCAGGGAAGAAGTTAATGGACAAGTGCAAACACCTTTATTGGGTCCCATGTGCAGCGCATAGTCTGGACTTGATGCTTGAAGACATTGGTAATGATCCGACTATCAGCAAGACAGTAAAGAGAGCCCAAAGAATTACCCAATTTATTTATGGTCATCCCAGGATCTTGAACATGTTCAGAGAAAAAGCATCTAGAGGTCAAGATCTCATCCGTGCGGGGCCTATACGATTTGCATCTAATTTTATTTCTTTAGAATCTTTGCACAAATTTAAGAATGAGATCAAGGGTTTTATGTTTAATAAGGAGTTCTTGGAGTATATGCGGATCACCTCCAATGAATCTAAATCTGAACATTTGGAAGTGAGAAAAATCAAAGAGAATAAAAAATTTTGGAGTAATATGGAGACTTATCTGAAGTTGGTGGAACCTCTCGTACAGGTGTTAAAATTGGTGGATGGGGATGATAAGAATTACATGGGATATTTGTACGAGGCAATTGACATTACTAAGGTGCACATCAAGAACGCATTTCCCAATACTTATATGAAGTGGTGGGACCTTATTGATGTCAGATGGGAAAGCACATTACACCACGACTTGCATGCAGCTGGTAAGTAAAGTCTTATACTGTTACATAGGAGATTATTTATTAAATTGACATTAGTAATTTTTCACCTAAATGTAGGTTATTTTTTAAATCCTCGAGTAATGTACAGTCATCAAGTGCATATTGATGGAGAGGTGATTCAAGGCACACTAAATGTGATTGCACATTTGTCGAGGACAATAGAAGATAGGATTGAGGCAGAGAGACAGGCAAGGAATTCCGGCTCGGGTCGGGACCGGGAATCAGGACCCGGCGATCCCGACCCGACCCGATCTGGATCGGCCGAGTTGGCCGATCCAGACTCAGTCCGGCCGGTCCAACTCGGCCGGATTTTTAAAAAAAAAAAAAAATCAGAAAAAATATAAAAAAATAAGGAAAAAAATCAGAAAAAATTAAAAAAAATCAGAAAAAATTACATACATATTATTCAATTGATGTACAATAAGAATGAATGCAATTCATGTATATCCATAAAAAATAAACATTAAAGACAACTAACTAACTAATAATTTTTGTTGTGCATTAATTAAAAAAGATATTGTTGTTGAAAAATACCTTAGAAAGATCACATTTGTGATCCTTCATCATCCGATTCATAAGTTTGAGCAGGCGGGTCATAATCTGCCGGTGCATATCCATAGCCAAACAAGGAACTAGCGAGGTCTTCGAATCCTCTTTGAATACCTCTAGGTGTGTAATGCTTGCTTGATTCCAGGCTGTCTGGTAGACCTTGATCTGTACAAAAATTGGTCCATAGGACCGCGTGCCACATCTGATGTCCGTCCACAACTCAATATAGAACTAGCAGTCCTACGACCAGAAGAACCCCTAAGAACGAATATCCCAGGCTAAGAAGCAGCAGGCATTGATCCACCTGATGATCCTATGCCTCTTCGCCGGTCCTCATCTTCTCTATTTGTCCGCAAACTGGCACGAACAGCTCTGGTGTACTCTGCATCAGGGTCATCTGGATCCTCCTCATCCTCCTCCTCATCATCATCATCATCTAAATTGATCAGGCGCTGAACAGGTAGACTGTAATCCCTTCGTCTTTGGTGCCCTAATATCTCATCTTGCAAATCCATGTGTTGTTGAGATGATAAATCTTTGTGTGCCTTTTTACCCATCATATAAGCCCTCATTTCCTTCTTCAAGGCCAGCAGGACTGACTCACATCTACTGACATCTCCTGATATGCCAACAAGATGATTTTTTAGGCGATAGATGCCACTACCCATCTCCTTTCCACACCAGTTGCATTTGACCCTCCTCCTAACACTGTCCACTAGTGTGCAATGCTGCCAACCAGGATCAGCACCATGTTGCTCCACATCATGTTCTGCCATATTCCTGCATAACATAAAAACACAAAAATGCAATCAGGTTCTAACAAGTTCAATTGAGTGGTTGGCAGACTCAATTGAACCTTAATCATACTAATCATACAAAAGCCCCAATTTTTAACACTTAATTAAAGTTAATTTTAACTAATTAACGCTAATAACAGGCAATTCATACAAAAAAATGCACATTTATGTCCTAACAAGTTCAATTGAGTGGTTGTCACACTCAATTGAACCTTAATCACGCTAATCATATAAAAGTCCCAATTTTTAACCCCTAATTAGCGTTAATTTTAACTAATTAACGCTAATAACATGCAATTAATGCAAAAAAATGCACATTTATATCCTAACAAGTTCAATTGAGTGGTTGTCACACTCAATTAAACCTTAATCACGCTAATCATATAAAAGCCCTAATTTTTAACCCCTAATTAGGGTTAATTTTAACTAATTAACGCTAATAATATGCAATTAATGCAAAAAAATGCACATTTATGTCCTAACAAGTTCAATTGAGTGGTTGGCACACTCAATTGAACCATAATCACACTAATCATACAAAAGCCCCAATTTTTAACCCCTAATTAGGGCTAATTTTGAGAATTTTGTCTAATCAACATGCTAAAAAAAATTTCAACCTAAATATTAAGAGATCTACACCATAAACACAATCATACATCATTGTTAATTTTTTTAGAATTTTAAAAAATTAATTCGAAATATACCTAAACTCGGATCGGAATGCGAACAAAAAATCCGACGTCGAGGGCGGCGGCGACGGCGACCACAGCGGCGGCGGCGGCTCCCGGACGGCCGACCGACGATGACGGGATGAAAATCCCCTCCTTTTGCTCGATATCTCAAAAAAAAATAGAAAAGAGAGAGAAAAAGAGAGAGAGAGAGAGAGAGGGCCGGCGGCGGCGGGCCGGCGGCGGCAGGCCGGCGGCGGCGGGGGGGCCGGCGGCGAGCGGCGGCGAGCCGGGGAGGGGCTGGGGAGTGGGGAAGGGCCGGGCGCCAGCAGTAAAAACGCTGCTGGCGTCTGGTTCCCGATCCCCCCTTAAGGGGGAGATCGGGACCGGCCCGAACCGGACCAGATCGGGTCCGGACCGGCCGATCTGGCCGATCTGGCCGGTCCGGACCCGATTTGGTCCAGTTCGGGCCGATTTCTGCCGTTTTTTTTTTTTTTTTTAAATCGGTGGGGGGAACAGTAATTTCCCCCCCAACTCGGCTCGGAACCCGCCGATTCCGCAATCCATGGAGACAGGTATACTTAGTGAAGATCTGACTTTAAGATTTATCCAATTACTTGTAATTTGAAGAGCCTATGAATTCTATTAATTGTTAATTCCATCTTTGTAGATGGAGGCTTATAGGCTAAGGCTAGAGACATATAATGAAGACTCTGTGCAAATTGCCGTAGAGAAAGTGAGCCCAGGTATACTTAGTCATTGCATTGTTGTCATATGTGCATAAGAAACGAGAACATACATTGATTAATTTTTTGGTTTCTTTTAATGATGACACAGTTGAGTGGTGGATAATGGTGTACAACAGAGATAGGTGTTATAATCCATTGGCTTCCGTTGCAGTGAGGGTTTTGAGTCAGACGACATCGGCAAGCCAATGTGAAAGAAATTAGAGCACCTTCAGCCTTATGCACTAAAAAATTCGTAACCGGTTAAAGGCTGAACAATTGGACAAATTGGTGTACTGCCATTACAACATGAGATTGAGGATCAAAAACATCCGGTTGAGACAACAATTGAGGGAGAAACGAGCTGCAGGGCACGCAGAAGATGTTGTTGGCCAAATTGATGTGGAAGAGTTATTGATGATGATAATCCCTTGCAGACTTGGGTTGAGACACGAGCAACTGTCGATGAGCCAATTTTTGATCCTGATGAGCAGAAGGCATACTAGATAGAGCTGTTGCTAGAGATCTAGAGTTAAGAACCTCAAAAAGGCAAAAAGAAAATTCACCTCTTCCTTCACATGAGCATCAGAGTCAGACTGAGCATGTGCCTTTATTTGCACCTGATACTGAGCTTGAGCCTACTAGACACTCAGAATCAGATAGTAGGCCAGTCACTCCTAGAATGATTGGGCCACTATCATTCTTGAAAAGGAGTACATCTACATTGAAGAGGACTAATCAGGCTACCAAAGACGATCCTGCCATTAATGAGCTGAAGC
This sequence comes from Zantedeschia hybrid cultivar, assembly GCA_030544215.1. Lineage (NCBI taxonomy): Eukaryota > Viridiplantae > Streptophyta > Magnoliopsida > Alismatales > Araceae > Zantedeschia > Zantedeschia hybrid cultivar. The sequence goes on along the minus strand of JARZZO010000005.1, from coordinate 66,112,267 downwards.
AAATTTATGTGAGGCATACACCACAAGGAAAAGGATTATTGAATCGATTGAACTTGCAAAAGGATCTAGAAAGAAAAGAAAGCCAGCAAAAACAGGCATCACAAAAGAAAAAATCAAGTAATGTCAAAAGAAAGTTAATTGTTGATTATGATCAAGATGATGATGATGATGATGATGATGGGACAGAGTCTCCTAGTGATGATGCTGGTGCAGCTGCAGGTGCTACTACCGGGGGCGGAGTGTATGCACCTTCTTTCTCCTTACATATTGACACAGGAAGAGGACAACATGAAAGTCAAGGAGATTATGATTCACAAAGTCAGTATGGACAACAGTCAGGTTATGGAGGTGGCCAACAAGAAGCAGGCATGTATAGCTGGGGAGATCGAGTAGAGTATGAAGGCTTTCAATTCCATCCACCGATTCCACCCAGTAGCAGTTATGGGTCAGGGTCTTCTTCTTATCCTCATGCTACTTCTTTGCATCATGATTCTGGAATTTCATCAAGTCAACAAGCATATACTCCAAGAGGGATTCAAAGAGGGATGCACGACTTGGCTGCATCATTGTTTAGTTATGGTGAATATAGGGAACATATGCAACCTTATTATAGATACCAGCAACAGCAACCAGATGATGAATCAGAAGGATCTACGGGTTATTATCCATATTAGTATACTCACTTATGTTTTTCATAGGTAAGGATCGTTTGATTTCGTTAACATTTTGCATTGTTGTAAATATTTAGTACATTAACATAATATTTTTCATGTTTAATCTGCATGAAAATAGTCATTTTGTATGCGTTATGTGTACTTCTTTGTCTTAACCCACTTTTGTCACACCCAACACATAGCTAATTAATTGTTTACATTTTTTCTGAATTTTTTCTGAATTTTTCTGAATTTTCCTGATTTTTTTTCTTTTTTTCTGATTTTTTTGGGCCCCTTTAAGCCCGTACTAGTCGTACCGGCCGGTACCGGTACCGGTACTGCCATCCATGTTCACAAGTACCCAACCATTCATTTCACTCAGACCATTGAAGGATATTATTGTTGATTTGAATGGAACTAGTTTTCAAAATTTGCAATCTAATCATGACATCACAGGAAAAACAACCAAAGCACCTGTTGCTTCTTGGATGCTGTCTCCACCCTAGCACTGAACTCGCAACAGGCTGTCTCTCTGTTGTATCCTGCTCCATTGCATCAGATCACTTCTGATTGACAGGCAGAAACTCTTTGCCATCACCCTAGCTCTCTCCCTCCTTTTTTTTTTCAATAGGAAGCTTCCCTGAGAGGAAGCCATTGCCCACTCCATTTCACTTTGCACATGTTCAACGTTATTGGAAAGCCCTTGAGAATCTGGTTTAGGTTTTACCCCATTTGAACAAGTTATTCTGAGCCTTTGAATTGGCTCTGAAAAAAGGAAAAGGATGTAGAAGTATAGTATCAATTGGCTCAAAAAAGACAAGTACAAAAAAGTAGACCTGCAGACAAAACTATTGTTTTCAGAAAACTCTTTTTGACTGATTTTTTTATGGAGAGAGGGAGGTGATGTGTGATGAATCTTTAACCACCATCTTGGTTAGAAAGGATGCCTTAAATGTAAATCATATTTATGAGGTTACACGACAATGCAATTACAACTTTCTTCACCGCAGGCACAAGTCTTTTAAACCAAACATGGGTTATCAAAAGATGTAACTATTATAATCATAATGGCATTTAAGTGTTCCAACTAAATGCCCCCCAATATCTAACACAATAATTGGTCTTATAAACGGAGATATGAATGATGTTGACACAAACAGAATGCTGAACAGTAAATGTTAATTTATATAACCATTTTTCTTCAACATCCATGGATCAATCATCTGATAGTTTTCGTACATTATCTCGGGTCCAGAGTGTTGTTCAAAGTTAATGCCTTCCCAAGAGAGTTATACTTGCTGCACTGTAAGTGGCAGCCATCCGATTGGGTTCAATCAGATAGCTGCAGCAGCAAGTGGTGTTTTTTTTTTTCTCTAAAAATCTGCACCCTGGATTTTAGGAAAAAAATAAAAAGAGGTTGATGCAGGACAAGAAGGAGAGAGCTTGGATGAATGGCTCGGAGGCCTAGATAGAGGTAAAGAACACAGTGGGGAAGAGGAGACAAAGCTGGACAGAGGGAGAACAGGGGAGTTGGGGAAGAAGAAGACAGGGCATCCCACCCTCACAGACCAGACCCCCACGGGTCCATTGCCACAGAAACGCACCAGGCGGCAGCTCCTTTCATTCTAATCTTCATTGTGTTTCCCAAAAGGGAATACATAGATATATATAGCCCCAAAAGGAAGCCCTAATTAGAAAAAATTATCAAGTTACCCCTAGGACTCCTAAAATGGTAAAACCATGCAAAAAAATAAAAAAACAGAAAAGTGCAACAATTGGGCCCCTAATGGGCCAGACAAAATAAACAATGGACCTTTGACTCCGTTTCTCCAGTCCTTGGGTTCCTATCATTCTCCCCTTGTTTGAGAAAACTTGTCCTCGAATTTTAAAGTGAGTCAATATATATGGAGAAATGATGGTAACATACTCAGGAAATAACACCGACGGCTCATGAATCATCATGCACAAGAATGCTCCAACTTGAGGAGGAAAGTGTGCCTCAATGTCACTCCATATGTGGTCAAAATCTTGCAGACAGATGACATCTCGAACGACCTTCGGCTGATCGACCACATCTCCAAGTAGCTTTCCTGTCTTTGGCTCATTCTCTTCAGTCAGGAAGAGATCATTATCTACTATAAACATCACTAAAATCAACTTCCCCCAAATATTCATCTTCTAGTGTTGGATCGGCTACGTAGTGTACCTCTTTCATTTGATTTTCATACTCCTCGATCATCGCTGGGTTGGCCTCGTAGACAACATGTTTTGGCTTGGTCAACATGGCACAAAGGCTCCGAAGATCACCCTTCAACTAATCCAAACCGTGCTTCCAATCATTCTTGAAGTTGTTCCAATCATCCACTAATTTATCCAATCTAAGATTCTTAGACATCCCCCAATGTCTGTTCGAGTAGCCAGTAGCCATTGCCTCGAGAAGCATGAGAAGTGGCACACAAAACAATGCAAGTCGGGACAAAAGGGTGTTGAAACTGGGTGGGCCTTGCTGAGACGAGACCAACGCCGCTGACAGCACTCAAATCGAAGTCCGGGACGACCTTGAACGGCACGCACAAGCTTCCTCATAAAGCGTGCAAGTGCAGCATGCAAAATGATGCACCATTGGCCAAAGAACTGTTGGACGAGGTCCGCTTCGCTACAAGGATGTCAACTGTATGATTGGTGCACGAAACAGAGCACAAATGAGGACCTCGATATCGTGCAGAAGCAGCACGTAAAACGAGGCAAGTCAGCGACGCAGCATGTTGGATCTGGGTTGACCTTGTCGAGACGAATCCAACGTGCGAACGGTGCGCAAATCGGAGCCCGGATGAGCTAGGAACGAGGGAGGTACGCTAACGGCTCCAGTTGCACTTCCCGGCACCTAGCACGGACCTGGATTGGACCCTGACTCGAACCCAAGGCAAGGGGCTCAGACCGGTGCAAAGAGGCTGGGACCAAAGTGAACGTGGCTCGGACACTATTGACGTGGCTCGGGCCCTATTGACGTGGCTCGGGCTAGATCGAGTCAAACCCGGTTTGACCGGGTTTGGTTAAAAGGCTCGAACTGTTCGTCCCTTCTCCTCTTTTACTGTTCTTCTTCCTTTTCCCCTTCTTCACCGAACCAGAGCGGACGGCTGCGAGGATTTGAGGGGGGTTCCAGCAAGGCGGGGTGAGGCAGCGAGGCGAGTGACGACGGCGGGCGGCGACTATGTCGGCAGTGGTGACAGCCGGTGACGGCAGCGGTGGCAGCTACAGGCGACTGCAGCAAGGCCGGTGACAACGGCCGCGGGGTTGGCGGCGGCAGCAGCACCGGTAAGGGCCGGTAATGACATGGATTGCAGAATCGGTCGATTCGGATCGGAATCAGCGGGGTTCCGATCCAATTCAGAGGGGATTTCACTGTTCCCCCCCCCCCCCCCATTGATTTCAAAAAAGAAGAAAAGGTGTGAATCGATCTGAATCGGACCAAATCGGGTTCGGACCGGCCAATCAGGCCGGTCCAAATCCGGGAGATCCGGTTTGGCCCGATTCAGGCGCTCCTGGATCCGCCCTTAAGGGGGGATCGGGAGCCAGCAGCCAGCAGCGTTTCTGTTGCTGGCTACTGCACTTCCCCCGTTCCCCCAGCCACCGCCGCCACTCGTCGCCGGTCCCCCCGCCACCGCCGGACGTCCGCCGTCGGCCGTCCGCTGCCATCTTCTTCTCGCTCCTCTCTCTCTCTCTCTCTTTCTCTCTCTCTCTCTCTCTCTCTCTCTCTCTCTCTCTCTCTCTCTTTTTCTTTGAGATCTCGACCGAAAGAAGAGGGTTTTCACCCCGTCATCGTCGGTCGGCTGTCCGGGAGCCACCGCCGCTGCTGTTGTCGCCGTCACCGCCGCCGTCGACGTCGGATTTTGTTTCCGCATCCCAATCCGAGCTTAGGTATATTTTGATCTAATTTTTTTTTAAAATTCTCAAAAAATTAGAAATGATGTATGATTGTGTACATTGTGTAGATCTATTAATATTTAGGTTAAAAAAAATAGCATGTTGATTAGACAAAATCTCTAAAATTAACCCTAATTAAGGGTTAAAATTTGGGGCTTTTGTATGATTAGTGTAATTAAGGTTCAATTGAGTGTGTCAAACACTCAATTGAACTTATTAGAACCTAATTGTATATTTTTTTGCATTAATTGCATGTTATTAGCGTTAATTAGTTAAAATTAACCCTAATTAGGGGTTAAAAAGATAAGCTTTATTGTACATTCATTGAATAATATCTATACTTTTTTCTGATTTTTTTATTTTTCCTGATGTTTCCTAATTTTTTCTTATTTTTTTAATCCAGCCAAGTCCGACCGACCAGACTTCATCTGGATTGGCCGACTCGGCCGATCCGATCTGAGTCAGATCGGGATCGCCAGGTCCCGATTCGGGGACTCAATCCGACCTGGGATTCCATGGGTGACGGCGCCGGAGTGCTTCAGCGACAGGAGCGGCCTGGGATCCGATTTCATCCGACGTCCTCTTTTTACTTCTTCTTCTGCTGTGGGAGAAAATGGATGAATGCTGCAGTGGTGGTGGTGGGATGAGGGGATGGCAGCGACGTCTGTGGCGGAGGGCAGTGATGGAGACGGCAGTTCCTGTAGGACCATGCGACGACCATGCGGCTGAAGGAGATGACAGCAGCGGTGTTTGGGACCTAACCTAGCTGTCTCTCCTATCGGATTATTTAAAAATCCTTGTCGTTTTGGGTCTTTTTGTTTTTATCTGGAGAAATATAGGTCGGTTTTATTTATTTTATTTATTGGACTATGAGAGCTTAGGATTAGCCCTCAGGGAGTCCGGGACTTCAGATCAGGCGAAGATCCGAGTATATGACCTCTCTCTACTGACCTCAGTCAGTTTTAATTACGTCAAGCAACCGCTCGACAACCCTTGATTAACCGTCCGTTGATGCCCTTATAACATGCAACACTACTACTACAGGCAGCACATGCATATGAAGATATATTTTAGGTTAAGCTCTTGGCCTCACCCAAGTTTAGGATGGGTTTATAATTGATTGGGGGACTTTTTAAAAGGTTTTGGGTTGACTCCGAGTTCTCTGGATTGATTCCAAGTATTTTAGACCCATAAGGATATTTTTGTAATTATGCCAAGTAGGAGGGTATAGGGGTATTATGGTCACTTTAGTGTTTGAAATGAGTTTTAATGATTTAGGAAGGTTTCAAAACCTTAGGAGGTATTTTAGAGTTATTTCAAGTATGTTTGGATTGTAAGGGTATTTTGGTAATTTTATCCGAATTGGATTTCTAGACTTAAAGTCTATTTTTATATTTTTCTGAGATTTTTATTTATTTTTATCATACTGAGGGTATTTTGGTAATTTTATCCATCTTATTAAGGTTTGGAAGGTATTTTGGGCACAGGAGAGGTTTTGATATTTTTTAAGAATTTTCTGTGATTTTTACATATTTTTATTATGGATGAGGGTATTTTTGTAATTTCATTAAGTTTTAGGGGCATTTTGGTCATTTCGGGAATTTATATGTTTTCATATTTGGTTCTCTATTTTTTACTGGTTTTTACTGAATTTTACTGAATTTTTTATTAATTTTACTTATTTTTATTAATTAAATGGATATATGAAGGATATTTAAGTCATATTTTTGGATTTATGTAATTTTCAGATTTGGTATCCTAATTTTTGCTGAGTATTACTGGTTTTTACATAATTTTTCTGATTTTTATATTCATTTTACTGATTTTAAATAATTTTTACAGATTTTATTAATTAATTAAGTATGGGAGGTATTTAAGTCATTTTATAACTTAAGTATATTATTTTATGTCTCAATGTTTCATTATTGAGTTTTGATTATGAGTTTAAGATTAGTTATGTATGGGATGAGGCCAATGATATTTTAGAATGTTTAATTATATATTTATGTATTTTAATTAGTTATTAAACTAATTAATTATGTATGTGAAAATATAATAACATAGTATTATTTAAGTAGTAGATTCATGAACACACATGCACACATATATGCTCAAAGAACAAATATTGGCATTTCATTCATTATTTCGGCATAATCCCGTCTTATAAAACGGCGATTTTACAATATAAATTCGGCAGAACTTCCCCTTAAGAATAAACCTTAGGAAAAGAGCCCTCTGGGACGAAAAATATCCTCCAAACGCAGCAAACCCGTGCAAGAGCACCGGATTTGGTCTTCAAATGAGCAGAGTTTTCCCTAGAAAATTTTGGGCCAAATGGGCATGGGGTTCTTCTTACCCCTTTGGGGGAATTTATAGGCCATGGGGGCCTCAACCAATGGGGGTACCTACCGTGGGACTTTGAGGTGGGAGGTGCCACTGTTGAATCCTTGAGGTGGGGGGTACCCACCGAAATTCTTAAGGTGGGGGGTACCCACCGGTTTGCCTCTCTCTCCTTCATTTTCTTTTTTTTTTTTAAATTAATAAGGGTGAGAGAAGAGAGAGAGTGAGAGAGTGGGAGGGGTCCAATGGGTACCCCCACCGATTCCAACCGGTGGGGGTAGCCATCGGCTTTGGACCCTTACCGGTTTGGGAACCGGTGGGGGGGCTTCTCCTCTCCCCCTCTTTATTAAAAAAAGGCCCAACAAATGCCCCCCACGGGACATGTGCTAGAAGTGAAGACGGCGGTGCATGTCCCGTGCCTCATTTGGCTACAAGAATCCTCATTTTGCGTGCTTGAGAAGCCCTACACACGGCATGTCGGCACTGTCATGATGAATTCATGTCTCTTGCCTTATGTATTTATGACTATTAGGAGAAGTCAACCGCCGTCTCGTATATGTCGGGCGACACATCGCTTCGGCTTGCTATGCATATGCTCCATCTGAGCTTATCTGGGTCCCGATGACCCTTAATTTTGGTACATAGACACCTCAAAATATGCTCAGGAAGTCTTGTTTTCATAACTTTTCGACTTTTCGGATATATTTGAAAGTGTCCAACCTCTCTGATTATGGGAATCCTCTTGGCCTTCATGACTTGGAGGTTCCCCGAGAGTTGATGCCGTTCAAATCTTTCGACGTTTACTTGAATTCTGGGAGATCTCTTGGCCTTTATGACATGGAGACTCCTTAAAAATACACAGGCGAGTCATTTAATTCTTCTGGCATTTGCTCTATCTTGGGGTATCAGTACCTTATATTGGCATTTCCAGGAGCTCCGCACGAAGCGTTCTTGACTGGCCTAATATCTGGTTCATAGTAATTTGACTTTGTCCTATGACTTTATTAGGACTTGGTCGATTTTTATTTTTCGAGACTTTTATTGCAGCTCTCTAGCGCTGATTTCATCTCTCTATCTTCTTGTAGTTTGTTGTCTCTGTCCTCATATGGCCTACACGGGAGTTCCCCCTATGGCAAGGCACGGGGACGATATTCCAGTCCCACCAATTGTCAAGAAGCCTTTCGCCAAAGTGGGCCGAGATTGAAACTATCGAGGCAGACAATACAGCTCGGGTTGCGGAGACTCTTATGCTCCAATATCAGAAGGGTATTGTCCTTGCTAGTATCGCGGACGCCTAGATTGCTGCTTTGCGCCTGCAGGCACACATTCTTGAAACTTTGTTTGAAGGAAGAACTTCTATTTTGTGGCAGTCATTGATCATTACTTCGACTAGCACTCTAGAGATGGAACCGAATTTCTTCAAAGGCTTGAAGTCCATTTGCTTATGAACGGTCTATTGCAGTCTCTGGCGGGACATAGCTCTTTCCTGGGCCAGAGTTGATCTGCTATTTCTCTATTGTAGTTCTTGTTGCCTCCCCTTTTGTCGAAGAACTCGAACTACCCCGCGTGCTCATCTCGAGCTTCACAATTGCTTCAATATATTATTTCTGAAGATCTATGCCAAGTTTGAGTGGTATGAACTCTTTATTGTATGTTGCCTGTATTATTTTTTCTCTCTTCTTCTTCTTTATTTTTTTTTTAACTAATACTAGCGCATTTTCAGGTTTTCGCCAGCGTTAGCCCTCTCTTATTTTTGCCTGTGCGCCCTTGCGGGTTTTCACACAGCGGGGTTACCCGATTTTGCCTAAGGTGTCTTTTCGGGTTTTCACCTTAGTTGGGTATAAGACCTTTTTACCCTTAACCGATCCCTTTGAGGACGAGATCGATTAAGTCCGTCGGAGCACCTCGTTTTTAAGTCCCATTTTTTTTTCTTTTTTTTTTTTGTTCGGTAGGGAATTACGGCTTCCCTGAGAACCGCTAAGGAAATTATTGTAGGGAACTGAGGCTTCCCTGAGAACCGCTAAGGAATTTTATGTAGGGAACTGAGTCTTCCTTGAGAACCGATAAGAAATATATGTAGGGAACTAAGTCTTCCCTGAGAACCGATAAGAAATATATGAAGGAACTGAGTCTTCCCTGATAACCGCTAAGAAATATATGTAGGGAACTAAGTCTTCTCTGAGAACCGCTAAGAAATATCTGTAGGGAACTGAGGCCTCCCTGTGAGCCGCTAAGAAATATTTGTAGGGAACTAAGTCTTCCCTGAGAACCGATAAGAAATTTTATGTAGGGAATTGAGTTTTCCCTGTAAACCGCTAAGAAATATCCGTAGAGAACTGAGGCCTCCCTGTGAGCCGCTAAGAAATATCTGTAGGGAACTGAGTCTTCCCTGAGAACCGATAAGGAATTTTATGTAGGGAATTGAGTCTTCCCTGAGAACCGATAAGGAATATATGTAGGGAACTGAAGCCTCCCTGTGAGCCGCTAAGAAATATCTGTAGGGAACTGAGTCTTCCCTGATAACCGATAAGGAATATATGTAGGGAACTGAGTCTTCCATGAGAACCGATAAGGAATTATATGTAGGGAACTGAGTCTTCCCTGAGAACCGATAAGAAATTTTATGTAGGGAATTGAGTCTTCCCTGAGAACCGATAAAGAATATATGTAAGGAACTGAGGCCTCCCTGTGAGTCGCTAAGAAATATATGTAGGGAACTGAGTCTTCCCTGAGAACCGATAAGGAATTATATGTAAGGAACTAAGTCTTCCCTGAGAACCAATAAGAAATTTTATGTAGGGAATTGAGTCTTCCCTGAGAACCGATAAGGAATATATGTAGGGAACTGAGTCTTCCCTGAGAACCGATAAGAAATATATGTAGAGAACTGAGTCTTCCCTGAGAACCGATAAGAAATATCTGTAAGTTTTCGAGAAAACGGGGCTCAATGTAGCCGTGGATTTGTGATACAACGGCTCCCGGAGACCGAGGATTTTGAGATATTGTGCCTCTCGTGAGTGAATTCCGAGGTTTAATGCCTCCTGTAGGCAAAATATGAACTTCAGGATTTAAAGCCTCTCGCAGGCGAATTCCGGAGCTTAATGCCTCCCGTAGGCGAAATATGAATTCCAAGATTTAAAACCTCCCGTGGGCGAATCCCGGAGTTTAACGCCTCCCGTAGGCGAAATATGAATTTCAGGATTTAAAGCCTCCCGTAGGCGAAACTTCGGAGTTTAACGCCTCCTGTGGGCAAATATGAATTCCGGGATTTAAAGCCTCCCGTGAGCCAATATAAATTCCAGGGTTTAAAGCCTCCCGTGGGCGAATTCCGGAGTTTAACACCTACCGTAGGCGAAATATGAATTTCAGAATTTAAAGCCTCCCGTAGGCGAATTCCAGAGTTTAACGCCTTCCGTAGGCGAATATGAATTTCGGGGTTTAACGCCTCCCGTAGGCGAAATATGAATTTCAGGATTTAAAGCCTCCCGCAGGTGAATTCCGGAGTTTAATGCCTCCCGTAGGTGAAATATGAATTCCAGGATTTAAAGCCTCCCATAGGCGAATTCAGGAGTTTAACGCCTCCCGTAGGCAAAATATGAATTCCATGATTTAAAGCCTCCCGTAGGTGAATTTCGGAGTTTAATGCCTCTCGTAGGCGAAATATGAATTCCAAGATTTAAGGCCTCCTATAGGGCGAATTTCGGAGTTTAACGCCTCCCGTAGGCAAAATATGAATTCCAGGATTTAAAGCCTCCCGTAAGCGAATTCCGGAGTTTAACGCCTTCCGTAGGCGAAATATGAATTCTAGGATTTAAAGCCTCCCGTAGGCGAATTCCGGAGTTTAACGCCTCCCGCAGGCGAAATATGAATTCCAAGATTTAAAGCCTCCCGTAGGCGAATTCTGGAGTTTAACGCCTTCTGTAGGCGAAATATGAACTTCAACCGATCACGGCACACCAGTGAGACTGGTGTATAGCAGGGGCAATTTTAGGATACAATGCCTCCTCGGGGCAAATTTGACCCGTTATGGCACGCCGATGGGACTATAATATATGGGCACGCCGATGGGACTATGATTTATGGGGGAAATTTGAGATACAATGCCTCTTTGGGACAAAAATGAGAATTTTGAGATACAACGCCTCCTTGGGGCGGCTATAGAGATTTTGGGGATACAACGCCTCCTCGGGGCGAGAATGAGAATTTTATGATACAACGCCTCCTCGGGGCGGTGATAAAGATTTTGGGGATACAACGCCTCTTCGGGGAGGCTATAGAGATTTTAGGGATACAATGCCTCCTCGGGGCAGCTATAGAGATTTTAGGGATACAACGCCTCCTCGGGGCAAAAATTGGAGATTTCATGATACAATGCCTCTTCGGGGCAATAATGGGAATTTCAGGATACAACGCCTCCTCGGGGCGAGAAAATGAGATTTTAGGATACAACACCTCCTTAGGGCGGAAAATGGGATTTTTAGGATACAACGCCTCCCTGGGGCAGAAAGGAGAAATTTCGACCCATCGCGGCACGCCAGTGGGACTATGATATATAAGGAGAATTTTAGGATATAACATTCTCAGGGACGTGAGTAAGTTTTTTTTTCGTATCGCCCCCTAGGGGTGAATAGGAAAGCCTTAAGATACAATGCCTCCTCGGGGTGATAAGGAAATTTTCAACCCTTCGCGGCATGCCAGTGGGACTAGTCTATACCAAGGGAAAATTCAGGATACAACGCCTCCTCGGGGCGGTGATAGAGATTTTGGAGATACAGCGCCTCCTCGGGGCGGCTATAAAGATTTTAGGGATACAACACCTCCTCGGGGCGAAAATTGGAGATTTCAGGATACAACGCCTCCTCGGGGCGGTAATGAGAATTTTAGGATACAACGCCTCCTCCGGATGGTGGTGGAAAAAATTTAGGATACAATGCCTCCCAGGGGCACAAAGACTTTGGTGTTTCGGTATGAATTATTGACAGATATTTTTCTGGTGGAACGAATGATTTTAACCAAGAGGGTGAAATGCTCTTCCTAACCCTATCAAGTGAGAAATCGAGTTTCCCACTTCCTTGCCAAGTTGGGAGGACGTCATCATCGTCGCCTCGGCCGTAGCCCTTGATAGGATAATTTATGTGCCACTTATCCAATGTAAAGTGACACCAAGGATTTTCTCGTCATTGACAACTCTGATATCCTCCCTATGTAGGAATGTGGAAAAACTCGATCCCTGCTTGAGACTGGCCGAGAGAGCTCTCCCCCCACCGGAGTATGGCTATATACATATTTTGAACACACTTGGTACAAACGGCTTCTGTGAACCATACCCCGGTGAGTTGCTGAATGATGATGATGTTTTTTTTTTTTTTTTTTTTTCAATACTAACATTGGCGCCTTTACGAGTTTTCACCGAAGCTAGTCCCTTTTATTTTTTTGCCTGTGCGCCCTTGCGGGTTTTCACACAACAGGGTTCACCCATTTTTGCATGTTTCGGATTTTCACATCACCCGGGTTTTGGTCTTTTTTTGTCCTTAATTGACCCCTCACAGGAGCGGGACCAATCAAGTCTGTCGGGACACCTCATTTTTTAAACCCCACTTTTTTTTATTTTTTTATTTTTACTCATGGCTTTGCGAATTACGCTCAATGTGTAATCGTATGTGGCTGTGGGGGATTAACCAGGTATTTCCCCATATTTATCTTTCCTTCTTGAATCAGCTTTTCTATTTCATCTTTGAACATGAAGCAACGTTCAATTGGATGGGTGATGAAGCGGTGGTATGGGCAGTAGTTGGGTGCCTCTACCCGATGTACTTCTTCTTCCCTTTTTGGCTTAGGCAGAACAATTGCTTTTCTGCTCATACATAACTCAAAGAGTTCTTGGGTTTTTTCCTTTGGGAAGGAGTATGGTCTCTTGTGCTTTCTTGCCAGGGATTCAGTATCTTTAAAACTTATCCATGTTTTTGCATCAGCAACTTGTTTTCCTCGGGAACCTTGTCTAACTGCAAAGGTGGCTTCAGGAGTATTGTCGTGACTTTCACAACCTTTCCATTTGAGCACCATTCCTTCTCGGTACTGGATTTCTGGTGATTCATTTAAGTCTATGACAAGTTTGCCCTTCTTTAGAGGACGACTGCATTCTGGTCCTGGCTCCTCAAAGGAGAAGGGCCTATCGATTCTGTCTATTGTCAGGACTTCTGTCCATTGTCTTGCAAGACCTTCCATTACCTGAGTGAGTTCATACTGCTGATGAGAGATTTGTCCCAGACTCACTTGAATCCCCTCCAATGCGGCCATAATGGGCCCCTCTAAAGTGGTGGTTGTTGCAGTATATGATGGAGTTATTTTTTGCTCCAGTGAGACTTGCTGGTGAAAGAGCTGTATCAAACTCATTTGAATCTTCTCTAGTATTGTCATAATAGACCCTTCTGGAGTGGGAGTCGCTGGAGGGTATAATGGTATTGCCTCCTGCTCCGGCGAAACTTGCTGATGGGAGAGCTGTGACATACTCATCTGAATCTCCTCCAGTGCTGCCACGATAGACCCTTCTGAAGTGGGGGTCGCTGGAGGATATGATGGCATCACTTCCTGCTCCGGAGGGACATCTATATTCTTATTTGCAGGCTCTTCTTCTGAGGAGTTTTCATCCATGTGGACGACATTTGCTGTAAATGTTTGTCTGGGCATTCAATGTGGCTGAGGCGGGTCTACCAAGTATTTTTCCATCTCCACGGCCCCTTCTCGGATGAGCATTTCAATTTCCCCTTTGCAGATATAACAATCCTCTATTACATGTCCCAACATACGATGGTACATGCAATAGTTGGGTTCATCTATTTTACCAACTTATGCTGGCCTTTTTGGTTCAGGTAGCATCAAGAGATTTGCCCGCATGTAGACGTTAAGCAACTCTCTTATATGCTCTTTGATGAAAGAGTAAGGCATTTTCCTTCTCTCATTAAGGGTGGCATATGATCCCCTTTTATTGGATGTTGAGGCATTTGCATTGTTCTTGCCCCCTGTATTCTCTACAACCGAGGCAAAGTCTACGGCATTGACCTCTTCTGTATCCATATTTTGCTTCTTTGAGACTTTCCCCCCAACGGAGGCAATGGTTGGATGGTCGGCGAAAAATATTTCGACCTCCGTCACAATGTTATTTAGCTGATCAAAGTTCCTAACATTTGCGCCAATCAGCTTTTCACTTATTTCAGGCTTTAAGCCCTTTTTGCACAATCGCACTGCATCCTCTTGGGTCGGCATATTGTCGCATTTCATGCAGAGGTTCCGCCATTTTTTGATATAGTCAGTGATTCATTCCTGCCTTGCTTTAGTGTCACCAATTCAGTAATGGTGACCTTTCGTTCCGACACCTTGAAGCGGTCAAGAAACTTTTTCTACATTTCCTCCCAACTGCTGATAGAGTTAGGCTTCAACTTTGCATACCATTGGAATGCAGTGCCCGTGAGAGAGGTAAAAAATAACCTCAGAAGATAGGCCTCATCAATAGCCAGCTCTCCCAAGTCACTCATATAGTGGGTAATATGCTCATGGGCCGAGCCTTCCCCGTCATACTTGGTGAACTTGGGGCACTTGTTGTGATCTGGTGGGAACTTCTTGAACATATGACGTACTGGGAATGGCACTTTGTATAAGTCAAATGTGCCTACTCCGTCATCTTGCTCTGCCATCTTGGCTTCAACAATTTGCTCGATAAGATGCTTCTGCAACGCTGTAGCATCATCTTCAGAAGTATGGGATTGTTGAGCATTATTATTGGGCTCCACAACCTGATCTTCTTGTATCTTGTCAGGGTTGAAGTTGACCTCTGTAGCTTACGGTCTTATCACCGTTGGCATAGGCACTGCCCTTAGAGATGGTGCATTTACTGGGGGGACTTGAGCTACCCTTTGCTGCTCCTCCATCTTTTGTATTAGGCCATAGAGCAAAGCCCTGAGTTGTTGATTTTCTTGCTTCATCTCCTCCATCGTCTGAGACTGTATTTGATCTTGAGGTTGTTCTGGAGTGGCTTCGATATCTGAACCATTTGCCATGTTTTCATCAGCTCCTCCAGTAACATTGCTACTGCCAATTTGGGGTGGCTCTGCGCCCTGGCTTCCTCGATTCAGCAAGCGCATAACCTGCTCTATTTGACGAGTTATGGGCCCGTCCCGTTGCATCAGATTGATAATATCATTTGGGTCTTCCGGCAAGGAAAGTTGCCGGTTGGTGATACTGGAGGTGTAGCATGTGTAGACCCGTATGCCATTCTTTGTCATTCTGGCAGTTCTCTTCTTTTTGTGAGTCGATCGGACCAATGCGCCCAATCGCTCGAGAATAGATGTCCGTTGTCGGACTTGCTCATGTGCCTTATAAGCACCTTTTCCCTTTTGACCTCGCAGGGAATAAGGTTGGGTAGCTGGGTTGGTTATCTGCCCCTCAGGTTCTGCGAGCTGTTGAGGTTGTTGTTCTGCTAGGGTGACCTTAGCCTGGCGAATTTTGCGGGCTTCCTCTTTGGTTACCCACATTTCCTTTATGCGGAGGCTCCTATCCTCCGATGGATTGCCCCAACCCGAGGCATAGATTTGCCCCCATTCTGAGGCATGGAGTTGCCCCCTGCTCGGGGCGTAGCATTGCCCCCTGCTCGAGACATGGCAGGATCTGGTATAATTATTGGCTCCCGACGAGCAAGGGCCTTTGGAGTCTTTTTCTTCTTTTTGAACGTTGCCTCATCTTGGCAAACTTTCGGTAGAATCCCGAACCGATTCTGGACAGGAAATGTCGGGATATGATGGATCTTAGGAATGATGGGTTGCCCGCCATCCAGACGAATATGCAAGTTCCCCACTAATATAGTTTTCCCCATCCTGGACGGGGTTGCAGTTAGAACCTTCCGCTTTTACCTCCCGTTGGACGAGGAGGCTGGAGAGATGCTAATGGTATTGACGGCGAGCACTCGTCTACATCGGCCGCCGTTGTTGCTTTTTCTGGCGCGGGAAGCGTGCCTCTTCTTCTTCTTTTCCAGAGCGGGCCCCGGCGTCGGAACGACCCCCATAAAGTATGGAGATCCTATCACTGCGGGGAAGTCCCCGAAGCATGTTGGTGTGGATATCCACACCGTGCGTGGGTCGCCACCACAAGTCGGCCATACGTGACCCTTGCCGCCATTGTCGTCTTTTAAGCAGAAACGCGATCACCTGCATAAGACATGACAAATTTAGTAGTAGAGTTGTGGTGAGGGCATCACCGGACGGAGAGATGAAGGGAAAGAGAGATCCCACCGGGCGTGCCATATGTTTGGGACCTAACCTAGTTGTCTCTCCTATCGGATTATTCAAAAATCCTTGTCGTTTTAGGTCTTTTTGTTTTTATCTGGAGAAATATAGGTCGATTTTATTTATTTTATTTATTGGACTATGAGAGCTTAGGATTAGTCCTCGAGGAGTTCGGAACTTCAGATCAGACGAAGATCCGAGTATATGACCTCTCTCCACTGACCTCAATCAGTGTTAATTACGTCAAGCAACCACTTGACAACCCTTGATTAACCGTCCGTTGTTGCCCTTATAACATGCAACACTACTACTACAAGCAGCACATGCATATGAAGATATATTTTAGGTTAAGCTCTTGGCCTCACCCAAGTTTAGGATGGGTTTATAATTGATTGGGGGACTTTTTAAAAGGTTTTGGGTTGACTCCGAGTTATCTGGATTTATTCCAAGTATTTTAGACCCATAAGGATATTTTTGTAATTATGCCAAGTAGGAGGGTATAGGGGTATTATGGTCACTTTAGTGTTTGAAATGAGTTTTAATGATTTAGGAAGGTTTCAAAACCTTAGGAGGTATTTTAGAGTTATTTCAAGTGTGTTTGGATTGTAAGGGTATTTTGGTAATTTTATCCGAATTTGATTTCTAGACTTAAAGTCTATTTTTATATTTTTCTGAGATTTTTATTTATTTTTATCATACTGAGGGTATTTTGGTAATTTTATCCATCTTATTAAGGTTTGGAGGGTATTTTGGGCACATGAGAGGTTTTGATATTTTTTAAGAATTTTCTGTGATTTTTACAGATTTTTATCATGGATGAGGGTATTTTTGTAATTTCATTAAGTTCTAGGGACATTTTGGTCATTTCGGGAATTTTATATGTTTTCAGATTTGGTTCTCTGTTTTTTACTGGTTTTTACTGAATTTTACTGATTTTTTTATTAATTTTACTTATTTTTATTAATTAGATGGATATATGAAGGATATTTAAGTCATATTTTTGGGTTTATGTAATTTTCAGATTTGGTTTCCTGATTTTTACTGAGTATTACTAGTTTTTACAGAATTTTTCTGATTTTTATATTCATTTTACTGATTTTAAATAATTTTTACAGATTTTATTAATTAATTAAGCATAGGGGGTATTTAAGTCAGTTTATAACTTAAGTATATTATTTTATGTCTCAATGTTTCATTATTGAGTTTTGATTATGAGTTTAAGATTAGTTATGTATGGGATGAGGCCAATGATATTTTAGAATGTTTAATTATATATTTATGTATTTTAATTAGTTATTAAACTAATTAATTATGTATGTGAAAATATAATAACATAGTGTTACTTAAGTAGTAGATTCATGAACACACACGCACACATATATGCTCAAAGAACAAATATTGGCATTTCATTCATTATTTCGGCATAATCCCGTCTTATAAAACGGCGATTTTACAATATAAATTCGACAGAACTTCCTCTTAGGAATAAACCTTAGGAAGAGAGCCCTCTGGGACGAAAAATATCCTCCAAACGCAGCAAACCCGTGCAAGAGCACCGGATTTGGTCTTCAAATGGGCAGAGTTTTCCCTAGGAAATTTTGGGCCAAATGGGTATGGGGTTCTTCTTACCCCTTGGGGGGAATTTATAGGCCATGGGGGCCTCAACCGGTGGGGGTACCCACCGTGGGACTTTGAGGTGGGGGGTGCCACCGTTGAATCCTTGAGGTGGGGGGTACCCACTGAAATTCTTAAGGTGGGGGGTACCCATCGGTTTGCCTCTCTTTCCTTCATTTTCTTTTTTTTTTTTAAATTAATAAGGGTGAGAGAAGAGAGAGAGTGAGAGAGTGGAAGGGGTCCAATGGGTACCCCCACCGGTTCCAACCGGTGGGGGTAGCCACCGGCCTTGGACCCCCCACCGGTTTGGGAACCGGTGGGGGGGCTTCTCCTCTCCCCCCTCTTTATTAAAAAAAGGCCCAACAAAGCGGCTACATCAAGGCCGGCGCGGGCAGTAGCAGACAACGCCTGCGGGGGCCTGCCAGCGGAAGCGGTAGGTTCAGCCTCCTCTCTGACCCCCTTTGCCTTCTACTTTTTTTTTTCAACCTTTCTTCTCCTATCTCTTCTCTAACGGAAGGAGAAGGTGGCGGTCCCTGTGTGGTTACTATTCACGGAACAGTAACACGCACAGAAGAGGGAGGGATTTAAAGAGAGAGGAGCAGTTGGAGAGGGGGGAAACTGAATGGCGGTGATGAGGGAGATGAGCAGGGGATCAAGTTTGGGCTCTGATACCAAAGTTGATGCGGGACAAGAAGGAGGAAGCTTGGATGAATGGCTCGGAGGCCTAGATATAGGGGAAGAACACAGTGGGGAAGAGGAGACGAAGCTGGACAAAGGGAGAACAAGGGGGGTGGGGAAGAAGAAGGCAGGGCATCCTACCCTCACAAACCAGACCCTTAGGGGTCCATTCCTACAGAAACGCACCAGGCAGCAGCTATTTTCCTTCTAATCTTCATTGTGTTTCCCAAAAGGGAATACATAGATATATATAGGCCCCGAAAGGAAGCCCTAATTAGAAAAATTTACCAAGTTACCCCTAGGACTCCTAAAATGGCAAAACTATGTAGAAAAATAAAAAAATAGAAAAATACATCAATTGGGCCCCTAATGGGCCAGACAAAATAAACAATGGACCTTTGACTCCGTTTCTCCAGTCCTTGGGTTCCCATCACAGGTTACATGCTGCTGCAGTGCTGCAACCATCCAATCGAACCAGATCAGATGGCTGCCCACTTGGAGTTACTACCGTGTCAACACAAAATATGACACTAGGGTGTATGACACTTCAGAAAATATTGGAGTTACTACCGTGTCAACACCTTTTTACACTAGCTGGAAGATTTCTTATCAAGCCTATCCTGCTTCCATCAGTTTACTTTTTTCCTTCTCATGATGTTAGTCTCACATTGAATCATGGTTTGCCATCTCTTGCAATATCTCTGAAATCTCTAAAGAATCTGTGTCTCTCCAACATCCAAGATGAAACCTCTATGGACATCGTTAATTGAAGGGAGACAAAGGAGTGGGGGGCCGAGGAGGAAAAGAGTAAGAAGGGGAGATGAGAATGTTGATAGAGGAGGAGATGAGGATGATGATAGAAAAGTTCTCCAAGCATAAGGGGCATTGAGATCCAAGAAAGGTATCCTTGTATGTGAGTAACTATGTTTCTGTGTATCTTTATTATCATTATGTTAATTTAATCATATTTAAGGGCTAAACGCATAAATTTTAATAATTTTCTCCAAGTAATAAGATCATCATGATCCCTGGCATTGTTCATGATCTCTCCATGGTATCTTCAACCTTCTGAGATGATGTCAAGATTCAGTATGGCACTCCTTGCATCGAAATAATATTGTGCTCATGCTCAAATTTTCTATTTTGGACACTATTAGAGTGGGCAGTTTGTTCATCTTTTTACTATTGATATGTATTGCTTTTTCTTGTAGTTTTTAGTTTTTAACAGATGTGTATATGTGTTCTTTGTGTTTGAGAACGTAGAAACTATCTACTTTCCTTGAA
Source organism: Zantedeschia hybrid cultivar (assembly GCA_030544215.1). Classification (NCBI taxonomy): domain Eukaryota; kingdom Viridiplantae; phylum Streptophyta; class Magnoliopsida; order Alismatales; family Araceae; genus Zantedeschia; species Zantedeschia hybrid cultivar. The sequence goes on along the minus strand of JARZZO010000005.1, from coordinate 66,092,499 downwards.
AAACATGGTTTGCAGAATCGACCGATTCCGATCCGGATCAAAATCGACGGGAGGTAATCCGTCAAGGGGGAAATCAAATCGCCTAAAGAAAATTAAAAAATAATAATAAGGGCTAGAATCACCTTGGAATCGGCCGGAATCAACCAGAATCAGCTTGGATCGGGCCGATCCTGCCTGGATCGTCCGATACAGGTCCAATCCAGCTGTTATGAACTCAAAACCTTGAACTTATACTATTTATCCATCTCATAATATAGTATGTATCGGATTTTCTAATATTGAAGGGATTAATTGATGTTATTCTATTGTATGTTGATGTGCCCTTAAAGTTTTGATTATTTATTTAAGTTATATGTTTAATCCTAGACCCCAATTGACCATTACCAACCCAAATCGATGTAATTCCATTAGATTTTATTCTTACTATGTCATTTTCACCTTTTTTTTAGTTTCTTTCCAATTTTCCCGAATTTCCCTGAATTTTTCTTGTTTTTTTCTGATTTTTTTAAATAAAATATCAGGCCGATCCAAGGATTGGCCTTTTCCGAATGGATCAGCCGATTTGACTGATCCGAACCCAATCCGGATCGGATCGACACCAGGCAATTCCCGGTCCTGATCTGATTCTACATACCTTGTTGAAAAATCATCACATTTTCATCATTGTACACATGTAAATGCACTGTGACCACATCCCCGTCTCCCGAGATGTCTCCAAGATCTCCTCTCTAACCCCCCAAAGACAAATCTGAGAACCAAGGTGGCATTCCTTGCATTGGATTGGTACAACCATGTAAATGGTTCTACCCTCTCAAACCAAATTGATTTGTGTTGAATGGTATAACATAATAAGCCATACACAGTGTCATCGCCCTCTGCGTGGTTTCAGCTGGAATCATAAATCCTCTCCATTCCGCCTTTGATTCTCTTAGTCCTAAAGGCAATTCTTCATTCCATCAGTGCCATAGTGCCATGTCCTTATCAGATGCCAACAAAGTTGGCCTGGACATCATGTTAACATGGTTGACTAAAAATGAAGCCACAGGTAAGGAGGTTTCTCCAATCAAAGATATATTGCTTTCAGTTGAATGCTCTAACACTAGAAATTTTGAAGGCTAAACTGTCATCACCAGTTTTGGAAACTTCAACCACAATAACAACTGCCATGGTAACTCCCCACCTGCAACAACAGACATACACTTCCTGCAATGCCCTTGCCATCATTTTACACCTTTTCATTCGCCTTTACACAATTGCCACAATAAAGAACTCTCCCCAGTGACTTCTATCCTCTGGCTTCTTCTCTGGACTTCCTTCCATTTCCCATTCTGCCCATCTCTTACATACCAAGGGAAAAATAAGAAGGTTGAAACTTGCAGCTTCAAACATAAAGCTCCCCTTTTACTTTCAACCCTCTTTTACCTGTTCTCTTATCATGATGGTTGTGACAAGAATTCTTCACCAATATTTTCCACCTTCCCTATTTTCATCGAAGGCTTCTCAAGTCGTGGTTACACCAACTTGGTGTTTTCTTTTGTTATTGGGGTTGATGGTGGGTAATTCTTATACTTGTACATCCCACTCCTTTTGTACTCCTCTCTTTATTTAATACAATTCTGGTACTACCCACTTTCAAGGAAAAAAGTCCCTAAGCTTAACAATCTGTCTTATTATGATGAAAACTCAAGTCTTGAAATAAAGGATACACACAATTGAGTAAAAAGAAAAATCAACTCAAAAACCCTACTTGACAATTTGGATATTGTTTGACTCAATGATTTGGATATTGTTTGACTTCAATGTTTCTGCTTGATACTCCATCCTAATTTTGAAAGCGAGCATCTATTTTCAAGTATCATCATGTATTCAATGTATGTTGGAAGTCATCCAAATCATGTATTTTCATTCTAAATAACTTCACGGAAGGTGTGATGTAATTTCATAGAATTGTCTCTACAGCATCATGGTAGCAACTGATTGGATGAAGCAGTGGATTTCAAATCCTTTTTGTGCCAATGGAAGGCAAAAAAATTTCAACCTATATGGGAGGAATGAAATTCCATAGAACAACTTGAATAGCCTTAAATTACCCATCAGTTAATTGGGACTTTATGGTTATAAAGGAAAGTCACCTCCAAAAAGCACTATGTAACAATAAGTGTCCCTGAAAGGGCTACTACTTCCATTGGCAAACGAGCCACTTTTCCCAAGTAATATGCAAGATGAACTCATTCCGAGACTGAGGTTATTTGAAGAGAATCTAAGGGACATGTAGCTCTCACTAATTCAACTGTCAATACAGATAAGGCACACTATCATCAAAGTACATCTGAGAATGGTATATATAGCATAACAAGGTATCAACCAGGTCTCTTGGAATCTTCACTATGCTAAATTTGACTGGAAAATAGAAGCTCCTTCCTATTTTATACCTACAAAGACATGACTTTTTTCTCTCTTTTGAAGTGTCAGATGATTTATTTAATAACTGGCATCCAGGATTCTGGTGTGAAAAAGAAATAAAAAACTGTAGGGCTATGGTCAAATGAAGTGGGAGGAACAAAAAAGGGCATACAACAGTATACACAGCTGTCACTAGATTATAAAAGGCAGGTGTATCTATCAAAACATGGCTTCTGAAAAGCCAAGGTGAAAAAATGAATTTTCAGTAGGATGAGATAAGGACTTCCCTGACAATATACTTGAACATTTGCACCAGAGAACTCACGATGAAATGCCTGCGTATGCAAACAGAGATTTAATGAGCAATTGAAGCCATTAGACAATTGCAAAACTTTCGTAAGTCAAAGAAAAAGATTTAGAACCTTTTCTGTCTGGCAAACACATCTGAAATCAACAGAATTAACATTCACAGAGACAGTGCCCTAGCTTCGTGCATTATCAGATGTTATTACCACTGAATGTCAAGGGAATGACCAATGAAATGAGAAAAGGAAACATGCATAACAGAAGACAGACAATACCTGAATGCACACTGAAAAATGTCTTTGACAGAAACAACATGACGAACAAAGCACTTCAAACAATGTTTCACTCAAGCACCCCTTCAAGGACATTGCTTATGTAGGAGCATTGATGACCATGCTATCAAAGTCTTTAATGATACTTTTCAGGGACACCAATGGCAACTAGGTAAAGAAAGGCTTACATGAAGAGAAAGAATGAACAATGCTAAAGAATTTGTCAGCTATGTATACAAACAACATAAAAATATATCTACAAATAGAATTTTCAGTAGAAACCATGTCTGTCAAAAGGCTTAACATATGTTTCTTTTTTTTTTGTTGAAAGTGGATGCTACCACGTATATAAATATAAAAAAGGGTGTACAAAAAGAAAGGGAGAGAAAATCCCCTCACATAACACCAAGAAGGTGTATACAAAGAAAGAACCCCTTGTACATAGGGACAAAGGCCCCTGAAACAAAAGATGAACCCCTCAAGCCTCCCCTAAAAGACAAAAAAAGTTCTAGCCCACTCTCTAACCCTATTGCAAACAAAAGCAGCCACTTTGTCTGGATCCAAGGCTTCCTTCTTAAAAATGTGCATGTTCCTTTCTCCCCAAGTCACCCACAGAGTAGCATGGAGAATCAACCACCAAACAACTCAGTTTAACATATGTTATTATAACTGCATTAGACTAATTGGGAAAGAAAGGCTTACTCTTGAAAAGCTAACATAGAATATTTTAAAGCATTTAAAAGATTATGCATTATAGTTGAATCCCGCCAGACATGTGAAATCAAAAGATGCATTTGAAAGAAAAAAAATGAATTAAATTATCTGATGTCAATGTCCAAGATACATAGGTTACAACTGGTAATGGTGCAGTGCACCAATTCTAACGTGTTTCAGGTATTTGAATTTGGTGAGACAGCTTCCAAGTCCCACCTTCACTACATGATGGGATTGATTAACATGTACATTCACAAACCATCTCATCCACCTCCCACCCAGCCGTATGGTATAGAATGCCATGCTCCTTTACATATGAATTCCACTGTCAGTAAGGTTTCATCTGTCTGTTCTCTCTCTTAAGCTGGACTTTCAACTTCTTTCCCCCCAACTGGTGCCCATTCATCATATTGATAGCAGCTTGGGCTGCAGCAGACGAGTCATAACTAACAAAACCTGAAACTGAGGCCAATTAGACAGATATAAAGGTTGTATAAATTTCTAGTGGGGAAAATGATTACCAAAGCATTTGCTAACACCAGTTTCTTTGTCAACAAAGACTTTAGCACTCAAAACTCTGCCACATGCTTGAAAAGCATTTGAGAGATCTTGGTCACCAAATTCTTGAGGGATATGATAAATGAATAAGTTAGCACCAGGAGGACCTAGTCAAAGGAAGTTCAAATTCATTTAATGAGGAGCCCCTTGTCATCCAAAAATCAGAAGAACAGAATATCAAACAATGTTTGATGGACATTTTTTGGACCTTCTATCTGAACCCCAGAACTTGTGCCAATGCTTGAGAATGTTGCAGAATTACTGCCCAGTGCTGTAGGTTGAACTGAACCAGGGAAATGAGTCAATGGCCCATGGTTCATCAAACCTCCAGGATATGTCATAGGATACTGCAGACCTGGAATGGTAGGATATCCTGAACCCACAAAACCTGAAGACTGCATTGTAGCAAAATTTCTAGGTGCTATCCCTGGAGGAATAGCAGGATTGATGCTGTGCATTGCATTTCTCTGACTTGCAGGTGAAACCATACCAGAGAATCCTTGTTGATTTTGTGTTGATGCCAAAGGATAGGGGACAATGCCATATGTTGCAGGTGCCTGCAGGAAACAGAAAGCAGCAGTCGTGCCGTTAGAAAGAAATAGTAGTTCAAACAGACATGACAATGCACAATATATATATACATATGTATAATGACTGATATGACAAGGACTCAAGGAGGCCCTTGTGTCATCAAGGGAATATCTCCCATGTCCTTTACAGAACACTTGACAAAAAGGAGCCAACTTGCCTCACAATTTTATCTTCAATTTACCTCAACAAAGATATACACTCACCAACATGCAAGATATGTTGCTAAACTAAACGAAAATGCATGTGACATAGGAAAACTGAAAATTAATGTTTAAGACAATTTTACAAATAGAAAGGAGATGCTGAGAATAACCTGGTAACTAATTCCATTATATGGAGGCATGTAACCAACTTGTAAAGAACCAAATAATGAAGGTTGCTGGGGTGAGGGCATATTTGACATATGAGAAGTCTGAGATTGAGCCTTTTGAGCCCTTCTAGCTTGTCTTTCTTTCTCTGTGTCTGCCCATTTAACGACTAGAGGTACATTTGAACCCTGCCACAGCAAAATGAAAAAGATATAGTTTCAAATAGCCTAGCCTTTCTCAGAAGTCAGTCTCAGGCAGAAGCAACAAGCAATACTTTGCTTTCTGACTGGAGAAAATCTGTAAAACATAAAAAATAAGAGCAACATTTAATCCACTTAATTTCTTTTACACATTGCAGAAGTTGCTTCATAAGAGTTATGCATTCTTATCACACAAGTTGCTGGCTCTATCTTGATTACACATTCATGACTCAGCCAACTCTATGACTAAGAGTTATGCAACAAGAAGTAATGGTCCATGCACGGACGCTTCCACATGTTTTTAGGGGAAAAAAACAACAAAAAAAGGACAAGATACCCCAAAAATTTTGGGAATATATGTTGGTCAATTTCCTAACAGGCCAAGCAGTTTGAACTTTCTTGAGAAAATCTGCAAAAATGGAATAGGCTCTTTGAAATGCAGGTAATATGCAAGCTTTTTAAAACACTAAATTGGTATCGAGTGTCATGAAATAGGATTTCACACAAAGCAGTTCCAAGAGAATACGATAAGTATCACGTAATCAATCTGCACCCAAACTAAAAAAATCCAAAAAAGCATACAACATACCGAACATGACATAACACAGCAAAGACAAACACGACCTTTTCCAAGGGACATGAGCACCGCGGCAAAGCCTAAGAAATTATCACCTATGCATTAGCTAATAGTATAGAAAATAAGAAGAGATGAGAATCCTATTTCAGTGAAGCTAAATAGAAATGTAAACTGCAAGCATGGTCTTATAGTTTGATGTAGTTCAGTGCTCAAGACTGTAAATGAAGGTAACTAGATTCTGATCTGTATAAACCTTGTGAGTTGTGACATCAGGGGGAGGAGGGAAGATGTGCTCACCACCCTTTCCATGGTAAATTGAAACTAGATGCGAGTTCTATGAGTCAGTTCGCCCACAAAACTAAGGTATAAATTTGCAAACAAAGTAACGAAAGATTGAACTGTGAAGAGCTGCATTTCATATTAGTCCATAAAGATTATTTAGGGTTTACACCCTCAACACCATTAGATATAGCAAACACATGCTAAATGACATTTTGAAACAACCTGCATTGTGTTAAAAATTAATTTATAACTTTAAAAAATGAAAAAATATAAAATAGATCTTAAAGTCTTCAAAATTCAAATCAGGAATTTAAGTGTTGCTCTCTTCTTTCTCACAGGCTGTGCAAATGGTGTGCCCGTGAGAAGAATCAGGAATCTAAGTCCTGCCAAACCGGACAGAACTGCACAAAACAGGCCAGTTCGTCCTGGTTCCATCCGGTTCTTCTTTTCTCTTTTCTTAATAAGAGTCAGTCAGTTATGACTCTGGAAGCGGGGGAACCAGACCAGTCAAGGCCAGTTCTGATCCAGTTCCACCGGTTCCAGTCCGAACTGGCCGGTTTTGCGAACCTTGGGATTTTCCAACATCAAAAATTTCCTTCGAACCTAGCCCTATCTTCCAAGGGATCAGAAAGAGAATGATAGCCAATACATCTTATCACATGTAATGATGCTTGGAAGAGAAGTTTTGACCAATATTTCTGACCAACACAGACAAACGAGGGAAGAGGCAGATGGAGAAGCTAGTATTCATCAAAGAGCATAAAGCTCAGTTTTCAAATTTAACTTTTTATCCCCTGAATAATGTAACTGCCATCAATATCTCATCAGCAGGTGTACCTAATGAATAACAGATTATAACAATGAAGCACCTCTGGACAAAGTTTTATCATATAGTTACCTCAGGTTAAGCAGCTTACCTGTTGTCGTGGTTTGTGGAAGAACATTCTTGATGGCTCAACAGGAGAGGGTATTACTCACTTCGATCCCTCACCTTTTTTCTTTCCATAGTGTTTGTAAGGAGTTACGGAGGAATGCTGATTAGCATAAGGACTTTTCACATAAACGTGAAAGAAAAGAAAAAAAGAATGTGCAAGGCTGCTTTTGTTGGACCACAACTGCTGTGGGTTATGCTTGATCAGTGATGGGTGTATCTTTCGTGCAGCTGTGGAATAAAATATAGATCATCTATTACTACAGTATGGAATCATCAATGCTATTAGGCTGATTAAATCGGCTTCATTTGACTGGCTGCATCCCCACAACTTCCTGGTTCTCGTTCACCAGTGGAAGTTTCTGCCAAAGAAGATAATCTAAAAGAATTTTGAACTTTGTTGTCAGCATCATGGACTATCTCCACCTTCAAAAAAACTTCACTGGCCATTTGGAGGGAATGGAAAACGTGGGATTTTCAGGAAGGGGTTTAATGATGTAAAATTGCAAGTTAATTTATCTTTCCCCCTTATGAACGTGAGTCAACATAAATGGGGACAGGCCATCATGGAGTTTGTATTGATCCACCTTCTTCGTGAGAGAAAATTTATTAAACAAGGGGGATGGAATGCAAGGTTCTCAATGTTGCATGGCTACTGATTATTGTGACTAGCAGAGGGGGACATCTTTTTGGAGATTCTGTTTTCTTATTATGCTTCCTTTTTTCTTAATATCAATTTTGTTCAATGAGAGAACATCTTCAGACATAGGGAAGGCTAATCTCCTTTTTTATATAAAGGACTTCAGTCAATGTGAGTGACAAGATCTAGGCAAGGCCCAGGACATAGCGGTCTGCAAAACCACTGTGCACTACGTAATGCTTGGAAGAAGAAACCAGGACTACTAGCAAAGGTAACCATACAACAAAAGAAAGAGGTTGTAAATCAAATGCACAAAACATCAGAAGCGGGGGAGCTTTGGTGCAATGGTAAGGTTGCTTCATTGTGACCTGGATTGGAGATCATGGGTTCCAAACCGGAGACAGCCTCTTGGCAAAAAAAAAAGGTAAGGCTGTACTATTGACCCTCCCCAGACCCTGCAGTGCCGGGGCCTACAGCACATTGGATGAGTTTAAAAAAACAGACTTTGCTGAAACTGGTTGCATAAATAAGAGCAAAAAATCAAGATGACAATCAGCTGCAACAGTTGAACTAAGGTTTTAAATACTGAGGTTCTTACATTCACAAGAATATGAACAAACTTTGGTTCAGATGGCTACCATAAAATTGACTTTGAAAACAGAAACTAGATGAACTTTGATGGAGAGAGAGAGAAGCCTTAAGAAAATTTTGGATTTATAATGATCAAAACTAGGATTTGTGAGGTAAATTTGCGTAAAATTTATACTGATTCAGATAACAAAAAATTATAAACTAAAGGGACTCTTTTCTGAATGATAACAAAAAGAGACAAAGATTTAAAAAATGATAAAAAAGAAGAAAGATGTCCGAGGAGTTTCCTCTTTGGCCCCTCATCTTCACTTTCTACAATGTATAGGGAGACCATGAGTGTTGCTCCCTCGTTGCATGACCTTAAACTACAAAATCAAGAATGGGGTTTTCCACCTAATAAATAGCCTCATGGGACTTATGCCAGGCCCTCTCTCGTCCAAAGTTTTCTTGACCAGATACCTGTCACCATGCTGTGGAGGATTAGTTAACTAGCCAGTTGAGTGGGAAATTTTGCCTAATCATTGGATATTGTTTTTCAAAAAGTGGCTGCCTAGTGCTTAGGCAGCCACTTTAGGTGACTAAGATGGGCAAGACGCCTCAGCCTTTTCTCAATGCTCTTATCCCATGAGCACCTTACCTCATGTACATACATAATTATGTAATGTCTTTAGATGTCGGATGGGACTAGAAAACTCTTAGTAACAATATTAAGATCTTTCCATAGATGTCAAACTTGCTTTGTCATCTTATGCTTACTAATGGTCAGACATGTGATAAAAGAAAAGAGGTCATACCATCATATTAATTATACATCAATAAATAGAGGAAACCATCAAATTGCACAGGATTCTCATCCCTCTTTCAAGCATCATGCACCATATTTGGACTCTTCACTATTACAAATTGTGTTATTGAACACTTTTTCACTTTTAAATCATGTGCTCTTATCTCTTCATACATCATACGTACATATATACACATACATGGGCATGCTACTATGCAGCTGGCAATTTAACAGTATGGCATGGTTTCCCATATTGTACCCACTTGTGCACACTCATATGAGTTGACTCATATCTAAATGATTCTGAGTCACAGATACGATCTGACTCATGGAGTTGCATCTGACTCGAGCCTTCTCGATGTAACTCAGACCAACTCATGCCAACTTGTATCATATCGCATGAGGCAAGCATGATACATTGCGATTTGCAATCCGGCACGGATCGCTGTGATTCACCTCGAGTTGACTCGATGTGACTCGTATCTCATTAAGTGGACTTTTTTTTCTAATTTGATAAGTAATTAGACTTTTTTCCCACAATTAGTAAGCAATTAGACTTTTTCTCCAATATGATAGGTAATTTACACTTGTATATTGATTAATTGGGAAGATTACTCCTAAATTTGGCTAAAATCATTATCATTAATAAACCACTAGAATTAAAAGTTTATTTATGTCATAATTATTTATAAAATTAAAAAATCCACAAAAAACCCAGATTGGCCTGAATCGACCAGACTAGCGCAACTTGTGTGAGTCGGACTGATACCGACTCTATCTGGGAAGAGATATGAGATGGTATGTAAGAGCGATTTAGCGAACCATGCCACATGGTACTTTAGGGGTTTAAACCCCTTAATTGGTAATGAATACTAAAACCCCGAAGGATGGGAATCCTAGGGGCTAATTGGAATAATTTTCTAGTTGTTGGTTTTTTTATAATTTCTAAAAATATTTTTCACATGCACACAATCGGATGGTTATAATTGAGTTTCACGATTGGACATGATCAGACAATGAAAATGAAGTCTTAAGGAATGGAAACAACCCTAGAGTGATAATTGAATATTTAAATTTTATGATGATTTTTTTAAAACATAGGGATGAGGTAGATTAAGGTTGTGCAAACAAACCGCATGCTGGCAAACTACATTCTAGCATTCATTATATATATAGGAGTGCTATAGCTGGTTTGCTACAGTGGTGCAGTTTTAGCCGCACGCACTATTTCTACCTCATCCTCATGTTTGAAAAGAAATAAAAACTATCATAAATTTTTACATATTCAATTAACCCCCTTAGGTTGTTTTCATTTCTTGGGAGTTATTTTTAACCATTTGATCATAAAACACTCAATCATAGTTGTCCAATCAAGTGCATGCAAAATTGGTAATGAACACTAAAACCTCAAGGGATGGAAACAACCTTAGGGCTAATTGGAATAATTTTTTTATTTTTATAATTTTTAAAAAATATTTTTTATGCACCCGATCAGACAGTTACAATTGAGTTTCACGATCAAATATAATCGAACAGTGAAAATTAAGTCCCAAAGAATGAAAACAACCTTAGATGGGATAATTCACTATCTAAAAATTTATGATGATTTTTATTTGTTTAAACAAGATAGGTGGAAAAGTGCACGCAATTAAATTGCACGCACTGTAACAAACCACCTTCTAGTACTCTCTCTATCTATCTATCTATCTATATATATATATATATATATATATATATAGAGAGAGAGAGAGAGAGAGAGAGGAGGAGGAGGAGAAAGAGAAAGTATGCAAATTGAGACGCCCATCCCCATATTAAAAAAAATAAAATTCATCATAAATTTTTAAAAATTCAATGACCCCCTTAGGGTTTTTCCATCCCTTGGGGCTTTAGTTTCACCGTCCAATCATGTCCAATCATGAAACTCAACGTAGTTGTTCATCAGATACATGCAAATCAAATGTTCAAAAACTCATAACAAAATAGTCAAAAATAGGAAATTCAACATATTACCCTTAGGGCTGTTCCCATTCCTTAGGATTTTAGTATTCATCACTAATTTGCTCGCACCCAATTAGACAATTACAATCAAGTTGGATACGATTAGACGATGAAAATTAAATACCAAGGGACCGAAACAACCCTACAGGAGATAATTAAATATTTAAAAGGTTATGGCGATTTTTTCTAATACGAGGATGGGGTGGGTTTGGACCTTGCGATCAAACGGCACGGACTATGCAGTTCACACAATAGCACTATAATATATATATATATATATATATATATATATATAGGTCGAGATTGAGAGAGAGATCTGGCATGGTTTGCTACAATGGTGCGATTCGACTGCATGCTCCTAATTCACCCCATCCTCATATTTAAAAAAAATAAAAATCATCATAAAGTTTTATATATTCAATTACCCCCCTAAAGTTGTTTTCGTCCTTTGAGGCTTAATTTTCATTGTTCGATTTTATCCGACTTGATCATAGTCAAGGTTCAAAAACTCGGCTCGGATCGGCACGGATCGGCCGAGTCGGAGCGGTTTTGGGCCGACCGTGCCGATCCCGAGTAACCTGGCCGAGTCCAGGACTCGGATCGGCCGGTCCGAGCCGGATCGGGCGATCCGGGACCGGATCGGGCCGGGTCGGCTCGGATCGGCCCGACCCGGCCCCCAACGGCTAGTTTGACTAGCCGTTGGGGGTCAAACTAGCCGTAGTTTGGGCCTTGGGGGTCTATTTAAACCCCCCCAAGGCCCTCCTAAGGCTCCACAATTGCCCTTTGAGCCTCCTAACATTCTTGCTCTCTCTCTCTCATAGAATTCTCTCTCCATCTCTCCCACGAGGTCACTTCTAGTCTACTACAAGCTCCGCGATCTCTCATCTTCTTGTGCTGTGAAGGAATGGCATCTCAAGGTGCTGCTGAGCGGTCATCTGGGAATCCTCCTAGTGCTGATCCTGCTTGGGGTCATTGCACACCGGTGGACATGGGCCAAAGAAAGGTACAATGCAAATATTGCAACCGGGTTGTCTCTGGCGGGGTCTACCGATTCAAACAACATCTTGCTGGAATAAAAGGTGAAGTTGCAGCATGTGCTCGAGTTCCTTCAGAGGTTATGATCCAATTTCGAACTTACATGAAGGAGAAGGAATCAAGCAAAGCAAGTACTGCCAGAAGAAGACAGGAAATTCGAGAGGAATTGACTGAACCAGCGCGAAGGTCTGATGCTGGAGTCCGGCTTGGTGGAAGTAATCAACCTATAAATGTTGATGATTGGGATACAAGTAAATTTCTTATTTAACTTATTTTCATGTTCTTCATTTAACGTTTTCAGACAAATAGTTATAGTAGATTAATTTTTTTTCTTTTACATTTAAAGCTGAATTGCGACGTGCAATGGAAGCAAGCCGGCGGTCCTTTGCAGATGAGGACTTATTTCGGCACACTGGAAGATATGGAGGACAAGGAAGTGGCTCCACACCTTCTGCACAAGGGAGCACTAGCGCCGGCATGAGCACTAATGTATGCGAGGAGCTGCCTCAGGAGTTCACTAGAGCTGGAGATCCTAGAGTAGGTCCAATAGATCCCTTGCTCACCAAGAAGAGGGATAAACAACCTTCTATTAGTGCTGCATTCAAGAACTTAAAACTTTGTAAGTAGAAGATAGGGAGAGCTACATCTAGGTGGTTTTTCTATAACAGTATCCCTACTAATGCGGCCAAGGGGCCATATTATGAGTCCATGATCGAGACCATACAAGAAGTTGGCAAAGGGGTTGAGGGACCTTCTCCATATGAGATATACAACAAGTACTTGGATATGGAAGTTGATGACATCCGAACATACATTAAATCATTTGAAAGGATCTGGGATGAGTATGGATGCACTTTAATGTGCGATGGATGGACAGGTACATAAATCTTATATTCAGTTTCTTATCTTATCTTCATTTTTTCTTAATCAGAATGGGTCTCTTTCTGATTTCTTATCACGTTTGGAATTTTACAGGGATAACAAGAAGAAGTATGATCAACTTCTTAATTTACTGTAAAGCTGGAACCGTATTTTGGAAGTCCATTGATGCATCTGGAAAAATAAAGAATGCCCAGTACCTGTGTGAATTAATGGATCAAATGGTGGAAGAAGTGGGCGAAAAAAGGATTGTCCAAGTCGTTACGGACAATGCAGCGGCGTTCAAATTAGCTGGACAAATGTTGATGCAGAAGAGAGAACATTTATACTAGGTTCCCTGTTCTGCTCATTGTATTGACTTGATGTTAGAAGACATTTGCTCTGATCCGATGGTAGATGGAGTGGTCAAGAGTGGTCGATTTATCACCACATTCATCTACAATCACAACAACATTCTGGATATCATGCGCACACATACTCATGGAAGAGAGTTGCTTCGTCCGGGAGCCACCAGGTTTGCATCTCAATATATCTCTCTAGATAGTTTAAGTCAACAAAAGAACAACTTGATTAGGATGGTGGCATCGGAAGATTGGGAGAATCACATATTGCGGCATGTACCAACTAAGGTCAGAGAGAAAGGTAAGAAAGTGGCTGATCTAATTCAGTCTAGACCCTTCTGGAGGGGGGTGCAAGCGGTGTTAAATGTTGTAGAACCGCTTGTCCGTGTCTTGCGATCTTGTGATGGAGAAAGAAGATCGGATATGGGTTTTTATATGAAGCTATGGACAGAGCTAAGGAGCTCATTCAACTGAACAACCCAACAACCTTTGTGAAGTGGTGGGACATAATAGACAGACGTTGGGAACACACTTTACATCACGATCTTCATGCAGCTGGTAAGCTACTAACTTTCTATATGTATTATTTGTATACACATTTTTCTTAAGTAATAACTAACTTCGACTTATTTATTTAGGTTATTTTTTCAACCCTCAGTACATGTTTAGAACTGATGGGAAGAAGGATAGCTATGATAGTTGTTCGGAAGTGTTGATGGGGGCTAAGTCTGTTATTAAGCGTATGCTTGCAGATGAGGACAGAGCAATATTGGCATGCAAGCAAATGCATGATTACAGAATGATGTTATACCACTTTGGGACAAGTACTGCTCAAAGAGCTGCCAAAATTTTGAGTCCAGGTTTGAAAATTATTAACTAGATGTTCTACTTAAATTTTAATTATAGCTTGCACATTGTTGACATGGCCAATTTTCTATTTACAGCTGACTGGTGGCTAGATCATGGAAAAACATATGGGTATGAAGATCTAGCCTATGTTGCAATTCGGGTCTTAAGTCAAACAACCTCTTCATCAGGCTGTGAGAGAAACTGGAGCACCTTTGGCTTGATTCACACCAAGCAAAGGAACAGATTGAAGTCGAGCCGTCTAGAGAAGCTAGTATTCTGTCATTATAACATGAGGTTGAAGCTAAAGAATCTGGAGCTCATAAGGAACCTTCAAAGGCAGGAGAAAGAGAGAATTTCCGGACAAGCCACAGAGACGACACATGCAGAAGAACCCATAGACTTGGATGAGCTGTTCGAGGAGCAACATCCACTAAATGCATGGGTTGATGCAAGCACCTCAAATGACCCTGAATTCAACCCAAATGATCGGGAATGGGCGGAAGGTGAGTTAGATAATGTTCCATTACTTACTGATTTTCAACCTCCTTCTCCAAAACGTCAGAAGAAGAGCAAAAAACAAGTACCAAGCAAAAGGAAGAGTGGTACTGGAATTCAAATTGCTGATCTGGAGACTATCGAGGAAGATGATGAAACGCCAGAACCAAGTGATGAGGTCCAATATCAAACCTCAAATGACTCGACATCAAAGACGAGCTCCGATAGTTCTGAGGATGGCGGAGATGCTACCAGTGCCCCAGCCCCAGCTCCACCAATTCAATTCACTGGAGAAGAAGAATTCACACATGCTACCCAAGATGAACATCATGGTAGCAGAGGAGGACGTGAAGAATCTTCCATTCAAACATTCAGCAGATCAAGGAGGAAGGACAAAGGTAAAGCTCCTCAGGAATATCAGGAGCAACTATCAGATGCATCATCATATAGTCAGCCTATTGGATATGTAGTTTACCCTCCTCAACATTCTGATACATCCGACTATTCAGGGGGTTGTCTAGAATATCCACAATTTTCAGTCATTTATACCAATACGGATGACTATAACCGGTATGTGATGCAGTATGAACAATACTACCAGAGCTATATGTCATGGGCTGAATATGTTAGCCATATGTTCATTCAGTATAATGTACGTTTGGAATAAATGTAAGTTCATAATCATATATGTAAGTTTATTCAAGGTTTTTTTGTCCAACAACATCTTATGTACTTCAAATCAATGTATTTCAACACAATTATGCATTAGACTTGTGTTTTATATTTTTTCCACATTTTTTCATATTTTTTTCTATTTTTTTCTGCTATCCGAACCAGCTGAGCCTGACTCAGCCAGGATCGGCCGGGATCGAACTGACTCGGATCGGAATCGGCCGATCCGATCGATTTTGGACCGGCCGATCCGGGACCCGATCCCGGGTTTCTTAACCTTGATCATAGTCATCTGATCAGGTGCGTGCAAATTGGTGATGAGCATTAAAACTTCAAGGGCACTATGGGCTAATCTGACTAATTTTTCATTATTTTATTTTTATAATTTTTAAAAATGGGATTTGTGCACACCTGATCAACGGCTATGATTGAGTTTCACGATCGAACACGATTAGACGATGAAAATTAAGTCATACGGAAGAAAACAACCCTAGGGGATAATCGAATATGTAATGATATTATGATAATTTTTTTTACATAGGGGATAATCGAATATGTAATGATATTATGATAATTTTTTTTACATAGGTTGGATGGAAAATCGCATGTACTGGAGAAACTACATTCTAGTACTTCTATATGCATAACATGGGATAGGGTACCCGTTCTGTAGCAAACCGAATGCTACTGTACGATCTGCAGTTGGACCACACGGGGCTTATTCTCCCGTCCCCATGTTAAAAAAATTATCATAAACCTTTAAATATTAAATTACCCCCATGTTGTTTCTATTCCTTAGGGCTTAATTTTCAATGTCTGATTATAAACTTTAACCGTAGCTATCTGATCGAGTGTTACCATTGATTTCATAATCGGATGGTGTAAAAATTTTTAAAAAAAAAAAAATCAAGAAATAAAAATTTTACTAATTACCCTTAGGGTTGTTCCCATCTCTTTGATTTTAAATTTTGAACACCAATTAAGGGGCTTAAATCCTGTGTGGTTCAGCCACAGGACTGCACACATATATAAAGAGGGAGCTGATACTATATGCTTCCCTATTTTGGTACACTGGCAACAAATTCCTTTTTTCAAGAATGTTACGGCGCCTTTTGGTGCCTAAAATTCACAAGAGGAAAAGCCATGATGAGGGGAAAAAAAATTAAAAAAAAAAGAGAAGACTGGACCGTCCAGTCAAGAGATCGGACGCCCATCCACACCCCTGGTATGAGCGGGCAGGGCTGGGCAGCAGCATGAAACGTAGTGTATGCCCACACCCCACACGCACAGGTGGTTTTCGCCATGCGCATGGGCGCAATTTTGCTCCCCCTTTTTTTGGGTTGGGGGGGAGTGGGCGGGGGGTTGTTTCTCTTGCGGTCCGATTAAGATCGAACAGCTCTTGATACAATCCCTACCAGCAGACTAAACCCTGGCACCATACTATATATATACATATATATATATATATATGTATATGTATGTATACATATATATATATGTATATATATATATGTATACATACATATATATATATGTATATATATATATATGTATATACATATATATATATGTATATACATATATATATATATATATATATATACATATATATATATATATATATATATATATATATGTAGATATGTATATATCTATGTATATATACATATATATATGTATATATATATATATCTATATCTACATATATATATATCTATATATCTACATAGATATATATATATATATACATCTATATATCTACATAGATATATATATATATATATATATATATATATATATATATATATATATATATATATATATATATATATATATACATATCTACATAGATATATATATATATCTACATAGATATATATGTACATATATATATATATACATATATATATCTACATAGATATATATGTACATATATATATATATATATGTACATATATATATATATATACAGATATATATGTATATATATGTATATATACATATATATATGTATATATACATATATATACATATATATATGTATATATACATATATATACATATATATATGTATATCTACATAGATATATCTATGTACATATATATATGTATATCTACATAGACATATCTACATAGATATATATATATATATATCTATATATATATATATATATATATATATATATATATATATCTATATATATATATATATCTATATATATATATATATATATATACATATCTACATAGATATATATATATATATACATATCTACATAAATATATATATATATGTATATATATATATACATAGATATATCTACATAGATATATATATATATACATATATATATATGTATATATCTAATTTATATATGTATATACATATATACATATATATATATATATAAATATATACATATATACATTTATATATGTATATACATATATGTATATACATATATACATATATATAAATATATATATATCTATATATATATATACATATATATATACATATATATAAAAATATATACATATATATATACA